>CM053595.1:194949249-194962215 GCA_028646575.1 Pseudocheirus occidentalis | reverse complement strand
GGCCAGTATATGGAATGGGATAGTGAATCAATTACAGAGGTGTAAAGGGGTTGCCTTGCTGCAGTCAGGAGAACCCAGTAAGTATTATATAACAGAAATTTATAGTGGACTCAATCAGCATGGTTTTGTGATCTCTGGTTCTGTTGTACAAGTGGAATCAATCAAGAGTTGTCAACTAATTGGATATAGGAAGTAAAGGGGAAAGCATCAAGATTACACACCTGGGAAATGGGAAGGATCATGGTGGTTTCAACATAATGAGGGAAGCTTAGAGAAGTGAGTTTAGGGAAGAAATAATGAGTTCCATTTTAGATGTGCATTTTAAGAGACCTATGAAACATCCATCTGGAAATGCCCAAAAAGCCTCTGGTGAGGTGGGACTGAAGTATAAGAGAGAAACTAGGGTTGGATATTATTAAACATGGGAATGTTCTGTGTAAAGATAATAATTGAATCTGTGGGTACTAATGAGATCACCAAGAGAGAAAGCTGTAAAAAAAAAATGTGTGTGCATATATATATATATATACACATATGTAGTCTTGGAAAGAGCGTTACAAACTGGGACATTTCTAATGATTCAGCAAAAGAGACTAAGAAGGATTAGTCAGACAGGCAGGAGGAGAACCAGGAAAGAGAACTGTCAGGAAAATTCATGGGAGGATGAGCATGGTTAAGGCTCTCAGATGCTACAGAGCAGTCAAGAAAGGGGAAGGGCTGAGAAAAGGCCACTGGGCTGAGCAAATAAGAAATTTTTAAAACTGTAAAGAGCAGTTTCAGTTGAGTGATGAGCTTCCATAATGGAATAGGTTTAGAAGTTAGTGGGAGGAAAGGAAATAGAAACAACCATAACTAAGGTTCCTTTTCACTTAATATAATCCTAGTTAGAAATCTAAAGGAGATTTTCTTAAGCAGTACTAATATATTCCAAGGAGAAAAACTGTGAGATATATGCATTAGTCTAAGACCTTCTGTTATATACCTTTAACAGGAATTAAAGTATTAAAAATAACCTACCCTTTTTAATTCTTTATTATAAGAAATGTTTCTCTGGGTGGGGCAAAGATCAGGTATATATTGGGAAATGAAGGTGTAAAAATAAGGGGTAGCAATAAAAATTATGTTTAAAAAGAATCTGCCATGCCTAGTATATTTTCAAAAACTAATCTGCCTATAATGATATGATTGCTATGCCAGTGGTACTGATTTGAGTCATGTTACTAGAATTAATTAATGTCTCTGACTTCTGGAGACTTGGATTCAAATTCTGACTATGAGGCTTCCTATTTGTGTGACCTTCAATAGATGGCCTAGTCATCCATCCATCCATTCATCCATCTATCCATCCATCAATGGCTTTTGATTAGCTCTAGATACTACAGTTGAGTAGGACAGACTAGCTTGGTGTGTCACTGTCCAAAACACCAGATTCATTCTAGAGTACAAAACTTTGCTCACACCCTCTCTTCTTCCCTCTGCCTACCATTCCAATCTACCCATTCTTCAAAACTCAGTCAAGCCCAGTCCAAATCTTCTTCATCTCTGGACACTTTTGTCTATACCATTCATCTTGACAGTTTATTACATATTTTATAACATTTAGAGCTAGAAGCTCTAAATGTTATCTTACATTTATCTAACACATTATCTAACATCCTCATTTTACAAAGGAAGACACTGAAGCCCAGAGAAGTCAAAGGACTTGCTTGATGTCACACAGACAATAACTGGAAGAGCTGGGCTTCAAATAGAGGTCTTTGGACACCACCATTTTTTCCCATTGGACCACACTTCCATTACTTACATTTCACAGGTGATGTGTGATAGTTCTCCAAATGTAATATAACTGAGATAATATCTTAGTTCTTTGTATCCCTCTGAACCCTTCTAGCACAGTACTGTGGAGCACTCAATAAATATGCCATTTGTTGAACGAATTATCCAAGACTTTAATAATTAAACTTAAAAATTTTCCTTAACCTCAATACTATTGATAGTAAAGACCTGCTAGATTTTTATTCATGACCTGGGTAGTAATGACAAAGCATGCTTGTCAAGTTTATAAAAAATTCTTTAGCATCATTATAGATTAGAGTTTAATCCAAAGCCCTCGTTTTACAAATGAGAAAATCCGTGTCTAGAGAAACTAGACTTAAAACTAGTTCCTAAATGATTTACTCAGGGTCACACAGACAGTAAATGAAAGAACTGGAATTTGAACCCAAGTACTCTGACTTCAATTGACTGCTTTCTCCTATATCATACAGCCTATTTGGATTAGAATTCAAAAGCTTTGGAAAGTGGGAAAAATCATAGGAGCAAAAAGAAAGAGGTTTCAGTTGAA
This sequence comes from Pseudocheirus occidentalis, assembly GCA_028646575.1. Lineage (NCBI taxonomy): Eukaryota > Metazoa > Chordata > Mammalia > Diprotodontia > Pseudocheiridae > Pseudocheirus > Pseudocheirus occidentalis. Next base: position 194,959,871 of record CM053595.1, on the reverse strand, counting down.
TGAAAATGCAGTAAGAAAGCAAAAGAGGGGAAAGGGATGGGGGCTTCTTGATCAGTTCCTCTGGAAGGTGCTGGAATCCTGTCCTGGGCTGTCACTGTTCAGGATGTTTAATTTTCCTGGAATAAATGAGGGAAAACAGGAGAGCTGTGTGAGATTGTATAATGCAGATAGAATCTAGTCCTCTTAGCTCACTGTGTGATCAGGGTTCCTGATCTCCAAAATGATGAGATTGGATGTGTTATATTTCAAATCACTTCCATCTCCCTCATGCTATGACTAATACCCAGCTAGGCACATGCTACTAATTTCACAGAACATGCCTGAAACTGTGTTTAGAACACGTGGATGGATGGCCACCACATAAGTCTCCCAAAGGTATAGGGAAAAGCAGTTCTCAGCTCCAACCACCATCCTGCTATTTGTCATCCCATCCATCTGCTGCCCCCATGAAATGCTCACCCACGTCAACTAAAATGGTAAGCAAGCGCGGTACCCGAAATCTGCCTGGTAAATGTCAGGCCAGCCAACTAACAAGATGTGTACAATGAAGAAAACCAAAATAGCAACTGGGCAGACGTGTGGGGCTACAGATCTGTCCGTTCATGGGAAAGCCACAGAGCCTCAGATTATTGAACCATTATCTGACCAGGCCCTAGTATTAGGAGTTGAGTCAGGGAATCCCATATATTGGCTTCCATTTTCTCTGTCCCATATAGAGCCTTCCTGGTACCTCTAATTGGCTTTAAATCAGGCTACAGTTTAGCAGCCCTGATCTGTGGGGCACAAGGACATAAGCAGTATCTTTTCTACAAAGATTTGGATCCCTTGACTTCCCAATAGTACTTTGCACATCACAGAAAGGCAGTCTGGTAGAGGTTTTCAGCACTTTCATGCTGGACCTGGAGTCAAATTTAACTCCTACCTTCTATACTTGTGAAACCTTGGAAAAAGTCACTTAATCTCTAAGCCTCACTTTCCCCAACTGAAATATGGGTTTACTTCACAGGATGGTTGTGATGACCCAAGATATTGTAAACCAAATATTTAAAAGTCCTAAAGCATAAGTCTGACCATGTCACTCATCTATGCAAAAAGCTTCAGTGAATGCCTATTGACTTAAGGATGAAATACAAACTTCACAATATGGCTCAACTTACCTTTCCAGATCGATTTCACCCACTATACCTTCCAGCCAGACCTCTACTTAATTACCATGGGCATTCTGCTCTCTGCCTCTACCTTTGCTCAGGACTGTAATGGGTTCTCTCCTCACTTTCACCTCTTCTAACCCTAAACTCCTTTCAAGATTCAGCTCAAGTATCAACCCCTACAAGAAGTCCTTGCTCATCCCTAACCACCTCAGCCCATATTACTTTGCAAACATTTCATTGTTTAGTAAAGCAGCATGATTGGTCAGAGAGCTGGCTCTAAGTCAGGGTGACCTAGACTCAAATCTTATCTCTGAGTACCTTAGATGTACTCATCTAAGTTGAAAATAGTGGTTGATCTGCAATGGTAGAAAGCTCCCTCCCTGGGAGCCTCCTATACCAGTGGTAAGGGGTCAGCAATGATGGGCCAAGGAATTAGCACTAAAAATTCTTTAATGGTGCCTCAAGGAGTGAATAATTACAGAATATTATGAATAGTATATTAAATTACCTGGGGGTGGGGATGGGAGTGGTCCACAACACATTTTTGTTATAATTATTGTAAAGGGTCCAAAGAACAAAGAGCATTGAGAACCACCATGACTTATGCCAGTGAAATCAGTGGTCTGAAACTACATTTTCAAAGGATTCCAATATTAAGTATCCTACCCATCTTTTGAAAAGACATGATGGACTTAGGAAGCAGACTAAGGCATATAGTTTTTGGACTTGACTGACACAGAAATTGGTTTTACTTAATTATATATATATTTATCACAAGAGTTTTGTTTTTCTTTTTTCTAATGGGTAGAGGTGAGAGTGAAAATAGATTTTCTGTTGATTGAAAATAAGTGAAATTTTAAAAAAAGAAATCACAGTTCTAAAAAAATTATTTTGTGTTGAATTTACCTGCCTACATGTAGTTTCCATTCAAGTGAGCTTAAGATACTCTAAAGCAGGAATTGTTCAACGTGTCTTTGTATCACCAGCACCTAGTATAGGGGACACTTGAATGGTCAGCTCTTATTTTATGTGCCTCATGAATATTTTTTATTTGACTTCCTAAGAGTAACTGCAGGATCACGGTTTTAGTAGACAAGGACCCGGAAGTTCTTCCTCCTTTCAAATAAATGTTCCAAAATTTGAAGCAGATGTTCTCTCTGCTGATGCAATTTACAAACTTCTAACCTGAAAGGTAGTTTTGAAAGTTGCCATTGCTGAAAAATGTATTGCCCTGAAGCTAACCTGATGCTGAACTTCTCCTGACTTTAGCAAGACAGCTGATGGACAGTCCATCATCTCCATTTCATGCTGTGAGGCTCACTCAAGGATGTCTCTTCTAGAGCTTATGTTTTATAGATACATCAGCAGCCTTTAGGAGGCCAGGTTCCCCTCCATACCACAACAAGGCTTCAGAGTGATGGCCTTGGTAAAATGAGGGTAAAAGTTTTGCCTCTTGGCAGGTGTTCAAGATGCTTTGGGTATAAAAAGTCATTTAAATACTATGAGTTACTCTTTCATCTTCCCCAAAACACAAATTTAGACTTGAAAGGAGTCTTAGAGAGCCCCTAGATCAACCTCCTCATTTTTCAGATGAGAGAATTATTGAGTCCCAGGAAGTTTAGGTGCTTTGTCCAATGTCACAGTGTTTAAACCCAGGTCCCCTGACCCTCACAATGCCTCCTTCAGTCCATTCCCTTCCACGTCTATTCCGCTTTCTCATCTTTAAGGAGTCTTGGCTCCATAGGACGAAGCCCCATCAGTCATCACAGTGGTCCCCAACTATGTCCATGAGAGACCTTTCTTCTCACTTTACCCTGTGATATTCCTGGGACAACCTTTCTCTCCCAAGTGCTACAATTAGCATCAAAACTTTTGCCTCTGTATTATATAAGTGCTCTCTTCTCAAATGTGTCACTGGGGCTGAGACAATCCCAGTGTCTCCAACCCCCAAGGCCAAGGGGCCCCAAATAGGAAAAGGGGGCATGAGCTGAATGAAACCTCAACAACTAGCGAAGGGTTCCACAAGCTAGCAGGATGGCCCTCTCACTCCCAGACCAATACAGTGATTGCCTCTCTAGGCAATCTAATGCCTCTCTAGGAAAGAAAAAAGAGAAATAAACGTTTATTACGTACCTGCTACGTACTAGGCACTGTGCTAAGCATTTTACAAATATTCTCTCATTTAATCCTCACAGCTCCGAGGTAGGTACAGTTGTTATCCACTTCTTACAGTTGAGGAAACTGAGCCAGACGGCAGTCAGTAACTTGCCCAGGGTTACGCACCTAGTGTATCTGAGGCTGGATTTGAACTCAGGTCTTGCTAACTCCGTGTTCAGGGCACCATGTATCACCTAGCTGCCTTGCTAGCTCCCCAGGAGGTTTTTGTTTGTGGTTTTTTCTTTTTGGGGGGGTGGGGGGGGAAATAGAGGGTAGGGAAGAACATGGAGCAGAAAGACTATCTAGCTGCTGTTACTGCAACAAGACAATAGAAGAAAATGCATGTAAACCCTCCCCCAACCCCCCCCCCAGCAAGCACTTAGGTTCCTTGTCTCCCATTCACGCATGCCCATGCATCAGGAGCACCTGAGGCCCCTTTAGCCTCGGCCCTCTTCCCTGACACATAGTTCCACCAGTCTTTGTTATTCCATGATCTAAACTCACTGAAGCTTAGCAGCAACCAAGCAGAAAGTAGAGGGATGGCAAGAGGCATATTGACAGACCAACAGCATATAAGCTACGAGACAAGAAAGCAGTAAGAAATAGAAGACCTCAGGAAGCAGAGAAGTCTGGGGATGCTTCGAGCAGGGGCGAGCTGCAGGGCACCGAAGTCACTGGCGCCTTCCTCCTGGCCTCCCATACAGCCTTACAAATTATGTGTCCACCAGCAAGTCACAACCTCTTCCTACCTGTTGCCATGTGTGCAAGGGGATAAGCACAGTACCGACCTAACACAGTTCTTGTGCAAATCAATGAGATCACCCACGTGAAATGCTCTGCACTTCTGTGTAAAAATCATGGTATTCATAATTAAGGTTCTAAACCGTAATGAAGTAGGATTTGTACCCAAATCTCGAGTCCAGAACCAGTACTTCGTCATCCTCATCTTGGCTCACATTTCCATAGTGCTTTAAGTTTACAAAAGGCCATAAAGAGGTTAAATTATAACTATAAATTGTTTGGAGTGTAACTTCATTTTTGTTGATGGTTGTTAACAATTATTTTCTTTCAAAGAAAAGGTCAGTTTCTGTTCAGTACACTGTGTCAGAAGGAAAGGGAGAGGCTGACATATTTTAAAATAATTTCCATTTCCAGGAGAAGCAGGGTGGAGCCGGTGGAGCCAGGCCTGGCGCCATTTTGAGGAAGGGCCCAGACCAGTCACACTCAGTGGACTTTGATATCATGTTTCTGCCGCCTCCTCCCTCCTTCCAGATTAGCCTTCCTTCATTCACTGAACTTTGCCACAGGCCTCCAGAAAGCTTCTCCTTTCCTGCCCTACCCTCAAAACTCCCATTTATTTGCTGCCACCTCCATTAAAATGTAAGGCCTTTGAGGAAAAGAGTTGTCTTTTCTTTTTGCTAGTATTTGTCTCTACAGGGTTTAGCACAATGCCTGGTACGTAATAAGTGCTCAGTGCTTCACTTGGAGCCACTGAGTTCAAGTCCCGCTTACTTCTGAGACAAACCAAATCACAAGATTTCAGTGTCCTAGGCCAGTGGTGTCATAAGCAAATAGAAATGGGGAGTGGGGGAAGGGGAGGGAATGTCCACTAATTGGTACAGGATTCCTGTAAGGCACATAAGCTTTAAAATATAATATTAGCTATATTTTATTGAATTTTCACTTAACTTTGTCAAATATTTCCCAGCTACATTTTAATCTGGCTCCCAGAGTTGGCAGCCTTATCTTTGACACACCAAAATTGCCTCTGGGCAACCATTTTGAGATTATCCTTGTAATGTTCCTCATGAAGAGTTCCCTCAACGATGAAATCACATCACAGATGAAATCACATCACAGGTCCAATCTCTATCCTTTCATCCAAAATGGTGCTTTCTTTTGAATGTTGCTGAGACCATTTTTTCTGATTTCCAGTCTAGTGCAGTATCCAACAATAGCAGCCCAAACATCTCCTTCAAACATCCCCTCCCCCCATTTCCATATTTAACAAAGATAAATCCATAGTTTTGAGCCGAGGTCTGGCCTTGATTAAAATATTTATTTAAAAAAATTAAACCCACACCTCTAAAAAGTTTAAGCCTAAATCAGCTTAACTGATTCCTAAGAAGTTAGGAGGAAGACTAGGAGGGTGGAAAGAACAGGAGGGAGACTGCTGTATAACAGGATAACCCTAAAGCTTTACTTGCTGACTTCAGCAGCACATAGTAGGCATTTTACAAATAGTCTTTGACTTGAAAGAAGGGGAGAATGCTCAGAAGCCCTCCCATCCTCCCTCTAGTTCTTCTGCATTGTTAATGCCAGCCCATGAGCCAGAGTGAACCTGTAGGTTAACTTTGGTCCTCTCACATCTGCCCGTCCTCACCTGAGTCCAGAGAAGTCTCTAGGAACCGTGGCAGTCTAAGGCTATGAAGTAGAGCTTGTTGCAGCCTAAATACACCTGCAAGGCCAGCAGGGGCCATAGGCCTACTGTGGGGTGATTGGGAGCCCAGGTAATTGTGGAACCACAGCTTATCACTCCAGATGACTGATCATAGATTGATGCTCCCTTTCCCTAAATTAGTCTCACTATTCTGGATTATTTACTGTTACCTATTCCCAATTTTCCTGTCCTGTAGAGGACACCACCATTTTCCCAGTTAGCATTCAAATTACTGGCCCCTGTCCCCACCCTCCCATTCCAATCTGTAGTCATTTCTACCTTCAAATCACATCCTCTTCTGCCCCTCCTACAGTCACAACGCTAGTGTAGACTGTCCTCATGTTCTGTCTCTCCTGTAGAATGCAAACTCTTTGTTGTCTAGGATTTTATTTCCCTTTTGTCTTTGAATCCACTGCACCAATTATTCTTTGGTATACAGTAGGCGGTTAATAAATATATTGATGAATAAATCCCTTCAGACCTTCTTCCTCCATTTAACTGGCTGTGTTACATTGTATTAGCATCTTGACCTCTCTCAGCCTGTTTCCCTTGGCCTGTTTCCTTCACTAAAAAATGAAGGAGCTAGACTAAGGTTCCTTTCGAGCTCTAAAATTTTGTGATTTATAAGGTAAAGATGAATTTATGAAGGTAAATATCTCTATCTGATCTTTTCATTTAGATGTTGGGGAAAGGGAGTCAAAATATATGTCAGTCAATCAAACAAAAATCTGTTGCTTTTGCTGGAATTGGCAAATAAAACAAGATTTGGCTTAATTATCCATCATTTTTACCAGTCTTGGCACCATCAAGATTTGACCATATTTTATAGTGTTCTGAGCAATAGTGCCCTTAACTGCAAAGAGAGACAACCAAGCAACATGGCAGGGGGGGAAGAGTCCCTGCTTTCCAGCAGCTCCCAGTCTAATGGAGGAGATAACATACAAGCAGCTAGTTACAAACTAGGTCCACACAGGATAAGTTGGTATTCTCCAAAAACTTTAAGGAGGATAATGAAAGTCTTCTTTCAGAAGGTGGGATTTTAGTGGAGGCTTGAAAGGCGGCAGGGAAGCTAGGAGGTTGAGATGGGGGAGAGAATTCCAGGCATGGAAACCAGCGAAAGCATGCAGTTAGGAGATTGATTGTCTTGTGTGAGAAATAGCAAAGAAGTCTGTGTTGCTGAATCTCCAAGTACTTGGAAGGGAGTGCGATGTAAGAATACAGGAAAGGGAGGACGGGGTCACCAGGTCATGAAGAGCTTGCAAAATCTTGGAGATTTTTTAGGGAGCTTAGGGAGTCCTTGAAAAGTGTAAAGGGGTCCTGGGACTAAGGAGATCAGAGCAGTTTGAGGACTTTTGCTCTAAAGTTCCCAGGTAAGAGCTAATCCTTGAAAGTAACTCTAGCGACCTCAGAAACTTCCAATGTGAGAACACTGCCTAAAAGGCATAGAGACTGGATCACAATGCCTCCAAAAATATCCCCCTAAGGTAAAAGGGGAAAAAATAGTGTTACTGATTCTAAAATTCAATAGCAGTTCTTGATACACCAATAAACAAGACAGCAAGATAGTCTAGAAAGAGCAGTGGTTTTGGTGTCTGAGGCTTGGCCCTAAACTGGTGGTACAGTGGAGAGCTGCTGGGTCTGGAGACTGGAGGATCTGAGTTGAAAGGTCAGCAAACCTTTAGTAAGCACCTACTCACGCCAGGCAGTGTGCTAAGCACTAGAGATATAAAAAGAGGCAAAAGGGAGTGGCTGCCCTCAAGGAGCTCCCAGTCCACCCCCGGAGACAAGCAAACAAATAGGTACAAACAAGCCATGTACAGGAATAATAGGAATTCAGAGAGGGAAGGCACTAGATTTAACAGGGGTTGAGAAGGGCTTCCTTCCCATGGGGTTTTACATGGGTCTTAAAGGAAGCCAGATAAGCCCGTAGACAGAGAAGAGGAGGGGAAACAGGGGCGATAACCAGTGAAAATAGCCAGAGCCAGAGTAGGGTGCCTTGTTTGTGGAATAAGGAGGCCAGTGTCACTGGATCAAAGACCTCCCAAGGGCTCCGGTATAAGACTGCGAGACCCTGGACAAGTCACACAACCTGTCTCATTTGTAAAGCAGGAATGATAATAGCACCTACCTGCCAGGGTTGTTGTGAGGATCAAACAAGATTATATTTGTAAAGTGCTTATTAGCACAGTGCCTGGCACGCAGTAGGAGCTTAATAAATGCTCCCCCCTTCCTTTTATGAGTTAGTAAAGTACTTTGTAAACTTTAAAGCACTTTATAAATGCCAGTTAATCATTATTATTATTCAGCTACTTTACTCATCACTGTGATCTTGAGAGCAAGAAATCTAACTTCTCTGGGTCTTAATCTCCTCTATAAAATGATGGGCTTGCACTAAGTCCCCTTAATAAAAGGATTTGTTCTGTGAGGTTTGGACTCAGTCAGAAGCTGAACCTGAGAGCCGAGAGGGCCCCATGTGACCTCGAGGTCGTGGACTAGAAAATGCCAAAGGCTTCTTTAGCTCCAGACCTGATGCTTTTCTTCTACAGTCTCTTTCTTAAAATGGGAATTCAGGAGATTTCCAAAGACTGGGCATCTGAGTCCAGGGTAATTGTCCAACAAGTGTTGATGGAGATTGAGACCACACAGCCTGGGGCCATTAGCACTTCTCATTTAGTCTAAGTTAAGAAATGCTTAATTTGTTTTTCCTCAAAGTGGGTTGGCCTCATTTCGGGTACAGAAAGTTATAGACAAAGGTCAATTAACACACAACTAGTGGTAAGATTTCTAACCACCCACCCCCATTTGTTTAATCACAGAAATAGGCTTTAAAGTGGAACCTTCTTAGAAGAGCATTGGCTTTTGAGTTGGAGGAATCCTCATAAAAAGTCCACCTCTTATATCCCCAGATGGTCAAACCACTGACCTTTTCCCCAACTTTCCTGCCAATGCTCTCTTTCCCACCCCATGGAAGGGAAGCAGGAATCCCCTTCCCATCCTGTTCAGATTCATTCCTTCCCTCCTAGTAGTGGTGGGCTGTGTCCCTCCAGGTGCTCCTACCTTATAGGCCAGAGGAAGTCACCATCTGTTGTATAAGTAAGAAGCTCCTATCTATCACCCTTCAGGCAAAACGGAGGACCACCTCACCTAAACATCCACCCTGCTATCACAGCCTCCAGACCTCCAAAGACTGCGTCCCCCAACAAGAATACAAAATCCATAAAAACAGGGCCTGTCTCAAATGCTTTTTCACTCCTTACCTTCCAGATGAAGAAACTGGGGCCTAGGAAGAGTAAGTCAGTTACCCAAATCACATAGGAAGTATTTAACTTGAGTCATTAGGGATTGGGAATTAGGCAACTCTAGCAACACAGTACAATGGAAAGAGCTCTGGATTTGAGATGAAATCCTGGCTATGTTGAGTAGCCCATTAGCCTCTCTGGACTTCACTTTTCTTATCTGTAAAGTGAGAGAGTTGGACTAGATGGTCTCTTTAAGTCTAACTCTGAAATATCCTGGCCTCCATAACAGGTACAGAATTAGGACCCATCCTACCTACCTGTGAGATAGAGAGTGAGACTGAATTCTCAACAATGTCTTATATATATTGTGGAGTTACTTCCATGACAATAAAGCAAAATGAAGAGTTTGTGAATTTACCTTCCTTTATTTTATTTTATTTTTTACAGTTGCAGCAAATACCTTGCCAGTGTGCCCACAAGGTGCCCACACTACTGCCAAGGGAAGGTGAAGGATCCTGAAGATCTGAATTTTGGATGCTGCACATTTAGCTCTGATTTTTTTGCCCCAGCTTTCAACTGCCTCAATTAAAAAAAAAAAAAAACCTCCCTCCCCAACCAATCACAAAAACAATCAAAAACATAATCTGAAGTCAAAGTTCACACCATAAAGCCTGACATGAAAATATAGTTGGTCTCTTCTTAGAAAAAAGGTTCATAGGGCCATTTCATTTATTAAAATAATTTCTGTAAACTTGGTTAGAAAGGAAATAATCCCATTCTCATTTTAACAACATTTAAGTGAGGATACTTTCCTTCAAGGTACCAGTAACCCAGGATCTCACAGAATAAAAATGGTAATGTCTTCAAGAAGACCTTTACCCCATTTAACAGAGTCCTAGCAATGATTGTACAAAACACAACAGTGGCCCCTGTTAAAAAAAATACCTTTTTGCAAGTCTTGCTTCAATTTCTCTCAGTTTCAAGACTAGACACCAACATTACAAGTGGTAGTATCATAAAGGATCAAAGGTGAATGAGGCCACTATTCTTGAGGGAACCAGGAGGAACAGAGAGATCTCTGAACTTTTCTTAATTAAATCTAAAAAGAGAGGGGGACAAAACCAGCATTTGAACTTAGCAAACATGTAAACTTTATAACATCAGTCCCTCTCTTTTTCTCCTTCTTTTCCCTCATTTGTCTTCCTCGTTTAGTTTAGCATTCCTCTGGAGAACGGAAGACAGCTTCGTCTGTAAAATGGCAGCCAGTTTTTTCGATGTCTTTTTAAGGAAAGCACTTCCCGGGTGGGCATTGTTCACATGCAGGTACAAGTCCTCTTGTGTAGGGCCTGTGTAGCCGCAGTCCTCACAGACGTACAACTTGTCCCGACGTTGCTTGTAGGCATACTGCTGCTGCACCCCATGGATCTTCTTCAGATGAGACTCCAAAGAACAGCGCTGGGTGAAGGCCTTGTTGCAGATCTCACATTTGTAGGGGCGGATACCTATAAAAACAGAAATAAGAAAGAGTATGAAATCCATCAGCCACTGATCCAGAAATGGAGCCAACTTCTCAATTAATGTCCAACACACACACACACACACACACACACACACACACACACACACACACACACA
>CM053595.1:194911428-194948749 GCA_028646575.1 Pseudocheirus occidentalis | reverse complement strand
GAATGATTGGATCTCTATGGTATTTATGGACCTATAGACACTAAATATTCTATATTATGAACTATACATGTACACGTAGGTGTTCATATATGTACATGTGCATGTGCATGCACACATACATGTATGCATACACGCACGCACATATTCATGCATGCATGCATGAACTATTCGATTAAATTCCATGGGAATTTAAGAAAGGCAGAGGAACTAGTGAAGAATAAGGACTGAAATGTGGCAAAAAAAAAAAAAAGTAGAACTTGGAAAAGACGCAAAACTAAGGAGGGTAACAAAGTACTTTAACTGCCAAAATAGCACATCTGATGGAGTCAGTGTCAGAGAAGTTACAGGCAGGAAGGAAAAGCCCAGCTGAGGCCGTTGATACTGTAGCCAAGTCACTAGCTTGGATTGAAATGCTGTATCAAGGCTCACAAAAGTAATTTTTCACTAAGTGATTTGGCTCCACCTTGTGGCAGATTTTAGCAAAACTACATATTAATGAAGCATGTAGTAGTTCATAGATTGGGAAGTGAAAAAGCTCCTAAGAGGTTATTTAGTCCCCAGCCTCCTCATTTTTTAACAATGTAAAAATGAAACGATGTTGAAAGATTTAAGCACTCTGATCAATGCAGTGACCAATCATGATTCCAGGTCACCAGTGATGAAGAATGCTTCTCACCTTCTGCAGAAGGTGACAGTTTTTCAGGACATGGCCAATGTGGAGATCTGTTTTACTTGACTTTACGTATTTGTTACAAGAGTCTAGTTTTTCTTTCCTTTTTTCAACATTGGGGAGAAGTTGGGAGGGTGTTATAAAATGCTTGTTAATTGAAAAAAATGTTAAAATAAAAAGAAAGTGGGCTCCAGAGATGTTACATGACTCTTTGGCTAAGGTCACATTGTAAGTCAATTGGTCAGTGAACGTTTATTAAGCATCCAGTATGGGCCAGGCACTGTGTTAAGTGCTGAGGTTCTAAATACAATGAAGAAACACAGTTCTTGCCCTCAAGGAACTTACTGTCTAATGAGGGAAGAAAACCCATAAAAAGAAGCTGAAAAACAGGGGAGAATAACCCCAAACGATGGAGAAATCCAAAAGAGTGTAGCCATGAGTCTCATGGAGAGATGGCTGGCCCCGATGCTATTCTTCAAAGGGGTTTTGGGAGGAGCTCTTCTCTCACCCTCCATTCAAAAAAGCAGAGGCTGCTGTTGAGGTGTGAGTGCCAAAGCTGATCCTGTCTTCGCAGGTTAATGAGGTTTCTGATAATGAGGTTTCTGGGAGCAAGAGGGAAAAGTCCAACAAAGGGCAGCTGAGTGGGAAATGAAGTAATGAGCTAGATTTGTATCTAGGTTCTCTGACCCACAAATCTAGCACTTAAAATATAGTTTAATTGCTGCCTTTTGTTTTTTTATACTGAAGTTAATTCCCAATATCTCCCCTTACCTGTCATGGAAACTTCTCTGCTAACAAATTAAAGCAATTAATAAAAACTGACTGGAAAATAATGATATCTGCTATCATAATCCTCACAGAAGCCCAACATTCTGCTCCTAGAATCCCTTATCTAGCAAAAAGGAGAATATATTTTATTATCTACTTTCAGCCACCAATGTTGGTCGCTGCTTTATTTGGGCATGTGCTTTTTAAAAAACATAACATTTATTTTTCTTTTTTTCTCCCAATTATTGAGCATTTTCCCCCTTCCTACTCCTGCCCCTACTGGGAAAAAAAGAAAAATAAAACTTTTGTAACCAGAAGTGTGAGGTTAAATGTTTAACAACCAACTCTAAAAAATAAAGTATACACAACACACTTTTAAGCTTAATATGCATTATTAACATTTTCTCTGTCACTTTATGAAATCTAGAGAGTAAGCAAAATGATAAATCAAGCCCTGATTTGGAGTACTTGCTGATTTTTGAGGTGTAAGTACTTGCACTGAAAATTTAAGTTATAGCTGATGTTAGTACCCTCCTGCTTATAACCATATACATATTCAAGCAAGACAAAGTCTCCTCTTGGCCATGTCCAAAAATATATGTTTCGTTCTGTACTCTGAGTCTGTCAGTTCTCTCTCAGGAGGTAAGTAACATGCTTCATTGTTGGTCTTTTGTAATCATTGCTGGTCATCACATTGATTAGAGTTCTGGATTCTTTATTTCCACTGAAGCATATTGAATTTTGCTCCAGACTTTTATTTTAACTCTGTGTGTGTGTGTAAATATGTTTCAGGTGTGTTTTTTTAAAACAACATGCTGTTGGATTCTCCTCTCTAATCTATTGTGCTATTATCAGTTATGGGTGAATTTATCCCATTTACATTTATGATTTCTTCCTTCCCTTTATTCCCCATTGCTTTCGTCCAGCAGGTGCTTCTTAGTCCTACTAAAGTTGGCATTTGAAACTTTAAGTTGCCTAGTTTCCCACCAAGATACTTAAAGAGAAAAATATTGTTTATTTTATTTTTAAAATAATTTTTTATATCATCAATAATTTCCCCAGTAATTTCCTCCTCCCCTGCTACAGAATCTTTTTATATAATAAATAGTATTTTCTAAAGATTAAAACAAAAGCAATGCAAAAAAAATCAGTATAATGAAAATATATACGTTGTACAACCTCTCATCTCTGCAAATGGGGGATATTATTTGTATGATAATCTTTAGCGTTCTTTTACACTTTTCACAAACTGTAATCAAATTTTTATAGCCCTTTGAAGGCAATCACTTACATTCATATAAATTTGACCCAGTTCTCTACATATTTGAGAAATGAGGCCTTTATCAGAGAAACTTACTATAAATTCCATCCATTCCCCTTTTCTACTTTCCTTCTAATCTTGACTATATTGGTTTAATTTGTACAAACGCTTTTTTTTTTTTTGCAGGGGGAAACTTTCATATCTTTTTCTCCTTTCATTCTCTTGATTTTGTTTTATTGTTTCTCAATGTGTCATGGAGTCATTAGCTTCCACTTGCCCAATTCTAATTTTTAAGGAATTATTTTTTTCAGTGAGCTTTCCTATCTCCTTTTCAATTTGTTGAATCCTATTTTTTAAGGACTTGCTTTTCTTCAGTGATTTTTTTTTATACATCTTGTCCCATTTTTTCGTGCTTCCTTTACAAAACTGTTGACTCTTTTTTCATTATTCTCTTGCATTACTCTCATTTCTCTCCCCAATTTTTCTTCTACCTCTTTTATTTGATTTTTACAATCCTTTTTGAGCTGTTCCTGTAATTTTTAAAAAAAAATTCTCTTTTTTTTTGGCCTTTTTTTGGAGGGCAATTGGGGTTAAGTGACTTGCCCAAGGTCACACAGCTAGTTTGTGTGTGTGTGTGTGTGTGTGTGTGTGTGTGTGTGAAGTGTCTGAGGCTGGATTTGAACTCAGTCCTCCTGACTCCAGGGCCGGTACTCTATTCACTGAGCCACCTAGCTGCCCCTGTTCCTATAATTCTTTTTGGGCCTGACACCAATTCACATTTTTTCTTTGAGACTTTATATGTAGCTGTTTTGACATTGTTTTTCTCTTCTGAGTTTGTGTTTTGATCTTTCTTGTCACCACAGGAACTTTCTAAGATCAAGTCCTTTTTTTTTTAATGTGCTCATTTTCCCAGCCTATTTCTTGACTTTATGTTAAAGTTGGGCTCTGCTCCTGGGGTCAGGGGGGCACTCTACCAAGCTTCAAGTTTTTGTGCTTCTGGTTTTAGAGCTAATTCTGTGGACCTGTAAGTTTTCAGTTCTTTCAGGTGGTATGATCTAAGGAGAGCTGTGGTTACCGTTCTGGCCTGTTCTCTTGTCTGTGAGTAACCACTAGCTTTCTTTTCTATCCTGGAACTGTAACCAGAGCAGCCAGCCACATGCTCCCTGCATCCACATGCTCTAGTGTGTTAATGCTCCTTTTCTCCCTGGGACTGCAACCCAAGCCTGCAACCTAGATCTCCATGTGGGCAGTGCAATGAAGTTCTGCCCCCAGTGTTCACCGAAGTGTTCCTTGTAATCTCCTCCTGTCCAGTAGCCCAGCCCTCTTCCTGTCTGTGGGATGAGCCCTCCAGAAGCGGTCACCACTGATTCAGTTGCCCCCAATGCCTGCGCTGGGTTGTCGGCGATTGAGGGAGGGGGCACAGCCTGCTGTTGGCTTGCTGGGCCCTGCCGGAGACAGACCTTTGCTGTCAAACTTCTAAGTTGTCTGTTTTTCTGAGCTCTAAATAGAGATCATAGGATTGTAGATCAAAAGGCAGAAGGGACCTTGGAGATCACCTGTCCAGCCCCCTCAATTTATAGATGAGATGAAAAGCTTGACTTCAGGTTTCTCTTAAGCTGAGGAATAATTTCCTGCTTTTCGAGCCTTATGTTCCTTGAGCAAGTCCCCAGGCTGTCTTTCAAGTCCTTCTGTTTTATGGAAGCTTTTCCTCTGCAGCATGTAAAATTTTGTCAGGACATTGTATAATGAGGTAGCGCGGCTTAGTTGACAGAGTCTGGAGTCTGACCCAGGTTCAAGTTCTGACTCTGACATTCTGGCCGAGTTTTCTTTCATGACTCCTGGCAATTCTCTGACTATAAACTGCAGGACAGTTGAAGGCCTGCCTTAACATAGGCACTTCCTCACTTTTACATCTCTACCCTGATGAATCCTAGGTCTAGACCCCTTCCCTTTGCACTCTTCTCCTCCCTCCGCACCTCAGAAAAAAGGGTAGTGAATCCTATATACACTCTGACACAAAAAGTTAGTATATATTGTCTGAAATTTGAGTAAATGTGTACTTCACTTTATGCAATAAATGTGTGCTTGAAAAAAGGGCAGCTAGGTGATGTAGTAGACAGAGTGTTGGGCTTGGAACTGGGAAGACTCATCTTCCTGAGTTCAAATCTGGCTTTAGGTACTTACTAGCTATGTGACCCGGAGCAAGGTGTTTAACCCTATTTGCCTCAGTTCCTCATCTATAAAATGAGCTGGAGAAGGAAATGGCAAATCACTCCAGTATTTTTGCCAAGAAAACCTCACGTGGGGTCATGCAGTGTCGAGCACAACTGAAAAATGACTGAACAACAGCATGTTTGAAAAATTGTATATATATTCACTTTTTGTAAGTTTATTTAAAGGTAATATGCTGAATTCATTTATAATTACAATGAGATAATTTGCACATACAGATCCAGCTTGGATGATACACTCATTTCAATTTGAAATTTTGCGTTTTTCTTTGTTAGATTCTTTTCTCCCAGGGCACATCTGAGCTTGTATGCATCTCTTCTAGACAGGGACGATGCTATGAATATTGACTAGAATGATATCTCATGGAAGCTATAGGAGTTCTGTCCATCTGCCAGATGAGGAAACAAGACATAGAGGAAAGACTGAAATATTAAAATATCAGCCTTGTAGATATAAATACCAAAAATGTGCCAGGCAATAAACATTTTAATGAGTTCTTCATATAAGGGCATTTGCAGGTTGTAGTTACTATGTTGGTAGTGAAGTCAATTTAACAGAACATTTATTTCTCCTTGATTTTTCTTGTCTATAATTGTTATGTGGCCTGGGTGATTGTATGAGCCACTATTTCCATTAATAGCTCTCTTTTCTCTAGTGCTTTAAGGTTCAAAATGTACTTATCTCAAAAAGTGAAGTAGCTAGTGCAAGTATTATTTTGTCCCCATCCCCTTTCCCTGTACCCATTTTACAGGCAGGAGAATTGAAATTCAGAGAGATAAAGAGATTTGCCCACAGTCAGAACTGGATGGGAGCAATAACTAGGGTGGGGTGACCAGAGTTTTCTTTTTCTTTCTTTCTTTTTTTTCAGTCAGGGCAAAATATTTAAAAGTTTCTGACATAACTTATAATCCTTCAGCAGTATAAAAATCAGTCAGTCAATCAATCAACATTTGTTAAGTCTACTCAGTGCCAGGCACTGTGATAAGTTTTTGGGATTACAAAGAAAGACAAAAATAGTGCAGGCCTTCAAGGAGATTATGTTTGAATGGGGAAATGACATGTACCTGTCAATAGGTATTTTTATAAATACCTACATAGGTATACATAGTTATATTTATGCCCATATCTAGGCATATAAAAGGCATGTACAAAATAGAAGCATCTAGGGGACTCTGTAGATAGAATGCTAGGCCTGGAGACAGGAAGACCTGAGTTAGAATATGGTTTCAGGGACTTAATAGTTCTGTAACCCTAGTCAAGTCACTTAACCTTTGTTCACTTTAATACACTGGAGAAGGAAATGACAAA
Source organism: Pseudocheirus occidentalis (assembly GCA_028646575.1). NCBI lineage: Eukaryota > Metazoa > Chordata > Mammalia > Diprotodontia > Pseudocheiridae > Pseudocheirus > Pseudocheirus occidentalis. Next base: position 194,942,510 of record CM053595.1, on the reverse strand, counting down.
CTGCTCTGGTATCTTTGCCAAGAAAACCTCATGGACAGTATTGATGTGTGATGGTCTGAGGGGTCATGAAAAGTTGGACATGCCTGGACAACAACAAAATAGATCCAAGATAACTTTAGAGAGAAATATTCTAGCAGTTGGGACTGGGAAGGGTCTCCTGAAGAAGGTGGAGCTTAAGTCTTGAAGGAAGACGGGGATTCTAAGAAGTTAAGATGAGGGAGGAAAGAATTCCAGGCATGGGGATAGCTAATGCAATGTCATAGAGATGGGAGATGGAATATTGCGTGTGAAGACCAGCAAGAAGGATAGTATGGCTGGATGATAGAGTTTGTGGAAGGAACTAGTGTAGGAAGCATGGAGACACAGGAAATGGAGAGCTTGTGAAGAGGAGTTTTTATTTGTTTGATTTTTATTTGATACCGGAGTTTGAGTAGAGGGGTGACTCTTTAGCAAAATCATGTTGGCAGACATGTGGAGGATAAATTGGAGCTTCATAGAATAGTTATTTAAAACAGGAATTTACAAGGTGGTATGAATTTCTTGCCCTGCTCAGCTCTGCTCCCCTTCCTTGTGTAAGAGCCTTGTACAGGTGTCTTGGGGTTTCTGCCTTCCTGTCAAGGTATGCTCTTCTACTCTCTCAAACCCCCACCGCTATGTACCACTTTTGTTTTGCTTGATCTGGGTACAGTTTGTAATATTTGCCCCAGGCACAAAAATTTCTAGTTATGACTCTGTCTGGGACTCAAGCTTCAAGTCTACATCAGGGAAGGGATTATCCATACTGACAAAATCCCAAATATTTGAAAGAATAAATGAAAAAGCACTTAAGTACTTATTGCATACCAATTACTGTGTTAAGCACTTGGAATATACATTTAAAGACAGACATTCTTACTCTCAATAAGTCTCTATTCTTATATGGAGAGATAAAACAAATAGAGGAATTTTGAAGGCATTTTGATCTGATACTCACAAGGAGAGTGAATAGAGCCATAGGAAAGTTGATTGATGAGCCAGTTAACAATAGTAGTATTGATTTGATTAGGACTTCTCAGCATAAAAGAAAGTAATGTGTGTTGTGAGGGGAGGGAGGGCAGGGAATTGAGGGGGAGGATATAGGTATTGTGGCAGAGCAAAATGTCAAGAAGACAAGTGGGCTATGTGAGTTTGGGCTCAAGTACTCACTAATCAAGACAGTATGGGCCCCAGGGCAAGTATTCAAAGCTAAATGTATTAAATTACCAATGTCATAGTCCCAGGACATCAGTCTTAGAAGTGTGCATCAGCAGAACGTATGTCAAAAAGAAGGCTGAGTGGGATGTTCTGAATTATATTCACACTCATGTACATACACACAGAAACACACATAAGTACATACATACATACACATATGTATCTGTATATGTATATATAATGTATTTTTTTCCTAAGCCTGGGCTTGCTCATGGAAAAAATGCTACTTAAGTGAACACCGTAAAATGTTTTATTTTTTTTTTTCCATGTTTGTGTCTTTATTCGACAGACCATGACCCTGGAACAAACTATTAAAAACACACAAGAGAGTTATGATGATGAGATCCAACTTTACAATGAGCAGATTGAAACTCTGAGGAAAGAGATTGAAGATGCAGAAAGAATGCTGGAAAAGTATACTAATGACTGTCGCCAGTTGGCAATATATCAGCAGTCACTGGAAAATGAACTGGAGCGGTACAAGCGCATCATCGAGAATGAAGATAACAGGTAGAGTGGTGCCAGGCCGTGGGGAGGGAGCTTTTCATTTTTCATGATCCTGGGAGCTTATTGCTTTGGGAGAACTTTGGCTCTTACAAGGCAAATTAGGCAGGCAAATCTCTGAAGAGAGCAAGAGATTACTGTGTTAAGCACTGGGAATATACATTTAAAGACGGACATTCTTACTCTCAATAAGTTTATGTTCTTATATGGAGAGATAAAACAAACAGAGGCATTTTGAGAGCATTTTGATCTGATATGTCACAAGGACAGTGAAGAGAGCCATAGGGAAGTTGACTGATGAGCCAGTTAACAATAGCAGTATTTATTTGATTAGGATTTCTTTTAACCCTTTTAACTTTGTGTTTTGACATATTTGTTTTTTTGGAGGGGGGAAGGCAGGGCTGTTGAGTAACCCCAACTTTCCAAAGGTCACACGGCTAGTAAGTGTCTGAGGCCAGACTGGAACTCAGGTCCTCCTGACTCCAGGGCTGGTGGTCTATTCACTGCGCCACCTAGCCGCCCCAACATATGTGTCTTTTAAAGTCTGGCCCATGAGGATAACCTGATTAGAGAATTCTATCGGGTCTTTCTGTAGGCTCAGAGTCCTTTACATACTATTTGGGGAACTTAGTTTTGCTCCTTTTCTTTTTAAAATAACATTTTAAATTAATTTTTTGTAATCATCAAAATTTTCCCCAGTATCTCTCTCCCTCTCAGAGAGAGCCATCTGTCATAAGAAATAATATTTCTAAATAAAAAAGGAATTAAGAAACCAGCAAAAACTGATATATAAATAGAAAAAGTTTGAAAGTATGCGCTATGTACTATACGAATGGACTCTCCACCTCTTCAGAAGTATGGGCTGGGTTATCTTTTCATATTTCTTCTTTGGAGTCCTGCTTGTTCTGTCTAATTTTGTAGCATCCGCTTTTGATTATTTTGTGATGCTTCTTCCATTTCCATTGTCATAGCCATTATTTATATTGTTTCCATGGATCTGCTAATTTCACTCTGTATTAGTTCATATAACTCTTTCCATGTTTCTCTATCATGTCATTTCTTGTAGCACAGTAATATTTCATTACGTGAATTCATCACAGTTTGTTTAGACATTCCCTCCTACCTCACCTGATAGACAACCACTTGGGTTATAATTCTTTGCTATCTTAAAAAATGTTGCTACCAATATTTTGATATATATGGGAACTTTCTTCTTATCAATGGCCTCTTTGGGGTATAAGTCTAGTAGTAGAATCTCTGGGTCAAAGGGATGGACATATTAATCACTTTTATTTGCAAAATTTCAAACTGCTTTCCAAAATGGTCATATTGATTTGTGTGCTTGCTTTTGCCATGTTCTTGCCGAATATGACCTTGAATTTCAACTCATTTATCACTAAACACAATCTGCAGTTAAAATAGTTTGTTAATATTGATTATTGAAAAGTATTCTTTGGTTCCAGATCCTTCATTCAATGTCCTACTCTGATTTCTCATTATAGTAATGGTTTTGGGGAGCTATGTCCATTGAGTACAAGTTTTCTCAGGACTTATGAAGCTGGAAAGGTTTGGAATATGGACTCAATGATGAACTGTTATACCAGGACCCTCCTAATTAAGTTCAGAGAGTATAATGTCATGATTTTTAAAAAAAATAATAGCAGCTCATACAATTGTCCTCTACGGCACAGAAGAGTTGTAAACTGCGTTAGTGGAGAAAATATCTAGACTAAAGAAATCGTAGCTCTTTTGAAGTAAAGATTGATTCCAGATGTGATATTTTTGATGGGGGGGAAGCAAATAAAGTAACACATGTAAAAATGTACATTTTAGTCGAACATGAAGTATGCAATTCTTTCTAAGAACTCTTGCCCTACTGGACTTAATGTATTTGGAAGATGGGCTCAGTTTTTCTGTGAGGTGATAAGAAGGGCAGAACCTCACTCGTAAGCAAGATGGTGGAGGTGTTTGTCCTTTGTTCTTTGAAGAGGACCATGGCATCAAGGAAACGATGACATGAATTGCAGTTGACTTTGATTTGAAGGAGGGAGGGCTGTGCAAGGTCACCACCCTCACTTTCTCCTCCAGAGCCATCTGGATCCAGTAAGTAGATATTTATCAGGATGGCTGGAGATGATGCAGTGGGAGACCCTGGCTCTTTTAGGCTAAGATCTTTTCATGTACTCACTCAGAGTGAGGTAATACCCATTCAGTGCACAGGCCTCTTTAAGAAGTGAGTCTCTCTAATGGACCCTCTAATTAGCAAGAACTCTAGGTCAAAGAAAGGTAAGGCTTCAGGGTCATATTATCTCTTCCCCCAACAGGTCAAGAAAATTCTTATGATGCCATGGCACTAGGTAGAATATCAGAGATTAATGATGAATGAAAATCCACATGACATCACAGAACAGGACAGGATTAGGAGGGGGATATCGGCAAATCCCAGGGGTTAGATTATCTTTCCCTCCAGAAAAGAGTGAACTGTTCTTCTAGCATGGGAAGATACCTGAATGCTCTCTCTCAGGGAATGTGATGCTGAGAAGTCTAGATTTTTCCATGCTACCAAGGCCCTTCTAAGAGAGAATTGATTTAGTACAGTGGAAAGAATGCCACATCTGCAGTCAGAGGATATGGGTTCAAGTCTTGGCTTTGCCACTTACCACCTGTACCACTTAGGGCAAGTTATTTAACCTGCTCAAACCAACAAGAAGCAGGCTTCTCCCTCACCTTGACAGCCGTGCCTATGGCACTTAGGTACTTAACCTGAGCTTCAATTTTCTGATTTATAAAATGAGGAGGTTGAACTAGAAAACTTCTGAGGTCTTTTTCAGTCCCAGTTCTGTGAACCTGTGTTGTATACATACATGCACACAGACACACAGACACACAGAATCCACAATTCTATTGGGCTTTATGGTTTACAAAGCACTTTACATATGTTATTACAAGCATTCTATGACAGTCTCTAAACTTGATTGTTCCTAACACAACCTAGAATTGGGCTTTCTCATGGCTAGCAGTCAAAGGACTGCCCAAGGAAGAGATTCCCTCTCTTGCTAGTAATTCTTGGGGTCTTGAAGCAGGTGGCCAATTGAATGTGCTTTGTAGATTAAATCTTACTCAGTAAAACATATACAACTTGAGACACAATTGTTGAACGAGGACTTAAGAACAGGAACCTTCACAGAAATTTCTGGTGCAGTACAAAAATATAAATGCTTCAAAAATGACTTCTGTAAATGGAGAATATAATTTCATACAATAATTTTATTTACTTCTTTGGGGGGAGAACTAATCATGGTTAAGTGACTTGCCCAGGGTCATACAGCTACTAAGTGTCTGAGGGTGGATTTGAACTCAGGTTCTCCCAATTCAGGGCCAATACTCTATCCACTGCACCACCTAAGTGTCCCTACATAACAATCTTAAAGAGACATAAATAGAAGCTTTCTTAGATGGAATTACTGTAGATAAGAAATAGTTGGCACCTCATTTGGGGTTTCTTTTGCTTATTTATAATGAGGTTTTGTGTGTGTGTGTGTGCGTGTGCGTGTGCGTGTGTGTGTGTGTGTGTCTTATGGTTAGACTGTTTCTCTACCCCCACCAGAAATATATCCTCTAACCTGGTCCCAAGAAAATAAAATAAAGCAAGAAATTTTATACATATCTTTCCTCTATCCTGTGGGTCTAACTGGACAATATTTTATCACCTTTCTCCTTGCAGAAATATCTGTGTCCTGATGCTCATTTGTCTCTGAAAGTTGGGTAGAACATTGCCTCTTTTGCCTGCCAAGCTTTATGCCAGATTTGAGGGTCATTGAGGTGGGGGAGGGGCTATTGATTTTAAAGGGAGGCATCAGCTTTGAATAAAAGAAGGTCCAGTCCTGTTCACAACAGTAAATCACCTCCTCAGTCTAGTCACATAGCTTTCTGGGGGACCTTTGTATAAAACTATTGTTCTAATGGGTCTCAGTCTGTTATTAAATGCCCTAAAGGCTGAGAGGCCACAAGTTGTTAATAAGTCTGATATTAGGAATCTCTTATCAGGGAAGTTTTATTGCTCATTAGGTAGGGCTGGTATGTCAAGTTTATGCAGAGAAATTCAGGTCTCCCTGTATTCTGGACTGATTTACACTCTCAGCAGTAATAATGACAACTTTTCCTTCTGGCTCTTGAAAGGAGGTATTTGACAGCTATTTCATGGGAACCTCTGTTGGGTTGTTTTATTTTTTCAGTTTTTTTTCATCAGATCTTTGCTGGTCAAGGGGGAATCAGGATCTGGGTTCCCATAAAACGTCTCCCTCAGTCCCAATGTCCTCTATTCCTGCGATAGAGAAAGCTAGCAGGGTATGGAGGACAATCCAACCAACAGCTCCTTCTTAAACCGTAGTCCCTGAGTGACTGGTACTCCCAGCACCCTACTTCCAGCTACCACTGTTGCTTCCAGAGATGAAAAGTCTTTGTGCAGCTCTTCGTCAAGACAACAACAACCACAATACTAATAGCTAGCATTTATACAGTACTTTAAGGTTTGCAAAACCCTTAAAAAAACCCAACCCTTTCATCTTCACAACAATAACCCTGGGAGTTAGGGGCTATTATTATCCCCATTTTACAGATGAGGAAACTGAGGCATTCAGAGGTTAAGTGACTTGCCCAGGGTCACACAGCTAATAAGTGTCTGAGGTAGGATTTCAACTTGGGTATTTCTGACTCCAGAAATTTCTGACTCCAGGGCTGGTTATTTACTTTGCCACCTAGCTGCCTGACACTTCTGTACTTCAAAAGAAGTATAATTTCATCAGTGTGATTGCCCTCCGTACTGATGCAGGCTTATGTAACCCCTCCATACCTTTGTAGACCATCTTCTTAATTTTCTCTGCTCTTTCTCCAAAAACCATTAGTCACTGGACAACTTTCTGGTGGTATTTAGGTAGCCCAGGGCTCAAAGAGAGCTGGTTTGTGACTGGGCTTCTACACAAAACCTTTTGATCCCCTGGCAAAGCCTTTGAGAATCCTGACTCCTCTACACAACGTGGCAAGGCCTCGGACTGGGACTTTAGCTGTGACATTGTATATTAAGGCATTATTCTCTGACTTGAAATAGATAATTTTTCTTGGTGTCTTGTTGCAGTGAAGAAAGGAAAAAAAAAATACTACCAGAAAACCCCACAAGAAGCAAGTTTTTTCTTTAGCTCAATAGCTCAATATATATATATATTTATAATATATATTTGTATATATTTATTTATAATAGCTAAATCAATAGCTATGGCTGTGGCACTGAGTTACTGAATATTGGAGAGCCCCAAACATCCTTACATTTTCTTTCCCTTTGGTTGCCGTAACGTTTTTCTGGTAATTGTGACTAGTGAGTTTCTCTTGTGGAGGAAGCTGTGTACTTAATGCTGAAAGGAATAGGATTTGAAAGGATGTTAAGATGTCACCAAGGCTTTGGAAAAATATTGCAGAGAAAGACAGCTGGTTTCCCTTTGCCTTAAAAAAGATGCTTATTTTAGAACTTCTTCATATTCAGAAAATGTAATACGTGGTGGAGAGACCCAAACACTGGCTGTTTGGTATAAAAAGAACACGTATTTGTAATGGGAAGTTGACCAGGAGAGCTTCTTATAATTTTGTCTACCTTGCTGGCCATGCGACTTGATGCAATTATAGGGGGTGGATCTTTTCCAGTGACTGGAGCTACCTTTTGCTGATAGGTGACTGAGAGTAGGGGCGGGGTGGGGTAGATTCTTGTCTTTTCCATATCATTAAAAGATTCACCCATATATCTCCGGGAACTCTTTTCCAGTGATTGTTACCCCCATATTCAGTGAACACCAGTGGCTCCTTCTTACCTCCTAGATCAAATATAAAACCCTCTGTTTGGCTTTTAAAACCCTTTATAACTTGGCTACTTCTTCCTTTTCATTCTTCTTACATGTCACTCTCCTCCTCTAACTATACAATCCAACTGCACTGTCCTCCCTGTTTTTCCTGGAACAAGACACTCCATTTCCCAACTCCGTGCAAGTCCGTTGGCTGCCCCTAGTGCCTGGAACTCTCTCCCTCCTCATCTCCACCTCACGGCTGCCCTGGTTTCCTTCAAGGTTTAATGCAAGTTCCACATTCTATAAGAAGCCCTTCCTAGTCTTCCTTAATCTCACTGCCTCTCGAGACTACCTCCAATTTGTTCATCGCGTTTATGCTTATGTTATCTCCCCCATTAGACTGTGAGATCTTTGAAATTGGGGACTAGTTTTTTTCCCCCCTTATTTTGTATTCCCAGTGCTTCATTGTATGCAGTGGATACTTGATAAATGCTAGTAGAGTGACTTTTATGAGTATGGGTCAGGAATTAGTGATACTGAGAAATTAATGTTTTCAGTCTTGGTCATTACCCTTTGAGTGGAGAATTTACTGTGTCCTCCCAGCAGGGTGGCTATTATCTAGCAAGGGGTCATGGCACCTGTCTAACACCATGGGAGGTGCCCTTTCCTGCCCTGGGATGGGGGCAGAGGGAGGACTCATGCTGATCAGAGGCTCTCTCTCACAATCCTGCCTTCCATATGTTGTGAGAGGCTGCCTTGTGTGGCAGATAGAGTGGCAGGTAACTTTAAGATTAGGAAGGCCTATATTTAAGTGTCACTTTTCATATGTTCCTTAATCTTACAGTCTCAGGTAACTTTTATATTTATCTACCAAGTTCTAGATGGATTACAGTCTTGGTATAACAAATATGTATAACAAATATTGTTGTTATTATTAAATCAAATATCTATTTGAAATTATCAGTGACATGATCAATTTGATATAGAGACCATGTCTTTATTTTGCTCAAAGAGTCAGTCTTGCTCCCTGGATTTTTTTAAAAGTATTATTACTAATCAAAGAAATAACTGTGAAAATTCCTTTTGTTTGTCTTCATTAGGCTGAATTCTGCTATAGTGGGAACACCGATTACACTTTTTACTCAGAGCTACCAAGCTTCTTACAACCTGCCTTCCAGCAGAAAAGGTAATAAATACTCTGCTACCTGCCTCTCTATCAAAACAAAATCTTTCATCTATAGGGAAGTGAGGAGAGAGCTTGTTTCAGACTTTATCTGCATGTCCTTTCATTCCTTCTAAAAAATGTTATCATTAAGGGAGCATGTCAGATAGGAGTGGGTCGCTTTCCTCCGTCACATCCAGTACGCAGTGGGCGCTAAATAAACGACTGTAATTTAGACTGAGAGGGGCCCAGATGTTGTTCTGAATGAGAGGTAGATTATACCAAGAGCCATTTAATTCAAGATGCTAAGGGAAATATGTGGTTGCAGTGTATTACCTTACTTCAAAATGAAGTACAAATAGGTTTTGCTCTCAAACCTGGCCTATCTCACAAAAGACAATTTTGTTTTATTGGTATGATTTAATGGAGCTTACCATCAGGGCAAAATGACATTATTTTCCTTCTTGGTGATGCTTCTCAGTGAGGAATCTGCTTGGAATGACAGTAATGAAGATTTCTGTAACACTAAATAATTGGACATTTTACTTAAAACACTACAGACATAAACCAAAACAGTTCTGTGCAGAGTATGGATGTGTAATGAGAGAAATCAAACCATTTAGGGTTTGAATGAATAGAGTATTTTAGAAGGAAAGAGAGCATGGTAATGCTGATAACATCTAACAGTAGGGCTTCTTTTACTTTTTCACTGAAGGCTACGGTAAGTTCTGAAGGGTTTGGAAAATCATATGACTTTTTAGAATTAGATTGCAGCAACCTACCTGGTCACCATAACTTTCTTACTCTATAAAATAATCTTTGTGTCCCTTTCCCCCACCTTTTCTTAAGGCATACTAAAAAAAAAAGGAATGTTGGCAAAAGACTTTTAATTAGACTACATGAAGCAAGCTAATAACAAGAGATTAACTTTGAGCAGAACCATAAGGGAGAAGATGCAGTCACTCTGGAAACTGAGTTTGATCACATATAAACCATAATCCTTTCTGTCAATAGACAATCTTACAGTTATATCTTGTAGGTAGGTGAATTTACCAAGGTGAAATTTACCAGGTGATGAAACTCATCTCCCTTAATGGAAAAAAAAGTTATATCAACAAAGCAGTATAAAAACCCTATATACAATTCAGTGAAATATTGTGGATACCTTGGACTTTTCAATTCTACTTGCACAGATGGTTGGCAACATTGCCAATAGCACCATTTTTGAGACTGAAGACAATCCATATAATTTCCTAAATGGTGCCCTTGTGCCTGAGTTCATGTACCTCCAAAAAGCAAATGAATACGTTGCTCCCAGGGAAATTTCCTATTGACCTAAACTATAATCCTACTTAAAAAAAAATCAGTTCTATGGAAAATGCAGAGATACAACCTTTTTAGTGGGGGTAACTTATTTTACTAATATCTAAAATAAATTCATACAGTAATGCAATGTCATATGCAGAAATCAATAATGCTTGAAGTTTTGATAACAAAATTGACAAATTTTCTAATCAGAAAAATACAGTACACTTTAAAATATATGCTAAAGGCATGTCCCCTTATTCTCCCTTCCAAGATTATAATTTCATGGCATTGTGATTTGTGGAAAGAATATAGGATATGAGGTCAGAGGACCTGGGTTTATACTCTAATTCTGCTTATTACTAATAGTGAGACTTGGGACTAAATCATTTCACCTCCCTGAATCTCAGTTTCCTCATCTGTAAAATGAAGGATTTGGACTAGATCAGGGATTCTGAACCTTTTTGTTTTGCATCATGGACTCCAATGACCGCCTGGTGAAGCCTATGAATGTTTTAAAATGCATAAAATAGAATAATAGAATTTCAAAGGAAACAAATTATACTGAAATTTGGTTATCAAAATATTTGAAAAAGTTCATGGATTCCAGGTGAAGAACCTGAGTAGGCATTTCTAAAGTGCTCCTTAATGCTAGATCCTAGGAAAATATAGTAGACTATTTACTTCCTTAGTTTTTGTCCCCAAATATTTGTTTTAGATTATTTTAAAGTGGAAAATATTTATATTTTTGAATATGATGACATTCAAACTAGTGTTTTTTTTTTTTAAGATATCACCCGGGCTATTCAGGATATAACAACAGTAAAACCAAGACAAAAAGGTCTACCAAAGAAAGCTTCAAGGAAAAAGGAGATTACAGCTAAAGACAAATCAGATGATACTTTAGAGGACCAACTGGCCAAAAATTCTGGGGAAGGCAAAGACCAAGTGCAGCTTCAAGATGAGCACCAATTGAAGCTGGAAGTGAGGCATGAAGAACCAGGGACTCTGAAGCTAGAAGTAGACCCAGAGGATGTGCCAGATGGTGCACAGATAAGCAAAGCCTTTGGTAAAATGTGCAATATGATTAAAGAGAGAGTGAGAAGTGACAAAGAACCTGAACCTCATTCTGATCTTTATACCAAAGGACGTCATGTACTTGTTACAGGGGATGCCAGCTATGTAGACCCTGACTTTTGTTCCTCGTCCATCCCAGCAAAAGGCGGGATTATTGTTTCTATTGAACAGATATGTGATGTCGATGACGTGGAGCCGATACCTGAGCTGCCTGAACCCCCATGCCCAAATGGAGAAGATGAACCAGAGGAACATGATGATGGATACAAAGATCAAGAACATTCTGGAGAGGAAAAGAGTGAAAGCAAAAATGGAGATGAGGGGAAGGTGGGAGAAAAAATTGATGACATTCCAGAAGATAAAGGGACTGTGAAACCCTGTCCAGTAATCATACATGGTCCAAATGGACAAACTACAGGCCATTCACAGAAGATCAGGAAAGATAAAGCTTCTGAGGGAGCAGATAAAGGGCCACTAGAGAAAGGCCCCCATGGATCCATGACCTATGAGAAGGTAGAGGTGGTAGAATCCATTGAGAAGTTTTCAACTGACCGAATTCAGACTTATGAAGAAACAGCAGTGATTGTAGAAACAATGATAGAAAAGACAAACAGGAAGAAACCAGGAGACAAAAAATGACCCAAACCTAAAGTGGAAAATATGTTCAAAAAGTCTTTGAGTGAGGTACTTTATTTTAGAGTGAATGATGAAATAATGAATTGTGTATTTTGTTCAAGATGACAGTTGATACCTCCGTAGTCTCTAAAGGAGCTTTAGTCCTAAAATTAAAAAGTTCTTTGAGTAATTGCTCTGGCAATTTATAGTGGCTTTGGTGAATATAAATTTTCCATACTTACAAGAAATGGAACATAAATATTTTTACATCTATTCAATGAAGTTACTGTCAAATAATATTTATACTTACTGAGAAATTCTCTTTTCTAGTACGATTGTTTCAGGTATTATATTTCAAGAATTATCATTGTCTTGTTTCCAGATTGAAAAAAAAGTTAGCTTTCATCATTTGACTCTTTTTGCATTCAATAAAAGCATTATAACCTCCAGAATGTATTTGTGGCAGATATATTTTCACCTCAACATGAAGTTAAGACTTACAGGCCTTCAACTGATAGTTATATGAGTTGAGTACATTGTTGGGAGGCTTTTGAGACACTGGGCAAAGTCCTTCACCATATTTTCATAACATATTTGGAAATTCCTCACTTATAAATTACAAACCTATGGCATAAACAAGTCAAACACTCTCAGGGCACTGTGTGCAACATGTAATTACTTATTTGTAGGAGAATGAATGTAAGCTGGGGGCAGTTAGGAGACACTGTGGCTAGAGTGCTAGGCCTGGAGTCAGGAAGACTCATCGTCTCAGTTCAAATCTGACCTCAGATACTTACTAGCAGTGTGACCCTGGGCAAGTCACTTAACCCTTTTTGTCTCAGTTTTCTCATCTGTCAAATGAACTGGAGAAATAATGGCAAGCAAACCATTGCAGTATCTTTGCTAAGAGAACCCCAAATGGGGTCACGAAGAGTCAGAAATGACTGAGCAACAACAGCCACCATTAATGTAAGGTCCCTGAGGGTTGGGTCTTCTCAACATCTAGGTGCTTGATAAATACTTGAATTGAATTTGAATTAAATAAAAATGCATAGAATAAAACAGGACTTTATGAAAGACTAAGGGAGGTTTCTTGGATTCATCAGTGATCTGGGCATGTAATTTAACCTCTTAGGGCCTCATATTTCTTAGAATGAGGAATTTGGGCCAGATGGTCTCTGAGGGCCCTTTTGCCTCTAAATAAATGAATCTATCATTTCTGATCTTTCTACTGTTGTTCATATTGCTTCTAAGGCTCCATTTTTATGTTCATAGTACAAAATCAAATCTTCACTATTAACATTTGCAAGCCTCCCTTTAAAAATTCCAGAATGTATAATAACACTGAGTAAATGTTCTTAAACGGATTATTACTTTAGCTAAAAATAATTAGCAGCTGACAAGACAATTGCATTTTAGCTAAAGGAATTGACAAGGTCATATGTTATAGTCTACTGTTTCACTATCACACACAACAGAAAGGATGCTAAATGCAATTAATTTTCTCTGTGGAGCTTTAAAAAATCTTGTTCTAAATTAATTTGGGTTTGTAATTTCAGGAAATACTTTTAAAAAAGTATTTTGAAGGGAAGAGTAATTAACCCACTCATTTGCACAGTAGTGAAATATTTATAATGTAATAGCCTATGTCAGAGTGATAAAAAGTGTATCTGGGTGCCCAAATAGAAGCCCTGAATGTAAGTATCAAGTATGATCAGCAAGGAAATTATTAGAAAGCATAGAATCACTTTGCTGCAACTAAAGTACTAGGGGTGGGGAAATAATCTATTCTTTTTCATTAAAAGGATTTTCGGGTGCCAGTAGTGCTATGTAGACTGACATTCTTATGGAAAATAAGGGAGTTTGTTTTTGGAAACCAAGATTATTTTTATATGAAATGAGTATGCTTTAATTTAGTATTCTAGGCCTACCTTAGGGTGAAATACACCTACACTATGTTTTGCATTAACAAATAGCCTTCCTTATGGGATAGTTTCTTTAACAACTTTTACATTAGCAGGCTCACGTTAAGAAACTTGTTCTATTATTTTGTGGTTGTTAGACAATCAGGGTTCTCTATCTTCCACCTTAACGAAATCTTCTCAACACAAGGAGGAGAGTAGGTTAGATCAGTAGTTCTCAAACTTTTTGGTATATCAGGAGCCCTTGACATTAAAAAATTATTGAGGACCCTAAGGAGCTTTTGTTTCTATAGTTTACATCTATATTTACCATATTAGAAATTAAATCATCTTAGTATTATTATAAAAATAATTTTGACCTCATGGACCTCCCCAAAAGGGTCTAGGACGGTGGTGTCAGAATCATATGAAATTTGGATTCAGTTAAAGGGCCCCACTTGAAGACCACATGTGGCCTCAAGGCTGCTGGCTCCCCACCCCGGTCTAGGAGATTCCCAAGGGGTCTTAGACCACAGATTGAGATGATTTATAAGGTCCTACAAGCATAGGTGGGATTTGAGCTGAATCTTGAATGAAGACAGACTTAACTCTTCCCCCAATCATTTTCTTGCCCTGTGTTGGAAAAGGGGTAGGGCCTGAGGCGAAGTCTGATGATTCATTGTTTCCACTACTTTTATCTTTTCTTCCTTCTCCATCCCTCAGGATGAAGATTGAGGGGAGTGCTGGTCAAAATTTGTAGTGGATATCAAACTCCCCCCCCCCATTCCCTTCTAGCCTCATGTTACCATTTTGACTTGAAGCTGGTTCTCAGAAGAACATCTATATCAAAAGATGCAATGGGAAAAATCTATTTGTGGATGGTTCTGTTGAGTAATGTGTTTATTATGTGCCTTTAGCATGCCAGGATGGGCTAATTCAGGTACTACAAAGCTGAAGGCCTCCTCCTTGATGTCCAAGGCAGCTAGCATTAGGACTGGTGGATGCCTAGTCTCATTCATCTCTTAAATTGTACCAGAAACCTGTGGGTGGCCATGTTTATCATGACCCAGGCAAATAGAATTCTGGGAGCCTTTGTGGTGGTGGTAGTGGAGGGCAGGGATGATGCTCTAGAACCTTTTAAGTCAGAAATATCCAATAAGGCTCTTCAAAACAAAATCATCATTTTTTCTTCTTTTTGCTTTTTGAAGGGGGAAAGCTAGGACAATTTTGGGGATAAGTGACTTGCCCAAGGTCACATGGCTAATAAGTGTTAGGTATCTGAGGCCACATTTGAACTCAGGTCCTCCTGACTCCAGTGCCGGTGCTCTGTTCACTGTGCCACCTAGCTGCCTCATTCATCATCTTTTCTAACCTAGATTCATTTCTTCCCATAAGTCTGATCTGACTGCAATGAAAATAAAAAGGGTATGCTAAACTCTGGGAGCTCCTGTTATCGTATATCACATGGTCTATTATATGACTCTGAACATCAAAGCACTTTCTCTGTACAGACGGTGTTTATTAATTCAGACAAGACAAACCCAAAATTTGTAATAATTTACAAAAGGATTGGGTGAGGTTGACCTTTTTCAGTATTGTATACCTTTTCATTTTCTGAAAGAAGGATGTGCTGAACAAATTGCTAGTGTAAAAAGATCCTGGGTGGTTGGGGATGATATCCAAGCCTTTTGGAAGCATTAATTTCAATGAGATTGAAAGTTTTATTTTTATCATTAAATTTAGCTATTAAAGCACATCCTCTAAAGATTCTTCTTGGGCAACATTTTGTTGCCTTTAGCCACTATGCATAACTAAGAAGAATAAAACAGCACTTTGGGGGAAAATTTTCTACAGTTCAGACTGTCCCTTAATCCAGACTGATTTTAATGCAATTTTGTTCAAATAGTGAGGTTTTACTGTAGAGTTTAATGAGGGAATTTTTTTCCCCCAAATGTCTTATTTATGACCAATGTCTAGTGTAACCAGGATAAAATTAGTTCTTTCAATGAAATTATGGGTTAGAAATATTGCTTGTGGATTGATAGGAAATAGCTTTGCTGAATATATAGCACATCCCACATAATTTCTGGTAGGTAATTTTTTTATTGAGCCTCCTAATTTACAACATAATTTCTTCATTTTACTTATAAAACATCATCACAAGGATTGATATTTAAACAAAGTCAACCTGTCTTAAATCATCATTTGCTTATGTTCATTTTTATTTTTTATAAATGACTATAAATTAACTTGATCTTGCAGCTGGGCTATCATAAAAACTTACACTAATTGGATGCTTTTCATTGTTAATACTGGTGTGAAAAATGGAATAGAGAACCAAGGATTTATATATATTTATATAATGCTATATATATGTAATATATATAATTTATATATTGTATTCTCATATCAAAACTTACAGTTTCTGTTAAGAAGCTAATTGTGTTCATTGTTAATGCCACAGTTGTGAAAATATGAACAGCCATTTTATAATTTTGCTGCTCTATAACATTTAATGTTTATACAGAGATTTGCAAAATTACAGGATGCAATGGGGATCAATGTATTTCATCTAACCTCTGACCCAATCATGATCTTTTTGATCTTTTTGAAAATTTCTTTTATGAATGAATATGAACTCTGCTTTAGTAGATGCACATACACACATGTTAGTTCTATGTGTGTATATACATATATACAAGGGCATTTATGTATATACGTGTATATATCTTACATATGTATATATTTCTGTGTGCACTTAGACAGGCATGCACACATGTTATCCTTTGGTTTATTTTTCAGACCATCACTATGGTATTTGATTGTTAGCATTTGCTATTTTAACCTTAACTGTTCAAAAAAAAATGTATGAAACAAATGGTAAACAAAAAACCCCTTCAGACTCATACCCAATAAAGGCCCCCAAGCACACTAAACATAAAAGTAGATGGTATAAAATTAAAATGGACTGTTTTCAGCTCACACCAGCTTGGGAAAAAAAGAGAAAATGAGAATGGATTGTGACTGAATCACTCTTGACTTGGACTTTCCAAACCCTTCCTTTCTAAGTTACTGCCTTTCAAGGTGATCAAAGGTGGAGGCCTAATTTTCTTGGGACACATTGCTTTTTAGAGACTAGAATCCAAGACTCAGCAAGATCTTACTAGTCCCTTAGTATACTTTCCCATTTCTACACTTTTGCTCGTGTCCTTTCCTCCAACCTTTACCTTCCCTTCCATCTCTATCTCTTGAGAACTTGAAGGCTAGTCTTCAAGGCTGAATTCAGATGCTACTCTCCTTCCAAAAGCTTTCCTTGATTTGCCCAGGTGTGATCTTATTCCTCTGATGCTTTTACCACATCCTGGCTTGTTTGCATCATCACTTTATAATAGCTATGAGACTAGTCTGTATTTGATCACCCAGAAAGGTAGATAACACTATGAGCATCAGGTGGTGGTTCTTATACTCGTTATATATAGTGCTTGAAGTACTTAGAACAATGCTTTGCACAAAGTTGGCCCTTGATAAATATCGGCTAAATCAAATTGAACTGAAGATCTTCTAATGGGGGAAGAGAGAGAAGTGTCCAAGAGAAAAGGAAACATTAATATGAACTACTTGGGAGTGAATAGAGAAGTTGATGGGAACAAGAGCTTTGCAAAGAAAACTGATGGAAAGAAACTTAGAAGAAATGACTATTTGAGAATAAAATGATGATGATTTCCTGTAGTGGATGGTATGAATCTTATAACCTTTGAGTTTTATTTTAGTTATGTCGCTTCAGGCCAATGAATACGAGTCTACTTAAATATTATCTGATTACCAAGATGGTATATAGGCATTTTGCATATACATTTATTTGGATCCACGATAATCTTCAAAGCTCTGAGCCTTCTTTTCAGCCCTTTTGAGGGTTTGTAAAAGAGGATCAGTGCGGAGGGTCATGGTACAGACCAGAACCTCCAAACAAGCCACATTGCATCCACAGTTCACATGTGTTTCAACAGGGAGTTTTAAACATACCAAAGAGATCCCACCAAACATTCTTCCCTTTTCAGTCTTGGAAATAAGAAAATCAAAAAATATTATTGCAGTACTAACAAATGCTTCCCCCCTTCCTCTCCCATCCCACTCTCCCCACAGTAAAGTGACCCAATCTCTGTTTTTTAAAAAAGAGGCTTTTGCAGCATCCTCTAAAATTAGATGTCAACTGCAATCTTGCCTGCCACCTTCACCAACTGTAAATTTTTGACAGCCACAGTATTAACCCCAGAAAACAGGGGTAGATGAACACTCTACAAAATGGGGATAATTTGTGCTGCTCTAGTAAGCTTCAGGAGTTGCTATAACTAGGAATGATAGCTGGTGACACAACAGCCCAGAAGCTGTTTCTAATTCACCATGTCGATTGGTTAGAATATGGTAACCTTGGTGCTGATGATTGGCCCTCCTCTCCTTCCTCCCTCTCTATCTTCCCCTACTCCCTCTTGTGCTTCTTGAATCTTCTCACCCTTTCTTAGAATGCCTTTCTCTGAATGGTACCTTTAAGCCACACCACCTTCATTCATGGTAAGAGACTAATCCAAATAATCGAGTCTTTTCAAAGAACCCATGAACAGGTGGGTTTCTAGCATGTCCGTGGATTTTAGACATGCAAACATCACTCTCCAGCCATGTTAAATTTTTTCTTTTAAGAACTACTGTCTCTGTTGAGATTACAGAAAAATATAGTTAATTCCACAAAGTGTAGGCTTTCAAATTTACTCCTTTCTCTTTTTAAATAAATGATGTTTGCCACAGAAAATATGAAGGGAAAAACTGTCACAGTTTTGTTTGTAAGATATCACCAATTTGAAGGACACAAAAAAATAATTCATAGTCACAAACTGTACACAGGAGTTGGTAGGGAACAATATATTTGAGGCCTAGGGTTAAAAAAAAGAATGTTTCCATTGTAAGTAAAATAATCATTGACAGAATGAATGAAATAAAATCAAGAGAATGTGATTTTTGGGCAGTGACAGTATTTGCTACAGGTCTAACAGAAGTACTAAGAGTAGAAAGATGCTTAGAGTTGTGGGAAAGGAAGGAGTGAAGGCAAAAACAGACATGCAGCATTAGGTTTTGCTCAGTATGCTCTTAAGACTTCTTTCCACAGCTTCATCTAATTCTTCCTCCAGTTCTTCCTTCTTGGACATCGCCAGCTTGGACTGGTAATCTTTCACTACTTGGTCTATGTAGGGGGCACTTTGTGTTCCATGCAGCATCAATGTCCATTCCTTCAGCACTCCCCTCTGTGGTGCGCTCCCAACAAACCCAATTTCCAGAATCCATGTCCCTCTGGCGTCTTCCCCCCAAGTGTGAGTGGTCATGAATGGCCATTTGTCAAAACCCACCTTAGAGTCATCATCTCTTGGGCGCCGGCTCAGCAAAATGGATTTGGTACCCATTGGGGAGGTCATGTTGATGTTCAAGTCTCCTCTCCTTGTTGCATTCACTGTGATGACAGCTTGGACATGTTCAAGGTAGCGAACAAAGTTTTCCTTTCCCTCACAAGCATCAGTTGTGAGTGTCAGAACCAACTTGTTGTTGGATGGTATTTTCCTGAGAGTGAAAATGACAATGAAATATATTAAATATATGTACATATTTATACATATAATCTGTTATTATATATATATTACATACACAAATTATAAATGTATGTAATATACATACACATTTTACATATAATGTACATGATATACATAATAATATACATAGAATATTATATTAATGAAATATAATATTGGCCATACATGAGTACAAAAAATCAACAAATTGCATTAACCCTCATGAATTACTTGTTTTCAAATAACTTTTCTAAAAGGTTATGCCATTCTAAAAGTACTAGCCTTAGATACCATTGGTTGGGTAGACAAAGACCACTTGAAGGGTACTTTTACTCTTAAAAAAAACCTATTTAATAATAATTGTTCTTCTACATAGCTTTCTGGGGTTCACAAAGGGTTTTATAGACAACTCCTTTGTTACTCAGGACAACTTTATGATAGGCATTGTAGGTATTATTTCCACTATTTTATATCATTTTTACAGATGGGGAAACTGAGACTCAGAGAGATTAAGTGATTTATCCATGGCAAATGTCAAAGGTAGAATTTAAACCCTTTTACTGTCTTTGGATCATTACAACCATTTCCTAGTCCGTTTCTGATCCAAGGATTACTATTGCTTATCCTAGGACACAGTAGTGGAATGAGTTAATGAACTTGATTAAAAAATCATTTCGGTTACTTAGCTTACATTCATCCAATTCATTTATGATACTGAGTATTCTGAAGGCTATAGGGTCCAGACAGTTAATTCAATTGGAAAAAACGAACAAACACATTTCTTTTCCATATCTCCGTTGCCCTTAAATTAATTAGTAAATCTCTTTACATCATGCAAGACTTCTGTTACTCTCATTCAATTTGGAGCATATTTTTCTGAACCTAGTGATTCATGTACTTGATTTTATTCTCTTGCTTGACCTTACTTCTTTCTTAGGTCTCTGTCTGACAACAACATTCCCTCTATTTTTTTGGGGGGGGGGAAGGCAATTAGGGTTAAGTGATTTGCCCAAAGTCACATGGCTAGTGTGTCAAGTGTCCGAGGCCGAATTTGAACTCAGGTCCTCTTGACTCCAGGGCTGGTGCTCTATTCGCTGGGCCACCTAGCCTCCCGCCCCTAATTTTTTTTTCTTGAAAGTTGCAAGAGACCATGTTGTGAGCAAGAGAAGACATATATATATATAAACAACTGAGTGTTACCACTACTTAAATACACAACAAACAACAAAGTTACTCTGGCATCTGAATTATATCAATAATGAACGGTAATTAGTCATAGAGTATGAAAAAATGTTGTAATTAATACTACCACTAATACTACTACCACTAATCCTGACTCCAGGTACATCATTCTATTCACTGCACCATTTACATAGGTATTTTTCTTCTTTGAAACCTCAGGCTTTGTCATTAATTGGGAACATCATAAAGAAAAACACTAGAGACGGAGAAAAAGTACTAGAGAGAGAGAAAACATTAGAAACTGAAGGCTACAGGCTATTTCAAGGAATTGCAGTGGTTGAGTCAGGCTTCGCATCCAGGCTGTTTGACTATGGGTCCAACACTCTTCCAATCTGTGACATCTCTCAAGCTGGGAAGTACAAAGTAATGTGTTGTTTTCCTCTGGGTACTTCCCAGCTCTCTGTGCTTCCCAAAGGAGCAGCACTTCAGAGATACAAAATGATCACGGCTGTGTTAAGAATAGCCAGAGGAGCCTCGACTCTTCACCCTGTAATGAGCTTCATGCCCTTCCCAGATAACTGAGCAGGGCTAGCCTGAGCAGCTTAATGAGGACAATGACGCAGGAGGCAGGATATCCTGAAGCTGTGTTCTTGCTATGACTAATACTGTTCATCTGGGAATAAATTATGGGGACTGTAATGCATCACTAATTACTTTGCCAAATGGAATAACTACTATGAAAAGAAAGGTTTCAAAACACAAGCTAAGAAAATCTCTTTTTCTGTCTACAAAATATGATTAGAGTAGTTATCTTCTGTGGATACACATTGAAAGCCCATTTATAAAATCAATGAGCTGAGAGACTGATACAAAAATGACACGGTTATCATATCAAAAAAGGAAAATGTTTCTTTGGGCTTCCAGAGGCGGCTGGTGGTGCAGGGGACAGAGCGCCAGACGCAGCGTCAAGAAGACCCGAGTTCAAAGCTTACCTCAGATACCTATTAGCTGTGTGACCCTGGGTAAGTCTCTTAACTTCTGTGTGCATCTAATAATTGCACCTTCCTCCCAGAGCTGTGGTGAGGACTAAATGAGATAATATTTGTAAAGTGCTATGTGAATGTTAGCTAACACCGTTATCAACTGTTAACTCCGGTCCCCTCCCTGAAAAGCACAATGACAGAATAATGATAAGAGGCATGAGCGGGTGATTGTGCCGGGTCCGTGCCTAGTACTCACTCCTAAGCACATTATTTTATAGTTGTAATAAATGATTGTTGCTAGTATATATGTAGCGCTTGACGGTTTGCAAAGTTCTTTGCAAATATGATCTCGTTTAAATCTCACAACAACTCTGGGGCGGAGAGGAGGCGCTAGTATTATTTCTGTTTTACAGAGGAGTAAACTGAGGCTGAGGGAAGTTCAGTGACTTGCCCCGGGTCATACAGCGAGTGAATGTCTGAGGCAGGACATGAACTCAGATCTTCCTAGCACTGAATCTTTAGGGTTCTCATGAGGGCCTGGGGCTGCTGCTCCCCACGTGGTTCTCTTCCTGATCCCTTAAATTCTTTAACGATCTCTTGCCGGTCGAGACATCACCCTCTGGATGTCATCGGTCCTCTTCTAGAACAAAGGACAGACAACAACATGACGTGTCTGAAATGCACTCTCGCCCCGCCCTTATTTTAAAGATCTCCGGGGAGATCTTTAACCTGCTCCCTCCTAAATGGATATTAACTTGCACTTACTTATCTGCCCCAGGAGAAGGGAAAAGAAGGGAATGGGCGTTCCTTAAGCTCCTCCCGTGCTATCAGGCGCCGCTGCCTCACCAAAGACTTTACAAATATGATCCCATTTGACCCTCAAAACAACCCTGGGAAATAGGTGCTAGGTGAAACCCACTTTACAGTCGAGGAAATTGAGGTTAAGTGACTCGTGCAGGGTCACACAGAGAGTAAGGGTCTGGGGTCACATTTGAACTCGGGTTTTGCTGACTCCACACTCAATGCTCTATTAACCGTACCACTACTTCTTTCCCTTTGTGTATTATTTCCAACGTGTCATCCCCTACGTGTCTTGTTTGTTCACAGCTTTTTGCGCATCTTCCCCCCATTAGACTGCGAGCTCCTTAAAGGCAAGGACTGATTCCCTCTCCCTCTCCTTTTTTGTATCCCCAGGGCTTAGCACAGGCGCTTAATGAATGCTGGGTGATTGATTGATAAGGGTTGAGAGGGAGAGGAAACCTGGCCAAGAAGCGGTCTGAAAGGGGAGGTGAGAGGATACCAGAGACAGGTTGGGAAATATTTAACAAAAAAAATGAAAATCCAACAGAACAAATAATTTTTTCTTTACCGGCATTTCTCCTAATGGTGTCTTCTGAGGCCAAATAGAGCAAGTCTGATATTTTTTCTTTTCGGAGGGGAAAGGGCAGGGCAATCAATAGGGATTGAGTGACTTCGTCAAGGTCACACGGTTAGTGTTAAGTGTCAGAGGCTGAATTCGAACTCAGGTCCTCCTGACTTGAGGGCTAGTGCCCTATTCACTGCACCACCTACCTGCCCTGATTACTCTTCTAAGACATAGTGTTTTAAATACCCGAAAACAGCTGTTATGTCTTGCTTAAATTAAGTCTTTTCTTCTCCAGTTCCTTTACTTGATCCTTACTAGGTAGGACCTGGAGACCTGTCACCATCTGAATCTCATTCCTTTGTATACTTTCTAGCTTACAATAATAATAATAATAAGTACATAAACATTTATATAATACTTTCAGGTTTGCGAATTGTCTTTTTTGATTCTGACAACAACCCTGGTAGGAGGTGCTATTATCATCCCCTTGTACAGATAAGAAAACTGAGGCTCAGAGAGGTTAAGTGACTTGCCTAGGGTCATATAGTTAGTAAGTGTCTTGGCTTCTGGGGTCTCACTACCTTTGATGGAAGTGAACAAACATTCATTCACTCTCACTCACTCAGGCTCTTGTACTGAACCTCCGACACAGTGGAATCTCTCCGGGACTGTCTTCCAGTCTTTAGCCATCTTCACCATTGCTCCTGCGTCAAGGACCCCATAGCCAAACAAGTGGTTGAACTCCAGGCCGACCCCATTCCTCCGCCACTGATGGACCTCATCATGAAGCTGGTTCCTTTTGGATGTGAGCACGGTCAGGTGCTGCACGTCTCTCCATGTCAGTTCCCGGCTAAATAAGGAAGACAGAGAAAATCTGTCAGGTTTGGAACTCAAGATACTCCTTTCGTGTCATGATAAAAACAGGGCAAGCAAATGGCAAAATCGCATAATTTTTGAAAATCTACGTGCTTACAGCATTTTCTATTTCTGAAAATGTTGTTGGTTTTAAGAGTTCTCTTTGACGGTAGGCAGAAGTCAAACAATCCTGGTAATCGAGAGGAGGATTATAAATTATTAAATTGGTCAATATGGCAGATTAGAGGCCACCCTGATGGATTTTTTCAACATTTCCTTTCAAACAACTTTAAAATAACAGCTCAAATAAAATTTTGGGTCATCAGAGCCAACAAAAGGTCAGGATGAGACATTTTCCTGACCTAAGAAAACTTAGGAGTTTGGCAGGAAAAGGTTGTGACACTTGGGGTGAAAGCCTGTCTGGAGCCCACATCCCAGGTGGCAGCAACAATGGCCTTGGCAGAGACACTTTGGGGAGCTTTCAGCCCCAAAACAGCAAGGAGGTTGGACAACTGGTCAGTGGGCACTGGGTACGCCTGGTACTGACTGGCAACTCTATTGCCCCTGTGAAGTTTTGGGGTCACATTTCAAGGGCAGAAAGGGTGCTGGTGGTTGATTGCAAGGGACTGGGGACCTTGGTCACAGTTCCAAACAAAGATGGTGCTCATGATTGCAGCTGCAGGGGACCAGAGGTCCTTCCTGGGTAAAGACAGAGTACAGACAAGGGTGGCAGTGACTATACTTCTCCTAGGCTCACACCTCATTGGAAGCACCAAAAACTTGTAGACCCCCAGAGCTAGCTCTGAAAATAGCAACAGGAAAAAAACAAAACCTGAATCTTGGGACAGTACCTCTCTACCCCCAAGTGATCAGAGTCTAGCTTGAACATAAAGTTGAAAGTCAAGAAATAAGATGGGAAAATGAGCAAAAAACCAAAGGACATCAAAGACATAAATTCAAAAGAAGACAACAATGTGAAAACAGCTACCAAAAAGCTTCAAAGAAAAATGTTAATTGCACCCAAGCCCAACAAGAATTCTTGGAAGAGTTAAAGAAAAAAAGAAGAGTGGTAGGGGAAAAACTGGTTAAAGAAATGAAAGTGATGCAAGAAAATTATGAAATAGGATTTACAGTTTGGTAAAAGAAACACAAAAAAATGCTGAAGAAAAAACACCTTAAAAAACAGAATTGACCTGAGTCAGAGAAATTCACTGAAAGGAACTTCTTAAAAAGTAAAATAGGCTAAATGTAAAAACAAGTACACAATTTCACCAAAGAAAATAATTCCTTAAAAATTAGAATTGAGTAAAATGGAAGCTAATCATTCCATGAGACATCAGGAAACAAACAAACAAAAATAGAGGTGGTAGCGATCACGATCTCAGACAAAGTGAAAGCAAAAATTGACCTAATTAAAAGGGAGAGTCAAAGATGCTACATTTTGCTAAAATGTACCATAGACAATGAAGTAGTACAAAAAATTTCTACAGCAAGTTTCTCTGAGTATAGAACAGAGTCAAATTTATAAAAGTAAGATCCATTCCTCAATTGATAAATGGTCAAAGGATATAAAGAGGCAGTTTTCAAAAGAAAAAAAAATCAAAGCTGTCTATAGGCATATGAAAAAAAATGATTTAAATCACTGATTAAAGAAAGGCAAGTTAGTGCAACTCTAAGGTACCATCTCACACCTATCAAAAATGACAGATGCTGGAGAGGATGAAGGAAAAATAGATATGCTAAGGAACTCTTGGCAGAAGAGTGAAATTGTCAAATGATTCTGGAGAACAATTTGGAACTATGCCCAAAGGACTATAAAACTGTGCATACCTTTTGACCCAGTAATGCCACAAATAGGTATATAGCCTTAAGAGATCAAAGAAAAAGGAAAAGAACGTATAGATAAAAAAAAATTTATGGCAGCTTTTTTTGTGGTGGCAAAGAATTGGAAATTGAGGAGATTCTCATTGATTGGGGAATGGCTGAAAAAGTTGTGGCATATGATTGTAATGGAGTGCTATTGTGCTGTGGGAAATGACAAGGGGGGAGTAGTTTTAGAAAAAAAACATGGTAAGACCTATATAAACTGATTCAAAGTAATCATGATCAATTGTGAAAGACTTATCTACTCTGATCAATACAAGACAGTTCCAAAGGACTCATGATGAAAAAAATGCTGTCTACTTTCAAAGAAAGAATTGATGAACTCAGTGAAAATTGAAGCATAATTTTCTTACTTAATTTATTTTTCTTGCTTTTTAAACATTATGCATAATAAGGGAATGTTTTACATTATTTCACATATACACTTGATATATTGTTTGCTTTCTCAGTGGGTGAAGGAGAAAGTGAAAGAATTTGGAACTCAAAATGTAAAAGGAAAAGAATGTTAACAATAAATACAAATTTTTAAAGAAGATAGTAAATTAAAACATACTCAAAATGCATTGGTCTGGAGTTCTCAACCATAGCTAAAACGTTACTTTGATTCATTTAGTCTCAACATCTAAAAACTTTGGCTTTTAAGAAAATGCTATAAAAAGGGGAATGATTATTTGAAAGGCCAGAGAACTTCTTGGACATGTGAATCTTTGAGAAATTAGTGTATGGCATTTATGTACATCCTGATGTGGCATTTCAAAGCAGTTTACAGCTCATCCACACCTTAGAAGATAAATCTAGACAGTAGGTCAGTGAATCTAAGTACATGGACATAAAGGTAGAAAGTGTCAGAGGCAATATTTGAACCAAGATCTTCCATGGCAGGTTTCCCTGCCCCAAGTCTTTCCTCACTCCAGCCCATCCTCCACACTTCCATCAAAGTAATTTTCTTTAAGATCCGACCATGTGATTCTCCCACTCCACCAGCTCCAATAGCTTAACTTTTAAAGCCCTACATAAATATGAGCCAGACCTCTTTTTCTAGTTTCATTAGACCTTACTCCCCCTCCCATACCGTGATGCAGCTACACCAGCCTCCTTTCTGTTTTTCACTCATGAAACTCCATCTCTTGACTTTGCACTGTATATCCACCATGCATGGAATATACCCCATCCTTACCTCCTTGCAGAATCCCTTTCTTCCTTTAATATGTTGCTCCATGAAGCCTTTCCTCCACCTGCTAGTACCCTCCCTCTCAAATTGTCTTGTATTTTATGTGGGTGTGTATATATGTATGTATGTATGTATTTATCAATTTGACATAAATCCTGAATTCATCTTTATGTGCACTTGTCCCATTAGCATGCAGACTCCTGAGATCATTCTTTTTACCTACATCCTGAAAGACTAGCACACGGCAGGGCTGATATGTGGGCACTCAGTCAAGGCTTGATTGATTAATTTTTTATGCCACACCTAGCACCCTACCAAACGAGTGATGGCTACCTAGGACTGACATAAGCTATGCCTGGAACTTAGATAAACTAGAATAAAATTTTGCATTTAAAAACTCATTCTGGCAAAAAAAAGTACTTTGACTAGAACTTTCTTGTAATAACCAAAAAATTAAATATGTTTTTGAAATGTGAATCTGAGTTTGGTAAACACCACAACTATCATTTCCCCCCTGAAATCCAATTCTTTTTCTGACTTTGCTATTTTTGTCGATGGCTCAGCCATTTACTTACTCTTCCATATTTGAAATCTTGGTATTCTCCCATTAAACTCTAAACTTCTTTGAGAATGGAGACTTTTCACTTTTTTCCTTTGTTGTCCCTAGCCCTTAGCACAGTTCCTGGCATATTCACAACCATTTAATAAATACTTGTTAATTAATCCATTGATTGATTCTCTTTGATACTCCCTTCTTCCTTCCAAAGCACTTACTATATCCTGTCAATTCTAATTCCTTGATATATTTTACCATTTATTCCCTCCTTTCTAATTGCATATACAGACTAATACTCTGCAAACATTTCTTCCCACCTCCACTCTCCCCAGCAATCCATTTTCCATAGTGTTATCAGACTCTTCTTCCTCATATCATATTACTCCTGTAATCAAAACTTTTCAATAACTCTTTATTGCTTACCAAATAAATTTCAGACTCTTTAGCCTGGCATTAAAAATTTTGCACAATCTGGCATTACCATACCTGTCTACCTTTTTTTCATACTATATCCTTGAAGACATTCTATGCTCTAGCCAGTTTGGACTACTATTTGTTTTAAAATTTTTACAAGCATTTATTTTTTCTACCTTCCACTTCCCCCTGGCCCCCTCCCCCGAACAATGAATTTATAAAACTTCAACAAAAATCTTTGCCACAAGCATGTATAGTCCAGCAAGGCAACTTCCCATATTAGCCATGTCAAACTGAACTACTTGCCATCCATGATCTGTACTTTTTGTTCCATATGCCTCAAATGCTTTCCTCTAAGCCTAGTGAATTCTTACCGAACCTTTAGAACTCAATGCAAATGCCATCTACTCAATGAAGTTTTCTCTGATTACCACAGTTAGTAATGATTGTACCACCGGGGATTTCATATAGCACTTGTTTTGCTTCTGTCTTATGCGTTCATCATTTTGTATATGTTGTGGTATGGTTGGCTCTCAGCCCTGGTGGAAATGGTACCCACATTGATGAAATTATAGATTTACAAAATATAGAAATATAATCATTTGTGTATGTGTCATATCCCCCTATTAGATTCTAAGGTCCATGAGGGCAAGGGCTATGTTTTAGTTCAATGCTCCATCTCCTTAGAACCTACCACAGGGCTCTGTACAGACACTTCTTAAATGTTGGTTTAAACTGACACAAAAAATTTTTTTAAAAAGTTTTATTTTGGGAGCACTTGGGGACACCAAAAGATGTACTGTTGAGGATCCTGGCCTGAAGGAGAATCAGGCTGGAACTGGAAGGAGAACACAGTTTTTTCAGGGAATTCAGGCAGGAGTCCAAGAATAAACTGCACTTGGTTGGTTAGAAGAGGTCTCTCTAGAGCCAAAGAAATTCAGTAAGACTCGTCTGGGCTGTTTCCTTAAATGTAAAATAAAGAGCTTGACTTTGATGACCATGATGATTCCTTCCAAAAATAAATACACAGACAGACAGACAGACACACACACACACAAGATAAATTGAGATTAAACAATGGAGGAAAGTTACAAGAATCAAGGGGAATCAGTAAAGGTTTCTTGTAGAAGATGAGATTTTAGCTGGAGCTTAAAGGGAGTCAGGGAAGTCTGGAGGTGGAGATGAGGAAGGAGACTCCGGGTATGGGTAAAACCCAGTGAAAATGCCTGAGTCTAGAGTTTGAGTGCATTGAGTGCATTGAGTGCATTGAGTACATGAGGAGTACTTGGGGCAGAGGTAGGAGGGAGTAAGAAGACTGGAAAGGGAGGAAATTGCTGTTGTGAAGGGCTCTAAATGCCAAAGAGGGAATTTTATATTTGGTCCTAAAAGGAATAGTGGACCACTGGTGCTTATTGAATGGGGAGAGAGGGAGGACTTCCTTTCACTCATTTTGTACTTGAGATAAATTGACCTACTTGTTACTCCCCAAATTGGGGATCCAGTCTTCATAAAGTTTGTCTCCTAGGCCTCTACTTCTGTCTCAGATTCTCTTCAAGACCCATTTCTGGTGCCATCTCCCAAAGGAAGTTGTTTCTGATTCATCCAGTAGGAGCTTTCTCTCTCTGTTGTAAGTTATAATGTGTGTGCTTATCTGTTGACATGCTGTATCCCCCTGGGTGGAATGGAAGCCCCTTGAGGGTAGGACTGTTTTTCTTTTTGCCTTTGTCTTTCTAGTGATTCATTCATAGTTGGTGCTTAAAAATGCTTGTTTGAATGGATTACCTATGTGCAATGATATCCTTGGGTTAGAATAAGAGTTTCTTCATCTTATTTTGTGTCATAGGTCTCTTTGACAATCTGG
Organism: Pseudocheirus occidentalis; assembly: GCA_028646575.1. Classification (NCBI taxonomy): domain Eukaryota; kingdom Metazoa; phylum Chordata; class Mammalia; order Diprotodontia; family Pseudocheiridae; genus Pseudocheirus; species Pseudocheirus occidentalis. The sequence goes on along the minus strand of CM053595.1, from coordinate 194,912,998 downwards.
CCAAGCCAAGAGCCCCCTGCTCAGAATAATTTTTGTTGCCCATGTTTGTAATGGAAGGAGTTGCTAAATTTCATTTATAGGTTAGTGAAAATAAAGATGCATTTCCCCCCCCCCCATTCAAGCTCATGACCATGATGGTTCCTTCCAAATATAAACACACACACACACACACACACACACACACACACACATGACAATTTGAGATAAACAACAGAGGGAAGGCACCAGGAATTCTCCATGTGGTTGGAGATCTGTGAACCACAGGTTAAAAATGCCTTGATTAAATGACCTCTAAGGCATCTTCTACTTCTAGATTCTCTGTTCCTATGATTTGCTAGGAGAAGGAGGGGGGAAGATAAAGGACTGGGTTTTTTTCTCCAGCCACCAAACTCATCAGAGGGAGCCCTAAGACCTTGGGTGGTACCAAGGATGGCAGATATCTTGGGCAGTGGCTACAAAGTTTCCCCCAAGCTTACAATTTTTTTCTTGGCTTTGAATTAATAAGTACAAAATACAGAAAATTTGACACAAGCTGTGTCTATGTAGAGATGCTTCCCTGCTCCCACTTCCCCATGGTTTGAGAAGTTCTCTCTCTTCTAATTCTTTCTACATAATAATAATGAAAGCAATGCCATAGAATTCCCCTGGAGCCCAATTAAAAACTGACTCCTGACCATCAAGGCATAAAGAAACATTTAAGAGCAGCCTGATTATTCTTGGCTTCAGCTGGAGATTGTGAAGCATTTGGAAGAGTGTTCACTATTAAAGTCATAGAAATAGCCAATCAGACCAACTTGCTTCTACCTGATGAGGCCTGGGATTCACATGAAATCTTTAATCCTCATGCTTATTCTTTTTATGGAGAAATTATATTCAACTAGAAGAAAACAGTTTCCAACAGACTGGATCATTTCCAGCCCCCTGAAAACACGCCTTTTTAAGTTAAGCAGGCCACAGTGTGCCTACCACTTTTCCAAATGCCAACAATAGTTTAATTGGGGATAGTTCTGTAATGTGGAAAGTTATACTTTGCAAGTCTCAGTCTGAATTTGCAGGCCACATGTGGGACAGCTGACCCATCTTTTGTGGCTGACTGCCACAAGTCAATTATGATACAGATGGTAGAAATAAATGAATGAACAGAAACCACATATTGTCCAAGTTGAATGGTGCCCTAGAGGCCATCTAGTCAAATCTCTACAATATCCCCAAGAAGGCCTCCAGTGAGAGGAATCCACTAGTCCAGGGGTGGGGAACCTGCAGCCTTAAGGTCACATGGGGCCTTCTAGGACCTTGGGTGTGACCTTTTGATTGAATCCAAGTTTTACAGAATAAATCCTTTTATTAAGAAGATTTGTTCTGTGAAGTTTGGATTCAGTCAAAGGGTCACACTTGATGATCTAGAGGACCACATGTGACCTGGAGGCTGCAGGTTCCGCACCCCTGCACCACTGCAGTTAGTCAATGAACACTTATTAAGTGTTTAGTATGTTCCAGGCACTGTAATAACCCCTGAAGATATAAGAAGAGGCAAAATCATGGTTCCTAAACTCAGGATCTTACATTCTAA
>CM053595.1:194889966-194911328 GCA_028646575.1 Pseudocheirus occidentalis | reverse complement strand
TTCCTCTTGAATTCTTTCCCCTTGTGTAACACTCAGCTCAAATGTCACGTCCTCCAGTGAACCTTCCCTGGTCTCCCAGCTAAGCATCACTTTTCTAGCTTTGACCCTCAAATAGTACTTTATCTCTTTCATTCATTGACCATGTATTATTTTGTATTCCAGGCCCCTGTGCACGTCTCCTATCTCTTTGTGAACTCTATGAGGGCGCCAGCACGGTCGGCTCAAGTGTTGCCACTGAGGAGATGGGGAGGAGGTGGGGGTGGGGAGAGCTTAAGAGGAAGACCATTATTGTCTTAGGTTGCAAGGGCCTTGGTTTCTGTCTTCGTGGCTCTGCCACCACCTACCTACATGACCTGCAACTCTGTGGGACTCAGTTTCCTTATTTATAAAATGAAAGAGCTGGGCTAGAAAAAATGTTCTCTGAGATTCCCTCCAGATCAAAATTCTTTCATCTTATGAAACTAGAATGATGTCTGGGTTGTCTGGATCCCAGCTATACTTATGTTTACCATGTTTATAATATCTCTCCCCTGCTTGATACCCATATTCTCATTCAGACTGTAATCTCTTGCCACGACTAGTATAGTGGCCTCTACATAACACACGCATGCACACACTACACACACACATATAGGAAATACAATGCATGCATGCATGTATATATGTGTATACATTCATATACACACATGTAATACATATATATGCACATATATACATATATTTGTGTTTTATCATTGTCTTCTCCTTTTATATCATCTAAATTTCCCCTATATGCCTCCCCTTCTCTTTAGCAGAGAGTCATCTCTAATAGTTTTAATTGGTCTCACTGCCTCTAGTCTTAGAGGACCTGAGTTCAAATGTTGCCTCTGTCATTATTTCAGTGACCTTAGGCAAATCCCAACCAATCAGGGACTCAGGTTGAGATGACTGGATGATTTAAATGGCCTATGAGATCCCTTCAAACTCTAGATCTGTGATATTGTGTTCTCTCTCCAATATAACTTTTGCACAGATACAGTGTTAAAATATCTAAAACACAGACCAGATCAGGTTATTCTGCTCATTAAAAATTTTCAATGGTTTCAGATGACCTCTAGGGTAAAATGCCAGATGTTCAGCCTGCTATGTAAAACCTACCCCTCTCTGGCTTCTGCTTACTTTTCCAGTCTTATTACTATCCTTCACCTCCTCTCTGCTCTGCTTTTTCTGGGATTTGTACAAGGCTATTTGACTTCCCTTATACAATGGCAAAGGGGCAGGTTGCTCCTTGGACAAGGGATCCACCATATCTAGATTTCATTCCCACCCTTTTCTTAGTTTCATAGAATTCTCTATATTCCCTCCCACGTATTGCTTTGAGATTCCCAAAGTGGCTTACACACACGATCTCTCATTTGAGCTTCTTAGCACCCTTTACCAATACAGTTTTCTCCATTTTCATATGAGGAAACAGAATAGGAGAGGTTGTGATTTGCTCATTGTCACCCAGCTAAGTATTAGATTTGAACAGAATTGAGCTTAATTCTTTCCAATTCAGGTCTTCATACTATTCCATCCTTCTCTGTTGCATCTAAGAGATTAACTTGAGTTCAGGTTGATGGGAGAGCTAGAATTTGGGCTAGAGGAAGAAGAGTAAGGACAGGGAGTAAGCTAGAAGGGTAAGGGGAGGGCATTCAAGGAGAATGACCTAAATAAAGGCTTGGAGGAGAGAATGAGCCTCACATTCTCAGGAGAGAACACAACATATGGTCTCAACGAATCAACGTGTGTCTTTTGGTGCCAGTAACTAGAGTAGGGCTACCCAAAAGGCATCCCCAAACCCGAGAGCTGATCACCCATTCTTAGGACCTGCCAAGCTATAAGCTCTCAGACTTGTTTTCCACCTCAGTCCTAAAAAACAGTTCCATAAACAGGCAGGCAGATGTGTTTGAAACAGCTCTTGTAAAATTGAGACTGGGCATATCTACTGTTTACATACTTAGCCTCCAGCGCCAAGGCAAACACTCCGGCAGCCTCAGGGGCAGCGGCTGATGTTCCCGAGTGCCGCAAAGTACAGTTGCCATATAAATCCGTGGTCGCCTAGGAGGGAAGGGGGAAAGCATGAATAAAACAGACAAAGACAAACCAAAATGACTGCCTGAAAGCTGAGCACAACAGAGAAGTGTGTGTGTGGTGGGATATCTGGGAATAATTTAACATCTTTTTTCACTAGGTCAATATTTCCTTTCCTGCCCTGAAAGAAAATTTTGCATTTCCAATAATAGAAAATAAAATATGTCCAATTTCAAGGGTATTTAGTTTGATGGGGCATTAAAATCAGGTAATAAAATGCCACTTGTATAGTGTTTTAAGATTCATGAAGCACTTTACAGAGATTATTTCATTTAAACCTGCTTTGTGAGGTAGGTACTATAAGGATTTTTATCCCCATTTTATAAATGGAAAAACTAAGGCCCACAGAGGTAGTGTGACTTGCTTAGGGCCACATAGCTCATATATGTCAGTGTTAGGCTTTGAACAAAGGTCTTTCCGACCAGCTCTTTACCAGACATACTGCCTCTTTAAATCAACTGTCCACAAGAAATCCAAAAGTAAATCTGGTTTCTCCCCAGCTATTTTGAGTCAAGTCAATTGATTAAGTATGGTGCAAGTATATATTAAGTATATATTGATAAGTATATATTAAGTATTGATTAAGTATGGTGTAATAAGTTTCAAAGAATTTTTATACAGAGAACTGAATCCCATTCCTCTTCCCAGTTCGAAAGACCTTATTATAATGAAGGCTATAGATAAAGTTTCAGGCATATCCTATCTTTTCTGATACTCTGTGCATGATTCAAGTAGTCCTCATGTTCTGAGGGAAAAGGTCATCTGGGGACTCAAGAAACCCCTGATTGAAGAGTCTCAGGAAAAGCAATTTGTTCAGTGAAGTAACTGGGAAATAGGAAATGTCTAGGGAGGTTCATTTTGGTCCGAGGATAGAATTGAAAAGAAAGAAGGAACATTTCACATAATGTGAAATTATCTGGGAAAGAACCATTTGAAATTATTTATTAGAATTATTAGAAAAATTAGAAAATTTGAGAGATTTTTATATCCGCTCCTTGCTTCCTGCCTACCTCCCCCAACTCCTAAAAGATCTCAGTGAAAATAATGATGATGGTAACATTTGGCAAATAGTGTTTAAAGGGGGTAGAGGCATCCCTGCCCTCCACTGCCCCACTTAAACAATAATTCTGTTTCTGAAGTTGCATTGCCTTCATCTCAAGAAGGAGTTAATGGATTTGTGAAGTGCCTATAGAGAACAGCATAGCTCCAAAGATGTAGAAATTAGAAACCCGTGGTGCAAAGGCTTCAATTTTTCATTTTTTTTCTCTTTCACCCAACAGCACTCAAAATATAAATGCCTATTTCTAAGTTGACAAGCCTGACTATGAAAGGGTACAAGCACAAAATAATAGTAGCTTATATTTCTATTGAGTTTTATAGCCATTTCCTCTCAACAACCCAACGACATAGGTAAAATAATTATTGTTACGTCCATTTTACAGATGAGGAAATGTAAGGGACACAAAGTTGAAGCACCTTCCTCCAAGGTCACACTGTTTCAGGGACAATGCTAGAGCCTTCATTTTCTGACTCCATGTCTATTTCATCTTTCTAACAAGTCTCTGGGGCATACACATTCATATTTCTAAATCCAGCCTGGAAAAAGACAGACATCCTCCTATGGATAGGTAACAGAGATGATTCAAAATCCTTTATTTTCTTTTATTTTGCCACGCCTGCTGGTTAGCAAATGATGGAGAGCTTGTTCCTCTCCCATTAATCTTCACTTCCAATCAGACTCCATAATAAAGCTGCAATGCTAAATCTGTAATATCTCAATTATACTCCTAGCCAACAAAAGCTGTGCCAGGAACGCAGGATCAGCACTTTGCAGTAAAATGAGCCCCTGGTCTTGAGATACAGCTACTGCATTGATCTCTTGGATATGAAAGCTGCTCCCTCCCTATGTTTGCAATAACATCAGCGTTAGAGCACAGTCTCAAAAAGCTACCCCTCCACCCTCCAAATCTGAAATCTGAGATTTCTGGAGTGACTTTGACCCATCTACCTCAGTGTTTTATGTGTCTGGAGACAAGCCAGACAAGCCTTTCTTCTGGAGATTTATCTTCTATGAAAAAAAGGCATTCCACTCACTGAATACTGGTAAATGTGCTCCTTTTCAAGGAACCCCCTACCTTCTTCCCAGCCCCCACAACCCACTATGTAATTTGCTTGAGGAAATAGAAACATCACTACATGGGTAGATTCAATAAACATAACTGTATTTTTTTTTTTTTGGAATCAAAGAATGTTAGGAAATCATTGAATCAAAAATGAAAAGCAATAATTCAGAATAGAGACATGGAAAGAGAACTATATTGGCATCCAGAAAACTCAAGGTCTGGTTTTGACTCCATTGTTACTACTTCTATTACCTCGTCTAAGTACCTTCATCTGCTTCAAGAAAGGCAGCTTTGTATTGAGGATGAAGTACTAGGCACGGAGGAAGGGAGACCTTGGTTCCAATCTTCCCTCAGGCACTTGCTAGATGTGTGGCCCTTAACCTCTCTGAGACTCATTTGGCTTCTCTGTAAAATTAGAGGCAGCTAGATGGCTCAGAGGGTAGAATGCTGGGTCTGGAATCAGGAAGGCCTGAGTTCAAATGTGACCTCAGACATTTACTAGATATGTGATGCTCTGGACAAGTCACTTAACTTCCATTTACCTTAATCCACTGAAGAAGGAGATGGCAAAACACTCCAGTATCTTTGCCAAGAAAACCCTGTGGGTAGGACTGGCATGCTATGGTCCACAGGGTCACAAAGAGTCGGAAGTGACTGAATAAGTAAGCAACAGTAAAAACAGCATAATGAGACTGTTAGATTTGGTGAACCTCGAAGATTCCTTCCAGTGTGACCATTCTGTGCCTTGGTTTACTTATTTCCAAAACCCTTATTTCCAAGGTTTGGAACTAAATGAATTCTACAGTCCCTACCAATCCTAAGCCTCTCTGATTCCATAGTGCTACAGTGTTCCAAAAGCCTTTGAATAGTTTTAAGCTATCAAAGCTCTTTCAAGGATTTCCTTGCTCTGTGACTCTAGGCAAGTCACTTACCCATCTTTCTGCCTCAGTTTCTCCAATTGTAAAATGGGGATCATAATAGCACCTACCTCTCCGGGTTGTTGTGATAATCAAATGAGATGTCTGTAAAGCACCTGGCACAATATTTAGCTGTTTAATGTTATCAAAGCTTTAAACTGCACAGGACTTTTGGAACACCCTGGTTTGGCTGGGAAAATATGTATCTGCTGAATTTATTCATAAACATTGGCAATATCTCTCTACTTCATCTCCTGCTCAGGATTCTCTATCTCTAATAAGTGGGGTGCGTGTAAAACCAGAGGGGAGCTGGCAATAAATGTCCTAACTTTCTTACTGGCTCAGGGCAGTTGGTGTATGAAGGAATGAAGATGAGTTATCCTTACAGATCTGTTATTGGGACAGAGATTAAAAGCCCAAAGTTTCCTAACAAAAGGCAGTTGTATTGTTAACATTTTTGACACATGATGCTCCATCTGGTGGGAGCATTTGCTTTTTGCCCAAGATGCAAACCTCAAATTTCCACTTTGCTAGGAGGGTACCAAGAGGAGCCAGAAAAAAGCACAGTGTTATCCTCATAGCATCTGTTCATTTTTTAAGGAAAACAATTCACTTTCAAGAAGAGTGTCAAGCAGGGCGAGATGCACAGAAAAGAAATTATAACACCTTTCTTTCAAAGAGCTTTCACATATGTCTTTGTATTTTAACTATATTGATAGAAATGACTATTCCTAGACATTTTCAGCCATGCACCTAGACTCCACTCAGATCATCATCTCCATTCCCTCCCAATTCCAATGGAGACTACCTCTAGAACCAATCTGGGCTTTGCTAGGCCAGCTTTGGCTTCTCTTGCCTGACTCCAGGCTTCTGGGAAATTTCTGAATATGCCACTTAGGCCTTACCCTTTCTGTGTGATCTTCCCTCAGAATATAAATGTCTTCACTGACCAACCACAATTCCAGAGGTTGAACAATAAAGCATACTACTTGCCTTCTGGCAGGGGGTGATGGGTTCAGGGTGCAGACTGAGACATGTATTTTTTGGATCTGGCCAGTGTGGAAACTTGTTTTGTTTAACTACATATATTTGTTCCGAGGGTTTCATTTTTCTTTCTTTTTCAGTTGGGGGAAAGGTGGGAGGGTAAGAATATAGATTTTTGTTAATGGAAAAAATAAAATTCAAAAGTAAATAAATTATATTTTAATAACAAATATTATTAAACACCTAAATATAATAAAGAATTTTACCATAGTATTATAATATATTATAACATCATGTTGTAACAACAAAATCACATATAAAATGATAAGAAAATATAGATAAATATTTTTAAAAAGAATGTCAATTCCTGGAATTCAGGAGCTATCTTGACTCTATCTTGTATCTTCTGCTCTTAATACAGTGACTGGTATATAATAAACACATATAAATACTACATCTATGTGTATGTCTATCTGTCAGTTCCCATTTTATTGATAGGGAGACTGAGACTCAGGGAGGTTCAATGGTAACACAATGGAATCAATGGCAATACCACATTTAGGCCCTGGGCCTCCTGAGTCTCAGACCAGGGGAGGTTCTTTTTGCAACATACACTCTGCACTCACCACACCGGCTTCGGGGTTTCTCTTCCTCCCATTGCTGAATGTGGATGCCAGGGTAGAAGAGCAGCTTTCATCGTACAGAGCAGTCCGGCCATCGTTGATGGCTGAGTTAATGGAGATGGTCCACATGCTCGAGGCATACCCATCACAGTTGCAGTCATCATAGCTGCCTCCATCCCCAGATGCCCACACATAGATGCTGCCTTTGCCCCCGCGGCCCTGAGAGAGAAAAGGGAGAAGATAGAGTTATGCCAGCTTCTACAACAGTCTCCTACAGAGGGCCTAGTAGCTATAGGCCAAGAGGCAGTGGTTGATAGGGCTGGTGAGAGGGTCCCATTTGAATGGAAGTCCTTTGTGGTTTGATAATTTATTTCTGGTTAAAGACCAAAGCCTTTGCTCATGGGAGGATCTCTTGTCTTCCATAAAAATACAAACAAAACAACAACAACAACAAAGCATTCCCCCTCAACACCCCTTCCTCTGTCAGGTCCCAATCTATCTGAAAAAATTACTTGAACATGGGAATTAAAATTTGGAATACAAAAGATGGAGATAAGGATGAGTCCATGTGAAGGTATCTCAGAGGTGATCAAGTCCAGCTCCCTCAACTGATGGATGAGAAAACATAGGCCCAGAGTTTTAGGCAGCTGGGTAGCCTGATGGATACAGTTCAAATCCAGTCTCATATAGTTCCTCACTGTATGACTCTGGACAAGTCACTTACCATTCTGGCTGAGTTTCCTCAACTGTAAAAATGAGGACAATTATAATACCTATGTCACAGAATTGTGAGGATAAAATGAGGTAATATTTATAAAAAGTACTTAGTGCTGGGGGAGGCTAGGTGGCACAGTGAGCAGAGCACTGGCCCTGGAGTCATGAGGACCTGAGTTCAAATGTGACCTCAGATACTTGACACACTTACTAGCTGTGTAACCTTGGCCCAATTGCCCTCCAAAAAGCAAAAAAAAAAAAAAAATTTACTTAGTGCACAGTTCCCAAGGTCACACAGGGAGCAAGTATCTCAGTCAGAACTTGAACCAAGATTCTTTGTCTATAAATCCAGAGCACTTTCCATCAGTAACATTTACCTTTGTCTTTCTCTAGACCCAGATTTGAACCGGGCCAGATCATCCTTTGGAAGGAAACCTGTTTACCTGTGATTATGGTCTTGCTGTGTTAATTTTTAGTTGAATGAGGAAGGGAAGATTTCACATTAAATATAGGCACAGGCTTAAATACTAATTGGGTTTCTTTTAGCCCTTAGCAAGAGGGGGCCAGTTGACTAGGGCAGAATATCCTACATGGTTAGATGTGGTTACTGTATTGGCTGTTTTTCTTTATTACCAGGGGGAGCTCAGTTTGGAAGGCTAGGGGTTGGTATTTCCAGAAATGACTGATGTAAAAAGAAGGCCTCAATAAGACTCAATAAGACAAAATTAACGTTCAGCAACACATGGCACAGGGACTCTCATGAAAGAAAAATTTCTTTTAGAAAAAAGAAAAACATTCTAGTCACTGCTGATGTGCTTTTTTGGTGTGACTTATAGATTTTGAACAGTTTATTTCTTAAAAAAATCACTTTGGAAAAAAGTGGGTGAATGTGATTCTCTTTTTTTTTCTACTTCATGGTCACATGGAACAATTACAACATTAAATAAATGGTTTTTTTAAGGGTGGAATAGACTCTAAATTCATGGTTTATTTGATTCCAAACTCATGATTCCGGGACATTATTTCGGTAATTCTTCAAAGATCTTTAGGGGAAACTTGGGAGTGAAAAGGTAGTTATTTCTTCTTTTTCAGGGCTCATCATCAACTTAAAAAAATTATTTACTATTAGATTACAACATTCAGTTCCATAAGTTTTTGAATTCCAAATTTTTTCTCCCTCCTTCCCCCCTCCCCACCATGGTGGCATGCAATATATAGGTTCTACATATAGCTTCATATTAAACATTAGTCAGGTTGTAAAGAAGAGGTATAACCAAAGGCATGAATAACAAGAAAGAAGAAACAAAACAAAATGAAAAAGAGAGAAAGTAGTTTGCTTCATTCTTCATTCAGACTCCATAATTCTTTCTCTGAATGTGGATAGCCCTTTCCATCATGAGTCTTTTGGAATTGTTTTATAACCTTGCATTGCTGAGGGGAGCCCAGTCTATCAAAGTCAGACAGATATGATGTGTCTGTAATTGTGTACAATGTTCTCCTGGTTCTGTTCCCCTCACTCAACATCAGTTTATCTAAGTCTCTCTAGCTTATCATGAAGTTAGTCTGCTCCTCATTTCTTATAGCACAATAGTATTTATTCCATTACATTCATATACCACAACTTGTTTAGCCATTCCCCAATTTATGGGCATCCCCTTGATTTCCAATTCTTTGTCACTACAAAAAGAGCTGCTATAAATATTTTTGTGCATACAGGTCCTCCTCCCACTTGTATCATCATTTTGGATACAACCCTAGAAATGGTATTGTTGGGTCAAAAGGTATGCACATTTTTATAGCCCTTTGAGCATAGTTCCAAATTGTTCTCCAGAATGGTTGGATCATTCACAACTCCATCAACAATTCATTAGTGTCCCAATTTTCCCACATCTCCAGCATTTATCATTTTTCTGTTTTGTCATGTTAGCCAGTCTGACTGGTGGTACCTAGGTGTTGTTTTGATTTGCATTTTTCTGACGAATAGTGATTTAGAGCATTTTTTCATATGCTTATAGATATCTTTAATTTCTTCCTCTGAAAACTGCCTGTTCATATCCTTTGACTATTTATCAATTGGGGAATGACTTGTATTGCTATGAATCTGGCTCAGTTCTATATATGTTTTAGAAATGAGGCCTTTATCAGAGCCACTGGCTGTAAAAATTCTTTCCCAGATTTCTGCTTCCCTCCTAATCTTGGTCCCATTGACTTTGCATAAAACCTTTTCAATTTAATGTAATTAAAATTATCCGTTTTACATTTCTTAATGCTTTCTATTTCTTGTTTGGTCATTAATTCTTCCCTTCTCCATACATCTGACAGGTAAACTATTCCTTGCTCTCCCAGGTTGCTTACCGTATCAACTTTTATATCTAAATTGTGAACCCATTTAGACTTTATTTTTGTATACAGTGTAAGATACTGGTCTACACAGTTTCTGCCATACTAAGGTAGTTACTTCTCAACCAGGTTTATATCCCTTGCCTCCCCCTGAGACTTCAACTAAGGTAACTGGGGCGTCCTAAATTTTTCATCCAATCCCAATAGTTTCTTATTTAGAGGTGAGAGCAGAGGATCATGCTATATGAGCAAACGTAGAGTTAAATTTTGTAATTCCCCCAAACTTTAAAATTAATTAGACCCGAACTCATGACATTTTGTTGCTATTTAGTTGTTTTTTAGTCATGTCCAAACTCATTTGGAATTTTCTTGACAAAGATTCTGGAATGGTTTTCCATTTCCTCCTCTAGCTCTAGCTGAAGCAAACAAGATGAAGTGACTTGCCCAAGGTCACACAGCTAGTAAGTTTTTGAGGCCGGACTTGAACTCAAGAAGATGAGTTTTCCTGACTCCAGGCCCAGAATTTTAGTCTCTGCGCCCCCTAACTACTCCACTCATAATATACATGCTCCTTGATATTCATGCCATACTAAAGTCTGACTCCTCTTTTATCACAGCATGGAGGTGATACTAGTATTAAAGTCTGGATCATTGAAGCCTTTCTAAACTTAGCCACATTGGTCTTTGGAAGACCCAGTCACTGGGACATATATTAACCAATCAATCAAAAAGCATTTATTAAGTGCTTACTATGGTGTTAGGCCCTACACCAAATGCTGGTAATACAGAGACAAAAATGTAACAATCTTTACTCCCAAGGAGTTTACATTTTAACAGGGGAGACATTGCGTACATGCTTAGTCAGTCAACTAGCCTCTGTGTAAGTGCCAAGTACTATGTTGAGTCTTGAGGATATGAAGAAAGGAAAAGATACAGTTCTTGCTCTGAGAGAGCTCACCGTCTGATAGGGGAGACAATATGTAAACAATTTTGTAAGCAAAATATACAAACCATCTATAGACAGGTTAAATCAAGAGCAGTCTCAGAGAGAAGTCACTAAGATTAGAAGGGATAGGGGAAAAAATTTGTTGCAGAAGGTGAAATTCTAGCTGAGACTTGAAGGAACCACGGGTAGCTCGGAGGTGGCGATAAGGAAGGAAAGAGTTTCAGGCATGGGGGACAGGCAGTGAAAACCATTGGAGTTAGGAGGAATAATAGCGAGGGAGCTGCTGTCAATGCATGGCAGATTACTTAGAGGAAGGGAAGGTGTTAACAAACAGGCAAGGGCCAAGTTAAAGGGCTTTGTCAGCTGAACAGAGGATTTGATATTTGATCCTGTAAGTAAGAGAAAGTCACTGGAGTTCATTGACTGGGGGGTGACACAGTCAGGCCTGTGATTTAAAAAGATCAGGTTGAAAGCTGAGTGTAGTAGTTTGGCCTGGGTTTGAGGAGAGATTTGTGACAAGAGAGATCAAATAGGTCACTACTGCAATGGTCCGGGCGTGAGGTGATGAAGGTCTGCACCAGGGTAATAGCAGAAAGGTTTGTTGTGACAAGGAGACAGGCCACCTCTTAATGTAAAATAGGGATGAAGGAGGAGATAGTTGCAGAAGGCATCTGAATAACATGAGACAGGGAACAGGGGGAAAAGAGAGCCTTCTAATGATGCTCTCAATTTGTTTGCAGCAACATATGAGGTAAGGTTCTCCATTGAGAACAAATGAGGAATGGGTAGCTTTTGGAAAAGCCTCTGTGGGAAGTGGGATGATGAATCAATTAGGGAAGTATACAAGGATTACCTTGATGTAACATGAGTATATGTGTATACCTACATGCATGCAGACATATATATATATATATTTAATTACATTCATATAATATGTACAAAATCCAGCTTGGAAGGTCTTATCATAACATACTGACATAAAACTCAAGGGTCCATCTCTATGCTATGATGAGCCTGGGGGAAAGAAGCTTTTATCCTCATCTTCCTCAACATATTCATGAGTGCACACACACACACACACACATGCACACTCACACACACACACACACACACACACGTCACTGCCACTAAAATTGCTTACGCTTTGAGGCTTCACATTTTTCAGTCTCACCAACCTCCTTTCCTTCTTGACCTAAGCATGGACCTTCCCAGGAGAATGTTCCAACCAGGATAAGGTTGACTTTAAGGTTGACTTGCACTCCCAGGGCAAAGGGGCTTCTTCTAGTCAGCCATTGGCCAAGAAGTAGGGGGAGAGGCACAAAATACAAACCAGTTCAATTTGAGAAATGTTTTATCTGCCTTGTTTGCTTTCAATTTGGAGAGACAAGTAAAAGCTATGAGAAGAGCATTTTTCTAGCATGGCTTTTAACATGCTGCATAATTATGAGCTGTTGCTATTATCTTCAAGACGGGGTTCTGGTTAATGACAGCTAAAGCCCAGAGGTAGGTAGCATTCTAAAAATGCCCTACCACGTTTGTGTGCCAGTTTCCTTGCAGCTGCTGCAGCATTTCTCATTTTTCATCCCCTCTCTTTTTGGGGTCAGCTTTACCAGTATGATAAGTATGAGGTGTCAGTCAGCCAATAAATATTTATTAAATACCTACTAGGCGCCAGGAATTGTGCTAAATGCTGGGGATATAAAAAAAGGGCAAAACACAGCTCCTGCCCTTCAGAAACTCATAGTCTAAGGAGCTGGGGGGGGGCAACAAGCAAACAAGCTATATATAGGATATATAGGAAATAGAGACATTGGGAAAGGCTAGCCTTTAAGTGGGAATTTTAGGTAGAATCTCAAAATGACTTTAGCTTGAATTTTTTAAATTATTAGTGATTTAGAGCATTTTTATACAGCTATTGATAATTTGGATTTCTTCCCTTGAGAACTGACTATTCATTTCCTTTCATCATTTATTAATTAGAAAATGACTCATTCTTATGAATTTAAATTAGTTTCTTATATATCTTGGAAATGAGAATTTTATTAAAGAAATTTTCTGTAAAGGTTTTTTTTCCCGCCCTAGTTAATTATTTCTCTTCCTAACAGAGAGAAGATGGACTCAATTTTCAGAATAAGACATACATTTTTGAATGTGGCCAATGTGGGGATTAGTTTTATTTGAATGTATATGCACACACATTGTTACAGGAGCTTTATTTTTCATTTTCTTTCATTTTTTCCAGTGGGAAAGAGCAATGTGGGGTGCTGTAGAGTGAAAGCAAATGATTTTTAATTGAAAAAAAAAGCTGAGCCAACAGATCTTCCTTTTGCTGCCTTAGCATTAGTGAAATGAGATAAAAGAGTATGTGTGGAGCATAACATAGAACATCAATATTCTAGAACAGCAATGGATTTTTTATCTAATTAATGTGGGTAAACCTTAAAAAAATAAAGATTGTGAGCCACTCATGCTGCCCTCTTTTTATCCATGCTCTTTCATAAATGTGCTAGGGAGACCTGTGTGCCTTCTTCACATGCTCTCAACACGCGAAGATGTTAATGGAACACCCATATGTCAGTTACCTCCTGACTCCATGATTGTTTGATCTTTTTCCCCCCAAAGTCATACATTTCTCTAATGATTTTATGTTCCATTTCCAGTGTAGTTCCTAATTTGTAATGTGTTGCAGCCTCATGAAAAATTACAGCCTTACAATATAGCTCAGAACACTAAATGAAGCTTATAAAATACCCTTGAGACCTCATCTGCCCCAGTGCAAGAAGAAATTAGTTGACTGCCAAGAGCTCCAGTACATACTGCCAGTGTCTTGCCAAATGGCTTTGATTAAATTATAAGAGGTGACACTTGGACCTGCCCTCACCCTGATTAATCACTTTTCCTCTTTCCCAGATGAAGGCTGAAGTAATGCCCCTCATGCAGGATGCTCTGTGCCAGCAATATTCCTGCCCCAAGGAGAAGGACTATGTGGGCAGATCCCAGGGTAGCACTCTTCACCCCCATTATTAGAAATCTGAAAGCTTGATTATCTCTTTTTAGTATGCGACAATATGGTAATGTGCTCCATGTCTGCAAAGGCTCATTGGTGTTGGGGGGGGCACTTGTAAGTGAAAAGTAAGTATCTGAGAAGGGAGGCAACCAAGTATTATGTACTATACTGAGGAGGAACCTCTCACTACTGACCTGTCTTGGCCATTAAAAAAAGGATAGGACCCTCAGTGTGAAAATTGCGGAACATGAGATTGAGGATGAAGTCTTGAATCCAGGAAGTAGGATTTTTATCTTCAATCTCCAGGAAGAGTTAAGGAACATACTATGGAGAAACTAATATGCAGTTCCAATTTTTTGCTAAACTATTTAAATGTAACTAGAATAGAACATCTGGCTAGTAGGTCATATTGTTTCTTTCAACTTTTAAAAAAATGCACATGAAATGGGGGAGATGAGAGAGAGAAAATAGAAAATAGATTTGAAAAAAATTAAATGAAAACAAATGAATGGACATGAAAGCTTGTGACTGCTGAAGGCCAAGGAGGAGTATCTCCTTGGATAGGACTATCTCCTTTCTCATAGGCAAAGCCATATAGATCTTACTATTCTTTGGTATCTATCTGTCTGTCACTTTCTCTCCCCTGTCTAAGTCAATTCAGAATTTCTAGACTTGGCATTTGGCTTTGCCATCCAGGCAAGAAATAATTCTGGAATGCATGAAGACCAGTGTGTCTACTCTAACATCGATTTGGAAAATTATCTCTTTAAATTTGCCTTATTTTTGATAGATTTATAGATGTGAAAAGCTAGAAAAATTTCCCAAAGTCTATGTACTTGCAAGGGCTATAACTTATTAAATAATACTGTGTTTTGAGGAAGTCAAGTATGCTTTAATGAGATTCAACCCACCCCAAATACTTTATTGAACAATGGCAAAAGACCCCAGTAAGCACTGGCTGTGAAAGACAGTAACTGCCTGTCTTTTTACTCCAGACAAAAAGAGTTAAGGGTAGAGCAGAGGATAAGCCAATTGGGAGTGAAGGGGTGGGCAATGGTGGTGGTGAAAGAGGCAGGAACGCAGAGGATAGAAAGATATCAGGTGGTCCTACCAACAGTGCTACTTCAGGGCTTGAGGGGGAAACCTGGCCCTGGGAGAGGGCCAAAATGGTAGCTGAGCCCTGGGGATCAGGTTGTAGATGGTTGGTTAATGGAGAACCATGAAGTACAAGGGCCAGAGATAGTAACCTTCAGATTGTTGGAGGAGGAATTCTGCTCCTCAAATGGAGTCGAGCTCCATTTGACCCACTCCAGTGATGGTTTTGGTGAAAGGAAGTTGATATCCCTTCCCCTAATGGTGTTGACAATACCATGGGTCTACCAAATATTACTTCTTATGTGTGTAAGTCTGTTTCAATCTGTGTCTTTAAATATCCAGGAAATATTTGCTCTAGTAGTAATACTTGAATAATGATTAATAGGCAGATAAGAAGTACTTTACTCAGGGCAAAACCAAGACTTGAAAGTGTTGCCCTGGCTGTCAGATTGGGAAGTGAAGTCCATGAATCAATCTGTCACCTGCGAGGCCCTCTGGCTACTGCCTGAGTGATTCTGTTGGCTTGTAAGTGCAATCAAGAATCTTGACTCTTCTAATGGATGGTTTTCTGTAATGCATCCAGCTTCTTCCAAGGGCTAGACCTTTTGCAGTCATAGTGAATGAATGACCAGACTAGGCCTCTGCTATTAGGGCAAATGGTATCACTTCATCCCAGACTGAAGTTTACTAAGCATCGATCTAGAGGTACAATATTCATCATTAGACAGTCTCATTATTATGGCAACCATATCCCATGGACTTTTTGTAATATTCCTAATTTTGAATGTTCTGTGCCTCTTTGCTAGAAATCACTCTATTCTTCTTCACTGCAACATCATAGAGTTTTCCGAACTTTGGAAAGCTATGTTAGTAGAGAACAAGCTTGGGAAGTTTCCATAAAGCTATAATGACCATAAATATGGGTTCACCAACACTTCTCTATCCTCTAGGCTAGGGACTCATCACCAGGTTTATACTATAATCAATTTGTTTTGATGAATTTGTTTTGTCACGAAAACTCTCTTAAGATTTAAGTTGTAGAAGGATTAGCATCTGTGTTGGTGGAAGGAAAACCCAGATTTGAAGTATAGTATCTAGAAAGCATTTTCCTCAGATCAACATTGTGAGGTATTTCTATTGGGGACATCATCATTCTTTCAGTCAACCAAGTTTGTACCTCATTGGTTTTTTCTGTCTCTCAGACTCTATATTCAATCAGCTGCCAAATCTTGTCAGTATTATCTCTATGTGTCTTGCATCTGTTTTCTTTTCTCCACTCACATGGTTATTCCCTTTGTTTCTGGAATATTTCCTGGGCTATTGAAACAGTTTCTTCATTGGACTCCCAATTTTCACTTCTCCCACCTCAAATCCATTCTCCACACTGTTGTCAAAATAGTCTTCTCAAAGCACAAATTTAATTATGTCACTCCTCTTCCCAAGAATTTTCAACAACTTCCTAATACTTTTGGAATAGATGATAAGCTCCTTTGAATGGCATTTAGAAGCTGTAACAACAAGTACCCTAGCATACTCAGGATGACTGTTAGTATAGTTTCTTTGATCTGCTTTTCTAAAGGAAAACAACTTTAAAGGGGTCAATAATCTTACTTTAATTACACACACAGACACACCTACATACATGTACACACACATCATTTACTTAGTTCAGGGGAAAAATTCAGCACCCTGAACTTCAGAGAAAATACAAACAGAAATTACAAGCAGAAAACATATCGACAGAGAAAATAACACAAATCAACAGACAAGACTACACATACACAGTTACCAGAGAGAGAAGCACCAACATCTGGGTTTTCAGAGCTGGGGAGGGGGAGCTCCTTAATGGCTACTCAGAGTCTCTTCTGGCCCAATCACACAAATACTCTTCCAATGAGTGAGCCCCAAGCAAAACCTCATCTCAGAGTATATATATTCTTCTTCAGAATCAGAGGGCATCACAACTCTTGTGACCTACCCATAAATTAACAAAAGTTGTGGACCTTCCTGAAAAACAAGCCTCCCCAAATTAAGTTTCTCTTGTTGGGCTCCATGTGTGGCCTATTAATGGTCAGGGAAGATCTTCAACTCCCACTAACATTACAGAAGCCTTTACAACTAGCCTTCTCTTTACATTCTCTACGTTCCATTCAAACTGACCTTCTAGCTCTTTCTTGAACTCATCTCTTTCACCTCCATACCTTTGAAAAAGCTTTCCCCCACCTTAGTCAGAACTCTCTCCTTACAATCCCTAATTACCTTCAAGGACAACCTCGAGTTTCATATCCTACTGGAAGCTTTTCCCAATCCCCCATAGTTATTAGTGCTTTCTCCCCCCTCAGATTATCATGTATGTACTTCTCTGTTTACACGCTTCCTAGTAGAATGTAAGCTCCCTAAGGGCAGGGATTGCTTTTTATTTTGTTTTAGACACAATAAATATTTGTTGGATTAGACTTGATTAAGTATATTGTTACCATTTCACAGATGAGGCCATTTAAACTCAGAGAGGATGAGTGATTTAGTCACAGGACTAGCAAATGGCAGGCCTGGACTTCAAGGCCAAGTCTTTTGACTCCAGATGCATTGCTCCTTCCAATACATATTTATAAAGCCTCCTTATTCTTCTTGACTTCTTTACAGCATTTGATACTGTTTGCCACCCTCTCCTCCTGAATATTCTCTCCTCCCTAAGTTTTTGTGACAGTGCTCTCTCTCTCTCTCTAGGTACTCCTACTTTTTTGACCATTTCTTCCCAGTCTTCTTTGTTTGATGATAATCCATGTCACAGTCACTGCTGTAAAATGCCCTTGTTCTGGGGAACAGAACCCCAAGCTTATGTTCTGGGCTCAGTTTTCTCTTCTCCCTATATTTGTTTCACTTGATGACCTCATTAGTCCCCATGGGTTCAATTATTATCTATATCTAAATGACTCAGATCTAATTATCCAACCTTAGTCTTTCTTCCTGAACTCCATTCTTGAATCACCAACTGCCTATTAAACATCTTAAACTGGCTATGTCAAAGGCATTAAAAACCTAATATTTCCAAAAGAGAATTCATTATCTTTTTACCCATCCCCCACACCCTTTCTTCTAAAATTTTCCATTACTCTTAAGAGTATCACCTTTCTTGCGCAGCTAGCTGATGCAGTAGATAGAATGCAAGACTGGAATCAGGAAGATGAGTCCTCCTGAGTTTAAATCTGACCTCAGACACATGTGACCCTGGGCAAGTCACTTAACCCTGTGAGCTTTCTCATTTGTAAAATGAGCCAGAGAAGGAAATGGCAAACCACTCCAGTATCTTTGCCAAGAAAACCCCAAATGGGGTCACAAAGAGTTGGATACAACTGAACCACCTACTGTCCATTCCCTTGAACTCAATAACTACTCTCACTCAACTCACATATCCAATCAGTTGCCAAATTGTCATTTCTATCTCCACAATATCTCTTTCATAGATCTCCTTTCCATTCACAGAGACACTGCTCTAGTTGAGTCCCACATCACCTTTCACCTAGACTATGGAAATACTTGTCTCAGATCTTTCCCTATTCCAATCCATCCTTCACACAACCACCGAAGTGCTTTTCCTGAAGTACAGGTTTGACCATGTCACACTCTCATTCCTCCAATTCCTGTGTCTCCCTATTATCCCTAGGATCAAACGTATAAAGGCCTGCGTTGGTCACTGTAGTGCCAATACAACATTTACATTTTCCACAATCACAACAAATACTGTGACTATAAGTATCACATGATGTTTGATCGCAAAATATACCAGATTCTCCAGATAGAGGATAGAACTGAAGCATTTATTTAGACACCAGAAAACTGAATCCCAAAGCCAGTAAGCTCATTCCATCATAGTACCAAAGATATTCAGAAGCTTCTGAAATCTGAAGCTGAGAGCCACAGCATCCTTCAGCCTTCCCACAAACCAATGCAAGATCAATATTTACTCATAAGCCTCTCTCTCTTTGCCTCAACGTCCTCTCTTTCCCACTGTCTCACTGGTTCCACTAGTTTCTTGTGGGCTCTGCTTCCCCTCAGCAAACTCCTCCCACCACAGGCTCCATGTGACTACTTTTAGCCTATCAAGGGGCAAAGTTTACTTTCAAAGCAGGGGAGATCTTCAAACTTCCCCCTATGTCTATTCAGGGGCAGGGAAAGTCTTTAAATTCCCATTTTCATTATAGTCACTAGCACATTTTTTCCAAGTCTCCTTACAGAGTACTTCCTGCTGCAGTCCAACCAGTGCTGCTTCTCACCCACAATGGTCCATCTCCTGTCTCTGAGTTTTGCAATGACTCATGCCCAAAGACTTTCCTCCTTCACCCTTGCCTCTTGGAATTCTTGATTTCTTTTAAGACTTAGCTCGAATGCCAATTTTTGTGAGAGGTCTTTTCTGGTCTCCCCCAGCTACTAACAACTTTCCCTCCAATGAATCTTATATTTGATATGTTTAGGTCTTGTATATATCTACATATGCCCATGTTTTCCCCCTTGTAGGTTAGATGACAGCTATCTACTAATTATGTTTTCTTCTGTCTTTGGACTCCTGGCACTTTGAGAGTGGCTGACTAACAATAGGTGCTTAATAAGTTCACAAATGTGGAGCAGTGAATAGAACACTGGCTCTGGAGTTAGGAGGACTCTAGTTCAAATCTGGCCTCAGACGCTTAACAGTTACTAGCCCTGTGACTTTGAGCAAGTCACTTAACCTCAATTGCTCTGCCTTCCCCCTTCCAAAAAAGCAAAAAAACAAAACAAAACAAAACAAAACCTCACAAAGATTGTTTGAAAAAGGCTATATTTTGCCAAGAAGTTAAATGAATCAAGTTAATAAGCATTACAAAAAAACTATGCACAAATTACAGAACATTTAGAGGCACAGATATGGACAATCACAGAAAAAATTACGGGGCAGTTCAAATACTTGCTTCCTACAAAATGCCTCTCCTTGTCTTCCCAGGTAGTGCTCTCACCCTGAAGTTCCTTTGTTTAGAGTCTGTATTGATTTCTCTGTGTACCTGCAGTTTCTCCCAGTAGAATGCCCTGGAGGGCAGAAACTCTTTCTTTCTTTTTTGTTGTATTTTCTTTACCCTCATGTAGCAGAATGCTTTTTACATTGATCTGAATGGACTGCTCTCAAAAGTGCATGCACACTAATCCATATTGTCCACGTAGGAATGAATGTGTGTCCTGCAGGTGGCCCAGGGATGGTGATAAGTGATAAGGCACCCAGTATCTGTGCTAACTGGTACAAGAGTTTATCTAATTGTCCCAATTTTCCCAACATTCGGTCTCACTTTGTTCTGTCCTTGGAAATATGGCTGCCATCCATGGTGAAAATGTAACAAGCCAGGGTGAAGACAGGCAAAAGGATTGTGGCTATCAAAAAGCAACCAGAGTTGAGCCGATGTCCTCAGGGAGAAGAGAGGGAGGGAGGAGAAAATGAGACAGGGTTATTAAGGGAAAGAGACAAAAACATAGATGCAGACCCATGAGTTAGACCAGCAGAAAATGGGTTTATGATAATATTAATAACTACCTTGCTTTGTATCTCTTATCTCACCTGATCTTCACTACTGTCCTACAAGATGTACTCTTTCTCTCCTCATTTTACAGTTGAGGATACTGAGGCTGAGAAAGTTAAGTGATTTGCCCAGGGTCATACAACAAGTAAGTGCCCGAGGCAGGATTTGAACTCAGTTCTTCCTGAGGCCAGGCCCATTCCTCTCTTTACTACAACACTCAGCTCCCCCCATGTAAATTTATCTTAGAAGGAATTAAGCTAGATCCAGGTCCAGGTGAAATATTAGAGATCTACTTACTATAGAGAGACACATGATTAAAGATCTGGGATTGCTTGGATGGGTAGCCTTTGACCCTGAGCTTTCTTCACCTTGGGGCCATACTAACCTTCATCTGAGCTTCCGGACTTGGAGCTGGCCAAAGTGCCCTTCTAGGTCTGACTGGACAGCTGTTGGGAGTGCAGACTTGGGTTAACAGGCGCAGATGAGAAGAAATAATGGGTTTGGAAAGATGCTATGTTTTCCACAGTATATTGAAAAGATGCTTTGAATTTCAGCTTCAAAGTTCAGAAATAAAGAAATAAGAAATAAGTTGAAAGAGACAGTCAAGGAGAGGTCAAAAAGAGAACGTCGGGCCCGTTCATTTCTTTGTTCATTTATTCACTCGTTCATCCACTCAACCAGAAAGTATTTATTGGACACCGACGAAGGAGGAGAATGCGGTATACGTCTGACACAAATATTAGCACTGGCTTTGGCGGAAGCATTTGGCTGACTCAGCTCTTGGTATACATTCCCATACGTATTTTCCCTTTAAAACAGACCAAAAAAAATGGAGACTGGCAGGATGAGATCTTCCATGATTTATCACTCTCAGTATTTATATCATCTTGGAACACTGACTTTAAACTTCACCTTGAAAACAAGAAATAGAAGGCTCGTGGGGAATGGAGAAGGCGAA
>CM053595.1:194879809-194889866 GCA_028646575.1 Pseudocheirus occidentalis | reverse complement strand
CCTTAGCTTTACCTGGCACACTATAGATACTTAATAAAGGCTGATTGATTGACTGGTCGATAGAATGACCTGAACCACTATATGATAGGGAATATTAATATGCTTTTTTTTTTTACAAAATACTTTCTTTGCAAAAGATATATGGGACAGGTATTATATTCCTATTTTATAGATGAGAAATGTGAGACTCAGTATATATGTGACTTGTCCTCAGTTACATTCTTTTTTTTTTTTTTGTCTTTTTGGAGGGGAGAAGGCAGGGCAATTAGGGTTAAGTGACTTGCCCAAGGTCACACACCTAGTAAGTGCTAAGAGTCTGAGGCTAGATTTGAACTCAGGTCATTCTGAATCCAGGGGCGGTGCTCTCTCTTTTCATTGTGTCACCTAGCTGCCCCCTCATGTACATTCTGTGGGGCTCAAAGCTATGTCTTTTAACTCTGAGTGGAGAGTTCTGTCCACTATCAATGAATCAATCAACAAGAATTTTTTAACTGTTTAGCATATCCTAGGCACTGTGCTAGGCTCTGCACATGTAAAGACTAAAATAAGCAGTCTTTTCCCTTGAGGATCTTAGCCAAGGGGAAAAATGTGTTCATATGTAGGAATAAACGAAGTAGTTACAGATATAAAATAGACACTGGATGAGTGTGTGGGGGAAAGTTGGAGTAAGGGGACCAGGAAAGGCTAGTAAACTAGGGAGCTGGGAGATGGAGGTGAGTAGGGAGTGAATACCTGGCATGGGCAGCCAGTATAAAAGGCAGCACAGAGGTGGAGGACTGAGGGTCATGGATGAGAAACAATATGAAGATCAGTTTGGCTGAATTGTAGTGAACGTAGAAAGGAGTAACATGCAAATAAGGCTGGAAATGGAGGTTGGGGCCAGGTTGAGAGGAGCTTTAACAGCCAAACAGAGGAGTTTATTTGATCCTTTAGGTGAGAGGAAAGGTATTAGAATTTATTGCATAGGAGAGTAGCGTGGCCAGACTGGTACTTTCAGGAAACCCTTTGGTAGCCCTGTGGAAGATGGACTGGTAAAAGGAGAGACTTGAGGCAGGCAGATCAGTTAGCCAGTCAACCAGCATTTATTTACTAAGCACTTCCTATGTGTTAGGCACTGTGCTAAGCTTCAAAGAGGAGGCCATTGCGATAGTCTAGGTGAGTAGTGATGGAGGAACAAGTGAAAAAGATGCTGTGGTGGACCATATCAGCTAATGTTTTGAGCAGGTGGAACAGGTTAGGAATTGATAACTGAATCACACGAGATAAACATTGGCACTAAATATTGAATAGAGTCTTGCATCTTAAATTCAGGCAATTAGAGTAACAGTTTATTTTAAAACCTTCCTTTAGGTCTTAGATGCCAAGAATTGCTTGAGCTTATGTACAGTATGCTGGTAAAAAGGGACATCTGCTTTGCTGCAAGGCGATCACATCTTCCCCTGGGTCTCTGCTGTCAGCTTTTCCAGGGTTTCAATTTGCATTCCTTTCTCACCAATAAATCATAAAGCAATGAGCCTTTTGTATCAATTGCTACTGATAGAGCCTGACACAGGGAATTTTGCAGATAGGTTTTTGAGCTGTTCTCCTGAATGATCTTCAAGGGTCCATGCCTTGGGGTAGTTTCACAGACAGGGTGATTTAAGACTGAAGTCCCCGAATTCCCTGGGGCTTCTGCCTGAAAATTAATTAAACTTCTAAGAAATGTCTATTCCAGTCTTCCTTTCAAAAGGACAGTCCAAATCTAGCAATTAATTCCCTTCTCTTTTTTTTTCTAAGAAGCCTATAGAGATCCTGATACATTTTCAGTAACTTTCTTTGCCTTTCCATATGTCAATTCTTTCTGTCTTCACACACATTCACTCTTGTAACATTGTCCATAAGCCTTCCCCATCCTCTTGTAACATGTTTCATTGATGGAAGCCCTATACAAATTATGGGAAAAAATCAGGCCCACTGATGCTATAGTTTAGAAGGATTCTAATTCATCAAAGATAAAGTGTCACTTGCTCATTTGTCCCTACTTTTCTCCCCCTACTTCTCTGAAGGAAGCTCAATAGACAGGATTGACCTTACATGTAAACCTCACATGGCAGGTACATCAATCAACCAACCAATCAATAACAAGCACTTACTAATGGCTTACCATATGTCAGGCACCATGCTAAGCACTAGGGATACAACAACAACAAAATAAAAAACGGCCCCTGCCTTCTAGGAGCTTACATTCTAATAGGAAGACATCTATAAATCAAAACACTTAAGATTACTGCTAGGAAGATGGAAGGCGAGATCAGAGCGGGTAATATTAGCAGCTAGAGGAAACAGGAAAAAGACTTCCTTCTGGAGATGGTACTTAAACTGAGTCTTAAAAGAAGTCAGGGAATCTGAGGATTGGACATTGAATATATATATATATATATATATATAAAGACATTGAATATATATAAATATATATTTATACATAATAAATATATTTATCTATTTATTTAATAAATAAATATATATTTATCTATTTATTTAATAAATATTTATTTAATAAATAAATATATATTTATCTATTTATTTAATAAATATATATTTAATAAATAAATATATATTTATCTATTTATTTAATAAATATATATTTAACAAATAAATAAATAAATATATATACATAAAATCATTTATGTGCTGTGATTTATCTTTCCTGTTCTTTGATTCATGATGTCTCCGATAGGAGGACACTGCCTTTATTCATAAAGCACTCAACCTTCTTTAAATTTCATTCAGTATAACTTGTCCATTTTTGTTTTTTGGACTGAGCCTGAGACTATCCTTTTTTTTTTTTTTTTTACATTGGGACAGGTTTCTTTGGAGTTGAGGAACTTGCTTTATCAATGTCCATTTGCACCTTCTCTCCAATATATAGTTTTAGTTACCTGGAGCACCAACAGGTTAAGTCACTTATTCAGGATCACATAGCCTAACATGACTCTGGTGGGGTTTGAACATGGGTCTTCCTGACTCAGACACCATCTGTCTATCCCTTATGCTATTGCTGCCTCTCTCAACTCTTGTTCATATCCTCTCTTAAATTTTTCATAAAGGATTTACCAAAACTGCTGGAGAACTGTAGCTAGGTCTTTAAATATCATGGGAATACCAGGCTATCCTGTTATATCTTATTCTTGTCACATGACCATCTTGTTTCCATTTCTGATTATATATTTCATTCCTCCTGCTCCAGGTTCCCATCTCTGACATGTAATAGCTGTGTCTCTTTGGGCAGGTCACTTAATTTCTCAGTTTTCTGGGTCTCTCTCCTCTATAAGACTCTAAGAAGAGTTGTGATTCTGATTTAATAGAGTTTCATCATATGGAATTTCCTACAACAACAGAATCACAGGCCTATTTAAACAACAATGTGTGTGTGTGTGTGTGTGTGTGTGTATACACCAGGTGACTCCCTCTGCTGCTGCCACTTCAACAATCACCTTTGTTCATGTTGTATGATTCTAGCTTGTGACCTTGGGCAAGTCATTTGACATCTCCAAACCTTTTACGTCTCATATAAAGAAAAGTGCCCTGAGTATATGGTATCTAAGATCCTATTCAGGTCTAAAGTTCCATAGTTCTAAGAGGAAGTACTCATACGATGCAGTTTTTTAAAGGCACATATTGAAATGTATGATAGAGTTAATTTATTTTATGAAAAATAAAATCGTCTGCCATCTTCTAAGGCCTGAGCTTTGGAAGGAAATATATTGAAGGCACAAAGTATAATAGTCAAAATAGATAATGATAATAATATTTAAGTCTCAACAAGCAAAATAATAAGAACTTATTCCCTAAAATATCAAATTATAAGTGATTAAAAATTTAACTCAGATCCATATCCTTCTGAAAAGTTTTTTTTCAAGTGCAGCAGATTATCAAAAACATGGGTAGATTAGAAAGATTTCTATGGGTTGTAAAAAGTCTTTCTGTGTTTTTACTTCTTTGAGTGAAAATGAAATAAATTTTTATATGACCATAAATCAATAATATATACTAAAAAGATAAGTTCTTTATAAAATTTCCACGTAAAACTATTTTCTCTCTGACACTTCTCATAGATGGGGAGTTGGAGTCAGCTTATGCCATCTTACTCGTAAATTTCCAACATGAATATTTATATCTTAGAGAACAGCAAATGCCACAAATCAGGGCTTGATTTATTATTTTATTGGTTGTCTAGACATAAGAGAATGGTGAAAAATGTTAATAATGCATAACTTAAATAAAATGTAGTAATTTAAAAGTGTATTGTGTATACTTTTTTTCAGAGATTATTAAACCTTTAACAGCACACCTCAGCTCTCAGTTCTAAGAACCCAGTTATTCAGTGTACTATATTTTGTTGACCCAAAGCCCCTATTGAAGAAAGTCCCAAGTCCCAAGTCACTTTTTTCCTACCACCAATGCATCAAAATTTCCATGTATTCTTTTGCTCCTGATTTTAGCTAAATGTTGAGAGAAAAGCAAACTGGTGAAACTTACACTCAAATGTGAGTGTTTGATAGCCTTAGGGGGCTGTATTTTCAGCATACAAGATAAATTTCTTAACCCATCTGAATCCTAATAAATAAGCTAGAAATTTATTGGTCAGTATGATAAAATGAATCTAATAAGAAATTCTAGGTTATGCCCACTGAATCACCCACAAATTTAATTCTTTAGAGATTACAGTGTTCTGTGAGTCAGTCACTGGAAGAATGCTGTTATTAAATAATATGAGGTTTCATTTCAAGGAGCAGCTCAAGATCATGGAAGGAGCTATGCAATTTCTAAACTGTAATTGAGAATGTTCTCTTCCTCCTGTCCCTTTTGAATGGAGCCCACTGTTCAGTTACAGTGTCTACTCAAAGCATATATTCTAATGCGCTAACTCAGTGGACTGACCATCCAACTGCTTGCCATAGTCCAGTGGTCTGCAACCTTTTTTGGCTTGAACATCATAATCAGTTAGGAAAAAAAACACTCACTAGATATAGATGTTTGTATTAGTACATTAATGAGCGTGTAAACTGTAAAATTTATACAAAATAGCAACTAATACATTTCATAAATAAATGAAAGTCCCTAATCTAGGCTTCTTTCCATTCAATTAGATATTCTTACCTGGCTAAAAAAAGGTAGGAATATGGAAAACAAATAAATGCTCTCAAAGATTTTACCTGCTTTTCATCCTTCTACAGACATAGATTTCAAGGCATTTCATAGCATCAAGCCCTAGTAACCAGCGATCTGCAGCCATGGGTTCCACACCTGTTTATCTCTTGTCCTACTCACCATGCTCATCTCTTCTCCTAACTCTTGTCTCATAGTTTTTTCCCTGGTCAGTGATGACTACCTCATCATCCCTTGCCAACCCAGCTCATATTTCTCTCAATGACAATGCTCTAGATTGGAGCTTATAAAAATTTAAACTTTTTTGCTCAATGGTTTCTTGAACATTGTTGACCAGCTTTCTAGAGGAGGGATATCCCTCAACTTCCACCAGTTATTTTAAATTTGCTGTACCTTATATTTGCCAGAGGCTAGGATTCCTGATATCTTTAAACCTTACTCATAGAATAGCTACAAATTGGAACCCTACAAAATAATTACAATTTTTCTTGAGAGAAATTTAATGGAAACTCTTAGCATATAGATTATAGACAAAAGAGAAACTCACTAATGAATATGAAAATTTAGTATAATTTGAACTATCAAGTGCATGGACTATTAAGGGAACTTTTAACTCAACAACACATATGTTGAAAATGATTCCTATATAATTATATAATGAAAATAGAATCTTTAACAATAGTCTTAAAAGAACAAGGCATATAATTATTCATGTAAGGAGTGTTATAGTGGATTATAGTTATCATTCAAGGCCTAGTAGAGCATGCTTGGATGAGGCCACATAGGCTTCCCAACTCCCAGAGGAGGAAAGAAAAAGAGGGAGAAAGAAAAGTAGAAAGAGAGGGGAAATAAAGGGAGAGAGGAAGAGAAAAAAAGGAGAGAGGGTGAGAGTGAGAGAGAGGGAGGAAGAAGGAGAAAAAAGATTGAGAAAGAAAGAGAGAGAGAAGAGAGAGAAGAGAGAGAGAGAAACAGAGAGAGACAGGGAGAGAGAGAGAGACAGACAGAGAGACAGAGAGAGAGACAGGGAGAGACAGAGAGAGAGACAGAGAGAGAGACAGAGAGAGAGAGAGACAGAGGGAGGACACAGAAAAGTTGTTGGGAGGGGTGTGTGTAATAGAGTCTTTTGTACTCCCATACTGCTTTATCCTTTGACAGATGAAGATCTCAGAATAGCAAGCTAGTTAAGACCATAACTGTCTTATGGCCCTTTGGCAAGGAAAAGAAGGAAGATCAGATTACTTCATTATTAGCCAGCAAGGGGGAGAGATAGGAAGGAATGACACTGAAAGGTTACTTTCCTGATGCCAATCTGAAAGGAAATGGAAGGCAGAACTAGAAAAGTTCTTAATAGACCTGTGTCCTGAAGTCACATCCTCTACTTCTAGTCTAATTAAATCATGTACTTTTAGTCATGCTCTCTTTTGCTAACACCCAAGGCTCTAATGCCAAAGCCATTTACATTGGAAGCTTTTCCAGTGAAGAAATAAGTTTGGAACAAGGGGAATGATCCTATTATATGAATAGAAATCCACTTTCCCAGATACAGTCCACATGATTCATTGGAAATTACTCTGTTGAATAGAGGCCTCTACTTAGGTGGCATAGTAGATAGAGCACTGAGTCTGAAGTCAGGAATACTTGAGTTCAAATTCAGCCTCAGACATTTACTAGCTGTGTGACCCTGGGCAAAGTACTTATCTCTGTTTGCCTCAGTTTCCTCATCTGCAAAATGAGCTGGAAAAGGAAATGGCAAAACACTCCAGTATTTTTGTCAAGAAAACCCTCAAATGAGGTCATAAAGAGTCAGAAACAACTCACCACCACCACCACCAAATTGCATTTTACAATGGAAAAGTCCTGAGATCCATAAACAGAGGTGTGCTGGAGACAGCTCAAGCTACCTCATAAGAGATCCGAATGATAAATTTTCAGCATGAGCATTTACACTTTGGAAATTGACAAAGGCTGTGAATTAGGGCTTCATACATTGTTTTGTTGATTGTTTAGACCTAAGAAAGTGATGGAAAAAATGATAATAATATAGATTAAACTTAAAAGTATGTCTTGCTTTTTTGGAGAGATTGGTATTATACATATCATCACACTTCAGTCCATAAAGGAATATTTCAATGCTTCTGGGAGAAAGGTGTGGGAGGATCTGGCTCTTAGACACTCTCACTGACAGTTTAGGAGGCATCAGTCTCTTTCTGAGATCTTCTCTAGCTGGAGATGTGTTACCCCATAACTTCTGACCCAGAGTCCTGCCATACTCTGACAAGGATGTCAGACACCTTGCAAGTATGTATCATACATCTTGTTTCTAGGTGTAATGCCATGCACCAGCAGATTCCCAAAAGAATGCTACTGTGAACAGCTTTTCAGGTTCAGATTACACAGTAATTGTGAAAACTCTGTTTATTCCATTACAAATCAAGGCAACATTCACAATATAATATTCACAATATTACATCTTATCACAGAAAATCACAATATGATGTTCATAACAGCTTAATATTAGAATGGCCACACAGTATTCACTACAGTGGCCACAATATTTAGAACAAGGAACAAAAGAATAACCATCTGCTTTCCCTAAGGGGGAAACCCTCCTCACTTAATCATTCAATCATTTCACAATATATCAATCTTCCACTCATGGGGCAACCATTATTTAATCAATCACAATACAATAATCAAACTTCCACTCATGGGGCAACCATTAACTTGATCAGTCAGTAGTCTAGATTCCCAATTACTAAATATCATGAATTACTAGTAATGTCATTAGAAAACCATACAAACCCTCCACCCCTTGGTGTCCAGCAAACCTCAGTTTCATCCAAGAGGAGGACTTTTCTTCATCTTGACTCTGGGTGGTCTCTCTGATTCCCTGGATCCCCTTCTAGCTCCCTCCTGAATCCACCAGTCACCTGGATTCAGAAGAAGACAGCTCCCAGGTCCTTCTCCAGTCCTCAGGGCAGTCCCTGGCACTGAAGTTCACAGGGTCCAGCCCTTCACCAACTTCTCTTGCCTAGGATTCAAGGATAAGCTAGGGCACGAACAAACAAAGTCTTATCCTGGTCAAGCTTCTTCAGTCCTCCAGCAGTTCAGCTGGCCCTAGGACCCAGAAGGAATGTCGGCCTTCTGGGTAGCCTTCATCAGATTCTGGTCTCAGGAAAACTCCATCTCATTTCTCAGTCAGCTTCCAGATGCTGGGAGAGAGACTCTCTCTCCCTTAAGAAAACTTCAACTCATTTCTTCAGTTCAGTAGCCCAGCTCCCAGATGCTGGGACAATCCTGCTTCCTCCAATAGAAAAATTCCAATTCTGTCTCTCTGTCTCTGGAATTCTTGCTTATATACATCCACTGGCCTCTTGTCTCAGCCAATACACTTATTTCATGTTAACAGGGAGTTCACACCCTTTCAACAGGGGACAGGGCTCAGCCTTCCATACTTAGCCCTAAGTTGATAAGTGCTAAGTATCTGCTAAACTGATGGCTGTTACACTAGGCTATATTTTATATTGTTTTACATCTCTACACAGAGAGGCTATCGATTACTTAGGGTAGAGAATCTTTTATTTTCCCCCCTAGTTAATTGGTCAAGAAATATTTATTAATTCTTATTATTCTATAAGTCAGACACTGGACTAAAGCCCTACAATGGCCATTATCATGCTGGCCACACAGGAAATGTTCGATAAATAATGGCTGATTTTTATATAGAAGTAAGAGTTTATTCAGCAACCTTCCCACAATTTAACCTCAATTCATTGGCAATTCCTCGAATTTAACAAAAAAGTGCTAAACTACTCAGTGATTGAGGGTTAAAATTCTTTCACTTGCCCTGGGTATCTCAAATTCTTCAGGGTCAGAAGCTAGGCTCCCATTGTTTAGTGCAATAGCTACACTTGCCATTGTGATCATAATAGAGTTCTGCCAAAACACTAGAGAATGAAGCCATTTTCACAGTTTTAAAATATTGAATTATACATTGACACAATTTTCTAAAGGTAAAATCAGCCAGGAAATTGAAACACAGAGATACTAAGTAATTTGCTCAAGGGTCCTCAGTGAATTGACTGCATAGGTAGGATGAGAATCTAGATTTCAATGTTGAATGCTCAATTTGCTAGATAATAAGTTGTCAAATGTGGGTCGTGTCTCTGAAATTCATCCAAAGGGAACATTTTCGATCTTCTTAAATGTGTTATATATTATCCAAAAAGGAGGAAATATTATGGTTGAAGGAGCCTGGCTGCGGAGCCAGCAAATCTGGGTTCATATCCCACTCACTTAGAGCTTGACTCACTTTCCCAACTCCTCATCTTCCTCTCTGCCTTCTTGTCAGCTGGACAAACTTTCATCCTGAGGCCCTGATCTTATAATTGGTGACTCTCTCTTTGAGACCGCCATTTCAGAAAGAGCCCAGCCATGCTTCAGCTTCATTCATGCGTTGGTTCACTTTTTGGTCTTCTTTTCTCTACCTGCTTTGCCTCTCTGTGGGTACCCTTATTCCACTGGGCCTTTGCAGCTACCCTTTATGTGCTGTCTCCCCCAACTAGAATGTTAGCTTTTTGAAGTCAGGGACTATTTTGTGTAATTGTATTTGGATCCCTATCCCTGTCAAGTATCTTTGTTGGAAAATACATTAATGTTCTTTGGTCCAAAACTCTAATTTTACAGATGGGGGAATTGAGGGCTCATATCAATCTAATGTTCGTATCATGCAACCATTACCTTGGATTCCAATATTTAGGCAAAACAAAAACAAAATTTATGTTTAATTCAAAACAATTGATTATGTAGTGATTTCTGACCCTTCTCTCCAACTGAATTTTCCTTTGTTCTTCTTCCTTGCTTCTTGCAGGCACCTTCTCTCATTGGTGAATTTTCCCTGGAAACTCCA
>CM053595.1:194823341-194873469 GCA_028646575.1 Pseudocheirus occidentalis | reverse complement strand
TCTCTCTCTCTCTCTCTCTCTCTCTCTCTCTCTCTCTCTCTCTCTCTCTCTCTCTCTCTCTCTCTCTTTCTCTCTCTCTGCTTGTTTTGGAGGGCAATTGGAGTTAAGTGACTTGCCCAAAGTCACACAGCTAGTAAGTGTTAAGTGTCTGAGGCTGGATTTAAACTCAGGTCCTCCTGACTCCAAATGCTCTGTTCACTGCACCACCTAGCTTTACCCATAATCCATTCTCAAAGGGATATTTTCTAATGTCTTATGTTTGGTACAAACCGTCATCAGGTCCACAGTTATTGACCCATTCAAATGAAAGATATTGAGTTAAAGAATTAGAGCTTTTGGCACTGCTAGGTGGCACAGTTAACAGAGCACTGGCCCTGGATTAAGGAGGACCTGAGTTCAAATCCAACCTCAGACACACTAGCTGTGTGACCTTGGGCAAGTCACTTAACCTCAATTGCCCTCCAAAAAAAAAAGGAAAAAAAAAAGAATCACAGCTTTAGAGAGTCCAACCTCCTTATTTTGTAGATGAGAAATCTGAGGCAAGGAGAAGTTAAATGACTTGCCCATGATCACACAAACAAAGTCGAAGTTGAGATATGGATTCAGGTCTTTCTGACTTCAAGTCTAGTGCTCCATCTATCATGCTATGGTGCTATATCAATGATGACACGCAACTAAACAGTTTTCTTGCATTATTCCTAGATGTCTACAATTGAAATCAATTTAATGACCATAGAAAGAATGAGAGTTCAGATGTTTTCAGTTGGTATAGACCAACGTGCTTAATTAAAGTAGTAGCCACCAAAGTGGGACCAAATATGAGTGCTGAGAACAGCATTTTGGATTCATTCATTTACATTTTATTTATACAAATTGTGACTATGCGCTGAAGCTCTGCACTGGACTCTCTTCTTTCATTCAATCTCATCAGCTGTGCTTGGGTTTAATTAGCATCATTATGTAGATGATTTCCAGGTCTATATGTTCAGCCTTAATCTTTCTCCTGAGCAACAACCCCTCCTCACCAATTGCTTACTAGACATTTCTATCTGGATGTTCCATAGGCATCTTAAAATCAAGATATTTAGAACATAACTTTTTTTTTTGCTTTTTTTTTTGAAGGGCAGTTAGGGTTAAGTGACTTGCCCAAGGTCACATGGCTAGTTTTTGTGTTAAGTGTCTGAGGTAGGATTTGAATTCAAGTCCTCCTGACTCCAGGGCCGGTACTTTATTCACTGCACCACCTAGCTGCCCCAAAACATAACTCTTTATCTTCTTCCCCATTTCTGCCCCTCTTTCATACTTCTCTATCACTAGCAAAAACACCACCTTTCTCCTAGTCACCTAAATGAAAACTCTCTGTGTCATCCTCAACTCCTCACTCTTAATACACAAATCCAATTGGTTGCTAGATCTTGTTACTTTTATCTCTACAAAATCTCTTGTGCATGTGTAGATGGATGTATGTGTATATATATGCATACATACATATATATGTGTGTATATGTACATATATCTATATCTATATCTCTCTCTATATATATACACACACACACATACACACACAAACACTCTATCTAGTCATATAGGAACAATTTTAGTTCAATCTCATATTACCTTTACTCAAGCAATTGTAATAGTGTCCTAACTGGTCTTCCTTTCAAGCCTTTTCCCTCTCCAATGTGTCCTCTACATAGCTGTCAAAAGTAATTTTCTGAAAATCCAGGTCTGATCAATGTCACTTCACTGTTCAACCAACTCTAGTAGCTCCCTATTGCTTCTAGGATCAAATATAAGCTCCTCTGTTGGATGTGTAGAAGTCCCCCAAAGCTGGCCCCTTCCTACATTTCTTGTCTTCTCTCATGCTATTCTCCTCATACTCGATGATCCAGCTGTGTTGGCCTACTCACTGATCCTTACACATGGTATTCTAGCTCTCCCATCTTTGTGCCTTTGTGTTGGGTGTCATTCATACTTAGAATGTTCTCCCTCCTCGCTTCTTGGAAAACTGGGTTTCCTTCAAATATCAGCTCAGTTGTTAACTTCTGCATGAAACCTTTCCCGGATGCTGATGCCCTTTCCCTCATGACTACTTATCACGTTGTATATATTACACACATATCTTTATGTATACATATTATCTCCCCCATTAGAAAGGAAGTCTTTTGAGGCAATGTTTGACTTTGTTTTTGTATTCTTAGTGTTTTACACAGTGCTTTGCACATAGTAAGTGCTTAATAAATGTTTAAATTTATTCATTCATTGATATATTATTATTGTCTAATTAAGACTAATTATCACCATATATTAATGTGTGAAGGATTTATGATTTCTTTAGTACTGGTGATTCCTAGCATGGGAATTCTCTCCACCAATGCAGATAACTTGTTTAAGGCAGTATATGAATCCTAGGGGATTGCTAGAGGCACAGAGAGGTTAAGTCACCTGCCTAGAATTATAGAGCTATAAAAGGCATGTCTCCCTCACTCTATACTTCAAACTTTTTTCTATTATGCCCCAAATGCCTTTATAAATATAATCATACTATTTTTAAAAACACATTGGACAACATGCTCCTACAATCATGTAAACTAAAAAGGGTAAGCACAGAATTTAAATAATTAAAATTAAATAATTAAAAACATTAAAGAAATCATTGTGCCACATCTTAACCTTCCTCGTCTTCTAAGTCTGTCCAATTTGTTTTCCTTGGTCTATTCTATGTTATAGAGAAAGCAATGATACTCTTCCCAGAAAGGACCCAAGTCCACTCAATTCCTTTTAAAGAACCATAGACTCTTTAGAGCTGGAATGGGCCTTAGAGGTCATCTAGTCCAACCCTCTCATTCTACAGATGAGGATACTGAAAGCTATGGAAATTAAAATACTAGTCGCAGATCACACAAGTAGTAAGCGGTCTATCCGATACTGATTCTAGCATTGTTTCCCCTTTGAACCATCATCTATCCATTTTGTTTTATACATAGATTGAAACCCATAGGGAGCGGCTAGGTGGCACAGTGAATCTGTGGCTCTGAAATCAGGAGGACCTGAGCTCAAATATGGCCTCAGACACTTAACATACAAAACTAGCCATGTGACCTTGGGCAAGTCACTTAACCCCAATTGACCAGCCTTCCCCCTTCCAAAAAGCAAAAAAAAAAAAAAAATAGCGGTAAGGTGACTTATTTTGCATCATACATATAGTGACTAAAATGACAAATTTAGCTTAGGGTTGATCCTTTTTTTTTTTTTTTTGGTGGTGGTTGTTCACTTTCCCATATAATTTTTTCCTCTAACTTTCTTCTTCTGCACTCTTCACTCTCAGTTCCATAAATAGACACAAATGTCCCAGAGTTTCTAACTTCCCTCTGCATTCTTTTGGCTCTCTGGATTTTGGCAGTTAATAAAATGACACTTAAAAGAGCACATGAGTTGTGCAGAGACAATCCTCATACATATCCATAGGCTGGGTCCCAGTGGGGAACGATGTCTTAGCACCAAAGACAGTTTAGTCTGTCATGCTCTCTCTCTCTCTCTCTCTCTCTCTCTCTCTCTCTCTCTCCCTCTCTCTCCTTCCCTTTCTCTCTCCCTTCCCCTTCTCTCTCCCTCCCTCCCTCTCTTTCTCTCTATCTTTCCCTCTCTTCCCCTCCCTCTCTCTCTCTGCCATACTCCAATAGATTTGTTATTTTTCCTAGAAACAAGCTCAAGGTGAAACAGTATCCCTTCTCAGAAGTGTCTCATCTCATCAATTCAATGTGTCAAAGTCTAACCTGTCAACTGCAGCAAGAAGAGAAATGCCAGCACTTTGTGCCTCCTGCATTAGATTTTGGATAACAGAAAGAAAAAAAGGAGGAAGAAGATGGGAAAGGAAGAAACATGGGATTTGATTTGTTTCGCATGTATTTTGTATATATTTTGCATATACTTAGAGTTGTACACATTGTGTCCTGATGGAATATGAGCTCCCTGAAAGCAGAGCCTGATTGATTTTTGTCTTTGGCTAGTCAGTAACAAAGTACCTCTCACATAGTCAGCACTTAATAAATATTTGTTGATTAACTGATTGATAGGAAGAAAAAAAAGACATATTCAAAATGGGTATATATGACAGGTGGGTTGCCAGGTATCTTATAATTCAATACCTCAGAAATCAATGTTTTGTCAGGTTAGAAACTACCTCCCATACATCAGACTGAAACTCCTCTGTAACCGAATAGCTGGTTTTTGAGAGCTGTTGTGGCAGAAAGATACACCACCTATTGGTTAACATGGTGATAAGGCTCTCTGAGCTTAGCTAGTTCTCAGAAGCTAGACATGCAACCCATCACTAGACTTTCCAGCTAAGGAGGACTTATTAGAACTATGGTTCTATTACCATGTATTTATGGAAACATAGCTTGGGGAGAGTCAAGATCACATTATGATAAGGCATTATAGTAAGATGTTGGTGGCAGAGATAGTCCCTATCTATAGAATCATCCTATAATTCATTGCCTTGTCCTATTTTTTCATAGGTTGCAATTACCAAAGCAATTATTACCAGGTTCCCTAAGTGGTCAATACCACCCTCAGGGTGGGGGGGGGCTCTGGAACAATCTGGGATGTGTGTGGTAATAGCCTTGGGTACAATTAGGGGACAGTGGAAGCATAAGGAAAGAAGATAAGATGATTTTGAAAAACTACTTGTATATGTTTCATATGTTGTAAAACCGACTTAAAGTTATAGTGATTACATTATTTTCCAAATAAATACACAAAATGCAAGTTATGACTGATCAGCGGTCAAATTTGCTGACAGGCCTTAACAAGCAAGTGTTGGCAAATGAGCATGTTGTGCATTGTCAAGACAATCCAACATGCATTGGTAGGTATATGTGTGTATAATGAATTGTTTAAAATATGATACTATAAGGTTACATAATGTAATATTGCATCATCAAAATTTCAATGTAAGAAAAATTTAAAAATTTACAATAAATTATTTTATTGTAATTATTCAATAATAATTTAATTTAAGATGTGTCATTAAAATTATACGTATATTTTTTGAAATGACACAATTAAAAAACATTAATGGGTTAAAGAAAGTAGATTTCTGGGAGCTGCTGAGTAATTTTTTTAAAAAAAGGACAGTAGGTCAAACAAATTTGGGAACCTCTGGCTCTAGTCTCTGACTGATAGTGTATTTCCAAGATCATACTCAAGTCATACCATACTCATCATTGTAGAACCTACCAGAACTTGTGCTTCTTGAGTATTGTCTTTGAGCACCTAGGCTTACTTACATACCAAAATGAAGTATCAGAAAAGAAGGGCTCCCTGTGGTGGTCATGTGGGAGGACACAGACAAGAAGTGTATAGGTA
The DNA here is from genome assembly GCA_028646575.1 of Pseudocheirus occidentalis. NCBI lineage: Eukaryota > Metazoa > Chordata > Mammalia > Diprotodontia > Pseudocheiridae > Pseudocheirus > Pseudocheirus occidentalis. The sequence continues at coordinate 194,868,102 of CM053595.1, read as the reverse complement.
GGCATGGATAGATTGTGATTTGCATTTTTGGAGGAGATAGACACATCAGTGAACTGATAGGTTCATCAGAGTATTGAAATATTTGCATCTTTTTTTTTCTTCTTTAAATGATTGGCACATGGAATGGCTTTGGGTAGATTTAAACTTCTATGAGGAAGCTGTTGCATAGTGGATAGAGATTTGACTTCAGAGTCAGGAAGTAACAGAGTTCAGGTCTTACCTCTGACATATACTGGTTGTGTGACTCTGGTCAAATCACTTAACTCCTTAATCTCCCCCAGATAAATAGGTGCTGATCTACATTGGTGGATCAAGTTCCCTCACTAGGAGTTCCCTCCAGAGATGAAGCGATAAATCCAATTAAAAATATTGAACCCATGCAAATATGATAGATGAACACTGTTAATATATGTTATTTAGCACTTCATAAAAATCTTCTCTCCATGCTCAGATTAGAACGATTTTTCTTCAAACTAAAAAGTAAGAATTTTATCTTCGATTTAAAAAAAATCAACAACAAGCGCTACATAGAATGTATAAAGATGATTGTGTCAGAGTGAATAGCCCAAGATGTTAAGAAGAATTTTACCTTGTTTACGCCATCTGCCATTGCTTGGAGGGTGAGTTCTCTGGGTCCATCCACAGTCTTTCCATTATCTGTTGGGCCCCAGCTGGCACTGTATATGTCTATCACTTGGGGCATGTGACTGATGGAAGATGCCTCAATGATATCCGTCATAAATGGTTGATCCAGCATGCGTATTCCTGTAGAGTTTTATCAGCAGTGAAAACTTTGTAGTGTTAAGACTTAAAAGCAAACAGATCATCGTATGGAGATGGTCTGGTTTCAGAGCTGTGGCTGTAATGTTCACAATTCTAGGACTTTCTCAGAGATACTAGAGTAAACTGAACCATTAATATTTCCATTAATATCATTATAGATTTAGAATTGGGGGAGGGGATCTTAGAAGCCATGTAGCCCAATTCCTCTCCTCTCCTCTCTCTCTCTCTCTCTCTCTCTCTCTCTCTCTCTCTCTCTCTCTCTCTCTCTCTCTCTCACCTGAGACTCATAGAATATGATGATTTGTTCAGGATCATACACATCTAGTAGAAGTCAGAGGCAGGTAGTTACCTTTCCTTTCCTCCCATCCCATTCACCCTGTATTTTCTCCTGTCATGCTGGTGAGTTAGGATGTAGCAGGAAGTTGGGTTTGGAATTAGAAATCTTGGTTTGAATCTTGTTTCTGCTCCGTGTTCCCTGTGTGTCCTGGGACAACTCATTTTCCCTCTCTGAGTCTCACTTTTCAAATATGTAAAATGAGGGAATTGGATGAAATGATTTCTGAGATTCCTTCCAATTCTAAATTCAGTTTGATTCCCCATATACTTATTAAGCTGCTACTACTTGCAAGGCACTAATCTTTGAGTCTATGATATAGTAAATCTAATTTAAATACCTGAGAGTTTTGGTGTGCTGCTATTGGAGAGCATGGAAAAGAGAGAGATAAAGGAAGCCCAGTGATCATGTCTCTGAAGGGACTCTGGGTTCTCGGGACTCCATTAAGCAAGAATGGAACTGACAGCTTAAAGAGGGCAGTGAGAAGAGACCTGGGTACGTTGGATGGGAATTGTAAGGTTGTAGGAAACGCCGTAGCAACATACTTGTCCTGCAGTCACTTTCTTTTCCTCATTTTATTAAGGGACACTGTCTCACAAACTTCACTTTTTCTATGTGCACATCATTTTATTCAATTAGGAATTACATGGTATTCTAAGGAATGGATAGGAAATCACAACCATTGACATGGAACTCTATTGTTCTCTCTCAAAAGTTTTATCCATTCATTAAGTTATTTTTCCATCTAAGCCTTTTGTGTGTCATGGACACCTCTGTAAGCCTGGTGCAGCCTATGGACTATTTCTCAGAATAGCATTTTTGAATGCATAAAATAAACGCATAAGACTGCAAAGAGAACCAATGACATTGGAATATAATTATCAAAATACTAAAATGGATAAAAATGAGCATTCATGGATCCCATGTTAAGAACTGTTTTCCCAGAGAAATTAGAGAAACAGAGAGCAAGGTATAAGCTGGTTATTCTAGTCATTCTTGAAGACAGACAAAACCAAGAGGCTTCAGAGGCAGGACAGGTACTGCCAGAGTGGGGAGAGGGAGGGAAGGAAAAGCTACATGTCATGCACACGTGACAATGGTTCTCAAGACCATTTTCCACTGAAGGGAGAGAGAGACAGAGAGAGAGACAGAGAGAGAGACAGAGAGAGAGAGAGAGAGAGAGACAGAGAGAGAGAGAGAGAGACAGAGAGAGACAGAGAGACAGAGAGACAGAGAGACAGAGAGACAGAGAGAACGAGACAGAGAGAGAGAGAGACAGAGACAGAGACAGAGACAGAGAGACAGAGACAGACAGAGACAGACAGAGAGAGACAGAGACAGAGAGACAGAGATAGAGACAGAGACAGAGAGACAGAGACAGAGAGAAAGAGAGAGACAGAGACAGAGAGAATGACTAGTCACCACTAATAAATGAATGATGGCATTAAATGTGTTTTCTTTTCTGGGGAAAGGCAGACATCTAATTTTCTGTTTAAATCTTCTTTGTTCTTGGAGGATTTTCACTCAGAATTAGCTTACTCTTTGGTTTGTGTAGCCCATAATCTCAGTTTTATGATTTGTTTTGCAGCAAGAGAAGGAATAAAAATCTTTCATTTTTGTCTCAGTTGGCTTTGGCCTTCCAGCTACTTCATGTATTATAAAGAAGAGGGGCATCTTGACAAAACAGATGGAGGACTTCTGGAGTCAGGGCAATCTGCCTTCAAATCCTCTGACATATACTAACTAGCTGTATGATCATGGGTAAGTCATTTAACTTCTCATCCTCCTCCCCACCCCCCACTACTTTCTAACACTTTAAATTAGAGGTGAGTTGTTGATCTGCATCCATGAAGGGAGTTTCCACACCTGGAACATTTCTCTAAACCAATGAAATCCCAACTCTCGACCCCCCACCCCAACCCCTCAATCCTCAAAAAATTTGTCCAGATGTTGCAGAATAAATCTATGGAGCATCTAGCCATATTCCTACCACTATGGCAAGAAGATCCCCCAAAACTATTGATTCAAAAATACCTCTCTCAGGGCAGAAGACCTTCATTTTGTCTCTGTGGAAATTAGACATGGAAAAGCAGGTAGGACTCTATTGATAGAGAGAATTGAATGATTTCTGACTACATTGTTTGAGGCTAGATGGGAGCTTGGAGTATCTCATGGTGCTGGGCACAAAGTAAGCACTTGCCTATTTTTAGGTGACTGACCTATTCCAAAACCCTCTTCTTTTACTTATGGGGAGATCTGCTCAAGGGGGTATATTGCCTTGGCCAAGGTCACACAAAGGGTCGGTAACAGAGCCAGGATTCAAGCTCAGATACTCTGATTCTAGCACTTTCAATGACACAGGGGGAATCCCACAATGGTGCACACGTGACAAAGGTTCTCAAGACCATTTTCCACCGAAGGGTTACATTGTTAACATTTGCAAAAATAGTCTTGGAGTCTCCATTCAACTAATCAATACTTTGATTTCTTAGCGGCAGAGCTGGGTTTTGTAAGAGATACTGAAACATAGAGGAACAAAATGCTTAAACTGTCCGTTCAAAGCCTTCCCCCAACGCTTAGTAGCAGTGTGATAGTAGACAAGTCACTTAACTGCTCTGAGACTCAGTTTCCACTTTTGTTAAATGGGGTTAATGAAACCTATAGCACTCATTTCATAGAACAGAAACTTGAGTGAGAAAATATTGGCAAATAGAATAGGGATTTCATTGATACAGGGAAATGCCAGGTGAGGAAATTCTCTCTTCCGAGGCAGTTCAGTACCCTTTCTAAAACTTAGAGTCATCTTGAACAGAAGTGTCAGACATGTAGCCTGATGAACCATATTAAAATGTAATTGGGAAATATTTAACAAAAGAAGCAAAAATAAACTGAACATAGATAATTTTAATATGTGGTTTTTAAGTCAATATGAAGTCTGCAGGTATCCTTATGTATGGCTTAGTGGAACTCATTTCTATTTGACTTTGACCCCACTAGTCTAGAGACCCATGACACTGACAGGTTCAGTGATTTGGTCAGGGCAACATAACCAGCAGCAGGCAGAGTCAGAACTTGAACCCAGGCCTTCCAAGCTTCAAGATTTTTGGGGGGCTACCTGTCCTTTTCCTTCTTACCCCACTCATAGGTTCTTTCTCACCCCTAAGTCAAATGAGAACTAATTTACTGGGGCAGCTAGGTGGCACAGTGAATAGAGCACCGGTCCTAGAGTCAGGGGAAACTGAGTTCAAATCTGACCTCAGACATGGGGCAAATCACTCAACTCCCAATTGCCCTGCCTTCCCCCTTCTCCCCCAAAAGCAACCTCCTATAATTTATTCTGCTATTCTACCCAATTTAAGCTTGAAAAAAGAAGACTCACATGTGCATAGACTGTCTACAATTGTTCCTCACCTTTTCCGTGCCTAAGGAGGAAGAAATATGCACCAGGGAACTTGGCAGAAAAGCTCCTTTAATCTTGTTAAATTCTAGGGTTGAAACTTGTGTTAATTGAATGAGGCATGAGATTACCTCACATTATAGCATGTTTAGCAGCGAGGATAGGCTGATCCAAAAAGTATTTGTATAGTATGTGTATATGGTTCTTCTTAATCTCTACTGCTCATGGGTATTGAGGGCAGTTGGTAAATTGTGGCCTTTTCAGGGAGAGAGGAAAGCCAAAAGAAGGAGAGCTGTGCCTTTGTCTTTAATGAGCATTTTTTTTTTTTTAGGATTTTCATTCCACTGTCTACTGTCATTGAGGCAGGCCTGACAACCAGGTCAGTTCTTAGGTGGGAGCTTTCCATGAGCCTCCATTTAATTAATTTAGTTATTGGAGACTAGCTTTAATTTCCTTTTGCTTTTGTCTGCCTGCAGAGTTGTTAATGTGCCCCTGCCTGGCCCATTTCTCGTTTTCTATGAAAATCCTGGCTTTCTTGAGCTCTCTAGAATAGATGCTATGGGCCAAATTCTTCCATCCAACAAAAAAGGGGTGCCTCTACTTGTCAGATAGGTGTCATTGTGGAGGATTTCAGTTGTGTCATTGCCCTGTGATTTGGCTTAAAAGACCCAAACCCTGTACACATTTTCTTTATTTTCTAAGTGAAAAGCAGCATGGTAGAGCAGATGGTGTGTTAGACATGGAACTGAGCAGTCCTAGATGCAGATCTTGCCCCTGACACTTACTAGTTGTGTGTCCATCAGTTTCCTAATCTAGAAAATGGGGACAATAATACCATGACATTTAAAGTGTTGTTATGAAGCACTGATGAAATATTGAATATAGAGTACTTTGTGTAGTTTAAAACACTTTATAGTTGCTTTTTATGATGTAGATATATTCTGTGTTCTAAAGTTTTCCTTTTCTGCAATTGGCTTCCCCCCAGATTCTAACTCCTCACATTCACCCTTTTATTTTTTAATAGGAACCCTAAGCCAGTCCACACTAGAGAATATTTTCTTTACAACAGGGAAAAAGCCTCTGACATGTTGCTGTCTTGCTCCCTAACTTTGTGAGAACTAACCTTAATGAAAAAAAACGAGCTATGTCAGCATTTTTCCACTTTAAATCTGAGGAACGGGGGTAGGATATGGTGTCTAATATCCTTTCCCTTAAGGAAGAGGGAGGCTTTGGGTTCACTCAGTGATGGGATAGGGTCCTGAATCCTACCTTGAATTCCAAGACCAATGAGGCTCACCACACATCCCAGAATCCTCACATACATGTCTCACTTGTAGACACTTCATGGCTATTGTAGCTATCTGTATCAAGGATTCCAGTGATTATCCTTACAGTCTAAAGGATTACTAATTTCTCCTGTGCATCCTTACAATAAACCTGTCAATAAACAATTTATTGTCATTGCCTGAACCTTGTGATCTGAGCCTGAACACTGAGCATCTTGTCTGGTCAGGCTAATGTAACCATCCACGTGTGTAGGTCTCGAATGTGTGGTGAAATTTGCCTTATAGGTACACTTCCTATAATGCAAAGTGAAGACTGGTACAATACACATCCAAAACTTTGCTTTTGCAGCATCCATCAAATACTTTGTGAGATTACAGTTATATTAATAATTTTCATCATTTTATTTCTAAAAATGGAAGAGGTTTAGAAGTCTTCTGCACTTCCAGAGGAGTGAGAAAATTGGGGGATAAGTAGTTGAGAGGTTTTTAAAAGGGTATATAGAATAAGATTAGGAAAGTGGGGAGAGAAGATAAGGAGAGAATTTTAGAGGGCTGGGTAAAATAAGGAATAAGAGAATAAGAGAAAAAGATAAGGTAACAGGGATAGGGTAGAAAGAGAAGGAAAATAGTGAGTAAAAATAAGATAGTAAATAGTAATCAGTAATTACACAAATAGTAATCAGAACTTTGTCAAATCTATAACAATATGAGTCATTCCCCAATTTATAAATGGGTAAAGGTTATATGAGTAGACATATATGAGTAGACAATTTCCTGATGAAGAAATTAAAGCAATTTATAGTCATATAAAAGTGCTCTAAAATTTAGACTGAGTCTAAATCATTATTGATGAGAGAAATGCAGATCAAAAAACCTTGAGATATTATTTTACACCTAACAGATTAGCTAAAAAGATGGAAGAGAAAAGTGACAAAAAGTGGAAAGGATGCAGAAAAATTGGGACACTAATTCATTATTTATGGAATTGTAAAATGATCTGACCATTTAGAGAGTGATCTATAATTTTGCTCAAGCAGTCAAACTACCTCTATCCCTTGAACCAGCAATAGTGTTACTCGGTCTATTTCCAAAGACGATTAGTGCAAAAGGAAAATAATTTATATGTTTATAGAAGCTCTTTGTGGTGGCAAAAAGCTGGAAATTGTGGGGATGCCCATCATTTGGGGAATGACTAAACAAGTTGTGGTATGTGATTGAGATGAAATTTTGCTTTGCCATAAGAAATGATGAGCTCAAAGATTTTAGAAAAACACGGAAAGATTGCAAGAAATAGTGAAGAGTGAAACAAGCAGAACAAATAGAACTTTGTATATAATAACAGCATTATTGTTTTAAGCATGACTGACTGAATAAGTTATTTTTCCTATTATAAATGCCTAAATTAAGTATAAAGGAAATATGAATAAAGACATTACCTGCATTCAGAGAAACAATTGATAAACAGAAGCATGTTTAGAATAATCTTACACATATATAACTATTTGTGTCTAATGGTAACCAACTCTAGACTGGAGTGGGGGAAAGGAAGGAAAAAATTAAATAATAATTTTGATGTATATTTGAAAAGAATAGTAAGTTGTGCATAGTAGATTTGCAATTTCATGTATAATGATCATTTTTATTTTACTGTGTCATGAAAATGTTTGTTTTATTCCATAAATTAAAAACAAAATTGAAAAAAATTCAAATGAATCTGGCTAATGACTCAAAATAGAGTAGTTGATGGTTTGCACTAGAGAAGTCTTAAAAATCTTTGAGTTTAACTGCCCCAATTTACAGATGGCCAAACAGACCCAAAGAAGGAAAGGTACTTGCCCATAGTTCCGCAGTTAATTAGGACAGAGGCAAAGCTAGAGAGATCCCAGTTGTTTCAATTCTGTTTAAATCTCTGTTATGACAGAATTAAATGTGATCAAGTTCTAATTATGACGTTTACATTTTCTAGGTGATTTTCTCTAAGCACAGATTATTTCCTCTACTAAACTCCTACTCTCATGCCTTCTCAGCAGGTGGTGGTTGGTGATTCTAGGTTCTCAAAGGCCAGGAGGGGTGATTCTGACCTGGACAAGCAAAGTTCAAATAGATTTGTCATCAGAAGGCTCACAACTCACAAAATCATCTTCTAAGGAACAGAGAATCTGTGATCTTCTCTGGTAGAGTATCAGTCACAAATGTGTGAGATCACAGATGCTCAGAGTCCTGAAGCTAATACTGTCATTATAATAATAATTGAAGTCTATAGATGTACAAAGCATCCTTTTTTATATCATCTCATTTGGTCTGTGGGATAGCCCTGTGCTTCAGATTTTATTCTCATTTTGCAGACCAGGAAACTAAAGCCCAGAAAGGATAAGACATCTAGGGGTGGCTAGGTGGTGCAGTGAATAGAGCACCAGCCCTGGAGTCAGGAGGATCGGAATTCAAATCAAATCGGGCCTCAGACACTTAACATTTACCAGCTGTGTGACCTTGGGCAAGTTACTTAACCCCAATTACCCTGCCTTCCCTCCTCCAAAGAGCAAAAAAAAAAAAAAAAAAAAAAGAATAAGACCTTTACCTGCCTAGGGTCACATGGCTCTTTGGTACCTGAGATGAGATTCCAATCCAGGTGTTCTTTATTCTAGGCTCAGCACTTTATTGACATGACTGTCTCTCAAAACAAGTCAGCTAGAATCACCTATTAACTACATGGTACTGGGCTCTCTCGATTCAGAAGAGCAGAGAGTAAGTACTGGCTAGAGACAAAACTACACCTTAACTTCTATCTATTTTAATCTCGATGGTCTTTAAGAAGAGAATTCAGTGACCTTTGGTAATTTTGTTCTAGTGTTCCATGATCCTTCTCATCCAGGTAGATATTTCTGATATGAATATTCCCTTAGAAATCCCTTTCTCTTTGTTCTATGGTAGAAAAAGAAAGGGAAACACGTGGTCATCCTTTGAAGGAAATTCTTTTTTTTAATAAACTTCAGAATCATTATTAATTAATTTCTCAGTTTTACCTATTCAAGGCTAAATACTTGATTCCTTTAGCCCAATTTTATAATTGAAGGTGCGTATATTTAGAGTTTAGAGGGATATTCGAGATCACAGAATCTATTCCCTCAATTTACAGATTAGAAACTGAGGCTTTGAGGGGTTAAGTGTCTTGCTGAAGGTTACACAGAGGGTAAGTGGCTGAACTGGGATTTGAATCAAGGTTCTCTGACTCCAGATCCAGCGTTGTTCCTTTTATCTTTCTTTAGGATTGGTCAGGTTCCCTATTTTATAATCAATTCAAAATTTCCCTGTTGTATTCTGGGTCTTATCTAAGTTTTGCCAACTTTGGACTTGATGGATTAAAGGGGTGGGAAAAGTTGCCATATCTTAGTATGCTCTCTAGTCATGAATAGGAGACAGCTAAGGAAGTCTCTAGCTTCTTCCAAAGCTTGCATGGACTTCTCGTGATCTCTCCTGGCCACTGGGTGGGGCTATAGACTGCTAATCCATCTGCAGAGTAGCTTCTAGTTAGAAAAAAGGGATTTTGGCACTAGTTGTTTGGCTACTCATACAAGCATAGCTTCCTCTCTAAAGAGCTACAAGCCACAGCTAGCTTTTTTAAAATTGGTGACCATAACGAGGAACTGTAATTTAAAGTTTCTGAGCTTCATCCATCTTAAATTAGGAGTGCCGGAACCTGTGTAAGTGGAGCTTATGATCTCATTTGATCCATTTTTTTAAAAAAATAGAATAGAGATTCTACAAGGGCTGCTTCGCTATGAGAAGATGGGTTTAAGGTTAGAGGCCTGGGATGAGGGCAGCCCTATGCAACAAACATAGTTGAAATAACAGGAATGACAACTTGATGCCAGACTGAGGGGCAGGTGAGATAGCATTGTGTGCTGAGAAGGGCACTGGTCTGTGAGTAAAGACATGGGATCAGAGTTCTAGAGTCAGAAGGACCCTGACAGGGTATCTAGCACAACCCTCTTATTTTGCTCTTGAAGTAACTGAGGTTAAGGAGGTTAAGTGATTTACCCACTATCACAGAGGGAGCCGACCCAGGCTTTTGACCCAGCCAATGGTATTTAGAGCTAGACAGATCTCAGAGGTCACCTAAAAGTTGTCTAAGGTCGTACAGGCAAAAGAACCGAGATTTAAATCCAGGTCCTCTGACCTTGTCTTCCTCTAACATATAGATTCTAGTTCTATCTCAGCTACTAACTCAGTTAGGTGGGCAAATCATTCAACCATTGCACACTTCAGTTTTTTTTTAATCTGTCAAAAAGGAATAATGTTACTTGCCTTAGGTGGCAAACAACCCCTTGTTGGTGGGAGCAAAATAATACTTGAAAGTGTTTGAAAGTGTTAAAAGCAATACTGTACAAGCGAAGAATTTTGGATCAGGTATTTATTTTTTTGGAGCATAGAAACTAGGAGACTTGTTCCTCCAAATTAGGAAGAAAATTGGGTACCTCTAGGCTATGGGTTTACTGTATTGGTCCATTTACAAACCATGAATCATGGTGCTGAACATGAGACAAAAATGGTTGGTGTGAGTGAATGAGAGGAAGGGATTTTCAGTAATGAGAGGGGAAAAATAATTCAGATGGAAATCAAAGGGTTGCCTAGAGCTCTTTTCCCTTTTCTGGACCCTGAGGAGCTCATCTGTGCACGCACACACGTGGCTCCCTTGACAGGTCAGAAGCTTCAAAAACTGTGTAGAGGATGGCCGTCAGAGTGGAAAGTGAGTCTGTGCCAGATTCTCATCTTTCTGTTCTAGTCACATCTCCCATGGTTGTACAGACCCAGCTTTTTTCTCAACCACCACTCCAGGTACAAACCCTGAATATAAAATATTAATCTGGGGATATTCTTTCCTGGCCCTGATCTCATTATTGTTGTCAACATTTTCCTACCCGCGCTATGAATACACAAAACACCAAGAGAACTAAGACCCAAAGGACAAAATTTCCAGTTGTTTACTTTTTAGAAACCTACTGATAAATCTCTCTGAAATTCATCACCGAATTCTGTCAAGTCTCTTAACACCCAGTGACAGCAGGTGTGTGATATAGTTAAGTGGCAGAATTTATATGGGAGGTTACTGCTTTATTTAGCAATCTGGGAATGCAAGTGTCAGTGCCGAACATGGTTATGGTCTCACTAAGTTTCTAGGGAAGAAATGCCAAGACTGTTATTACTAAAAAAAAAAAAAAAGATCATGGAAGTGAAGCACTGGGGTTGGTGACTCAGCCTGAATAAATTAGGAATGAACTTCAAGCAAAACTTAGAAAGAACTAAGAGCCAAACTTTTCTCATAGCCTCCTAGAGACTTTTTTCTTCCTTTCTTTCCTCTTTCTTTCTTTCTTCCTTTCCTTTTTCTTTTTGGAGGGAGGAAGTTAGGGCAGTTGGGGTTAAGTGACTTGCCCAAGGTCACACAGCTAGTTTTATGTTGTGTCTGAGGCTGGATTTGAACTCAGGCCCTCCTGATTCCATCACCAGTGATCTATTCACAGCACCACCTAGCTGCCTTTTTCCTGCCTTTTTTTTTTAACAAAAGATTTAATTAGTGTTTCTCATTTTCTTTGCTTTTCTCATCCCGCCTTCAGCTACATGCTCCCAAGTCCCTGAAGAGAGGTAATGCAGATTGCCTCCTGGGACTTAAAAATGGATTCTAAAGAGTTTTTGGTCTCTAGTTGGATATAGCAAACTATTGCCAAGTGAATTTCACCATTTTCCTGAGGACTAAGTTCAGATGCAGGGCCTAGTTTGGAAGACCACTCAGATTTTTGTATGTGATCTTTAAAAGTCTACATCTACTCACCAATCTGAGTTGATAACAATTTTGAGTTAAAATATTACCTTATAGGTTACCATTTCTGAAATTTTCTTTCTGTTCCTTGCTACTCATGTTACATATATCCTGGATTTCCTTCACCCAAAGTGCATTTCATGAAAAAGGGATCTATACAAGAATCTAAGTGAAAAAATGAGGAGTGGGAAATGGGGCTGATAATCAACGTGAATTGTTTCCAGGATATTACTCCTCTGGGCAGAAAGTGATGAATAACGTATGGCACTCTATCGATTTTCTATGAGAGAACGAGCAGTTCTCTAGCATGGGAACAGCGTACCTGCGACCTTGGAATTATAAGCCACTCCAACCCCACAGATGTTGTTGTTGGCTGCTGCCGATACTTCCCCTGCACAGCGGGTCCCATGACTGTAGAGAAGAAAGCTTACATTAGATACAGTGTCAGCCAGTAAGGTGGGTTTAAAGGACTTTGGAAAGAATTACTGAGGGAGGTTCTGGAAATTCCTTTCCTAATCATAAAAACAAAAAAGCTAACAAAAACCACATGCTTATGTCAATAGATACACAAAAAATCTGGAAAAAAATAGCATTTGTATATGTTAAAAAAAACTCCAAAGCACAGATATGTAAGGAGGCCCTTTTTTAATATAAGCAAAAACATTTATTGAAAACTTAATAGCTAGCATTATTTACAATGGAGAGACATTATAAACTTTCCCAGTAGGCCAGGGGTTAATTTAAGGATATCTGCTCTTTCTACTATTATTTGACAGTTCTAGAAATAATAATCTAGAAATAGAACAAAATCAAAGGAATAGATGTCAACAAAGAGGAGGGACAATTCTATTTGTAGATATCGTGATGGTGTACTTAGAAAGTTAACAGTCAGTGAAGACAATTTTTGAGATGATCAATAGCTTTAACTATTCATCTAGTTATCTGTAAAGATGGGCATTTTATACAATATTGTTAGAACCAGGAAGAAATAATAAGAGAATTTCATGCAAAATATCTACAAAATGCATACAATATCTGAGTCAAACCTTTCAAGATTTACATAAATACAATTATAAAGCAATCTTTACAACATAGAGACAAATAGAGAACTATTTACTGCTTATGGGAGGATCTTGCCAATATAGTAAAAATGAAAGATATACCCAAACTAATTACTAGATTTAGCTCTATATCATTATAAAGCTAGAGTCATAATAACAAAAAGTAAAAAAGGAAGGCTAATAGCATTATTAAACCTCAAATTATATTATATAGTGACCCTGGAATTAGAAGGACCTGAGTTCAAATCTAGCCTCATACACTTACTAGCTGTATGACCCTGGGCAAGTCACTTAATCCTGTTTGCCTCAGTTTTCTCATCTGTAAAATGAACTGGAGAAGAAAATGGCAAAGCAGTCTAGTATTTTTTTAAATGGTGTTCCAGTCTTTTTGCTAAGAAAACCACAAATAGGGTCACAGAGAGTAGGATATGACTGAAATGATTAAAAAAAATTAACAACAACAACAATCATGGGTATCAAAATACTATTTGGACTCGAAAAAATTTAAAAAAGCATAAAAATGCTGAGAAGGGGACTAGTGGAAAAGACTAGATAAACAAGAAAAAGAAGTCATCAAAGTAATTATTCCAGTGATTGATAAATCCAAGGACATAAATTCCTGGGAGGACTCCCTTTGGCAAGAACTTCTAGGAACATTGGAAAGCAGTTTTCACAACTTATATTTATACCAACAACTTATGCCCTGCCTCCATATTAAACTCAGAATGAACACATGACCTGAATATAAAAGGTTACACTGTAAAACAAAACAAAACTAGAAAAGGATGAGCTCATGCACCTTTGATAATTGTGACTGGGAAGAATTCTTAAGTAAACAAGGGAAAGAAGGGATTATAAAAGATAAAATAATCAATTTTGCTTCATAAATCAAAAAGCTTTTGCAAAAGCAAAATCATTGAAGATGGAATAGAAGGGGTGGCTAGGTGGCGCAGTGAATAGAGCACCGGCCCTGGAGTCAGGAGGACCTGAGTTCAAATTTGACCCCACACACTTAACACAGAAACTAGCCATGTGACCTTGGGCAAGTCACTTAACCCCAACTGCCCTCCAAAAAATAAAATAAAGTAACAATAGAAGATGGAATAGAAGAGAAAAGGCAGATAGAGTGACAAGAACATTTATATTAATAGTCATTAAGAAAAGTCTGATATTCAAAACACATAGAGAATTGACCCAGGTGTGTGACACCAAGAACCATTTCCACTGTAGATAAATGGTCAAAGGATATGAACAAATTGAATAAAAGAAGAATTGGAAATTACAAATGATCAGATGAAAGCATATTTTTGAAGTCACTACTAAGAGAAATGCAAATTAAAACAATTTTGAAGTTTCACCTTACACCTTTCAACTTGACAATGATGATCCACAATGGTAGCTATGTCTGAGGGGCTGCTCTGTCCATGGAGCCATTCTAAATGTCAATCAGGAGTCATGTGACCACATGGGCCGTATCTTTCAATTCAGAAACATAACCGCTAGGCAAACACACTAAAGAAGTCAGAGACAGAAACAAACATCCAATATACGCCCCAACATTCTCTTCATGGAAACTAAAAATTGGAAATAAATTAGGAGCCGCTCGATGGAGAACGATGGAAAAGAAACCCAACTATGAACGGAATGGAATGACGCGGTAAAGTAAGATGCGACAAAAGAGAAATTTGGAGAAACACGGGAAGATTTCTATGCATTGTTGTCAAATTAAATAAATTCCCCCAAGACAGAAATAAATCTCGTTGCAATAACAATGTAAATGAAAAGATCACCAGAAGCAAACCAAATTCTGAGTAAGTGAAGTACCAGTGAAGCTGTCAGAGAACAGACAAGGAAAAATGTCTTTGCTTTCATTGTCAGATTAGTTCTGCCAGGATAGAATAGTAGTGTATACGCTCTCAGATGCAAGTGCGCTTGTGGTATTGGATGATTTTATTTCTTTCCCTTTCCTTTTTTTTTTTTTTGTAAAAAAGAACTCATCCCTATGAGTGATATGAAAATAGGTTACTACAATCTTGCAAAGAGATCTTTTCCTCTAATCTTTTTAGGTAAAAATTTATGTCAATAGGCAGAGGTGAGGAGGGAGATCATTCTAGGAATGGGGGACAGATATTACAAAAGTGCAGAGATAGGAAATGGAATGTCTTTTGCAAGAGAGGAAGGGAAGAGATGGGAGCTATATGTTGGGAACTGTGCTGTTATACAATTATGTCATTTGATCCTCACTACAACCCTGTGAGTGGGTGCACTTATTATCCCAATTTTACAGATAAGGAAACTGAGGCACACAGAGATTTGAATGATTTGTCCAGGGTTCTACATGTAGTAAGTATCTGAGGTCAGATTCAAATTCGGGTCTTCCTGACTTCCAGGACCAGGGATCTATGCACTGTGCTACCTAATTGTAAGGAATGGAAGTAAGATGGTTTTTCTGGACTGTAGAGTATATGGAGGGGTGATGTTTTTGATGTTGAACCATTTGAAAATGACAAAGATTTTGATCATGAGAACTTTCTTTTCTAGGTCATTAGTGGTCATTGAGGGGCTCTACCATCTGTAGGGGAAATTGCAAGGTCATACCTTGGCAAGAGTTGATTCTCTGGATGAAAACTACAAGGGCCAGGCTGGAAGGTGGATCTATGTTCTAGGGGGTGTTGCTGTTCCTGCCGGGGCTCTTGTGTTTACTTACCCATGATGTTTAGTCAGTGGTAGGTGTTGGTGGTGGTAGGGTTGGAAGCAGGGTCAGGGATCTGTGGGACATGGATTTTCCCAGTGCTCTTGAGTTTACTCACCTGTTGGTGGCAGTTGGTATTGGTTGGTCAGTCAGGCACTCAACAAGTATGTTGGTGGTAGCAAAGTGTAATGGCAATAGAAATTTCAAGATCTTCCCTGCCCCTTAATAAGCCTAAATTGAACTTGAGGAACTTTCCTGATTTGAAAACATACTCGGCCCCCTAATAGGCTACATGTGTTCACCTGGAGCCTGTAGTGGGAAGCTTGTTTTTTAGGAAGGCACTACTTTTATTACTTTGTAGTCAAGTGGGTCATGAGGGTTGTGATGTTCCCTGACCCTGGAGAAGTCTATATATACCTCTGAGGAGAGATTTTGCTTTGGGGCTCACTCATAGGAAGACTTGTGTTATTTGGCCAGATGAGACTCTGGGCAGCCATTAAGCCCCCGGCTTTGAAAACCCAGATGTTGGTGCTTCTCTCTCTGGTAACTAACTAGGTATTGAATGTAATAGTCAGGCAGCTAGAAGCGCTGTCTGCTGAGTTGTTTTCTCTTGTAACTTCTGTTTGCATTCTCTGAAGTTCAGGGTGCTGACTTTTCCCCCTGAACTAGGTAAATGATATATTAAATGATTGATTAAAGTAAGATTTTTAACCCTTTTTGAGTTGATTTCCTTTAGAAAAGCAGATCTAAGAACCTGTGCTAGCAGCCATCCTGGGCATGCGAGGGTGCTTGCTGCTACACAGAGATAGCAGGCCCTTTCTGCATAGAGGGGGGCCAGACTAGAAAGAAGGTCTGTGGTCTGGAGCTGAGGTACTGCAATTCCTGGGGCTGTCTCTGTCAGAGTCTGAAGAGCACTGGGCACATTCTGTCTCCTATCTCTCCCTCCAGATGCCCTGCTGCTTCAGGTTGATTTGCTAAACAGAATTCTATCTCTGATCTTTGGGGTAATTGGGATCCTTGTGTTAATAAAAGGATGGGTGGTGGTGGTGAGGTCAGACTTACACTAAGGAAAATCAGTTTGGTAGCTTTGTGGAGGATGGACTGGAATGGAAATTGGAAGGAGGAAAGACTTAAGGCAAAAAGAACAATTAGAATGTTATTGCAAAAGTACAAGTAAGAGGTGTTTAGGGCCTGAATTTGGTTGGTGGCCATGAGTGGAGAGAAGGGGATGCATATCAGAGATCAATCAATAAACCAACAAATATTTATTAGCCTCATTAAGTACCTACCAGGCACCCTTTTTTTTCTTTTTTAGAGGGGGGAAGGCAGGGCAATTGGGGTTAAGTGAATTGCCCAAAGTCACATGACTAGTAAGTATTAAGGGTCTGAGGTCGGATTTGAACTCAGGTCCTCCTGACTCCAGGGCTAGTGCTCTATTCACTGTGCCACTCAGCTGCCACCCCCTGTCCCAGGCACTGTTATAAAGGGAGAAATGACAAGATTTGGCCACTGGGCTGGATATGTAAGATGAGAGTGAGGAAATGAGCCAGAGATTGTGAATGGAAAGATAGTGATTTTTTCCTAAGGTAATAGGGAAATTGGGAAAAGACAAGAGTTTTGTGAGGAAAAAGAATGAGTTCTGTTTTGAATATGCCAAATTTGAGATGTCTGTGAGATATTCCATTTGAAATATCCCAAAGGCGATTGAAGGGGTTCAGGAGAATGACTGGAGCTGGATATGTTGACTTGGGAACCTCAGAGAGATAACAAGGAAACAAATATGTACGAACAAGCTATATTCAGGACAAAAGGAAAAAAAATCAACAGAGGGAAAGTGCTGGAATTAAAAGACATTTGGGAAAAGCTTCCTGTAGAAGAAGGGATTTTAGTTGGAATTTGCAGGAAGTCAGGAGGCAGAAATGGGGAGGGAAAGCACTGCAGGCATGGAAGGCAGCCAGCAAAAGCATTCAGAGCTGAAGGGGCTTTGTAGAACATCCAGGAGACCAGGATCGTTAGACCAAAGGGTACGTGATGGGGAGCAAGGTGTAGGAAGACTGGAAAGGTTTTCGTGTGTGTGTGTGTGAGAGTGTGAGTGTATGTGTGTGTGAGTGAGTGTGTGTGTGTGTGTATGTGAGAGAGAGAGAGATGAAGGGCTTTGAATGCTAAATGGAGGATTTTGTTTTGGAGAAAATAGTGAGTGACTGTTTACTGAATAGGGAGGTATCATGGTTGGAGCGTCAGTGCAGGACAATCACTTTGGTAGCTGAACAGAGGATGGATTGGAGGGGGAGAGGCTTGAGGCCGGCACACTTATGAGCAGACTACTTCTAGCCCCCTTCCCTGATTTTCTTTAGGTTTGCTCTGATTTCTTTGAAGCCTTTGGTCTTTGGGCTGGTGCTTATTTTCATGGGTGTTTTAGGATCCATGGGTATAATCCTGCTGCAAGGGGCTAGGACTATGTGATCATTTCAGTGTACGCCTAGATCTTTACTTCTACAATTCTTAGGCACAACTTCCAACAAGTCCGGGGTTTTCTTGATGAAAATTGTCTGGAAAGGTATTATATTTTGATCACAGAAGACACTTACTAGCTGTGTGACCTTGGACAAATCACTTAACTTCTATTTGCCTCAGTATCCCTATCTGTAAAATGGGATAACAATAGCACCTAACTTCCATGGTTGTTGTGAGAATCAAGAGATAATCATTGTAAAGTGCTTAGCACAGTGGAAAGTGCTTAATAAGTGCTACATAAATATTATTTAGCAGTGTCATCATTTCAAAAAGGGTAATCCAAAGTTGATAGGGACCATGAGTTTCTAATTTTAAATATAAATTCTAACCTACCCCAAATACTAAGTTTTAGACCTGATCTTCTGGAATTCCAAGAGAATTGGATGTGACCGGGAGAGTCACAGGTCTATTTCACTGCAGCCTGTCTTTCTGGCCTTGGAAACTTTGGAAACTATGAAACGCTGATGATGCCATTCATTGTACAAAGAGATCTGGAAAAATGGATGAATTAAATCTTTCAATTTTGCTTGAGTCCTTTCACAGTTGTATGGCTAGGCTTTATCTGTTGGAAATACTTAATGAGGGTTTATACTTCTTCTATTACCCAAATAACAGTTTAAAATGATACTTCAGACAAAGGCGTCCATGGATTGTATTTCCTAAAAATGGTATAGTTTAGCTTATGTTTCTGTTATGGTGTTTGGGCAAGCATAGCTTTCACACTGACTTTATTTTATTTTATTTTTTAAATCACAACCCCAGGGATCTCTTATTAGACTCACTTCACACAAGTGAATTAAAAAAAAAATCCTTTCTCCATAAAGCTTGTATCTCCTGTGGGCTCAGAAATCCTTTTGTGAAGCTTCAAAGGAGGAATGAGACTAAAATATGTATATTGCATGAGGAGCAGGCCTTTCAATCACTCAGCAGGTTGTGTTCTACAAACTGCCTTTGGTGGTAAAAGATCTGGGGAGAACTTTGGGTTGCTAGGCACCCTTTATCCAGTTACCTTCAGGCTTGTTATCAATCTCATCTGAGGATTTGAGAAGGCACTTCATCACAGCTTGCTGATAACTATGAGTCCACCACAGACGTTACTTTTAGGGTGGTCTTCATCCATATGCCAGCTTACATCTCCTAATGTGCTGTTATGAGAATCCAACGTCTTGAATCATTTAAGCAGTGTATTATAGTGGAAACAGGGCTGGGCTTGGAATTAGAAGGCCTAGGTTCAAGTCCTCCTTCTGACCCTTAGTAGGCTGTGTGACCAGTCATTTTAACTCAGTGTATTTTAATGATAAGTTGAAATATTTTGTTTATTGAGAGTCTAACTGTGTGTCTAGGACCCAGATAAATAGAAGAACACAACTTTTTTTCTTAGAAAAGTTGTGATGGAAAGAATACAAGGATTCATGAAACAAATACTCAGTGTCCCAGTCTCTTCATCTGTAAAACTGACAAAATAATATTTTTCCCATCCACCTTACTGGATTGTAGTGAGGAAAATGATTCATAAACCTTAAAGCAAACCATTGTTACACAAATGGACCTGATTTATCATTTAAATAAATGGTTTGCTGAAAATGATGAAACAGATAACCCAGGCACTTTATTTTTGTTGTTGCATTTTGGAGGGGGGGGAAAGGTAGGACAATTGGGGTTATGTGACTTGCCCAAGGTCACATGGCTAGTTTTGTGTTAAGTGTCTGAGGCCAGATTTGAACTCAGGTCCTCCTGACTCCTGGGCTGGTGCTCTATTCACTGTGCCACCTAGCTGCCCTGACTCAGGTGCTTTTGAGCCTCACCATCTACAAGAAACCTTTCCTAATCCTCCCAATCTTGATGCCTTCCTGCTAACATCATCTCCAATTTATCCTTTTTATATTTTATTTGTACATATTTGTTTGTGTGTTGTTTCCCATTTAGTCTTTGAGTTCCATGAGTGCAGCAGGGACTGTCTTTTGCTTTTTTTGGTATCCCAGTGTTTAGCAGAGAACCCAGTTCCCTAAGTTCTTGATAAATACTAATTGATCAACTAATTCCTGATGTTTAATTCCATGCTTAATTTTCACAACTTTAACTCAAAAACACCTAGTAATAAACTCCTTATCCAAATCAGAAGTGAGCAGCTAGCATCGAACCTGAAGCTGTTGTTACCTTCACAGATCCCTGAAGCTGTCAGGTTTAGGTGAAGTCTGGGGACCATTTTATGAAGTATTCTAGGGTCTTGTTGAGAGAGACACCAGCTTTCTAGCCCATGAGGAACACACTAGCAATCTTGGAAAAGGCAGTCACTTGAACTCCTTGTATTTTAATGATAAGTTGAAGTATTTTATTTATTGAGAGTTTGACTGCGTGCCTGGGACTTTGCTAGGTGATAAGAGGCAGACCCAGATAAATAGAAGAACACAACTTTTTTCTTAGAAAAGTTGTTATGGAGAGACTACAAGGATACATGAAACAAATAGAAAACCAAATGAGTGATCCTTTGTCTTTTTAGTACTCCAAAACTCTTGTTATCTCATTGATGTGGATATTTCCTCCTTTGGTACATATACAACATATCTTGTCTTCCTACACGATGTGATTCTCATTCATTTTCTCCCAAGGATTCTCTATAGAGGAAACGCTACACTAAGGCTGGTTGCTTTTGGTGCAGTACTAGGGTTGTCCCTCTTGTATCCCTCACATTTTCTACTTGGTCCACCTCCTTTTCCTCTTATGTTTTCCTCAATCATCTCTTAAGAAACCTTTTCAGGTAGGGCAGGATAAGAAAGACATAAGAGCTTACTTGCCCCTACTCTAATATTTGTCCTTCAGGCCACCCAGAACTGATTTCTCAGAGACTAGTGTCCCAAGATTTGCAACCATAGAGTGAAATGAAGAGAACATTTTCTTATAAAGGGGAGAATTTTGTGCTGGGGAAGAATATGAGATTGGTAAAAGCATCCATCTATTTCTGAAACACAATTAGGCTAGTCTAGCTCTCATCCCCCGATTCTGAATGCAGCTCGTTGTCCATCTGCAACGCTTGGCACAGATATACGTACCTATGTGCTGACTAAATGGACTGCTCATCCAACTGCATGCCAGTTTGTGCAATAGTGATTGTCCATATGTTTATTTTTTCCTCTGTAGGCTATTAGTTTAATCTCTTTTGGGTAATCATAGTTCTTACTCAGGAGAGAGACCTTGTAGTATTCTGGGGATTTAGTTAATTAGTATAATGCCATTTGCAATGTCATCTTTCGTGTCTGAAAATAAAGTAGAAAATATGTGTATATGATAAGGGAACGCAATAATAATAATTTGCTGTTGTTCAGTCACTCTTTAGTCATGTCTGACTCTCCGTGACCCCATTTGGTGTTTTCTTGGCAAAGATACTGGAATGTTTATCATTTCCTTCTCTAGCTCATTTTACAGAAGTGGAAACTGAGGCAAACAGGGTCAAGTAACTTTCCCAGGGTTGCACAGCCAGTACGTTTCTGAAGCCAGATTTGAATTTAGGGAGAGAAATCTTCTTAATTCTAGGCCCCGTACTCTATCCACTGTGCCACCTAGCTGCCCCTGATAATAATCGCAGCTAGCATTTATAGAGTGCTTTACTTTTGTAAAATGCTTTATATGTATTATCTTATTTGAATAGGTATTATTTTTAGCATTTTAACTACTTTTAGCATTTAACATTTTAATAGGAAGCTGAGGCTGAGAGAGATTAAATGACTTGCCCAGGGTCATACAGCTAAATATGTGTCTAAGGCAGGATTTAAATTCAAGTTTTTTTTTACTCCACCTCTTGCTGTTTATACACCTGGCTGCCAACTAACGTGAAGTAAAAGAATTCATTGATAGGGGCTTTTTTTTTTAAACTCAAGAAAGTCTTATTGCCCAGACTTGAAGAAAGTCATGGGCAAAGATTAAGAGAGAAAAGAGTGAGGGCATTTCAGACAAAGGCAGTGCCATAACAGATTGAGCAGGCTAGGCAAAGAGGGTAGTAAGGAGATTGGCTAATTTGGAACAGAGGGGCTACACTGGGAAAAAGTAAGAGATGAATTGCAAAGATATGGAAGAGCAATCTTCTAGGACAATCTCTTTTTTTTTTCTTTTGCTTTTTGGAGGGCAATTGGGGTTAAGTGACTTGCCCAAGGTCACACAGCTAGTGTTTTTGTATTAAGTGTCTGAGACCAGATTTGAACTCAGGTCCTCCTGACTCCAGGGATGGTGCTCTATTCACTGTGCCACCTAGCCGCCCTGACAATCTCTTTCAAATGCTGTTTTCAACAGGTCATTCTACTTAAAAACAAAACTTCAATGTCTCCCTATTACCTTGACGGTCAAATGCTGCCCCTTCCCTAAATGACTACATGGAGCCAACAAGATGGCCAGAGTCACAAAGATGTCATCCAGCAGGAGTATATCAGGGCTCTGGACACCTTCTTCAAAATGTGAAGGATGCTGAAAGTCTCTGAATGGACAGACCCAGTAAAGTTGGCTAAAAATAAGGACATGGCACTGTAGCACAAGAACTATGTCTATGCATAAAGAGCTTCCATAGCCACACATCTATACCTCCAAAGCAATGCAGGTGCCTGGGGTTCCATGACCAAACTCTGTGGTGTGTGTCAGCACGATGGGTGCATCAAGCCCAGTCTTAAAGCAGAGGCTTCAAGAGCATTGAATGACAGCCCTGCAAACTCTAGAGGGACTCAAGAGGGTAGAAAAGGACCAGAATGGGGACCACAAGATGGGGGTTAGACAAACCTGGACAGAACTGTTGAAAACATGGCAGCCGCCAACAGACCATACAGGATTCATCAGTAAATTGCTGTATTTAGTTAAATAAAGAGCAAATATTCTCAGAAAAGGAAATAACCTTAGCAACTCTCCCACCGAGGGATGTAGCACAATATTTATCACTTCAAAGAAGGTAAATGATCTATGGCTTATAGGCCTGTACTTTGTACAGGGGTAGGAAAGAGGCTGAAGGGACACCCCCAAGGCTGCAGTCAGGAGGTTGGAATCCCAAAGCAGGGCCAATTCAAGTGCTATGGGAGTTCTTGGAGGAGTTGCCTGAATCCAGACTTGAGAAAACTGGGGACATCTCTGCCTTTCCTCTGGCCTAGCCTCTGCATCCTCATCGCTGAAAAAACACTTAACCTTCTTGAAAAGGGGGCTCTAGAAGGTTAAATTTTTTCTTTGTTTTTACAGTTGGTCATCAGATATTTATTGGGCAGCTACTAAGTGCCCTACACTGAGCCAGGTATTTTGGATGGTTATAGAGATGTTTCAAGCATCTCTCTCCACACTTCTTCCACCCCCATTCTCTACTCTGAAGGATTTTATAATCTAGCTGTGGAAATGAGGAGACATGAAAATAACACTTGCTGTCATAGCCTCCTGCTATATAGTGAGAAAGCCTGACTTTCTTGTCTCTGTATTGTTAGATTCCAAAAAGATACTGGATAGGAATAGCTTGAGTTAGGGAATTTGTCATAAAGGGCAGCAGTCAGAGGTTGCATTGCTTAAATAGGTGTGTGTGTGAAACAGGGCAGCTAGGTTGCATAGTGGTTAGAGCTCTGTACTTGGTGCCAGGAAGTCCTGAATTCAGATCAGTCCTCAGACACTTACTAGCTGTGGAACCCTGGGCAAATCACTTAACCCTATTTGCCTCAGTTTCTTCATTTGTAAAATGAGCTAGAGAAGGACCACTCCGGGATTTTTGCCAAGAAAACTCCAAATAGTGTCAGGAAGAGTCAGATATAATGTATGGGGTGGGGGTAGAAGGAGGGGCTTTAAAAATAGCTGATACTGTGCTTTAAGGTGTCTTGCTTTCTCTTATTCTGTTCTGGGATTCAAGTGGGTATTCTTTGTCTATATTGTGGTATATTTGTGACTGGGATTCCTGTGGGGTGTGGGTGTGATTTCAGGAGAAGATGTTGGTAGTTGATCATATTGGTATGCTTAGGCTTACCTGGAACCATTGGCTCAGGTCTTAATAGTAGAATAAGTCAAGGGTGGGCTAGGCAGATAAGGGAAGGTTTTATGGAAGAGACAGGACATGAGGTGGTGGTTACTGCTTCTGCTTTACATGCACTTTCTCAGGATTTGTCAGTGGGGAAGCAGGGGTCTCTGAAATTGCAGATTGTTCAGGATCTACCCCAAATGTATCCTTTTTTACCTTTCTTAATTTAGTAGCCACAGACTTATTGATCAAGAGCTCCTCTGACCTACTTAATGCATGTTAGCCAAGAATTTCTAATCAGCAAAAGGTGGTTAGGACACTACACAGCAGCACTATTACCCCTTCCATCAAAATTTCTCAGAGTTAAAATCAGTAATGGGGCCTTGGTTCACATAGTATTGTGTTATCATTTAGAAGTCAGAAGCTGTGAAAAGGGTTTCTTCAATAGCTCCTCAAACTACCATCAGAACTTCCACATCATCTGTTTTATGGAATGTGATTTTCTGAAGGTGCTCTGGATATGAGCCATACCATTAAATCAAATGCTATTCAATTTTGGTTTAGCTTCAAGACAGGCACGGTCTACTAAATCTCTTTCTAACTTCATTGCTCCCAGCATAAGGGAGAAGAAAGCCTAAATCTCTGTAGGCTATCACCTCAACTCATTCGACTCCACCTATTCTTCCTTCCTGTAAGTCGTTCTAATGCAGGAATGGGGTTAGAAGTAAGTTCCTTGAAAAACTGACAAAAGTCAGCTTCCTTTCCCCAGTTCTATCCTTATTTCCCCTACTATTATGCAGTGTAACTTTTTTTTTAATTTCTTGTGGCTACAGTGGAAAGATAATCTAGTTTGACACCAACCATATTAGAATGAAAGCAAATGTGTGTCTGAAAAGTTAGCATTTTGGTGAGTTAGGTACAATTTTTTGTCCTAGAATATTTTGGTCTTTAGCATGATGTTTCTATCTTTAACCTCCCATTCTGGTAGATGAAAAGATTAAATAGCTTATCTTGATGGTGACGGCTTTGGACTCTAGCCATGATGTAAACATGTGAAAACCAACCCACACCATCGTATTTATGTTCCCAACTATTTTAAGCATACTTGGGGGCTCAACATCTATTAAGCAATTCATGCATCGATACATTTGCTCTTGACGTTATGCCATATGTTTCTTTATCTTTAAAAACAGCTATCATCGGTTAAGCAACACACCATTGCCTTTCATATTACATACTAATATGGGATAATGGGAAAACACGGCATATGGGAAAGAGTACTCTAATAGAGTGACACAATTTTTCCAATTTTCACCATAACATGAAGCTCATTACTAAATTCAACTATCTTTTTATGGCCGGGGAAAAATATAGGTATGTGTCATTATGTAGAAAAAGAGAATGCTTTCCAAAATGCCTCAGATCAGTAAAATAAATTGAATGGGTTTTTACTTCAATGTGGTCTGTTACCCTTCTAAGGATAACAGTTGTAGCTTTTGGTCTAATACAGGATTATGTCATAGTCTCTTTGTTCCCATCAAAGAAGGTAGGTGAACTATTTTTAAAGCACTCTAAATTTAATAGATTCATGACATAATTTCAGAATTATTCTGTAGATATATGTATGGAAGGGTTCCATCTGTCTTTAAGCCTTTATGTGTCATAGAAATGATATATTAATATGAAAATTAATAACAGATTTGTAAATTTTTTAAAATAAAATTTAGGTTTGCCTGTTCCTAACTGAGGATTCTTCAAAATCAAACATGCTTCAATGAAAAAAATGTTAAAAGTTTTCTTATTTAGAAGCGCACCTATTATAATCATTCAGATTAGCTCACAACGCAGATAGATGATTGTGTGCTCCAATTGTTTTTTAATCTGTTTCCTATATAATAAATGCCTTCTTAGTGAATTTACTGCAATTTCTTGATGGTGGGTACCACACCTAATTCAAGGCTTTCTGTTTAATATGCAGGATGCTATTCACCCACTGGTGCTTAATCAATATTTGTTGATGATACTGATGACATTTCAGTAATGTTGACCAGCTTTCCCTTGTCAAAGGAGTGCTTGCTATGCAAGAGGGATTTTATAGACAACACAGTAATGGGATACAGATCTGCAACACACAGGTCAACATTGACTGGAAGATGAACAAAACCTAATGAATGTTGGCAAAATGTGTGTTGGAAACCCAGGGAATAGTAGACAGCCTCAATATGATCAGGTTTGAACACATTTAATGTCAAAGAATTTCTGAGAAGTCCCATTTACCAATCAACCCATGCTTATTTAGAGTCAAATATGTTTGAGATCATCCCTGAAATCCTATTCACCTTTGTATCAAGGCGGGTGGGGACTACTCAGGGTTCTCAAAGGCGTTGGGAAGTCACAGAATCACAGGACTTCAGAGCTGAAAGGGGAATTAGTGACTATCTCATTCAGTCCATAACAGAAAAACAATTCTTATTTTAATACCCCTGACAAAGGGTCAGTCAGGTTCAGCCTGAAGATTTTCTAAAGAAGGAAATCCCACAGGTTCAAATCTTGCCACAGAGACCTACTGGTTATGTGACCTTGGGCAAGTCACTTAATCTCCTTCAGCCTCATTTTGCTCATTGGTAAAATGGGCACAATAATAGTAGCTACCCCATAGGACTGATAACAGGATCAAATAACATATGTTAAATGCTTAACAAAACTTAAAGCATGACCTAGAAGCGAGTTATCATTATCATTAATTATTGCTACTACCTCCTAAGATGACTCACATTTTTGGACAGCCTTAATAAAGTCTGTCCTTAGATCAGTCCTAAATTGGTCTCCACCCATACCTCCAAGTTCTGTTTTCTGGGACAAACAAAACAAGTCGAATCCCTCTTTCATGTCACAGTCTTTCAAGCACTAAAATACAGTTTTCATATCCTCTCTCCCTATTCCCAGTTTACTTTTCCAATGTTGGAAGAGAAGTTTGAAAGCTTATGAGTATGGACCTAGTGATGAACATATGTCTGTTGTCTAAAAATTATCTATCTCTATTCAGATTGGCTCATCACCAGTCTGGCCACAGGATTCTTTTTGGTCATAGCAAGCCTTGAAGGTCACCTATAAATGGGTAGTACACTTTATTGCTGCCCATGCTGACCGTATCACTCCCTCGCTTAAAATTTTCTAGCGGTTACCTATTGCTTCTAAGGAAAAATGCAAACTTCTCTGCTTGACATCGAAAATCCTTCCCAGTCTGGCTCCAGTCTATCTTTGCAAACTTATTTCATATTGCTTCACTTTATGCATTCCACATCTTAGGCAAACTGACCTAGTTGCTGTTTCTTGACCCCAACATTCTAGTTACTAACTGATTGCCTTTGCACAGATCCTCCTCCACACCTAGACTTCATTACTTTTTTAAAAATCTGCATCTTGGAATCTTTAGCATCCTTTAAAGCTCAGTGGAAGGGCAGCCTCCTCCATAAAGACTTTCCTGATGCCTCTGGTTGGTAGTGCTTTCTCCTAAAATTATCCTGCATTGACCTTACTTATTTATATGTTGCTGTCCTTCATTTTTGAAGAGGACCATGACATCATTTGATTTGATGCCATGATTTGAAAATGAATTGGATTTAAGTAAATAGGGTTGTTCAAGGTCACCAGCCTCACTTTCTCCTCCAGAGCCATCTGGGTTCAGTGGCAAGATATGGATCAGGACAACTGGAGATGACCCCCTATTTACATGTATCCTTTAAAGGAAGGTAAACTCCTCAAGGGGTGGGACTGTTTTAAATTTTTGTCTCTCTGTCCCTAACACCTAGCACAATGCCTTGGACATAGGAGGCACTTTGTAAATGCTGAATTGAGTGAAATTGAGTTGTTGGAGGGAATATGCACATTGATGTAATATCATAAATGTTCAAGATATGATTCTGGGCTCACAGAAAATCATCCAGCTCTTCCCTGTATATTCTTTGTTTTTACTCTTAAATATGTTTGTATTAATTTTGATGTATATTATTTTTTCCATAGCAACCTAGGTAATAATTCATTGTATCTTGTTCATTCACCTTTTCTGATTGTAGCAACCAGCCCTGTAGCTACTTCCTTAAAGTTTACAGTTGCATTTAGAACAAATTCCCAAGTGCAGCAGCTGAGTGTAATGATCAATGAACTCACTGTAAGATAAAGTTATTCTTTTGCAAAATCAACAATACCACAAGGTCTAATCCCGTGCAGGTAATGACATCTGAATCCACCCATGCCTTAGAAGCCATTTGATTTATGGCTAAAGTTTACACTTCTCTGAAGGTGAAGAAGAACCCTCTGCTTGGTGTTTTAAACTCATCCTTATTGAGGAAGGGCATCCTTGAATGAAAACAGGTTTGCCGATGGTGGCTACCATTAAGGCTTTGTTACAGTGTCTAGAGAACGTGGATAAGTCTCCAGTTACAAAACTTGGTTTGTTGCCTAAGGAGTAAGTAAGTCAATGCCTGGCTTGATTGTTTTTCTTGTTGTGTTCCATCTTACAATCTCTATAGCAAAAGGAAAATAGCTCTCAGTATTGAAAGCTGTTTGACACATCCAGGGATTGCTCCTAGGTCTTTCACCTCCTAGTAGTTAACATGCATTACCCTATTTTGGCAGCAGGCAGTCTAGTTTCGATTGTCAATAGTAACAGGACTGCCATCAGCATCAATCAGCTTTCTATTGATGATTCAACTAGGGCTGAAATTAGCATGTCTCAAGAGTTTCTTGTCCAATTAATGGAAATCTATTATTGGAAATTTGGTGCCAACATTGAGAACAGGAAAATTAACTTTTTTTTAAACTTCAGAGCCTGCACAGTAGATTGGGGCTGCAGGATGTGGCCGTTGATGCTGTTTCAGTCTCAGAGAATGCGCTGTGTTTCTCTCCTGAATATCTGAGAAGTAGATTCCCTGAGTGCATTGGGGAGAAAGGAACTCCTACATAAATGTGCCCCAATTGTGGCCTAGAGCTGTTCCTCTAGTCTTTTTTTTTTCTTAACCAGTTTTTTTTTGAGGCAATTGGGGTTAAGTGACTTGCCCAGGTCACACAGCTAATGGGGTCTGAGGTGGGATTTGAACTCAAGTCCTCCTGACTCGGGGCCATTGATCTATTCACTGTATCACCCAGCTGACCCTCTTTTATTCTTGAATGCCCACTCCTCCCCTTCCACTTACATACATCTTTTCTTAGTATGGAGCCTGGCATATAGTAGGCACTTGATTGATATCTATTGAATTGAAATCTTACTTTCTCTATGAAGCCTTCCTTAATAACTATAATAATGTTAATAATAATTAGCATTTATGTAGTAACTTAAAGTTTGCAAAGTACAATACACATGGTATCTCATTTGATTCTCACAACAATCCTGGGCAGTAGGTGCTATTTTTATCCCCATTTTACAGATGAGGAAACTGAGACAGATAGAAGTTAAGTGACTTACCCAGGATCACACTGCTAGTAAATATCTGAGACAGGATTTGAATTTAGGTATTCTGGTCCTCCTGACTCCAAGGCCAGTGCTCTATTCACTGCACCGCCTACTGGCCCCATCAAACTTAAGTATTCTGACTCCATATCCAGAACTCTATCCACTGTGCCAAAGGGTGAATAGAGGTGAACTCCTATATTACTTAGAAACATAATTTAACATTCAATCACATAACTATTCTGTGCTTTAGTACTTACATATATAATTATATTATTCCATTGTTCTCTAATTGGTTCATGGGTAGTAATTATGTTTTAGAATCATAGCATGTTAAATTTCAAAGGGACCTAGCAATCAGCTCGTCTAATCCTTTCAATTCATAAAGAAAGAGAAGCTGTGAGAAGACCAGGGATTTATAGAGTCACACAGTAGGCATGTGGGAGAACTAGGACCAGATAGCAAGAGAGTATGTCTCGACTCACAGGTTATGGTTCTTTCCGCTGTACCACAGAAACCTTCTTGACTATAAATTCTTCCAAGGTAGAGGCGGTATTTCCTGAAATATCTAGAATTGTGCTGAGCATATAGGAAATGCTCAATAAATATAATTTGATTGATTGTCCTTGATTCCTTTGCAAGAGAATGGTGGCTGACTTCAGAGCTAGCAGTCAATGTGATGGCTGACATTGATGCTCTCCTGAAAATCCCTAAGAAGTGTACAGAGAAGTTGCAAAGAGAGGAGTTCAGAACTTCAAGGAAATATTCATTTTGTGGTAAGAGACTGACGGTTAAAGGAGGGACATTTTCCCCCTTCCATTATCCTGGAACAATCCCAAGAGTGATTCTCTCTCTAGGTTTTTTAAGATGCTGGTGTTGGGCCAGGATACTGGAAGAACTGAAGAGTACTAAATTAACTATCTTTCCACACTCTCACAACACCAGCCAGGAATGTTGTGAATAAAGAAATTATGGAGTAGATTTGAGTTTGAGTTAACTTTGCCTCTAGATAGATTGATTTGAGACCCAGCTGTTGGTCCTTTGGGTATGGTGGATATAAAGTTAGATCTAAGACTCTGGCAGGGAACTCTTGAGACCCTAGAGAACTTTCTTGCTTTTAACTTCCCTCTTGGAAGCTTTTGCTGGCTTTGGTTTTCCTGTGAACTGCTTTTTAACCTTCTTGGGAAATGCTTTTACCTGAGGGCATATGGATATAGTTTTATTAAAAGGATGACTTATTTGAACCTTCAGGCTCTGAATGATGTATTGGGCCAGATATGGAACATGGCACCTAATGAATCAGACCAATAAAAGTTGTGTGTTAGTCTTAGGGTGAGGTTATTTAATATTTTTAAAAAATCAGTGGTAGAATTAAAAGCATTCTCATTACACTGTAGAGTACAGATATATATTTTACTTCTTAAGTTCAGAATAAAATATATACAATTAAAAAAAGAATCCTCAGAGACCAGTTAGTTCAACTTTTATCCAAATAGGAATTGTCTCTCATGTTCTCTACTTGAAGACCTCTGTTGAGGAGGAACTCATTATGTCACGAGACATCCTATTCCACTTTTTGATACAACTAGTTGTTAGGAAGATTTTCCTCACACAGATGCCTTTATCCATATAAATATATAAAAGCTGCCTCTTTGTGACTCTCAACCATTGCTCCTAGTTTTGCCTCCTGAAATCAAGCATGACAAGTCAAATCTTTCCTCTATGTCACAGCCTATCAAATACTTGAAGACATATAACTATTGTATTTCCCCAAGTCTTCTCTAGACCAGACATCTCAGTTGCCTCAACCTTATGATCTGGTCTCCAGTCCATTAACTATTTTGGACCCTGTTGCTTTGACATGCTCTATCTTAAGAATGTCCTTTGTGAAATGAGGTTCTCAGGATTGAACACAATGTTCCAGGTTTGGTCTGACCAGGTCATTGAACGTGGGACTACCACCTTCCACATTCTGGGCACCATACCGATTGTAATGCGGTCTAAAATTATATTAACCTTTTTGGCTCCCATGTAGCACCATAGACTCATACTGAGCTTGTAGGTCACTAAGACCTTCGACATTCCCACTCCCCCTACACCCAATAAACTGCTCTCTGTATGAACCCAAATGAAAGATTTTGTATTGATTCCTGTCTAATTTCATCTGATCAGATTTGGTCCCTATTACTACACTGTTGAGATATTTTCACATTTGTGCTGTTCTCCACTGTGTGAGCTCTACATTCCAGGGTTGTTTTAGCTGCAAATTGGATAATTGAGCCAATTGCACTTTGATCTAAATCGTTGATAAAAAAAAAGAATGGCAGACAATACCTTTGGTGAGGGCGTGTTTTTGCATCTGGGAATGCTTGAATACAATTCAGAATGCAGTGAACAAATGAGAAATATTATGGTAAATCTGGGACAACATTCAAAAGTGCTGTGATTAAAAGAGTGAAACCTTTGCCCCGGTGGGGGTAAGGTATAGGACTACTGTCTATCTTATGAGAGCACAGGTGTAAAATCAATTTGAAAAGTTAAAAGTGATTGATAGTAAATATTTGTTGTAATAGATGATAATATCATATGCTTTGTTATACAAGTATATAGTTTTTATGTTAGAGGAAGAGAATACAATTCTTTGTACATCCAACTCTGATTAAATGCAAGCCATGTTATGATGAGGATAAATTGCATAAAATAGGGACAAAGGTAAAATGAAGATCAAGAAATACAGTAATTTTTAGGAACAAATATACCTTAGAAAGATGTATGTATCAAAATGAACTACAGATTGTGTGAGTCTGAGGTCTAACATGTTATGATATTTATATACTGATAACGCATGGGGATGTATTCACAGGAGTCTGACAAACAGGAATTGGGAAGTAGGCTTCCTTCCTGTTAGCCTTACTCCTTTAATACATTCTTCTAAATGAGTGCTGTCCATCTTACAGTGTTAGACCCTAGGAAGTAGAATTCACACTTCATAAAATAACTCTGTCCAATGCTACGTGTGATAATCACTTAAGAATTATTATGAGTATTTCAATGACAGCGATGAATCTTATACTTAGCATTGGCCCTCTCCCAGTGGTCCAGAGGCTAGTACGGCATCTTGTACAAAATAGGCACTTACATGTCTTGTTGAACCAAACTTGCCACCTCAAATCAATTTAAGAACACTAGTTAAGTTCCTATTAGTTCCTACACAAGTCCATACATAAGCACTGTGCTGGGAACTGGCTACAGAAAGACAGAAATGAAATAGTCTCTGCCCTTTAAGGGGCTTACATTCTATCAGAGGGATATAACATATACAATATATACAAATAGACATATACACAAATGTGTGCATGTATGTATGTATAACATGTATATATGAATGTATGTGTTTGTGTGTATATATGTATAACATGTATATGTGTACATATGGAGGTATGTGTTTGTGTGTATAGATATGTATAACACATACACATATATACACACACAGAGACACACACACAAACACACACACACACACACACACAAAGCTCAAAGTAATTTTAGGAGTTGGTGAATGTTGACCACTGGGGGAATTAAGAAAACCTCATGAAAGAAAGTTGTGCTTGAGTTAAGCTTTGACGGCAGGTAGGGATTCCAAGAGGAAGCTACATGAGTAGAGAGTAGGCTGCGGAGACAGAATTGACAGTTTTAGGCAAGATGGCACCAAGGTTGAAGACCTGAGTGACTAGAAGGATGGTGGAGCCCTCCATAGAAATAGAGAAGGTAGGAAGAAGGACAGTTTTTAAGAAAAGGCTGAATTACCAGCCGGTAAGAAGACACTCTCAGGAGAGAAAGGAGGGCTGGATAACCTTATTACATAGGAAAGGAGCCACTAAATTGTACCTAAGGATATCTGTAGGTCAAATATTGACTTAGAAAACCACATACACACATATATGTGTGTGTGTGTGTGTGTATATGACATTTTGTTAAATATTTCTGAATTGCATTTTAATCTGGTCCAAGCCACACTCAGGAGTGTTTTGGGTCTTGTTTTTGACCCCTCCAACTGACAGGAGCCTGGATTTGGCATTGAAAACTCTGTACAACCTGGCCTCTCTCTTTCCTGTCTTTTTTACGCTTTATTCCACCCTGTGATCTAGCTGGCCTACTTCCTATTCCCCTCACACGATGCTCCCTCTCTTATTTCTATCTCATTGCAATGAAAGCCTGGAATGCTCACCCTTGTCACCCTCCGTCTCTTAGAATGCCTAATTTCCTTGGAGTGTTTTGGCTCAGTGACTGAACAAGTTGTGGTATATGATTGTGATGGAATACTATTGTGCTATAAGAAATGATGAGCTCAATGCTTTTAGAAAAACATGGAAAGACTTGCACAACATAAGGAAGAGCAAAATGAGCAAAATCAAGAGAACATTGCATATAGTAACAGCAATATTGTTTTAAGAATGACTTTGAGTGAATAAGTTATTTTGCCTGTTATAAATACCAGAATGAACTATGAAGGATGCATGAAGAAGATGCTATCTGCATTCAGAGACAGGGCTGATAAATAGAAGTATGGACAGAATCATTTTTTCTGTTTGTGTCTATTGGTAGTTATCTCTAGGATGGGGGAAGGGAGGGTAGAAAAAATTTACATGATAATTTTGTTGTATATTTGAAATGAATAGCAAGTTGTGCACAGCAGATTTGCAGTTTCATGTGCAATCATCTTTTTTATTGTACTATGTTATGGAAATGCTTGTTTTATATCATAAATTAAAGATAAAATTAAAACAAAACAATCAGCTCAAATTTGATCTTCTGGAGGAAGTCTTTTCTGGTCTGCCCCTCTCCCCACCAGCTGCTGGAGCTTATCCCCTCTGAGGTTACCTTCTATCTAGTGTGTAGGTATCTTGTATATTACTACTTATTTACATTTGTCCCCTGAATTAGAATGTAAGCTCTTGGAGGGTAAGAGCTATTTTTGCCTTTCTTTGAGTCCCCAGCACTTACTACAGTACCTGGGCACATAATAAGTACTTACACCAGGCTTGTAGACTGACTGGATTATGTAGATTTGGGAGTCATCTGAACAGAAATAATAACTGATCCCAAGGGGGCTGATGAGAAATAGGTTCTTATTGAAGGTTTGAACTTCAATTAAACTCAAACTTTGAGTTAATTTTATCCTTTTGAGTGTATTAAACTTAAAAAGCAAACTTTCACTTTCACTTTCTTGATTTTTTAGAGCACCATTTGAATATTTTCTTAGAAAGATTTAGTTGAATGGGTTTTAGATGGGGGATTGGAGAAGATGGATGAGTCAGAATTTCATATTTCTAATTTTTTTGAGGGTCTTAATCCATTGAATAAACTTTTTTTTATTGGAATATATATTAGTACCTAGTGCTACATTGGTGGACATCTGTGTTTTGTTTTAAATAAAGTGAGAAGCATCTTGGGATTGTATCTTTGTCCAGTCTCTGGATCAATGCCAGACTTTGTATGGAAATGGGATCATGATGATGCCAGATGGTCAGTGCAATTGTGGTGGGGGGCAGGGGTGTTTCATGGCCAAACCAATTCAATTTCCTTTTAATCTTCATTTTTCTGCCCCACCCTCCAACTTTAAGCATTTATCTACCGCCTTCAGTGGGCAGCTAGGTGGTGCAGTGGATAGAGCCTCAGATCTGTAGTCAGGAAGAGTCATCTTTCTGAGTTCCAATCTGGCCTCAGACATTTACTAGCTGTGTGACCCTGGGCAAGTCTCCTAATCTTGTTTGTCTCATTTTCCTCATCTGTAAAATGAACTAGAGAAGGAAATGGCAAACCACTCCAGAATCTCTGCCAAGAAAACCCCAAATCAGGTCACCAAGAGTTGGACGTGACTGAAAAACAAACTAAACAACCTTTAATTGTGAAGCCCTGGGAGTCTTAATTACAGAAGATAATGGCTGAAAGTCACACAGTTTTTAAAGCATTTTGCATGCATGATCTCATTTAAACCTCACCACAAATAGTACACATAGTTTAGAGATAAGAAAGAAGAAACTTAAAGAAGTAACCTTGCCCAAGACCATGTAGTAGCATAAGTTGGAAGGATTGAGATGTGAAGACAGGTCCTCTATGAAGACAGTACTCTAAGTATATTGTATCCTGAAGATAGATCAAAGGTGCTATGGGAAAATGGAAGCTCATGAAATCCTAGAATACTTGAGTTGGGTAGAACCTCGGAGTTACATGAATCCCCTCTAACATAGCTCCTACAAATAATTAGTCAATGTCTCTTTGAATACCTCCAGTGACAGGGAACTTACTACCTTATAAAATACTCATTAAAATCACTGATAAGATAAACTTGTTCAAAATAGTTAATTTATTCTTGAATGATTGTAAGATTATCTCAAAGATGTTAATGGCATTAGCTTTGTATTTCTAATTCAGGGAAGTACTAGAGAATGTTTGAAAATTGCTATATCTTGTGACTGAGCAAATTATACACATTTTTGTATTTTTCTCACATGAAACCACTGAAACAAGATATCCATGTGAAGAAGGAAAAAAATCTTTCAATGTGGTGAATATGTGTTCATTCAGCAAAATGAGAGTTCTCAGCCCCGTCCCAACTGCAAGTTCTGGTCGCACCAACCCATGTGGTTGATGGATATAGTTGCATCATTGTGGCAGCTGTTAGATACTCCTAGGTCTCTGCAAGTCACAGGAAGTCTGCATAAAGATGTAATTATTTGCAAAAAGACAAATCATTTTAAAAGTTATATCTGGGATTCAAAATAAATGGCCATTGTCCCAGCATCTGTTTACATGGACATGTATGAAACACGATGCAATGTAGTTCTGGGAAGCAGTTTCTCTAATCCCAAATAAGCATTTATGAAGTGCTTATTATTTGCTTAGCCACTGTGTTGGGCACTGGGAAAACATAGAGTCTGTCCTCAAGGAGCTTCTTCTTCTTTTTTTTTTTGAAGGGAATACAGCATGTAAACAGATAAATGTAGGGATTGCACATGTGATTTCATGTATACGGGGAGATTCCAGGTAAGGCGATTCCCTCTTCCAATGTATGTCAGCACCTTCTCTGCAACTTTCAATCTTAGAGAGTTATCTAGAATATTGTGAGGTTAAGAGACTTGTCCAGGGTGAAACAGTCTGTATGCATTAGAGGACTTGAACACAGGACTTGAACAAGAACTTGAAACAAGAACTTGACTTGCTCATGTTTTTTGAGGCCAGCTGTCCATTCATTCTACTATGCTGACTCTCAGATAAGTATAGATATGATTCTTTGAGGAGAAATTAGAGAACACTAATAACTGAGGGGTAAGGGATGATCTAGGAAAGCTTTCTGTAAGAGGTGGCCCTAGATCTAAGCCTTGGAGCAAGTCAGGGCATTCTAAGATGCAGGGGTGAGGAAGGAGTCCATTCCAAGTATGGAGAATAGCCAGTATCTTGGAGAGATACCACATTCAAGGAATAATAAGGAGGACCATGAGCTACAGCTTGGAGAGAACTCAGGGACCATCCAGTTCTGGCCCCCTTACCCTCCAGTCATTTTACAGATTGGGAAACTGAGGCCCAGAGAAATTAAAGTACTTGCCTGAAGTCACAAGGAGATGAGAGATGGGATTTGAACCCAGACTCTCTGACCCCAAAGCCAGCGTTACCCCCACTCCCTCCCCACCATGCTACCCTAGGCTAGCTTTGCTTTCTTCTCTCTCTCATTGTAAGGCTGCAGTCATTTGGGATCCTCTCATAGAGGGCAGGAAGGAGATTTCCTAGAGCTTCTACCTCCCCAGACATGTTTTGTCTTCAATTGCCCAAAGTGACATATAATTTCTAAGTCATAACTCAATAGACTGTAATGACGGAAAGATATTCTTTAAGGATCTGCAGTCTTCAAATAAAATCAATTTGGTGGTCACAACCCCCAATCTCACAATGATTTAGAGTCACTGTTGTTCAGAAAGAAAGTACACAATTCAGTTTAAAGTTAAAAATTGGAGAGTACTTTGTCAGTATCAGTTAAGCCTTCTAATCTCCTGAAAACCTAAGGTGAAGGAAGGGGAGCCAACAGTGCCCAGTTTACCTGTTAAACCAGTCATCTGTGTAGCGAGGGTAAGGATAAGGGTCATTGCTGCTGAAGTCATAGCTCGCTTCCGCATTCTGAAAAACACAAGGGATCTCTCTGGGTCAATAGGAAAACAGAGGCACAGGAAACAGAAAATGCTACAAAGGATGGGCTTCCCATGTTGATAAATCCCTCCTTAAGTTATCTGGTAACAGACTTTTGCTCAGAGATATTCCTGGCAAGATGGGAAAGGAAGGAGGTAAAGTTGGTCTTCCTGGTATCCTTCCTCCCATTTCTGCCCATATTTCCCCTGCCCTGAGTAGGCTCATAGGTTTTGGACCTTTGAATTGGACCTTAGAGATCATTAGTTTTACAGGTCAGAAAACTGGAGGCCTCATAGGGGTGAAGTGAAGTGAGAGAGGTCACCTAGGTAGCTAGTGTCAGAGCAAGGATATGAAACCAAGTTCTGACTCCAACTCCAGCATCCTTTCTGCTATACCAACCCATACCCTCCTGCCCAGGACACAGCAATCTACCTTAGGTTTTTGAGATAGCAGTAAAAATTCATGTGTGGTATCCTGTCACCCTCTGGGAGGACTTCAATTTAAAAAGGAAAATATGGGATGATTATACAAAGGATGATTCAGTAATGGAATTCCTTAATACAAAGGATTATTCAGTAATAGAATTCCAACCTAAGACCAATGAGGTCCCTACCAGTTCTAGACCTAGAATCCAATGTTGAAGACTTTTCTGTTCCTTTTGCTTTTTTTTGTTGTTGTTGTTGGAGGGGGGAAAGTGGGGCAATTGGGGTTAAGTGACTTGCCCAAGGTTACATGGCTAGTAAGTATTAAGTGTCTGAGGCTGGAATTGAACTCAGTTCCTCCTGACTCCAGGGCCAGTGCTCCATTCACTGCACCACCTAGCCAACTCTCCTTTCCTATTTTTGCTGACACTCGGTATAAGTTGTTCAGGACTTGACAACATATATTATTATCACAGAATTGGGAGCTTACTTAGCTACCTGAAAGAACCAGAATAGAAGACCAGGAAGAATCTATGCCTCTCCTTTCTCCTCATTTCACTGTATGGCCACCTCTGATGGCAGGATTCTTAGAAGTCATTGAATTCAAACATGACCAAGAACTCCTTGCACCAAGTATACACACAGCCATCTAGCTCTCAGCTTCTGTAAAATGGCCCTGCTACAAGGGACTGGAAGGAGGAGCTAGCGATTTAATTCCCTGTGAAACATTATTGACTTTGAAGTAATTAATATTTCTGAGGATTTTAACTCTTTGGTATATAATTTCAAAAGGGCTCAGACATTGGGATTACTGCTCTAAGCAGTACCCCGAGGAGTCTGAGTGCTGAACAGTCATCACTCAGGGGTGAACAGGGAAATGTTCAATAATCCCTCTCAGGGGAAAAAAACCATGTGCATGACACTTTTTGTTGTTGAGGCAATCAGGCTTAAATGACTTGCCCAGGGTCACATATTAAGTGTCTGAGGTCACATTTGAACTCAGGTCGTTCTGACTACAGGTTGGGTGCTCTATCCACTGCACCACCTAGCCACCCCTATATGACACATTTTAAAGTTTAATATGCATTAATAACATTTTTTTCTCACTTTTAAAAGTCTACCAGGGGTGGGGAACCTGAAGCCTTGAGGTCACATGCGACCCTCTAGGTCAGTGGTTCTCAACCTTCCTAAGGCTGGGACCCTTTAATACTTGGATGTGTGTGTATCTGCATGTGGGTGGACCCTCCTGGAGACAGATAGAGGAGTGGTGTCTCAGTTCCTAAGACCATTAGAAATATGTGTTTTCTGATGGTCTTAGGTGACCCGTGACCCCTGTGAAAGGGTTGTTAGATCCCCAAAGGGGTTGTGACCCACAGGTTGAGAACCGCTGCTCTAGGTCCTCGAGTGTGGCCCTCTGAACTGAATCTGAAAGGGTTTGTTTTAAGAAGTTTGAATCCAGTCAAAAGGCTGCATTTGAGAACCAAGAGGGCCACAGGTGGCCTTGGAGCCGCAGGTTCCTCACCCATGGTAGACATTCAACAAAACAATAATTCAAGCCCTGTTTTGTAGCATTTGCTGATTTCAGAGGTAAAAATGCTCCCACTTTTTCACTTAACAATATGAGTTGGTTACAACACACGACTCTGTAGAGTACTGAGCATCTGGATGCCTCTGGCGGCTGCTGGTGCTTTGTCTCTGGGCTCACCATCTATATGATGGTAGGTAAATTACTGAAACTCTCACTAAGTTTCCTTCTTTGTAAAATAAGGTGAAATATCAGTCTGACTGACCTTTTGGCAATGGTTGGGGGATTAAATGTGGCAATAGAGATGATGGTACTTGGGAATTCTGTAGACTCCTAAATGGCATGCCCTGGGAAGTACCCTGGAGAGCATTTGTCTCCTGCTCCCTCATTTTATAGGTGAGGGGATTGAAGCCCAGAGAAGTTAGATGATTTGTCTGTGGTCACACAGTAAAATGGATTAAAATGATCTAGTTAGTAGGAGAGCCGTCTCTTGAAGCCAGGTTTCCTGAGCTCTAATCCAGTGCTCTTTCTTGTACTGCATCAGTGGGAGACTTGGCTACCATATCATTTTATTTGGCATCCCCACCCCCTCAAAGACAAAGAATTAAGTTTGTTAATAGAGGAGATGCTTTGAGATTACAGCACCCAAGATATAAATGTGATACTAGTGGATGCCATCTGGGGCATTTAAGCAAACAAGGGAATGCAGTGAGAGTTTGACTCTTTGTGACAGGCTATTTCCTCTGTGGAATCCTAGAATAAAGGTCTGACCACTGGGCAGTGATCAGCCCTTCCCAGCGAGGAGGCAAAGAAGGGCTGAAGAGCATGAGAGGCAAGCTTCCTGCCCGCCACCATTGGCCATGGCCATATGCATGGTACTGTGCTTGGGGGAAGTGGCTCTGGCTTCTCTTGATTTTTATTCAGAAATTTGGGGGTAGAAAAGGAAAGTGTGATACGGTAACTGGAAACCTCAGACCATCATCCCCTCTGCCATCTTCCCTGTGGGTTAGTAGAAAAAACATTGGACTTGGAGGCAGAAGCAAGATGGATTCAAATTCTACTTCTACTTCTTCTTTATTTATTTGTGTTTTTATGGACAAGTCATTTAATGGTTCTAGACCTAGGCTTTCTCATCTACAGATGGAGCCAGTAACACTTACACTCATTCATTTGACAAGCATTTATTAGGTACCTATTAAGAAACAGAAATAAAAAGAAGTCTTCACCTTCTCCAGGTTACACTGCTGACTCATCTGCATGGGACTTTCTCTACCATCCATAGAAATTCCTCTACCCTGGAAATTCACTCTATTCCTGGGCTGCTTAGCAAGGTGGTGTAGTAGGTAGATGGAGAGCTAGGCTCAAAGTCAGGAAGACCTGAATTAAAATCCAGCCTCAAGCACTTACTAGCTGTGTGACCCTAGGCAAGTCATTTAACTCTGCCTGCTTCAGTTCCTCATCTGCAAAATGAGCCAGAGAAGGAAATGGTGAACCATTTCAGTATCTCTGCCAAGAAAACCCCAAATGGGGTCATGAAGAGTTAGACATGACTGAAGGTAACTGAACATATATGTATGCACAGAGGGCATTGCAAAGGAATGAAAATATGAGCAGGAATGGTATAATTGAGGCACCATAAGTAGTCTGGTTTGGTGCAGTCATAGTGGGGAGTACCAAACAGAAAGAGTTTGCATTGTATTCTATATGCAATTGGGAAAAATGTTTACACCTGTTCTTCAGTAATATCAATTTAGAAGCCACCTGGAAGATGGATTGGAAATGGCAGACACTGGATGTGGGAGATCACTTAGGAGACTATTACAATAATCCAGGTGACAGGTGATGAGGACCTAAATTAGAGTGGTGGCTGTGTGCTGGTAAATATTTAATAACCGGCTCCTGAAACAGAATATCATACTTTTATGTTTAATCTGAATGATTAACTTTTTCTCCGTCACTTTTTAAAGTCCAGACAGTTGATAAAACAGTAAATCACGCTTAGACTCATAGTATTTGTTTACTTTTGAGGTGTAAATGGTCACAATGAAAATTTAACAATCAGCTTTTGGCTAGCTAGAATATTATAGGGTAGAAGACAGAGCCAGAGGGAAACATTGGGGATGAACCTGAGGGACTAGAAGAATGGTGATAGAAAGAACAGAAATAGGGAAATTAAGAATTGTTAAGGGTTAAGAGTTTAAACTCCTTGAATCTATCCTGTGATGCCCCCAGATATTTCAGATGGCACAGTGGATAGAGTGTTAGGCTTGGAGTCAGGAAGACTTGAGTTAAGTCCTGCCTCAGACACTTTGCTAGTTGTGTGACTGGCCTCTCTCAGTCTCTGTCTCCTTATCTGTTCAAGAGGTATAATAGCTCCTCCCTCACAGGGCTGTTGTGAAGATGGGCTGATTTGAAACACTCTGCAAACCTTAAAGTGCTATATAAACATTAGCTGTTATAGTTACTTCATAGCCTTTGTTTTTTTAATTAAAAAAATTTTTGGAGGGGGGAAGGCAAGGCAATTGGGGTTAGATGACTCACCCAAGGTCACACGGCTAGTAAGTGTGTTAAATGTCTGAGGCTGGATTTGAACTCAGGTCCTCCTGACTCCAGGGCCCGTGCTTTATTCACTAAGCCACCTACCTGTCCTCTTCATAGCCTTTAATAAACCTTCTCTCCTGACTTCACTTATGGGTCATCAAAACATGAACAAAATTGTCTGGAAATTGAGCCAGACCTTTCACACATGTATATTTAAAACCAAATACAACATCAATTAGCAAAGGTGTCAACATTAACTCCGGTGATTTTTAAAGATCTGGATGCATTAGCAACATTTATCAGACCATCTTTCCAAGTTCATTTCATAATGAAATTACTGACAACATTTTCAGTGATGGACTGTACCACTTCACTGTAAGCAAGTGGATTTTCTTTACTTTGTTTTCAACACATGATTTCATTGATGCAGGGAGTTCCTCACAAGGAAACTCCCTCTACCAATACAGATCGGCTACTAGTTTTTAAGCTTCCAGTCTTGGAGAGTTTCCTGGGCTCCTGAGAGGATGAGGGACTTATCCTTACAGCCACTATGTGTCAGAGGTCAACAGAGGTCACCTTGACTCTCAGACTAACTCTCTAGCCATTATATTATGCTACCTCTCAGCAAGCTGACAGTCACCAGTAATTGATGTGGTTCTGATTCCACCCTTCCTCCCTACCAATCTCAGTAGGTTGTTCTGAGGCTCAAATAAGATGCTATATATGAAACACCTGCAGATATTAGATCACCATATAAAAGGCAGCTATCTAGGAAGCACAGGGGGTAGAGCACTGAACCTAAAGTCAGGAAGACCTCAGCTCAAATCCTGCCTTGGATACTCTGCTAGGTGTGTGACCTTGGGCAAGTCACTTAACCTTTGCTTCCTCAACTGAAAAATGTGGACAACAATAATAGTGCTTATCTCCCAGGGTTGTTGTGAGGACAGAATGAAATAATATTTGCAAAGTGCTTGGCAAGCACTATATAAATGCTAATATCATTTATTTTTCTGTTAGAAACCTTTCACCCTAGAGTTTGAGATCTATTTACCCAGATCTTCTGCTTTCCTTTCCCTAGCACAAAATCTCTCACTGAACATTCTCCAGGAAAATATTGGATTTCCCAAGAAATAGAGTGTTTTTGTATTAAATCCTGAGAAGTTTATGGGAGTTGTGGCACTGTTACTAAACCCTTTCTTTTTCATCTCACAGTCTTAATAAGATGTAGGGGGTTTGAGAAACACTTACTTCCCTTTCCTCCAGACTCCTCTCATCATTCCATCATTGGCAATTTCAATTGTATTTGATCCCAAACTCCCAAACTCTGTATTTATTGTAGGACAAAGAGAGGCCAGTTACAAATAGAGAAGTGGGATTGTCTGATAATTAAATATCAATTTGTTCAACAAAATAAGTTTTCTTGGAGGAGTGACTGTATTGAAAGCTCTCTCCTTGAGTTGCTCTAGTTCATCTTGTGGTGATGTTGGTAGCTCTTGGAGATGTTGGGAGCATTTCAGTTCTGGCTTTTGAGCTGCAACACTCCAGCCTAGAGTGGACACCTGTGCCATTTGTGTAGCCTGTCCTTCCCTGTAGAGGAAGATGAGTGTGTAAAAAAAAAATCACGAAGAGTCTAGAGCCACAATCTCATGGTGGCCTTGACCTGGAATAGGGTGTGAGCTGTCTGGTTTTTTCAGCCTCCTCCCCGATTGGGCATGTAAAATTTTAAAGTTAGGATAGATCTT
Organism: Pseudocheirus occidentalis; assembly: GCA_028646575.1. Taxonomy (NCBI): domain Eukaryota; kingdom Metazoa; phylum Chordata; class Mammalia; order Diprotodontia; family Pseudocheiridae; genus Pseudocheirus; species Pseudocheirus occidentalis. The sequence continues at coordinate 194,824,398 of CM053595.1, read as the reverse complement.
AAAAACTGTCTAGTACAGTACCCCCATTTTATTTGCTTTTTTTTTCTTTTTGGAGGGCAATTGGGGTTAAGTGACTTGCCCGAGGTCACACAGCTAGTTTTTGTGTCAAGTGTCTGAGGCCAGATTTGAACTCAGGTTCTCTTGACTCTAGGGTCAGTACTCTATTCACTGCACCACCTAGCCGCCCCTGTACCCCCATTTTAAAGGAGAGGAAAACGAGGCCCTCCCGGAAGTGAAGTGACTTGAGTTCCAGAGGTAGGACTCTGAGTACCAATTATAGTGCCTAAATTGCCTAAATTGATTGGACGATGCTATTCAGCAAGCCAAAACCAAAGCTCTAAGAATTTTCACTTCAAGAGTGGGTGTCTTAAACTTTGCTGGGAGCAAGTTATGAGAAGTGCCCCCAGGACAGCAGCAGAAAGCCACTGCTGGGAATGCTGCTTCATAGGAGAGGGAAGGAAGAGGGAATAGGGTGAAAATGGAAGGAGCTAAGTTCAGCCTGCCATCAAGTGGTTTCTCATTTTAACTAATTATTCTTGCTAATAAGGTGGGAGGCTCTGTTTCTCTGTTGCTGACAAAGTACGCACAGTTAATGCCTTGGTTCAAAGCTTTGGTTGCCTTGTTTGAGTTACAGCCATGTCCAAACTGATCATTTGCCTCAGAGATGTGGATTTCTTTCCATAGCTGCCAGAGTGATTTCCCTAAAAAGTAGATTTTTATCATATCACTCCCTCCTCTAAAAACTCTAGTAGCTGCCTAGTATTTCTAGCATCAGATATAAAGGTTTTTGTTTGACATTTAAAGCTCTTTACAACTCCACCCCTCGCTGCCTTTCTAGCCTTCTTACAACTCACTCACTTGTTCACACATTAGCTTCAGCCATACTGGCCTGGTTGTTTATTCATGCCTTTGCACTATCTGTTCCCTGTCTCTAGAATGTACTCCCTCTTCTCCTCTTCCATTGAACTCTCTGGTTGTCCTTAAGATTCAGCTCAAACACTACCTAATTAATAGAGGCCTTCCTTCCCTCCTTCCCTCCTTCCCTCCTTCCTTCCTT
>CM053595.1:194804093-194822841 GCA_028646575.1 Pseudocheirus occidentalis | reverse complement strand
TTGCCTCCAGTGAAGATGAAAGAAAGGCCTCTCCTAGGCCTTTCTATGCTAAGATGTTATCTTGATCTTGTTGTGGCTTAAGGGTGGATGGCTTTTTGTGCTCTCCTGCTCCCTTTTGAGAAAGTGCTTGGTGTTAATAGATGGCATTGTAATTAGTTTTGAGTCCAGGGGTGGGAAACTTTTGGCCTTTTTGTGAGTGTACTTTGTTTATGATTGGAAACTGATCTCCATTTGAGAAGAACTCTCTCTCCTTTTGAGAAGAGACTTTGACTAAAAGAATGTACAGCCTAGGGGTGGAGTAGTCTGATCTTCATTTGAGAAGAGACTTTGACTAAAAGTATGTACCATCTAGGGGTGAAGTAGTACCCAGACTGAATTAAGAACTTGTGAAATGAATGAGTTATACTCTATTTTGATTTTCCCTGTTCTGTGAATGTTGGCTGAATAAATGGGGTTTGCTATGCTGGTAATCTGAACCTTGGAAGTTGCTTTGCTTGGCATTACAGTGTTGTATATACATTATAGATACATATATACGGTATACAGAAAGAGAGAAAGGGAAAGAGAGAGACAGAGACAGAGAAACAGACAGAGAAAAATACATTTTAATGCTTCAGCAAATCAGTGGTTCCATGGCCCAATTGATGTGGATACTCCATTTAATGGTGCAAATTACAACTCACCCACACCTTATCCCATGTAACTCTTATGAGTGTCTTCCCATAAATACAACATAGGAAGCCCAAGCACCCTGACAGAGGCCTTTCTCTTGGTCTACTAACATTCTTTGCATGCCAGCATAGCCCTCAGACAAGTATCTGGTATCCCTTCCTTTCAATATATGACCAACTCATCCTCTTTTCCAATTACACATCTCCTGGATAATATTCATTGTTTATACTTCTTCTCCAGTGCAAGTCACCCATGATAATAGTGCTGCAGCCTGTGTATTCACACCCCCAAACCCTCCTAAGATGAGTTCTGTTCACTATCAAGTCTTTTTGTCACCTTACCTCCACATAATTGGATTCTTTGGAGATTACAACATCCAATGATTAAAAGGCATATAGTATCTGGCAGAGTATTGATATAAAAAAACAACAAAAATTAAAACCAAGGGGTTTGTATGGAGAACAATCTGAGATCATTTAAGCATTGCTTACTTTCTTAAATGCAATCCATCCCATCCCACCTATCTCATTGTATATGTATGTCCTGTTTTAGATATGTGCATGGCATAATAATAAGTAGCATTTTATAGGGCTTTAAAATTTGCAAAACAAGCACCTCTGTGAAGGAAGTACTATAATTATTCTTATCCTTTATAGATGACCCACCCTTAAACTACATATTCAAGAAAACCTTGTCAAATAGTGTCTTTTTGTGGGAAGATTTGCAGTCAGAAAGGTTCAGATCTTGGCTCTTCCACCTACAATCTATGTGACCTTTGGCTAGTTACCTGAGGCCTTCTTTGGCACTCAGTTTCTTTAAGGAAACTGGACTAAATAATCTCTAAGGTCTCTTCCAAAATAAATTGTACTAGATGAACTGTTAGATCTGTTCTAACTCTAAATTCTATGATCTCGTGTAACTCCCATCTTTTTCTCTGCCCAGTACTTCTATAAAGGCCACAAAACCAGTCACCCCATTTGCTTTCTATCCAGCTAGAACTTTGGCCTAAACAGAATTTTCCATTCTCCCAGGCCAATAAGGAGAACATCCTTGTTGTAGAAATAATATTAGCTTCTCAACCATGGAAACCCTGCAGCATCCCACCTACAGAAATTATTTTTCACAAAGGAAGAGCCTTTAATTACTAACTGATAATTAAAAACCAAAGCATAACACATCTAGTGTTTCACTTTGAGCAAAACATTCTTGCTGAGCAACCACGTGAGGACTGTACTTTAAAAATCCCAAATCATAGATGCAACTTCCCCACAAGACGGCTTCTGCCAGGCAGGAGAATAAGATATATTACAGTGTGGGGGAGATGTTTTTATTAAGCTATGAAAATAGAAAGCTTCTGTTTAATAGCTCCACCATTGCCAAAAAAAACTTGCCAGGCCCTTAGCACAGGGATAGTTATCACGAAGTTCTAATTCAACTTCGCCCACCAATGCACTGTGTCCACAGATGAGTCATTTCAGACTCTGAACCTCAGCCTGGGCCCAATGCCACAGACAGATGAGGTCCTGTAGGCTAGACAGCTGCACAGACTTAAGGAAGTTTCAAAGGCCACCTTTCCAGAAAGAGATCTGCATGACTTCTTTCATTTAAAACTAAATTGCTTTAGACTCATGACAGACCTTAGATACCCCTTAGTCCAACCCCTTCTTTTGACAGAAGAGGAAACTCGAGGAGGTGATCTTTTAGAGATCTCATAGTCGAACCCTTTCAATTGACAGGAGAAGAAACTGAGACTCATGGAGGTAAGGCAGAATCTTTCCTAAGGTCACAAAAAGACTTAATCGCAGAACAGGGGCTAGAACTCTTATCCTTTCTCCCAGCTCTTTCCAATGCACCAGGCTTCTTGTATTGGGTACTCAATTCACTCCTTCCTTCAGTAGAGAACAATGTCATCTTCTGGAGGATAGGACAGACACTTATGTCCATGCATCTATACCCAGACCCTAGTACAGTGACTGAAACATCAGAGGTACTCAATAAATACTTGTTGATTCATTGATTAATTAAATCCCTGCTATATGCAAAACACTGTAGTAGGCATTGAAGATAATATAAAGGTAATATATGGTCCGTGTTTTTGTTGAGCTTAATTGGGGTGGGAGATGTTTAGAAGACAAAAGAGGGCACATGGCATAAAGATTTAATAATTGGTCAGTGATAATGACATCATGCACCATTCTGTTAGTATTATTTATTCTGAGTCAATACCTAAAAATGACTCGGAGTATGGAGAGGACATGGAAAATTAGAGTTTAACTTCAGAGCAAAAATATACTTCCTTATGGTCAGTATAATCATGAGGCCTAACTCCATCCCTATGGGTTATACAGGCAAAGGAAGTCGCTACAGTGACCTTCATCCCAAACCCCAAGCATTTTTGAGCCCATCAAAATATATTAAAATGAACAACAAGAGCAGCCCTTATGTAATTAAAACTATGACATACTTTAAATTCTCCAGTTTAAAAAATGGGTTAAAAGTAACATATTTAATGTGATAGGATAAGGTTAGCTGCCTTCTACACCACCAAGGGGAAGGGTAGGAGGCCTGGGTATTGGAAGTTATGTTATTTTCTTTTTGTTTGTTTGTTTGCTTGCTCTTTTGGAGAGGGGGAAGGCAGGGCAATTGGGGTTAAGTGACTTGCCTATGGCCACACGGCTAGTAAGTGTTAAGTGTCTGAGGCCAGATTTGAACTCAAGTCCTCCTGACTCAAGAGCCTGTGCTCGACTCACTGCACCACCTAGCCACCCCCTGTTACATTATTTTCTTAAGAATATGTTATAGTTGAGCACCTGTTCGGTAGTGTACTCTTCATGATTCCATTTGGGGTTTTCTTGCCAAAGATAATGGAGTAGTTTGCCATTTCCTATTTCCTTCTCCAGCTCATTTTATGGAAGAGAAAACTGAGGCAAACTTGATTAAGTGACTTGCCCAGGGTCACACAGCTAGTGTCTGAGGTTGGTTATGAACTCAGGAAGATGAGTCTTCCTTACTCCAGACTCTATCCACTGTGTCATTTAGCTGCTCACAGTTAAGACTCAGGCTTAATTTAATCCAAGAATCAGTGTGCATTGGATTCTAATGAGCCTATGAGAGCACTTGCACATGTTTCAAAGCTCTGTTATCTTAATAGCTTACCACCAAACGTAAGCATCTTAAATTTGTTAATAGTAGCAAAGGAAGCTAGCCGACTGCAGTCATCTCCCTTGAAATGAGCTTTTGCATCAATGTAGGCAGCATGATATGGTGCTGAGAACAGAGGGCTTTGATTCAAGATACTCAGTTTCAAATTCAGGTTTGGGCATCAATTAGATGTGTGGTTTGGAAAAGTTCTCTCATAGCCATGATTTTCCATTTCTTCATCTGTGAAATAAGGATCATAATCCTCACCTACCTCACAAGGTCACTGTAAGGGAAGCAATTTATAGGGGATTATTTATGTTTATATAACTTTTTATTATCATCACTCCCTGAAAGCCAGTCACCTCACAGTGTACCAGGCTATTGGAAAAGGGAAATCCAGAGTTAGATTCTACATATTAAGGACTCATGAAAATGCACATGTAATACTTTTACTTTTTTCATTATTATTAAGTTTGCCTCACTGTAATTGATTATTTTTCAAAGGTTCTCAAGAAGGAAACTATTCCAAAAACACTTATAATTATGATGAAGAATATTGTTTTTCCCAAAGAAAGTTTGGAATATTCAGTTAAATATAAATGCATATTACCCCAAATTAGACTCATCCCTATTGTATTAAATTTAATACAGAAGATAATATTGAGCAGTAATTGAGAGAAATTAATGTTGGAACATTAAAGGAAATACACCATCATTTTAATATATCCAGAGTCAATCTTTCCAGTCCCTGATGCTGGCTAGACACAGTAAGTAACAAACAATATTTCTGCTAGAAGGCAAAATCTCGTTAAGTTACAGCGTCATGGAAGAGGCTACTGCCAAGAGTTCTTCAGAGAACAGATGGCCTGCAGGAGTATGCTGTTCCTTGAACCTGGGTATAGTGAATTTGGAAGTGCATTAATATCAGGAGAGCTCATTCAGGAATGAATTATTCTTCCTGCTCAAAAAAATGTCATGATAAGAGTCCCAGAGCAGAGTCATGTACCCCTCCCCTGCGCTTTATCTGACTTAGCGCAAAGACTGCAGAATAGTGGAAGGGTCAGCCAGATGAAAACATTGGTGTAGTGGGAAAAGCCCTAGGATTGGGAACCAGAATGTTCAAATCTGGTTTGTTTTTGTTTTTTGGAGGGCAGTTGGGGTTAAGTCACTTGCCCAAGGTCACATGGCTAGTTTTTTGTGTTAAGTGTCTGAGGCCGGATTTGAACTCAGGTACTCCTGATTCCAGGGCCAGTGCTCTATTCACTGCACCACCTAGCTGCCCCTCAAATCTGGTTTGGATCTTTCCCTAACTAAATGTGTGGTACCACCATCCCACAACCTGGGGGTCATACTAGTCTCTTCCCTCCCTCTCATCCCTCACACCCAGTCAGTTGCCACTTTTTAACCATCTCTTACATCATTCCATTTCTTGTCATTCAAACTGCTACCTTTAGGGGCAGCTAGGTGGCTCAGTGAATAGAGTACTGGCCCTGGAGTCAAGAGGACCTGAGTTCAAATGTGGCCTCAGACACTTAACACAAAAAAACTAGCCGTGTGAGCTTGGGCAAGTCACTTAATCCCAATTGCCCTCCAAAGAAAAAAAAAGAAAAGCAAAAAACAAAAAAACCAAACTGCTACCTTCCCCTACCACTATCACCCACTTGAAGCCCTTATCAGTCCTAAACTATCCTTCTAGTCTTTCTAACTGGTCATCTTGCCTCCAAGATCTTCTCTTGACAATCTGTGCAACCAACAAACATTGATTGATTTATTAAAGTCTTCATATGTACCAGGCACTGGAATAAGAAATAAGAATACAAATAAGAAAAATCACGCCCCCCCCACACACACACAAAAATCCCTGTACCCAAGAAGCTTATATTTGTCAAATAAATCATTCTAAGATATGAGTCTGATTACATGCTCTCCCATCCAAATCCATCTGTGGCTACTCAATTTAAACAAAAACTCTTTAGCTTGACATTTAAAATCCACTACCTTTCCAGCATTATTTCACATGGCTCCACCTCATGGCCTCTACATTCCAGCCAAATTGGGCAACTTGGTGTTTGCTGACCTCTCCCACCTACCCAATATCTGAAATTTACTTCCTTGCCAAAACTTCTCTCCCCCCACCCTACCCACCCCACCCACATACACGGTCTTTCTTTTTGTTGGGGCCTTTTCTTTCTTTCAAAGTCCAGCTCAAGTGCCCTTCCTCTGTGCAACATCTCCTCATCCCCACAGCTAGAAAGAATTCCTTCTTCTTTCAGTCTTCAGGACTCCTGACTTGTGCGCATTGTATTTAACTTCCTCCACGTCTGTTTTACACATGTCTCGTGCATCCTTTTGAATTTTAATTTGGGGGCAGCAAAATGGCACAATGGATAGGACTCTGGGCCTAGACTAAGGAAGATCTGAATTCAAATCCATCCTCATACACTTCCTAACTGTGTGACCCATGACCCAGGGAAAGTCACTTAACCTCTGTTTATCTTTGGAATGAGGTTGAGAATAGCACCCCCCTCCCAAGGCTGTCATGAGGATCAAGTGAGATGCTATTATAAAGCACTTAGTACAATGCCAGACAGAGAGTGAGCGCTTAATAAGTGTGTGCTTTCTTCTTTGCAAAGTGCCTGGGACATACTAGGTGCTGAATAAATGCTGATTTATCTTGACTTCAGTTCTCGAGGAACAGGAATGCACCATCCATATAAAAGGCAATGCTTTAGGAAGAAAGAACATGGGATCAGTTTTTGGATATAGTGAATCTAAACTGTTGGAAAATCAATGTAGTGTTGAATGGCAACCTATTGGTGCTGTAACTGGAATTCAAGAGAAAGGGTGGAGCTGCATGTATTGATTAAGGAGTTATCTGCATATGTGTTCATTAAAGGAAGATAAAGAGATGAAGTTTCTGAATGGTAAAAAGAAAAAGGTCAAGGACAGGGTCTTTGGGCTATGCTTACATTTAAGAAACAGGCAAAAGGAAAAAGAACCAGTAAAGAAATTGGGGGAGGGGGTGGTAGAGTAAAAGCAGGAACTTGTCTGAGCTCCTGCTCCAACCTTCAATACCTATAAAATATGGTTCTAAACAAACTTTGGAGCTACAGAACCAACAAAGTGACAGAGAGAAACAAATCTCCCACTGAAGGCAGCCCAGCAGGCTGACAGGAAGGGGTTATCACACTGGGCTGTGAGCCGAGCACAGTCCCACAGGAGCCACAGGGGCCCAGATCTGGGGCAGCCCCAACCAGCAGCCCAGACTGGCCAGAGCAGACTGCAGGAGAGTGAATCACCAGCAGCTGTAGTGGTTTCCATACTTCTCAACCCATAAACACCAAAGAGAAAGAAAAAGGTCAGTAGGGAACTCTGTTGGAACTTGGTGATGGAAGAACACTATCCAGTCCCTGCCCATTGGGCTAGAGGCAGCAGAGTCATGGTGGCTGCAGCTGCTGCTTTCTGGCTGCCTCCAGAGCTCCTGGCCTGCAGTTCATAGGGGGACCAAGTGACCATTCAGAGGGTAATCACTCTTGCTTTGATCTGCTTAGATCTGGATCACAGTCTTGGGTGGTGGTCCTAGGGTGTGTGGCCAGTGTGCCAGAGCTTGTGGTGACCAGAGAGAGGGCACCCTACTCAGACCTCTGACAACTGTGAAAACCCCAGCTATTTGGGACACAGCTCTCTCCACTCTGGAACCAGAGTTCAACTATGGCAAAGAGCTCAAAAGTCTAGTAATTGGCTGGCAAGATGAGCAAACAGAAGAAGTACAATCAGACTACAGAAACCTTTTGGGGGGACAAAGAGGATCAAAACATAGAACCCAAAAAAGACAAAAATGTCAAAACTTGTGCATCAAAAGCTTCAAAGAAAAATATGAACTGATAGCATGCCATGGAGGAGCTCAAGAAGGATTTTGAAAATCAGGTAAGAGAAGTAGAAGAAAAATTGGGAAGAGAAAGGAGAATGTTGCAAGAAAACCATGAAAAGTGAGTCAAAGATAGTCTCCTGCTAAAGGAGACCCAAAACTACGCTGAAGAAAATAAGACCTTAAAACATAGACTAACTCAAATGGCAAAAGAAGCCCAAAAAGCCAATGAGGAAAAAAATGTCTTTAAAAGCTGAATTTGCCAGATGAAAAAGAAATTTCAAAAATTCACTGAAGAAAATAATTCCTTCAAAATTAGACTGGAGCAAATGGAAGCTAATGACTTTATGAGAAATCAAGATACTTTAAAACAGATCCAAATTTTTAAAAAAGAAGGCAATGTGAAACATCTCACTGGAAAAACCACTGACCTGGAAAATAGATCCAGGAGAGATAATTTAAAAATTATTGGACTATCTGAAAGCCATGATCAAAAAAAAGAGCCTAGAAATCACCCTTCAAGAAATCCTCAAGGAAACTTGCCATGATATTCTAGAACCAGAGGGCAAAATAGAAATTGAAAGAATTCACTGATCCCCTCTTGAAAAAGGTCCCAAGAAGGAAACTCCTAGGAATGTTATAGCCAAATTCCAGAGTTCCCAGGTCAAGGAGAAAATATTACAAGCAGCAAGGGAGAAATAATTTGAATACTGTGGAAACATAATCAGGATAACACGAGTTCTAGCAGCTTCTACACTAAGGGATCAAAGGGCTTGGAATATGATATTCTGGAGATCAAAGGAGCTAAGATTAAAACCAAGAATCACCTACCCAGCAAAACTGAGTATAATGCTTCAGGGGAAACATGGTCTTTCAATAAAATAGAGGATTTTCAAGCATTCTTAATGAAAATATCAGAGCTGAACAGAAAATTTGACTTTCAAATACAAGAAGCAAGAGAAACATGAGAAGATAAACAGGAAAAAGAAATAATAAGGAATTTGTTAAAGTTGAACTATTTACATTCCTATATGGAAAAACAAAAATTGTAATTCATGAGACTTTCTTAGTATGAGTATAGATGAAGGGAATATGTGTATGTGTGTACATATATATATACATATGCACATATATGTATGTATATGTATATATGTGTGTGTACATACATATATGTGTATATAGGAGGATGTATATAAACATATATGTGAGTGTGGGCATATATATCTTCATGTATACATAGACAGAGGGCACAGAATGAGGTGAATATGGAGGGATGCCATCTAAAAATTAAAATGTCGAAGTGAGAGAGGAATATAATGGGAGGAGAAAGGGAAAGATAGAATAGGGTAAATTATCTCATGTAAAAGAGGCAAGAGAAAACTGTTACAAAGGAGGGGAAGAGCAGGAAGGTAAAAAGGAATGGGTCAACCTTACTCTCATTGAATTTGGCTTAAGGAGGGAATAACATACACACTCAATTGGGTATCTTACCCCATAAGAAAGTAGGAGGGAAAGGGATAAGAGGTGTGATAATAGAAGGGAAGGAAGATTGGGGGAGAAGGTAGTTAAAAGCAAATACTTTTGAAAAGGGAGAGGGCAAAAGGAGAAAATAGAATAAGTGGGGGGTGGGATAGGATGGAGAGAAACATAATTAGTCTTTCATAATATAACTACTGTGGAAACGTTTTGTGGAACTACACATGTACGACCTATATTGAATTGCTTGTCTCCCCAGTGAGGGTAGGTGAGGAGGGAAGAAGGAAAAAAAATCTGGAAATCAAAATTTTAAAAATAAGTATTTTTAAAATTGGGCTTTTCCATGCATCTGGGAAATAAGATATACAGGTGCTGGGGTATAGAAATCCATCTTATCCTACTAGAAAGTTAGTGAGGAAATGGGGGAGGATATAAGAGAGAACAGATTAGAGGAAGAGATATTCAGTAGGTTCACTATTTTGGAGTGGGGGTAGAGGAAAGACTGGGAGAAAATTTATAACCCTAAATCTTGTGAAAATGAATGTTGAAAACTAAAAATAAATAAATAAATGGGAAAAAAGAGAAATTGGAAGTGAGTGAGTTTTGCATAAATTGGCTGTTAGTTTTTGTAGTGGAAATATAACAATAGTTTTTCATGCCATAGGTCATGGTGGGAATTCATACTAAAATAATGAAAATAATGATTATTTTCTTATTTTCTCATTTGTTAATTTTTGTCTGGAATGCTGCCCCTCCCAATCTCTGCCTCCTGGATTCATCGGCTTCCTTCATTGCCACCTAAAATCCCACCTTCTATAAGAAATCTTTCCAAATTCTTATTTCTCGTATCTTCCCTTTGTTTGCTCGCTGTCTCTTCCATTAGATTCTGAGTTACTTGAGGACAGGAACTGTCTTTTGGCCTCTTTTTGCATCCCTTGCAGTCTAGCACAATGCCTGGTACACAACAGGAACTTAATAAATGCTTATGGACTTACTGAGTACAGCCTTAAGAGACTTTAGAGATTATCTCATCCAGCCCCTTCAGTTTAGAGAGGAAGAAACTAAGATCCAGAGGAGGAAAGAAACTTGCTCAGTATCACACACAGTAGTAGTAACTAGCCAAGGCAGGATTTGAACCCAAGACCTATGATCTAACACCCATCCCATTACTCCAAAACTGCCCCTTAGGAAGAAAAAAATTTAACAAACTCTTGGAGGCAGCATGGTTCTTGAGAGTGAGCAGTGAAATAAAGAATGGGACACCTAGGGCTGCTGGTAATTAGATTTGTGACTTTGAGCAAGTCACTTAACCATTCTAGGCCTCAGTCTTCCCATTTGTAAAATAAAGGCACTGATGATATCTAAAGTCCCTCCTAGACTGAATATTTTATGAGTCTGTTGAAGTCCCCACTCCTGGAGGCAGAAAATAAAATTCAAGATGAGTAAAAAACAAATTTGACTTGAAAATAGAGGTGATTTTATTTTCCTAGAGTGATTTTCTAAGGAATACAAATTTCCAAAATATTTACAATCTCCTTCATTTGCATCAGAGACTGACAGTATCTAACTTGTTTGTGTTGGAGCTCTGCTCCTGTTACCCTCCGGAAGCTCAGAGGAAGATGCTTGCCAATAGTTGATAAGAAAGTTTGGCATCCCTTTACTAAGCAACCAGTGTCCCCTTTGCCCTCAGCAGAGTAAACAAGACCATTAGAATTCTGGGTTCAAATTCCCTTGAACAACTAGCTGGAGAGATTTTTCTTAGCTTCCTTTTTTCCTCAGTGGAAGGACAAATGTTGCTCAGGAACACACAATTTAAAAAAATTAAAAAACAGCTGCATTCACTTAACAAAGACAAATGATGTGCTTCCAGGAACATTGGCGGTCTCTGAAACAAACTAAGTAAAAATCCAGGCTAGTCAAGTGCTTGTCAGGTGAAAGGAGACATAGTAAGGCAGCCCACAAAGACCCGGGGAAGGGCTCCTACCCCTGCTGCCTCCCCAGTGCAACAGATGGGGGCCTAGAATTCCAATTTAAATACAATTTAGTAATTAAGTATAAGCAGCAAAAAACAGCATTCCTCAAGAAATATTATAATGAATGGATATGAAATTTAAGCAAAATATGCAGCAATACTGAATTATATTCATGATATTGTATTTTAAATAGAATACATGCAGTGCTAATCTGAGACTTAATTGGATTACTTTGTTGCTCTGCGAGGTCAAATCATGGATGGTTTACATATTACAAGGATTTCTATGCAAATACATTAAGTGTCAATGTCACTTATGGTTAGTTCAAACCAGTGTACTCAGGCTTATATACTTCTGGCCTCTCTGCAATGTGGGAAATGACTGGGATAATGCCATGTACACGGTATGTGTTTAATTAATGTCTATTGAGAAGCAACATGGTTTAACGTATATATGATGACTGGTGCTTGGCTTGCTACTCTCTACCTGTTTGACCTTGACTAATGAACAACCTTTTTTTTTTAATCCAACTAGTAAATGTTTTTTTTTAAACGTAAATTTTTATTGGCTCTTTTGGTGTTATTTACATCAACAAATTTTCTCCCAGCATCCCTCTTCCTTGTCTGGAATCCCAGAGAGTCATCCCATATATCAAATAATATTTTTTAAAGAAAAAAGGGGGGAGATGGGGAAGGATGAGCAAAAATGAACAATACATAGGGAAAAGCCTGAAAATATGTATGATGTATCACACCCAGGGACTTCCCATCTCTGTAAAGGAGTAGGTGGGAGCATTTTTCTTATGTATTTCTTTGGAGCTGTGCTTTGAATAAATATTCATCAAATATCTACTATGTGTCGGAGCTGGGCATCTAGATGGTGAAAGATGCAGACTGCTAAGTCTGGAATCAGGAAGACCCAAGTTCAAATTCGGCCTCAGACATTTATTAGCTGTGTGAACCTGGGCAAGTCACTTAACCCTGTTTGCCTCACTTTACCAATCCGTAAAATGAGCTGGAGAAGGAAAGGGCAAACCCCTCCAGTATCTTTGCCTAGAAAACCCCAAATGGGGTCGCAAATAGGACTGAAAATGGCTAACGACAACAAAAGGAGGCTTTTCAAACACGATCCCTTTTGACCCTCACAATAGCCCCAGGAGGTGGATGCTTCGCGCAGCCCCCATTTTATAGATGAGGCTCATCAGCAAAGGCTATGACTTGTCTACAGAGCTAGTAAGTGTCTGAGATCACATCTGAACACAGGACTGCAGCTCCAGCACTCTATCTACCGCACCACCTCCCCTTCCCCCCCCCCCCCGCCCGTTCTAAATTTTCCTCAGTAGCAGAGTCCTTCCTTATACATAATATGTGCTTAAGATGTTTTTGGAAGGAATGGGGCGATGAATCTGCAGCCTCAAGGCCACATGTGACCCTCTAGGTCCTCAAGTACAGCCCTTTAAATCCTCACAATAGAATTCCAACAAAGCATTCTAATTCGGACCTACTGGACCACATGAAGCCTCAAGGCCACAGGTTCCCCACCCTAAGGACACAAATCCAAATGAAAAGAAAGTTCTTGCCTTCAAGGGGAAACATATAGAAGCCACATGTGCTCCTCTGAATGGTCCCAGGGCATAATTCATGGACAAAGTCCTTCCTGGACCCCAGTTTCCTATGTAGAAGGGGAAATTTCCTGGGTAGTATGATACCCAAATCCAGCCCTCTGGCCAGAAAAGGGAGACTTCTTGGACAGCAGCAACCTTGAGGGTTGCCTTAACCACAAGTTCAAGAGTATAGGGACTTGGTCCTCTCTAGGCAAGAGGTAGTTTCTGAGCAGTGAGAGAGAGAAAAGAATCACCCACATAGCCTCCAGCTAGAGGAAAAAGCCCAAACATGGAAGATTCAAACCCTGCAACTTCCTGTTGTTTCAGTAAGTTGTTCAGACAATGCAGATAAGATCAGAATGGAGTGGACTGTCCAGCAACATACTATATCTGCCTTCTAAACCACAAGGTGCTAAGGAGTCCTGGTGAACATTATAGGAGAGAAGAATTTCACTGGAATGTCAAAGTATTGCCTCAATGAAAGGCAGCTTGAATATTTGACATGTTTTCTGTATCTGTTTATGAAATCCTCTGAGTCCTTTGCAACCTCTGCATTTTTCATGAGTGAAATAAAGGCTGGACCTTCTTGATATGCATTTGTTACCTTGAATGCTTGTATGGAAGGTGGGAGCCCTATTACCTATAAAAAGATAGACAAAAGCTGCTTTCATAGATTTTCCCAGAGATATGACAAACCAGAGAGAAAATGATCAATTGGAGTCAGTCCCTCAGATTGGACCCAGTCTTTATGAGTCCGGAATTCAGGAGTAAGGAGTCCTGGACTATGGATTATATCTGTCAACCCCAATTCTCTCAACAGCTATATTGAACTTTCCTCTAACCTGTGGCTTCAGCAGCCACCAACTGGACCTTCCCACCTCCCCCTCTTGGAAATCCTAGGTCCCCTCAAGAACTGGTTCAGTTGCTACCTCCTTCTGAAGTCTTTGCAGATCTCCCCAATTGTCAGTGTTCTCACTTCCAAATCACTTTGCATTTACTTGTATCTATTTTATATTTGCTTATTTGTGAATGTATAGTTTCTCCCTCTTCCCCTGCCCCTCAGTAAAATGTGCTCCTTGAGGGGAACAGATGTTTTCACTCTGGTCTTTGAATCACAAGTGCCTAGCACAGTGCCTGGAACAAAGTAGGCAGTTGATAAATGCCAATTGAATTGAATTGAACTAAACTGAATGAGCTTATATTCTACTGAGAGATACAACATGCAAATAGATAAACATATGCAAGATGAGGCAATTGGGAGCTACTGAAGATTTTTGAACCGGGTAGTCACATAGTCAGGCCTACACTTTAGTCTTAACTCAGTCATTCAAAACATTCCTGCACCTGAGTTTCTCCACCTGTCAAATGGTGATAGTATTTGTCCCCACCTACCTAATGGTCTTTTGTGAGGATAAAAATTAAAACCTCTCTATGGGGGTAAGGCAGTGTTATCATCATGATCATATATTTGGAAGGGTACTTTCACCTTCTACCCCATGGAGAAAGAGACAATGAATTCAGGTTCAAATCACAAACCTAAAAGAGCACTCAGATAACCTTTTTTTAAAAAATTACTGAAATGCTGAATTGAAGTTTCTATAATGAGGAAATAAAACACATGATTAAAAAAATCCTCTCGAAGAGTTGGATTAATGAGATTTGAGAGACTAGGGCCTGAACATTTGCTGGTTAATAGATTTGGGGGATACAAACAGTGTTGCATCAATTACAGTAATTAACCAAAAATGAAGATGAATTGAGTAGCAGCTTCAATGCCAGCATCAGCTAGAATGCTGAGCTGAGGGAAATAGTAACAGGAGCAGCAGGAAGAGACTCTCTCCACCCTAGGGAGCTGCTGCAAATCTATGAGAGACAGAGAGACAGAGACAGAGACAGAGAGACAGAAAGAGAGAGACAGAGAGACAGACAGAGACAGAGAGAGACAGAAAGAAGAGAGAGAGAAAGAGAACAGAGAGGGAGAGACAGAGAGAGAAAGAGAAGAGAGAGAAGAAAGAAGAGAGAGGAGAGAGAGGTGCATTTCTCATCTGCTGCCTGAAAGTGATGGATTTATGAGGCCTTCTGCTGTTGCTCCACCCCAAAGAACTCCTTGCTGATCCTTTCAGTCATGCTTTGTTATTAAGTACATTTTGGCCCCTGCGGGTAATTTACCAGTCGAAAAATGACACCATATACTTTCTCTGAAGATCATTCTGAGTTTTTCTCTTTTCTTTCTCCTTCTCCTACTCTAAGAGGAAAATTATACCTGAACCCATTACAAGGGGAATCATGGAGAGCTTAAATTATGCACATGGCAAAAAGAACACTAAAAAGATATTTTTCAAGGTGATATTTTAAGCCAAACAAGTGACAGAATCAGAGAGACTGCTTGATTGACCCAGTGAATCATGCAAAAATAGTTCATGAAGATACCCCCCCAAAAAAAGTGATTAAACTAAAAATAGTTAATTCAGTAGCCTGTAATATTCTATAAGCATAAAAATACTTTCATGTTTGTATTTTTCAGGTGAAATCATACCATCAAATATCCCTCGGGTTCTGCTAAAGGCAGGACTTTCATGTACTAGTAATTAGGAGAATACAGGAACAGAGGGAGTTCCTTAGGCTGGGAGTAGAGAGACACTAGTCAAATGAGCAGGTATAAGGAGGACAAGCTGATCTGCCACCTGTGACTAGAGGGTACTGATACCTGAAAGAAAGGCCAATGGGAGTACCAGTACTGAATCAAGATGTACCGTGCCAAGAAAGTCTGTCAAAGAGTCAGCATCAAAATTCAGCCAGTGTCAGCCATACTGAGGACTGAGGTCCATTTTGTATGGGTTATCATGGTCAAAAGATCCATTGTCTAAACAAAAACCTCAGAATATCAAGTCTTAACTAATTGCCCACCCACTGAATTTCAAGAAATATTGTATACTATGAAAGAATTTAGATATTCAAGAAATATTAAGTACCTCCTATCATCAAAGCACCATGGTATAAAAAAAAAAAATTGAAGTAGTTTCTGTCCTAAAGGAGCATACTGCCTCAAGTCTCTCACCATGACATCCTATCTACCATGCAGCTGCCAAAGTGATATTTCTATTTAATTCTGATGGTGTCACCCTCTTAACTCAGTAACCATCAGTGGTTCCCCATTGCCCTTAGGATCAAACATTAACCCCTCCATTTGCTAGCCAAAGCTCTTCACAATCTGGCCCCAACTTGCTTTTCCAGTCCAATTATTATTGGTTCAATAATAACTAATCCTCTTACTCTTCCCCACACATAGCAAAGAATTTCATTTTCCTTTGAAGTGATTTTCCCCCAAGGTTGGAATGTGCTTCCCCTCATCTCCATCTCTTAGAACCCTTGGTTTTCTAAGAGACTCAACTCAAACGGCGCCTTCTCCATGAGGCTTTTCTGATTCTTCCACCTGTTAGCACCATGCCCCCCAAATATTGCTTTGCATCTATTTTGTATATATTCTGAAGTCTTTTATATGTACTTTACATGTTTGTCCCACCCTCACGGAATGTAGGCCTCCTTGAGGGATGGAATTGTTTGACTTTTGTCTTTTGTATCCCATATGCCTAGCTTTATAAAGTGTTTTAAGAATACCTATTGACTGATTACATTCTACTGAACAGAACAAAAGATGTCCTTCCACAATTCCATCTCTGGGAATCTTCCTCCTCTTTCGAGGTTCAGTCTGAAAGCTCGCTCTGGAAGAAACTTCCCTAATCCCACTCACACCCCACCAGTTGTCCATGTTTGCTCCTGCATGAAATTATCTTGAATTTATTTATCTGCTCACATGTTATGTCCCTCTAATAGAATGTGAACTTCTTAAAGTCAAGGACAATTTTATTTTTGTCTTATTGCATGGAGTCCTTAGCAAAGCACAGCTGAATTCCAATTAGAATAATGAATGCCCTAAAATAGTTGCATTATTTGAATTTGCACTGCATATTTCCATTGGGCTAGACACAATGACCATATTTTACATAATTATAACTTCAAGTCCTGTAGTTTCAAATACATGTAACCACTTGGAAGACTCATTATTCTCATTATTCTGGACGTAGCTATATATCTCATGTCGCATCATAGATCTAGAGTGGGAAAGAGTCTTAACAACTACTGGGCCCAACCCCTCCATTTTGTATAGATGAGGAAACTGAGACCCAGGAAGCTGAAGTGAATTGCCTATGGTCACAGAGGATTTGAATCCAGGAATCCTGACTCTGGAGCTAGTGTTGATTCCTCTGTACCATGCTGTCCTCCATAATAGGTGCTTAATAAATGTTAATTGAATTGAATTGCATCTCTTCCAGCTTAGAAGGAAAACAAGGAAAACTTCATGTAAGAAGTAGCATTTGAGTTGAATTGTGAAGGCTACATTTGACATCATATGAAGGACTCTAAGAGTTCAAATCCAGCTTCCTTATTTTGCCTATGTGCTGATCCAAGTTTTCTCTAATATAGAGGCCCTACTTTTCCCTGTCTGAATTTAACTGGATTGATAACTTTGAAATATAGCATATGGCTTGAAGTTTATTATACCTACTTGGGGATCATTTATTAAAAAGGAAAACTCCATCTCATACTGAAAATGCATCATGACCTCAGGCATACAATATTTCCCTCATCAGTGGCTGGTTTACATAACTCAGCTGTTAGTATTCTCTATACAGCCTAATGATTGTATGATGAATGGGGATTCTCGGGCTCCCTCCCTGTAGCAACTTAATGCACTATGTGTACAGCTTACAAATGAAGACCGTAATCACTTTTCCATAGTTTATGAATTATGAAGTTAGATTCCCGTCACACATGCTGTCAAAGTTTTTTAGTTTTAAAACCGATTAAAATGATGAATAGCACCAGAAGTACATTTAATCTTTTTCCAGAACAGCTGGGGATCAGTCCTTTTTGTCACATTTCACATTACCTGGGAATACAAAATTGGTCTCGGTCGGTGCTAAGATTCAAACAACTTCCCGATGAAAGAGAACTGGTCCGCCTGGCATCTTTCAGGTTTTAATATTCTAACATTTACAAGCTACCGCATTGTCTGACTTCACAAGATCCCAAGAGACCTTGACTAGCATCTGTGCTCTGGGCAAGATTATCCTGAAAACGGCAGCTAAAGCTTTAACTTCAAGTAAAAGATGGGCCTGAACATAGAGCTAGGGGCTCATGAAAGGACTTTAAAAGAATGCTGAAAGGTGTCTAAAATTGGTCACTTTTTAACATACAAACCACAATAGAGAAATATTCCCAAACTCCAAACATCCCCAGTAGCCATCTCCCAATTTAGGATATTCTATTTAGAGCTGAAGGGAATCTTTAAAGTCAAGGAGTTTAATCCCATTGGTTCACAGAAAAGAGAATGGCAATCTAGAGAGATTAAGTGAACTGTGCCAAGTCGTAGAGCTAGTAAATGGCTTGGAACCCAATTCCTCTAACTCCCAAGACAGAGCTCTTTCTGCTGCTCTACTCTGCCTCTCACCCAGCTGCTGCTCTTTTCCAGGACCTCTCACTCTCAACAGTGATGCTGCTGCGACTGCCAGGGTCCCCTAGCCCTCATTCTCTTTTCTTTTTTTTGCTAAAGGAAATAAGTACTTCATGGTGGTGGTTTACTTACATGTATCCTCAAGTGGGGAGGGGGGAGGGAAGGGAATAAGCAATTATATACCACCTACTATGTGCCAGGCACCGTGCTAAGTACTTCGAAAACATTATTTCATTTTATACTCACAGCAACCCTGGGAGATAGGTGCTATTAGTATCTCCTTTTACAGTTGAGGAAACAGAGGCAAACAAATGTTAAGTGACTTACTCAGGATCATTCATGAATTTGGATTCAGGTCATCTTGACTCTAGGACTGCTAGTCTATTCATTGAACCACCTAGCTACCTAGAGAAGAAAGGGAAAGGGAAAAGGGAAGGGGAGGGAGGAAAAGGAAAAGAAGGAAAAAGAAAAGAAAGAAGGAGAGGAGAGGGGAGGAGAGG
>CM053595.1:194783936-194795760 GCA_028646575.1 Pseudocheirus occidentalis | reverse complement strand
TATATTCTTTTTGGAGGGGAGAGGGCAGGGAAATTGGGGTTAAGTGACTTGCCCAAGGTCACATGGCTAATAAGTGTTAAGTGTCTGAGGTTAAATTTGAACTCAGGTCCTTCTGACTCTAGGGCCAGTGCTCTATTCACTGCACCATCTAGTTACTCCTTCAAATGGTATTGTGGTAGAACTGGAGGAAGATTTCATGAGATGAAGGAACTGTGCTTCTCACTGGACCCACACAGTTAATTTATCTATAGTTTGATATCATCTGTGGTTCCACTCTCTCTTTAATGTGGAAGCCATACTTAATCCTACTTAATAGCTTTGATAATGAGTCAAAGCTAGGCAGAAGCAACAGGGGTTTAGACTGTGCCTGCATTTTATATCTATTGCTTTTCACAGTATTGTTTTGGTGGTGTATTTTAAATAGAAAAGTTTTCTATGTGGACATCAAATACTCATCATTCCCCATTATACTTGGATTTAGTTTATATATTTGTAGGACCCGAATAAGTTATGAGTACAGAATAGAGTCAAAGGCTTTCCAACACTATCGAAAGGAAATATATGTGTTATTCCATTTTCAGACAACTTATTCAGTAATTATCAATCTAATAATAATCAATCTATAAGAATTAATTTACCAACTACTATGTGCCAAGGATTGTGTTAGGAGCCATGGCACAAATCCAAAAAATCCTGAAACTATCCCTGTTCTCATGGAGAATTTATTCTAATGTGATATAAAGAGCAATAAATTGTTCTTTACGCCCCAAGGACTTTTTAGAGTCTCCTTTTTGTTCCTCAGTTATTATCTTGTTTTAGTCTGTTTGTGTGTTTTTTATTGATTCAAACATGAATGATTTTTATAAAGTACATGTGGTCCATAGTTGGCACTTATTAAATGTCTATTGGTTGACACATTATTGCTAATATTGACACATATTGACACATTATAGGCTAATATTTTGAGGAGCTATTACTGTTCTCACCTTTTGGCAGTAGATATGTGCGATTAAAAAAGGTAGGATCAGGCTTGTATCTGTAGGAAAGCTAATGAAATGCTTTTGTAGTAATTCATATGCCTTTGGGAAGTGTTTGTGACAATAATTATTAGTCTTATTGTGCCCCAACACTTATTTTCTTTCTAAGAGAAACTAGAGTGTCTGTCATTTTCTTAACATAATTGTTTTGTCATTTATTATATTAATGGTGTGCAAATATCATTAAATGTAGTATTAGTAATATATTAGTAATATGTACTACTAACATTAGTAATATATACTAGTAATATACTAGCAATGGCAGCAATTATGGTAGTAGTGATACTAGTCCAAGTGTATGATTTCATTAGCATAAGACATTGTCAATCTAAAAATTCCTTCTGCTAACGCGGAGTGGCAATTACCCTATAACTTACTGCTGCAGAGTTGCCTGGGGTTATTGAGAAGGTAAGTGATTTGCCCATGGTCATACAACCAATATGAGTCAGAGTAGAGACTTGAACTCAGATCTTCCTAATTCTCAAATCTACCCTCTATTCGTTATGACATGATGTGGTGCTGCTGGTGATGATGATTATGGAGAGGAGGAACGCCACAAGAGGGTAATCGCTCAAGGTGAACAAGAAATTCTGTGTTGTTAAAAAGGATGCTGAACAAGTTATTTCCTCCCTCTTTAATAAAGCTTTTTTTTGTATTTATTAACTTTTACAAATTTATTTACTTTTTAAAATTTTTTTTTATTTTTTTGGAGGGCAATTGGGGTTAAGTGACTTGCCCAAGGTCACACAGCTAGTTTTTTTTTTTGGGTAGAGTGTCTGAGCCTGGATTTGAACTCAGGTCCTTCTGACTCCAAGGCTGGTGTGCTATTGACTGTGCCACCTAGCCACCCCTATTTATTTACTTTTAATTTATGAGATTCAGTTCCACAGTCCCTTGAGTTTCAAATTGTCTCCCCTCCTTCCCACCCCCCCACCCCCCATGGTGGCATGCAATCAAGTATAGGATCTGCCAATACTTTCTTTAATAAAGTTTTAATGCTACTTTGGTAAACTTTTAATGATGATTATTTTCTTTCTAAGAGAAACTAGGGTGTCTGTCATTTTCTTAACATAATTGTTTTGTCATTTATTATATTGATGGTGTGCAAATATCATTAAATGTAGTATTAGATTATGAAGGGTTTAGGGGATATGTAGGTAGGGTATCATAGTTTTGAGTTTGGAAGGAATTGGGTATGTCTATACTGTCTTACTTGTTGATCTTACCTAATTCCTGTGGGTTCGATGGTCGTCTCTACATAGATGATTCCTAGATCTGTCTATCCAGTATTTTTCTCTTTCCTGAGCTCGTCCCACATCACCAATTTCCTGTTGGATATCTCACTATAGATCCGTAGGCATCTTAAACTATTAGTCCAACAGTGAATTCATTATCTTTCCCTTTTTCCAAACTGACTTATTACTGTAGAGGGCACCATTATCTTCCCAGTAACCCCATCCTGAAACCTTGGTTTCTTCTTGGATTCCTCACTACCATCCCATAGATCAAATCCATTGCCAAAACCCGGTATTTTCTCCCTCCACAACATCTCTTTTATATGACTCTTTGTCTCTACTCAGACAACCACCATTCTAGTTCAGGCCCTCAACACTTTTGTCTTGACTCAGTTCAAACCTGCCATTTGCAAAGACCTTTTTGAAAACGGCCCACTCCTCCTTCTCCTACCCTCCAAGATGTAGCTATGCCTTTCATTCTACTCTGTATATATATTAGATGTACCTAATTATTTACAATGCTGGGCACAAAGGAAGCACTTTATACACACTTGTTGACTCACTAATCTTTGACCCGATAGAATTACTCCCTTCATAGCTTATTCCTGTGTTGATCTTCATCGAAAATAAACTTCTAAGTCTCTTCCTTTTGAGAGAATAGCTTCTTACAAGGGCACAGGGCCAATTGATCACAACCAAGTCATTAAGGGATTTAACAAGGTGTGAAGCTGACTGCTTCAGCTTGGTAAAGCCCTTATCCAAATAATTTTCAAGTCTACCACCGTCCACTGATTTCATTGCTCTCTTGGGCACGCTGTATTCTACTTACAATTCTCATTTTGCTAATTATAGTGTGAATTTTAAAATTAATTTTTAATTGTGGTGTGTATATCTTCACAGAGTTACCTGGGATCAGTGAGAGTTTAGGTGCCTTACCCATGGTCATTCAACCAGTATAAGTCAGAAAGGAGACTTGAACTTGGGTCTTCCTAATTCTGAGACCTGCCCTCTATTCACTATGACATGATTGATGATGATGATGATAATGATGATGATGCAAACATCAGCAAAATTAGGAGCTGTTCAGAATTAGAATGGGTCCTCCAGTCGAGGCTGGACATCCATTTCTCAGCAATGTTTTAGAAGGAGTTCTTGGTCAGTTGTAGCTTGGGTTAGATGGTCTTGGGGATATCTTTGATTCTATTTTGAACTCAGACCTTTCCAACTCTAAGACCAGCATTCTATCCACTGTGTCACTTTAGGAGAGGGAGAGAGCCTGTAGAGCCTAACTTATTTGATTTTCATAGTTCCATCCTCTAACTACAATGTTGGAATGGTCCTGAGTGCATGAATAAGGGCTACAAGCACTGGTGGGTTACTAACCCAGTTAGGAAAATGTTGAGTATGAGCCTAGCTATGTTGCCTAAGGACGTGCCCAGCTGCATTTGGGGAGGTTTGCCTTGTGAAGATTGTCCGGAGGACAATGAATCTTTTCAGCCATGGCAAATCACAAAGATTTTCTGCTGAGGTACAGAGGGTTGAGTTCTGCATTGGCGGAAGGAGGACTCTTATTAATGAAGTCAGGGCTCCTTGAAGGATTATCCAACTCTCATTCATGTAGGATTGAAGGCTAGTTAAAACGGTTATAGCCTGTTAAGTTTTCCATAACTAGGCTTGAATTTTTTCTACTTTTTTTTTTTGCATGGAAGAATCACAAAAGAAGTTTTAAGTAGTGTTAGCTTTCAATAGGAAGCAGAAACTTACAATAATAAGAGCTAACATTTATATAGCACCTACTGTTTTCTAAGCATTGAGTTAAGTACTTTATAATCATTATCTCAATTGATCCTTACAACAGTCCTGGGAGGTAGGTGCTACTATTATCCCCAGATGAGGAAATCAAGGCAAACAAACGTTAAGTGACTTTCCAAAGGTCACACAGCTAGGAAGTGTCTCAGACTGGATTTGAACTCAAGTCTTTCTGATTTGAAGCCTGGTGTTCTCTATCTGTTGCACCACCTACGTGCCTAAATGTATTACAAATACGTTTTTGACCCTCAAGATACTGGATAACTTAATGGGGTGCAATGGAAAGAACAATGAATTTGATAAACATAAGATCTGAGTTCAAAATCTGACTCAAGTCTTACTGCAGTGTGACCTTGGGCAAATCACTTAACTTCTCTGGGCCTCAGTTTGCCCATGTGGAAAATGAAGGTCTAGACTTATATGAAGAGTTATAAGGAAGACTTATAAGATCCTTTATACATCTGGTTCTGTGATTCTGTAAACAAAACCACAACCTGAGGCCTCCATGGAAGTATGTTAGAAGGTGGAAGAAAGGAAAGAAATGGATTTAATCCATGTTATGAGAAATCTGCAGAACAATCAGATTGATACTGAAATTGGTTTATCCTTGGCATTTTAATTTAGTAAGGGGAGAGCTCTGGATAGTAGTACTTTAAAGAAAGTGTCAGGATTTAAATTCTTTAATCTCATCTTTATCAAAATCCCTAGAATCATCTAAGTTTTGAGAAGACAAAGACAGAAAAATTCACAAGGCACTGAACAGAGATCATTACTGAGTTTGATCTCCATCTTTTAACATGACGCTAAATTGAAGGAGCATGTGAAATTGTTAACTCCAGAGAAAACTAAATCCAACAGTAAGGTTTTACTATAGGGTGATGATGGTTGGGATGGTGAAAGAAGAAAAGAGGATTTTAAAAAATCTTCTACCAATCTGGATGCTGTCATCAAATTGCTAGCTTTCTGGAAACTCCTTATTTCCTTTTTTAAAAGATATTTGAGTGAATACTCATACTTCAGAGACAGGAATATAACTGTCAGTTAGGGTTAATTTTTGTCATTCCTTTTCAGATATATGGTGGAACCTGTATGTTTCAGACAGTGATTCATTCACCTGAAATAATCTCTCCATTAAAAAAGTACATATATGCACAGTATAAATATGTTTATATACATAGGTAACTATATGTGTGTATATCCTACTCCCTTGGATGAATGAATGTAAACCAGCAAATGGAAATACATTCTCTAATGTTAATTACTTTTAACAGTATTCCATCATCTGGTCATGGGAGGTTAAGCAGCTAGAAAAATTCTATTTTCTCCATGCAACATGAATAAGAATAGATGATTTGGAGTATTGATGAAATGGAACTACTGCAAATTAGATGTTTCTCTCCCTTTCCCTTTCACTCTGTCTTTTCATCTCTTAGAGATTATTCTCTTCAGGTTAAAAAAAACAATATTGTATTATTAAATTTGGAGACAGAAGAGCTTTAATTTAGCAATCTTCCATTGAAATTTTTGAGAGTTTACTTTTTAAATGAATGTGTCAAAGCATGAAAAATGATTCTGCTTAGGATGGTAAAAAACAGCCTGACATTGTGACACTGTTGGGGGAGCTGTGAATTCGTGCCACCTTTTTGGAAAGAAATATGGCTATTGACAACAAAAGCTACAAAGCTGTTCAAACCCTCTGACCTACCAATCTCACTATAAAGATGTTACTGACAGGAACTCCGGGTCCCATAACTGAAAAAAAGCAAATGTCTAAGTAAAACTATTTGAAATAGCAAACAAAGCAAAAACTAAAACATAAATGACCTCTGTGCCCAACAAATAGGGAATGGTTCAATAAATCATGATGTGTATATGTAACATTATGCCATTAATAATATGAAGAAATATGGGGAAACTTATATGAAATGATACAAAAAAAGCAGAATTAGAGCAAATAAAATGTAAAAAATGAGAATTATGAAAATAAAATTTGGAAAAATGCACAGAAGGAAAAAAATTCAGAGGGGGAGATGGAAACAGTCAGCATGCTTTTTAAATATTGTATTAATGTCGATATTAGTTTGATACAGCATTTAATGAAGTACAGGCTTTGTGTCAAGCACTGTGTGATGCAAGGCTTGAATATACAAAGGGTCTATGATTTTGGCAGTATAGAAATTACTCCTCCACATAGAATTTTGCCAAACTCTGACCTTGTAGATAAAACCCAGAGAGTTGTCTGAGGCACACAGAAATTAAACACTTGCCCAAGGCAATACGTATGTAAGTATCTAAGACAGAATTTGAATTCAAGTTTTAAGGATTCCAAGCCCTATGCCATATTGTCTCTAAAGTTAATATAGGGATAGGAACTAGAACTATGATTTTATTGATGTAGCCAACTCCCAAATGAGGAAATTGACTACATCAATACTGTATGCTATCTCCCAGAGCATTTAAAAGTTAAATGATTTGCCCAAGGTCACAGAGATAGTATGTGTCAGAGCAAGGATTTGAACCCAGCTCTTCCTGTCTCTGAGATCATATTCACTGTCATACTGTCTCTATTGTATTAATATACACTATGTAAAAGTAGAAAAAATATAAAATGTTACAGTTTCACGTGTGATTATTCAAACATTTTGTGTTTGAATGTTAATTTTTGTCACTAAGTTTAGGACAAATTATTTTTGGAGAGTGAGTGAAGAAGGAACTATCATTTATTCAAACACCTTTAAATTGTATTTAATATTAGGGAGATTTTGACCATACGTATGCATCACTCACAACATGGTATGAATCACTGGGCTCAAACAACAGTGTGGACCATGGTCCCACCAGCAACTTTTGTCACTATTACTTTCATGATTTATTCTGTGTCAAACATCAAAGGTACATCACTCAGTCCTTCAAAGTACTTGGAATGTTGGGGATGAGGAAAACTTTGCAGAACATGAAGAAGACGTAGTTCCTATCCTCAAGAAGTTTATAGTCTAAATGAGTTGTACAGAATCAAGAGCCTAAGAGTAAATTATTCTTATGTATAGACTTGTATAATCTTTGTAAACAGGTAAAGCAAAAAAGATAGAACCCTTAATGAGAGAGAGTCAGTTTAGAACTCCACTCTAACTTTTTAGGAAAGTACAAAATTACAAACAAAGTGGATGTCCATCGACTGGGCAATGCGGAAATACGTTGTGGTATGTAAATGAAAATGGAATATTAATACACAATAAGAAACAAGGAATATAAGGTTTTAAAAAATAGGACATGATGAACTGATACAGAAATAAACCCTTAGAACTATATGTATAATGACATAAATAAAAACACTAAGAGGCAACCAAATACAGATTATTTTGAAATTATTTTGAAATCTAATTGAAATAAACAATGTTGTTCCTAGAGAATAAATTATGAAATTATACTTTCCTCTTCATGTTATAAGGACCATGGGTACAAAATATTGTGTATGACATGAGGTGAGGTTGCTTTGTTGGTCAGCTTTTGCTTAATTGTTTTTCTTTGTTACAAAAGGGCACAGTGTGTGTGGGTAGTATGGTTGGGAAATGATTAGGTTATAAATAAAAAAAAGAACTTCCCTCTATGTTCTGACTCAGCAGAGCAAGTTGGACAAGAATCCTGGCTTCCCCTTGTGTTAGAGAGAAGTTGGAGCTAGAGATAACTTTTAATGTATTATTTCATTAGCTCCTCAAAATATCCTTGTAAGGATGTTGGTTGGTGAGTTTTGTTTTTGTTCTGGACCCATGACTTATCACTGTAGGGAACTCTTGGTAAGTAACCTCTTTAACAACATAGATTGACAACGATTCTAAAATATATAATCTTCAAAGGTTTCTTGGACCACTAAAAACCAAGTGACTTGTCCAAGGACACAAAGCTAGTATGTATTAGAGGTTAATCTTGAACCCTGGTCTTGCTAACCCTGAGTACAATTCTCTATCCCTTATTCCCTATGGCCTTGCTGTAAGATCCCCATTTTACAGAAAAGGCAAAATCCCCAACTCTCATGCTTTCCCTGTCCCTTTTCTTTTCAAACTTTTGTCCCTGATCCTTGTCTCTCATAAGCAGCTCAAGGTTGATGTGGTACCAAGTCCTATTTCAGTCCTTGCCTTCCAAGGAAGGACTCAGCAGCTACAAGACTGGTGGCTCCAATGTCTGCATGCTCCCAAGACTGAAGAGACCAGACTAATAAAGAACCCCTACATTTCCCAACACAGAGTAGCTTGTACTTACATAATTTGCAGCGAGATCTGGATGTAGATAGTCAATTCCTGTAAGAAAGGAATGAAAGCACAGACATCAGAGGTTAATGCCTTCAGAATGTCTTCCTAACATCATCACACTAGCTATTACCTCTGATTTTTTCCCGCCATCACCCACCTCCTTGACTTCAACACATGCACTGCAAATATTGTGAAGATTGCAAGTCAGATTGATGTCATGTCATCTACCTGCCTCAAAGGTATCCCATTAATGCCTTAAGTTGAGATGTACTGGCAAATAAGCATCAGTGTCAGTCAGGAGAGACATGCTAGATGAGTTTGTCCCAATCTAGGTTGGGGCTAAAGGGTTAAATTCATAACACAGATGTCAGAGTTTATGACCACTCATTTAGTAAAACCCATTCCTGGGACAGAGTTGTAGAAATTCTTACATTTTATGCTTAAATTTACATACAATTAAAATTATTAAGTCTCTTACAAATTCTCATATTTTCATAGTAGATTTCAATCTTCTTTTACAAATTCTTACATTTTCATAGTAGCTTTCAATCTAATAGTCATGGAGGAGATAATCTTATCAGAATAGTGCCTTTCTCTTAGAGGATGGGAGGTAGTGTTGGTAGAAACAAGATATATACCCAGAAATGATCAGAATTAGAAATTCATCCACAAGTATAACTGGTGAACACCAACCAATGTTTGAATGCTAATCCAGGTTACTCATAATTGGTATATTCAAAGATATTTGCGGGTGGGGGGCAAGACCAGGTAGATGTGGGAGTGAGGAAAGGAGACATCTTATTACAGATGAATACATTTGTGAAAAGCACTAAGTCTCTTTGTCCTCCTGAATATGAAACAGTCTAAACTCCAATGTTCAAGAGTCATTTGAGCTAGGTTACAGCCCTGTCAGAGCTGACCAGCTTCTGTGGCAAGTCCAAGATGGCTCATGGTGGATCAAGGTTGACTATGCCACAGCCTTGCATGAGTTCTGGCTGTATCTTTTGTTTTAGCATAAAAAAATTAGCAATGTTTTTTGTGAGCCTGAGCTTAAAACCAAGTGGACCACTGCAAACTTGGAGGGGATGGGGGCTTGGAGGGAGTGTGGAGGGATGTTTAACTACTGCTTAAAAGAGGGTTCCTGGGGACAGGGAAGGAAAGAGAGAATTCGGAACTCAAAAATTTTAAAATGATTAAAAAATTGTTTTTGTAGGTAACTGCGGAAAAATAAAATCCTAAAGTATAAAAAATAAAATAAAATGTGACATCCTCCCATCCCCCTACCCCCAGGGTTCCTTATGATGGCCATGAGAAGTGGGTCATCCAGGAAAGTGCCTTGTGATCTCTAAAAGTTCAGTTTTGAGTATATGATATTGTTAGCAACTAGGTGGAACAGTGGAGAGAACCCTGGAGCTTGAATTAGGGAGATGGGGAAGATGTGTATCTTGTATGCACATAGTTATTTGCATATTGACTCCTCTATTAGATTTTGAGTTCCTTCAGAGGAGAGAATTGTTTTTGCTTTTCTTTGTATTTCCAATGTTTAGCACAGCATCTAATACACAGTGAGCACTTAATAAATGCTTGTTGACTAATCGAAATGCATTGAAAAAAATCTGTCATTATATGTAATGATTCATACCTATGGAAAGGTATGCACTGGGAGTCAGGAAGACCTGAGTTCATATTTGACCTCAGACATTTACTAGCTGGGTGACCCTGGCTAAGTCACTTTCTTCCCTTCCTTCGTCCCTCCCTCCCTCCTTTGTCCCTCCCTCCTTTCCTTCCTTCCTTCCTTCCTTCCTTTTCTTCCTTTCTTTCTTTTTTATTCCTTCCTTCTTCCCTCTATTATTATCTTTTGTGCATGTCTTCTGAGGGTGTCTTTTGATTCAGATAATCAGTTATTATGTTATTAATTCATTTCGACACCACCTGGAATAGCAGATGGATAGCTGGCTACCTTAGTTTCCATGCCTGCCTCTCACATATAATGTCTGTGTGGTCACAGGCAAGTCCCTTAACATCTCAGTGGCTCAGGCAAGTTTTTAAGACTGTAAGGTGCTAAACAATTGTTGATCTGTTTTGGTAGGAGTTTTGTTTTGGTAATTCTCTATAATGATGGTTAGGATAAAAAAACACTCCACATCTTATTCCTTTATCAATTCTTGGTATGCATGTGTCTGTGAGAACCTCTCAGTAAGTCACTTGCATTCAGAGCTCACACAAGAAGATCCCAATACTTTTTTTTAAACATTAATCTGATTTGTTTATTTACTTTTAGTTTACAAGATTCAGTTCCAGAGTCCCTTGAGTTTCAAGTTTTCTCTTCTTCCTTACCCCCCTTCTTTTCCCCCACCACCTCCCTGGCACCCCATGGTGGCATGCAAATACTTTCACATTGGACGTTAGTCTGATTGTATAGAAGAGTTGTAACCAATGGAGTGGACAATAGAAAAAAGGAAACAAAACCAAACATGAAAAAGAATGATAGCATGTAGATTGCTTCAGTCTCCATTTAAACTCTGTTCTTTCTACATCTTTCTCTGAATGGAGACATCTCCTTCCATTGTGAGACTTGTAGAGTTGTCTTATAACTATGTGTTGCTGAGAAGAGTCCAGTTTATCAAGGCTGATTGTCGCACGTAAAATGTGTCTGTGATTGTGTACAAGTTTTTGCTGGTCCTGCTCTTCTCACTTAGCATCAATTTGTATAAGCCTCTCCAGGCAAATATGAAGTCCATCTCATCCTCATTTCTTATAGAACAACAATATTCCATTACATTCACATACCACAACTCATTTAGCCATTCCCCAATTGATGGGCATCCCCTTAATTTCCAGTTTTTTGCCACCACAAAGAGAGCTGCAATAAATATTTTTGTACATATGAGTCCTTTTCCCAGTTCTATGATCTCTTTAGGATACAACCCCAGAAGTGGTATTACTGAGTCAAAGGTATGCAATTATTTATAACCCTTTGGGCATAGTTCCAGATTACTCTCCAGAACAGTTGTATCAGTTCACAGCTCCACCAACAATGCATTAGTGTTCCAATTTTTCCACATCCTCTCCAGCATTTGTCATTTTCCTGTTTTGTCATCTTAGCCAATCTGCCTGGTGAGATGTGGTACCTCAAAGTTATTTTGATTTGCATTTCTCTAATCAATAGTGATTTAGAGCATTTTTTCATATGTTATAGATATCTTTAGTTTCTACCTCTGAGAATTGCCTGTTCATATTCTTTGACTATTTATCAATTGGGGAATGACTTGTATTCTTATAAATTTTACATAATTCCCTGTATATTTTAGAAATGAGGCCTTTATCAGAGACACTGGTTGTAAAAATTCTTTCCCAGTTTCCCACTTCCCTCTTAATCTTGGTTACATTGGCTTTGTTTGTACAGAAACTTTTCAATTTCATGTAATCGAGATTATCCAATTTACATTTTATAGTGCTCTCCAACTAGAAGATTCCACTACTGAAAAAAAAAATC
>CM053595.1:194772441-194783836 GCA_028646575.1 Pseudocheirus occidentalis | reverse complement strand
TAACTGTTTGACTTGGACAAGTCACTCAATGGCTTTGGGCCTTGGTTTCCTCATAAAAGATGTAGGGGGCTGGACTTTGATGTATAAGGTCCTTTCCAGATTTTCTGTCAGTGATTTAGATTGCCATAGAATCAAATTCAATATAAATTCTTAAGTTCCCAGACTGCCTTGTTGCACCTGCTAAAGGCCCTGCCACCATAATCACTTGGTGGGAGGGTTGCCAGGGAGATCTGTGGTACTATTCATAGTTTTAATAACCTAGGATTATACAATTGTCACATGTCCATGTCTTAGCCAAGGAAAAACAGGGCCCATGGAGGATACAAATTGGTTAATGGCAAGGAGGGCTAGGCCTTCTTCAACTAATCTGCTGTATCTCTTGAGAACACAGAAACAGTGAAGTCAGAAGATGTGGCCGTCCCAACTAAGAGAGAGACTAAAAGCTTTTGAGGGGAATAAGAATGTCAAGGTGAAGCCCCTAACAAAAGCAGAGTTTTACTTAGTGGATAGAGTCAATTGGGTAAGTCTCAAGATCTAAGAGGAAAAAAAGGCCCAATTAGGGTTTTAGACATCTTTTCCCCCCAATATTAGACCACCTTCTTTCTCAGGGTGTCATGCTGCAATGCCTTTGCCTGAAGCTCTCTTTAAACCAGTACCTGACCTTGCCTTGAGCCTTGGCCTTCTGATTTTGACTTTCACAGGTCCCAGGGTACCATCCTAACTCTAGTCCTTCATGAGCATCTCCGACATTAACCACCTATCCCTTGACCTCCCCTTCCCACTCCATTGCTCTTACGACCATCACAGAATTACAGAACTAAGGAATTTCAGCAATGGCAGGAACTTCAGAGGCTACTTAGTTCCCAACTCATACCTGAGGAAGAATCCTCTTTAATACAAGGACAGGCGACCATCCAGCTTCAGTTTAAATCATTAGGCAGCTCATTGAGGTTTGGGATTGTTTTCCTTACTTGAAACAAAATCTTCCTCTACTCAACTTCCACCCATTGCTCCTACTTTTACCCTCTGGGGACAAGCAGAACAAGACCAATTCCTCTTTAGAAAGACAACACTTTGAATCCTGGCTGTCTTCACTAAGCTTGTCTTCTTGTTTCTAGGCTATACCTTTTCAGTTCCTTCAACCAATCTTCATAGAGCATGCTCTTGAGGCCTTTCATCATCCTGGTTTTCCTACTCTGGATGTCTTCTGGCTTATCTGTGCCTATCATAAAATATGGCACCTGGAGATGAACATGATACCCCAGATATGATCTAAGGCAGGAATATGACTTTACTTACTTCTACCCATTTCTTAACTGGAACTTGACTGCCTGCCTTGGAGTGATGGCCAGATTCTCAGCTGGAGTTCTCAAGACCATACAGTACCCTTACAATTAAAGTGTTGAAGGTATTACAAGTGGAGCTTGTGCTAAAGCCTATAAATTAGGATTATGGGGCAGGTGGTCTACCTGTGGATTATGCATTTCTGGGCATCAGCAGGTATACCTTCCTCCTGTTGTTCAGTCATTTTTTTTCAATAATGTCTGACTCTTCATGACCCCATATGGTATTTCTTTGGCAAAGATTCTAGCACAGTTTGCCATTTCCTTCTTCAGCTCATTTTACAGATGAAGAAACTGAGATCAACAGGGTTAAGTGACTTGCCCAGGGTCACACAGCTAGTAAGTGTCTGAAGCTGAATTTGAACTCAAGAAGATGAGTCTTCCTGACTCCAGGCCTGGTACTCTATCCATTGTACCACTTAGCTGCCCATGGCCTTCTAGTTATGTTTAATTAATATTAATTTGAGAAATCAACACATTTGCTACTTAAAATGTGATCTAGACTAACACCCAATAGTGAGGGAGGGTAACAGAGATGGGGGGAAATAATTGTGCTGGATGGCAAGAAGAAGCTAGAAAGTGATTTTAAAAGTGATTACAATCTTGCCATACATATTCTATGAATGGGTGATCTCCATGAAGATAACTAGGCATTTATAAAAACAGCTTGTAGATTATGAGTTTATATGATAGCAATTTTTTGTAGGTTTAATAATCTGATTAAATTCATCTAGCATCAATTAAATACCTACTATGTGCTTAATAAACTATCCAAGTACCTCCTATGTGTTATGAAGTTCTCCACTCTGTTGGGCACTTGGGGTACAAAGAAAAAAATGAAAAAGGTCCTGTGCTCCCAGAGTTTATACCCCAGTGCAAATAGGCATGGGGGTGGACACAGAATTTATAGATAATTTGAAAGAAAGTGAGAGAATAAATGACTGAGGGAAGTGGTCAGAGAAGTCTTTAGGAAGAAAATGATGCCTGGACTGAGCTTTGAAGGAGATACATTAGGTTCAGAGAAAACAAGTTGAGAATGGAGTTCATATCAAGTATGGGTGCTCAGAGATTAGCTCAGTCTCCAAATCTGTATCTCTGATACGATATCTAGTTAACAGAATGGCTGGGAAGTATTATTTTACTGCCTATGAATGCAGATACATACTGTTTGCTTTGCATATCAGTGGAATTCCCTTTCTTTCTTAGGCTGTAGGGGCAGACAGGGATGTCCAATAACATGATAAGTGGTTGCTGGACAGCTGATCATCTCAATACCTTGAAGGCCAAATTTTCTAGTATTTATAGTTCAGTATACTCATCTCATTATCCTCTAAGGGAAGTCTACCTTTCAACCCACTTTGCACTCCTCTGCAGACTCTATGATCCACTAGCCTACTCTGGCTGACTCGCTCCTCATACAATATGCTCTATCTTCCACTCTTTGCCTTTGCTCTTGTTGTCCCCCATGCCCAGAATGTTCTACACTCCTCTTTTCAAACTTCTACTTTCCTGTTTTTCTTTAGGATTTAGCTAAAATTTTACCTTTTGCAGAAGACCTTTCTCATTGCCCTCACCTACTAGCACCTTCACTGTGATACTACCTTCCATCTATCCTGAATATATATCTTGTATGTACATAGCTAACTGCATATGGTCTTCTCCATTAGAATGTGAGCTCCTTGAAGACAAGGACTTTTATTTTTTGCCTCTTTTGGTATTTCTAGTATTTAGAGTAGTACCTGGTAGTTTGATCTCATAGTAGATACTTAATCAACTTGGTCATTAGTTGATCTTTAGCTTTGAAAGAATCACAACAGAATGATATCTTGGAAAGAACACTGAACTTGCGGTCAGGATACTTGGTTTTGAATCTCAACTTCAATACTTCCTACCTATGTACCCATGGGCAAATTACTTATTATAAGGGGAAGGGATTAGATGAGTTCTTAAGGTCCCTTATACTTCTAAACAGTGTGGCTTAGGAGGATCTAGAAATTCCTTCTTAAAATTTTTATTTGAGTTCCCAATTTTTTGCATACATTTTCCCCACCCCTGAGGTCACAAAACAATATAAGAAATAAAAACAAACAGTAAGTTACCTTAACTGAATTTCTCTCCTTCCACCCCACAGGACCTCCTCTCCCTTCTTCCTTTTCACTCAGAGTGCCCAGTTTCTCAATGACTAACAAATCTGAATTCAAATGGAGACAGCACATCACCAAGGAAAAAAGCACCCACTCTAGACAGTATTAGGACCTGAGTTAAAATTAGTAATGTGCTGGTAAATGTTTGACAACCAGTTCTCTGGAAAACAAATGTATGCAGGACTCCATCACTTTCTTAAGTCTAGAAAGTCAACCAAACAATGAATGGAGCCCATATTTGTAGTATTTGTCAATTTCTGATGTGAAATTGCTCACAATGAAAATTTTACAATCAACTTTTGTAAGCTTATACAGGTTGGGTCCATCAGACTTCTGATTAAAATTCTCTCTCTGATATTTACTACCTTGGACAGTTACCTTGGACAAATCTTTATCCTCAAGTATCCTCCCTGGTATCAATTTTCTTCATCTATAAAATGAGGGTATTGGATTAGAAGGTTTATGAGGTTCCCTCTAGCTCTATAACAACTATCATAATATGGTCAAAAAGACAGTTACCCATCAATCCTTCAGGGAGACAGGGAGGGGTGACATGGGTCTTAATCCAGGCACTTTAAACAAAGGATACTAAAATATACATAGGAAGAGCTACTGGGGAGGGCAGTCTTTAAAGGTATATTTCTAGTTCCCCTTTGATAGTTAACTTTCTGTATTCACCAACCAAAGAACGTGTCAGGGCAGGACTGGGGTTGTGGGAGGCCTCCATCATACTTAGTTGTCTATACAAGGTTTATTTAGAACCAGGAATTGGTTCTCAACAACTGATACATTGCAATGCTAACCCTAGCTTGGAAAGGTTTCCATATGGGCTAAAGCACTGAACATGAAATAGTTGAGTAGGGTCAAGCATCAATACAGACCCTCCAGTCTTTCCTTTTATCTCTCTTTCTAATTTTCAAAGATCTCAGCTACCAGAAAAAAAAACCTCTTTTATCCTCTTCAAAATGTATCACTCATCAGAAAACACAGCAACATTGTTTTCAGGTTTTGATACTTAATGGACTCTCCAAAGAAAAATCAGGCTTTAAACTGGATGATTTATTTGTCTTCCATAGCAATATGGTTTCAAAGACTTGCTTTAGAGAACACAGTGTTCTTTGTGGACCTCCAGAAAGAATACAAATCATTATTTAATTTCTCAATGTCCTGCATATGTAAATTAACCAAGAAAAAACAATGAAACTCATTTCTGGAGAGTTCAGGCAGATAACAAATACTAGGGAATTTTCTCCAATGGCTTAGTCTAGGAAATCAAGGTAAGCAAACTGGCAAAGTTTACATGGGCTTCCAAGGTAACTGGTACCACAGGAGGGGCCTCGTTGGCTGAAGAGCCAGGTTCCGTGAAGTACATGTGAAGTATTTGATGCTTTTGGCTGTGTTATATCACTTTCCAACAGGCTGAAAGTAGTGGTCCAATGTGAAATTGAACTATTGTCTATTAGCACTGTGTGTACAAGTGGTGATTGGATATGCAGACTTAAAAACCTCTTAGAGATGTTGGAAGTGCTATGTAAAAATAAAAAAGCACATCTTTAACAGGGAAAGAGTTGATCATGGTTTTGGTGAGGTTTTTTGAGGGGATTTTGGTATGAGTTTTTGAGGGTATTTTGGTAGATTTTTTTGTATGTTTGTGTAAAGACCAAACCAGAAAAAAATGATTTGAGAGTTAGAGGAACAGATCCATAGCCTCTTGGGAACCATGAACCCATGGTTCAGTAGAAAGAGCTTTGAACTAGTAATTAAAGGACTTGAATTCAAATCCTAGCTCTGTCTCTTGGTACCTATATGACCATAGATGTATCATATAACCAGTTTCCTCATCTGTAAAATGATGGGATTGGATTAGATGGCCACTATGGTCTCTTCCATCCTTAGATCTATGATCATATGAAAATAAGCATTTTTAAAAAAATCATTCAATTCTGGAGAATCTTAGAATTCAGATTGTCCCTGTTCCCATGCAAAACTAACATTTTGTAGCACAATCTAGATATGACAATATACACATATTATACATACACACATAAATACTTATATGATATATCATGACAGCAATAAGAAAGAAGAGCCACTAACAACGTCATTTTTGGGGGGGAAATACTAATTTTTACATCACGTCTTACATACAAATAGTCCTATGAGTTCTACTTTAGTAAATTCTGACCCTTCTTCTTCCCCCCCTGCTATTACTCTTGTATAAGTTTTCATTACTACCTATCTGGATGATTGCCATACTCTCCTAATAGCTACAATGTCTGTTTTTAGTGGTTATGAGAAAACGAAAATGTATTTAAATTTGATGTCTTAAATTTTACTTCAGGGACCTAGGGGGAGCAAAAATTTAACTGCTGATGTACATAATCAAGTCATAACACAGTCATTGACTAGTTATTCTGATTCAACCTTCTAGCACAGTAGAAACAGAACCATAACCCATAATTTTGCTGTTATTCTTGTCCTTGGGACATTGACATATATGTAGATGTGATACTTTATGTGTCATATATTTAATAATATAATACATAGCACTATAAGGGCAGGGATCCTAACACATTTCTTTATATTCCCAATATTAGCACAGGGCTATGAAAATAGTAGGTACTCAATGGATGTATTATTGTTGTTTGTGGAATTACCAAATTGGAATTTGGTAGAACTGGAAGGGAGAGGAGAGCGATTTGAAACAAATCTTATTTGAACAAGAATCCCTTCTCTGACATCATGCAATCTTTGCTTTACATCCTTAAGTAAAAGGAAAAGCACTGTCACCAGAAGCAGCCCATTCCTGTGCTTGGATAGCTATAATTATTCGAAGATTTCTCCTGACGTTATTTGAAATTTTCCTCTTTGCAATCTTCAACCCATTTTCCCTAGTTTTTTGTTCTGGGGTCAAGGAGAACAAAACAAATCCCTATTCCATGTGAGAACTCTTCAAATACCTGAAGACAGTCATCATGAAGATAGCCACACACACACACACACACACACACACACACACACACAGGTCAAGGTCAAATGGCTTGTCCATTGTCACAGTGTATGTCAGAGCCAGACTTTGAACTTAGGTCTTCCTGATTCTGAGGTTGTCCTCTGTGCATCATACCAGATTGTCCCTCTAAATTCTTAGATAACCCTCCACCATCCCGTTGCTCTCTTCTGAATTATCTACAGTTTGTTAATGTTCCTTCTAAAATGTAGAGTTCAGAACTGAAAACAGTACTTCATTATGTAAGGGCTGACTAGGGCAGTTGGATCTCCCAGATACCAGCCTTCAACATCTGCTTCCTCTGCTTCTGTTCCTGGGCTGCTGAATTGTGAGGTCATTTAACCATGTTGACTGGGTACATTATAAATTTATGTTATCTGATTTCAAGGAGTCCCTCTCTGCTACAAGGAAATCTATTCTTTCTTTGGTAATTGATTCTGTAATGTAATTTTGCATTTCCCACAGTAGTTATTCCAAGTCTTGTCTCCTTAAGTTTCCCGCACCATCTCTTTGTTATCCTTGCCTCTTATAACCTCACCTCATGCTTTACTGAGAAAGGTCATTTGCTATAACTCCCTCCTTTTTCCTACTGTGCCTCTATTCTACAGCTCAAAATCCATTGTCACTAGTCCCCATTCTGTCCTACTTCACTCCAGTATCTGATGAAGTGGTTGTTCTTTTCTTTATCTACATCAGACCTTTTTCTTGTGCCCTTTATCCCATCTCCTCCCATCTCCTTCAGCGGATTTCCCCTCTTCCCACAATTATTTCCCTCTCTATTTTACAAGTTATTTCTATTTACTCTTTCCCTATTTCTTAGGAATATGTCTAATTCTTCTCTATTTTAAAAAAGTTCACTTGACACTATTATACTTTTAGTCTATTGTCCTATGTCTCATTTCCCTTACATAGCAAAACTCCATAAAAAGTTATATATAATCATTGTCTCCACTTACTTTCCTTTCACTCTGTTCCCAACCTTTGCATTATGGCTTCCATCATCATCATCATCATCATCATCATCATCATCGTCATCGTCATTGTCATCGTTATCATCATCATTACAGCTAACATTTATATAGTGCATTCATATTTGCAAAGTGCTTTATATTTTATAGTCTTTTTATCCACATAATAACCCTGTGCTATTATTATTATTATTATTGCCATTTTATAGATAAAATAACAGATTAAGAGAAGTTAAGGGACTTGCTCAGGGTCACACAGCTATTAAGTGTCTGAGGCAGCATTTATGTTTGGATTTTCCTAACTCCAGGTCTAGCACTTCAAATATTATATCACTTGGCCACCTCATCACTCAAATGAAATTTCACTCTCCAGAGTTATTAGTGATTTATTAATCTCCAAATCCAATGACCTTTAACTGTTCCTATCCATATTGTCTCTGTAGCATTTGATGCTGTTGGTCATGCTCTTTCCTGGATATTCTCTGTTCTGGGTTCTCATGACATTGCTTTCTCTTGGTTCATCCTATCTGTCTTGATACTCTTTCTGAGTGTCCTTTGCTGGACATGTTCTGTCCCCCAACCAAGGATCTTTTCTCTTGTTTCCCTACATTCTCTTTTTTCAGAAAATGTATCAAATTCCATGGATTTGATTATAATTTCTATGCAAATGACTCCTAGAACAATATGTCTAGTTTTCATCTATCCTTGCTCTAGGCCTATGTAATTAGTATCTTATGGAAAAACTTTTCACTGGTTGGTTCTTCAACTCAGTATGTCCCAAACCAAACTTTTCTTTTTTTCCCCCAAACCCACTGATCTTCTGTAATTGTCTATTTCTTTTAAGGGTACCACAATTTTCATAGTCACACAGGTTTACAAACTAGGAATTGTGCTGGACTCTTCATTCTCCTTCATTTTGAGGAGAGCCCCAGGCTGGCTAACATTAATTTCCCTCCAGTCTGTGCTTTTGACTGTTTTGGACTTCAACACCATGCCTTATTCTCAGTTTGACCCTCAAACCTCCTTAGTACATGGGGCATCTCTGCTTTGGACATCCATTCTCTCCTGCTGTTCTCTCATCCTGAGGCATCCATCTGTCTTGCCAGCTCCCTTCTTCCATTGGTCAGTTCCTCTTAGGGCCTTCGTTTTTGGGGAGGGACATGGGTATGTAAACCTTTATTCACCTACCAGATGAGCTTCTGAATTTTCGGACTTCAAAACTATACCCCTGAATGGCTACCTTCAGCTCCTTCTTCCATTCCATCATTTTTCAGCTCCCTTTTGTGACATGTTGCCTCTAACCTTTACAACGGAAGTTCCTTGAGGGCAGGGACTGTTTTTCTTTTGGTTTGTATTTGTAACCCTAATTTGGTACATAGTAGTAATCTAGATGCGCATATAGTAAATACTTTTGCTTGCCTCACTACTTCAGCTGTATCAAATTTGACACTCCAACAGAATCAAATACAGTAGAGAGGTCAGGAAGGAAGTGTACTGAGACAAGGCCATAGAGATTTGTCAATGAAAATAACAGTTCTTTATCAACTTTCAAAGAAAGCTTATGCGTGATCTTCAACATAAGGCTTTTCTTGATCCCTCTAACTGCTGGTACCCCATGAAATTACTTTGTGTGTTTCATATTTATTTTTATGCACACTTATTTTTGCTTTTTGGAGGAGGGAATGCAGGGCAATTAGAGTTAAGTGACTTGCCCAAGGTCACATGGTTAGTTTTGTGTTAAGCGTCTGAGGTTGGATTTGAACTCAGGTCCTCCTAACTCCAGGGCTGGTGCTCTATTCACTGTGCCATCTAGCCACCCCTTATGCACATTTTTTACCCTGATAGAATGTAAGCTCTCTGAGGATTGGAATTGTTTCATTTTTTTCTTTCTTCCACCTCCCCCCCACCCCCTTCCCCTCAAACCCCTCCTCCCACCCCAACCCAGGAACCATCATGGTACCTGGTACAGTTTAGGTACTTAATAAATGCTAGTTGATTGATTGTTTGATTGATTGGCTATTGATTCCTTAGTCCTGAGTGCTATAGATTTCTTAATATAGCTTTAGAGAAGACTGTCCCCCACATATAACATGGAGATGTCACTGTGTGGCTCCCAGGGAGACAGAATAGACTTCTCTTGCCTCTTCTCTTCCAACCTTTCTCTAGAGCAGTGGTTCTCAACCTTCCTAATGCCATGACCCTTTAATACTCGTATGTGGGCATATCTGCATGTGGGCGGACCTGCCTGGAGATGGATAGAGGAACAATGTCTTGGTTCCTAAGACCATCGGAAATACGTGTTTTCCGATGGTCTTAGGTGACCCCCAAAGGGGTAGCGACCCACAGGTTGAGAACCACTGCAGTCTAGAGAGACTTTATTTTCTGCCAGGAAGTTGGGGCCAGAGGCTGACCACTCTGCTCTCTTCAGAGAGAAAATTATATTATTTATAATTATATCTATCTATCTATCTATCTATCTATCTATCTATCTATCTATCTGTCCGCCGTCCATCCATCCATCCATCTGTCTGTCTGTCTGTCTATCTATCTATCTATCTCTATAATTATATCTATCTGTATTGTTAGTCCAGGAGATATGATTTCCAAGTTCAAGCTAAACTTCTGATTGCCATTTCTTAATGGGGAAATGAGGACTCTGGATACAGAGGAGTATATATAATATACATAGGAGAAAGTATACCAAACAATACACACTGAAGGAGTTTTCCCATTGGGAGCTGAGAGAGGGAGAGAGAGAGAGGGAGAGACAGAGAGGGAGAGGGAGAGGGGGAGAGAGAGAGGGGGAGAGAGAGATAAAGAGAGAGAGAGAGAGAGGGAGAGGGAGAGGGAGAGAGAGAGAGAGAGAGAGAGAAAGAGAGAGAAAGAGAGAGAGAGAGAGAGAGAGAATGAGATCTCACTCAAAGGGGTACCTCCCTGAAGTCTCTAGTGTAGCAAGCTGGAAATAGGGACACAATAGAGACTAGCAACTCTTTTCATGTTAGTTTCTTCCCAGAATCTTATTCTCCCACCAGTAATCTGAAGTGATGTTGGCATTGTCCATCTTCTTTCTCTCAAGGTTGGAAGCCAGATGCACCCAAAAGGACTACA
Source organism: Pseudocheirus occidentalis (assembly GCA_028646575.1). NCBI lineage: Eukaryota > Metazoa > Chordata > Mammalia > Diprotodontia > Pseudocheiridae > Pseudocheirus > Pseudocheirus occidentalis. The sequence continues at coordinate 194,773,266 of CM053595.1, read as the reverse complement.
AAGGCCAACAAGACTAGAGAGCCCTCAAAGTGGCTGGAGCTCTCTTCTCTCCTGCTGTTGTCAACTCCAACCTATCCCTGCTGCAAACACAGGGCATTGATCTCCTCCAATAAGGAGAAAGTCTCATACCAATAGACTTTGGGATTCTGGTTACATAGCCTAACACTGGATTAGCATTTTTGGCTGTTGTATCTCCTTCTTGTATTATATAAAGCTTGTACTACTTGAAAACTTCCAGGTTTCTTTTTCCCATCTTCTCTGCTGCTATTTAATCAAACATCTTGGAGATGGTATTTGTGAAATTTAATTTTTTGAACCTAGTATAAGGTATTACTTTATGTGATCATGATGATAATAATAAATGAGATAGGGAGTGTTACAGTTTTTGGGGGTCAGGCTGTATAGGTTTCACCTATACCCTTCCTCAACAGGCTTCGGGCGTCCCCGGCTCCTGGCTTCCGCTTTCTCCGGGAGAAACGGCTGCACAGAAAACTTAAGACACAGGGCTTGCTTCTTGCTACTTTCTCTTAGGCTTGGCGTGGCTGGAACTCCCTCTCATTCTCTAAGCTTGGCATGGCTGGACTTTCTCTTCTTTAGAGCACAACACTTGCCTCTAGCTACGTTCTCTAAACTTGGCATGGCTGGACTTCCTTCTGCCTCCGGGTAGCCTGTATTTAAGTCCTTTCTCCAGGGCCCCTTAGGGCCCCTCCTCTGGCCTTGTCCTGGCCACAGCGAGCCAATCGTGCATCACCCCAAAGGCGGAGAGATAATCCTGCTTATCGCAAACAGGTGCAACCTTCGAATTCTGTCCCCAGGTGATCACGG
>CM053595.1:194752681-194771941 GCA_028646575.1 Pseudocheirus occidentalis | reverse complement strand
CGTGCATCACCCCAAAGGCGGAGAGATAATCCTGCTTATCGCAAACAGGTGCAACCTTCGAATTCTGTCCCCAGGTGATCACGGGCCTCCTTTTAGCTGAGGACCAATTCAACCCATTACCAACAAGAGCCCCAACAAGGGAGCTCCAGGACCAAGGCAAGATGAATGGGGGTTGACATGTAGGCATAAATTTTGGGCATGGAGCAAGGAAAATGGAAATGTCTAGAGGGCAATAGCATGGGCTAGAACAATGTCTAATAGCGTCAGAGAAGAGTGAAAAGACTGTCAGGGAAATACAGTTAATCAGGGAAATACAGTTAATCTTTTTTTTTCAACCTCTACCTCTGGTTTCTTGCCTTCCCTACATTTCAAGAAAGTCCTCTGCTTATGTTCCTTAGAGTCATGGAAAGTGACCAGATTCTGTTTCTGAAGTTTAGATTCATTGCCATTGAATCTCCTGGGTGCAGTTTCAGACAGTTTTGGTCTGGGGATGTTTACTAAAAGCCAGCTTCTACCAAGATGACTTAGCATCACCCTGGAATGAGGTCTTTAGATGGTGTTCTCAGGGGACTTCTGAGATGCGGGCTTCTCAGCAGAATGAAGCCAAGAACTCACTGTGATGATACCAGACTAAAAAGTTAGCTTTGTCCCTGCCCTACTTCCTTAAATTGACGGAGAAGTAGCAGGTCCATATACTGAATTTAAAGGGGAGAAGATGAAGTATGCACAGCCATAGCTTAATGATGTATTTTCCTCAGGGACTGGAGAAAGATGAGGATTTAGTCATAAAATGGAAAGACAACATGGTTTAGGCTCTACAGTATCAGTCAGTCAACACACATTTATTAAGTGCCTACCATGTTCCAGACATTGTGCTATGTAATGCACCTCATCAATATCTTTTGAAGAATGCTTGTACTTTTACAGTGAGCTTCATTGTAAAGGAAGCAAACAGATAAATCCAGGGGTGTGTAGGAGTTTGCCTCAACTAACTCTTAGGAACCAATAACCAAGAGCCAATTTTCAGTGTGAGCATTTACCCTTCAGAAATCGGCACATGTTACAAATAAGGGCTTGATTTATTGATTGTCTAGACTTAAGAAAGTGAGAGAGAAAATGTTAAACAAGGCAGATTAAGCTTAAAAGTGTAGCATGCATTTTTGGAGAGTCAGTTGTTAAATATTTATAGAACGCTTCTGGACAAATCCATGTTCCCAAATGATATAACATTTTGAAATACTTACCATCATCCATGATTCCTATGGTAACTCCTTTTCCTGTGTACCCTAGCTCCCAGGCTTCAGCCACATTTAAATCAAGTCCTGGAGTCCCATCAGCTTGTCCAGTGTTGATCTGATACATGAATTCAAAAGCAGAAGAGCTTTATTTAATTTGTATCAAATACTTAGAGTTTTCATTTCATATTTATTATATGGTGCTTTAATGTTCTTTTCTTCATTATGATTTCTACATGCTTATTATATAATGTTTTATATTTCTGTATATGTCATATTCTACCTACTAACTTATAAATGCCACGAAGGCATTTATTTTTGTATTTATTTATTTTTATCTCCCAGGGTTTTGTACATAGTAGCACTTCCTAAGCGGATTATGCAATCATAGTTATAAACCTGGAAGGGACCTTAGAGGCCACTGAGTCCAACAGCTTTTTAGATGAGGAGAATCAGCAAATCACCCAGGGGCAGGTAGGTGGTGCAGTGGGGAGAACATTGGGCTTAGAATCAGGAAGACTTATCTTCATGAGTTCACATCTGGTCTCAGATACTTACTAGATGTGTGACCCTGGGCAAGTCACTTAACCCTGTTGACCACAGTTCCCTCATATGTAAAATCAGCTGGAGTAGGAAATGGTGAACCACTTCAACGCCTACTAAGAAAATCCCAAAATTGGGTCACAGAGAGTCAAACATGGCTGACATGACTGAATGACAACAAAGACTAATCCGAGATTGCAGAGTTTAGTGTAAGGATATAAGTGAAATTTGAACCTAGGTTTTCCTGACTTTGAGACCAAAGTATTACTATCCATAATACCACACTGATTCTAAATGACTTTTGAATGAATGAGTGGCCAACATGTTTTACTGTGTGATCTAATATTCAAGGTTGAAAACAGAGTCATGCAAAGCAACAAGATCCTAAATCCACACTTTTGCTCTCCCTGTTAAGTCATGATGCTTATCCCTTGGTAAAGTTCACTTCTCAGACAGGATTGTAATGCATTGGCTGTTCTATGGACCTTTAAGGTAAGCTAGTAAACTAGTCCTTTAGAAAGCTCTTGACGACTTTTAAATTGCCAGATTCAGTGGTTTTCCCCCAATTCTCATTTTTAAAATCTCTCCACAGTATTTGACACTGTTAGGGAAGGGAGAATTAAGAGTCCAGGATAGCTCCTAGGTTGTGAACTGGGGTGACTAGAAGATGAATTCTTTGTAGGAAGTAGCATCAAATATTACTTTAAAACACATAAAATCCATGATTAGATTGTGTGGATGATCTTTCCACCCACATACATTTTAGCTTCTCTAAGACTTAGGTAAAAAAAAAAAACACAACACAACAACCAACAAACCAAAACCTAAACCAAAAACCAAAACAAACCAAAACAACAGCAAACTTATTGTGCTGTATCTACTTTGATTACAAACCTATCCTAACCAGGATAGTCCTTGTATAAAAGATAGATCTCTAGGCCCAAGAGTTTCTGGTTTCAAAGAAACCCTGTACATCTGAAGCCTTTCTGGTTACAAAGGACTGGCCAGAGCTAATTCTTCACTGGTCTAGTCTTTAAAAAGAATCGTTTCAATTTCAAGGGTCACTTCCATTGCAAGATCATGGTTTCATAGATTCAGTGCTGGAAGGCACTTAGAGCCTATCAAGGCTAGCCCCTTTTTGTTACAGTTGAGGAAATTGTGGCACAAAGAGACTGAATAGCTTGCCTAGGGTCACACAAGTGTCTGAGGTGGGATTAGCAATTGGGTCTTCTAGCGCTCCATCCACTGTGATATATAAATTCTCTAAAATAGTAATATTTAGACAATCAAAGTGAATGAGGATGAGGAGAAAATAAAGCCAGAATTTGATTCCTTCTTAGGGAATGACCAAGTCTGGTAGTCTAGCAGTGTACTTAGAACCTGAGATTATTTATTTACATTCTAGGTAGCCCAATTTAATTTTCTCTCTTGCCTTACTCCTTGGTTTCTGTCTTAAAACAAAATTCAGAAAAGCAGCATGTCCACTTTTAAAATTAAAGTGACTCATTTCTTCTTAATGGTCTGCCCTGCTGGAACATCTAACTCTCTTTGAGAAAGTAACCCAACCCCGTCCTAAAGGACTACTGGCAGTCTTCAGAAAGGTCTATTCCTTGCAAGCCAGATTGGTCTTCAATGTCTTAAACTCCGTGGCAGTTAAGCCCTATAGGACCTTTCCAGATGTTTCCAGAACTATGTATAGATGTTCTCTTAGTCACCAATTTCTTTTCTTTGTACGCTTGGGATGTCACCTAATGCAGCTCTTTCCCTTCTGATTTCATAGGGTGCTTCACTCTGCTTTTGTTCACTCCTTGGGAAGTACTCTCTCATTTCTTTACTTATGCACATTATGTAGACACACACACACACACACACACAAGAATATGTGCAAGAGGGTCCACACATATCTCTTCCTGCTTCTGAAAACAGACTTCAGGGATTTGTGTTTAACTATGAATACTATCTTTGGACTTATGAAGAGAACACAGTTTGTTTCCAAGAAAAATAGATTTGAGGGAAAAATGCATGGGATGTGAAGCAGAGGGCCCAGGTTGGGGGAGGGTGGGGAGAAGCAAGGAAGGAAAGCTGACCATTTCCAGAAGATGATTAAATAAAGTAGACCTATACTCTACCAAATGCATTTCCTTAAGTCTGCTGCAGACTACCATTCATCATAAACACAACTGGGGAACACAGAGATTGATCCTGAGCTCAAGGATCCAAGAAGAAAAACTTTCTAAAAAAGTGAGAGGCTTACCAGGTACCACTGCTTTGTAAACAGGGGATCATTCATGTTGATGTCAATTTCATTAATGTCTCTATACCCGCGTTTTTTTCTGCCAAATCCTTCCTGCTGCAAAACCGTCTTTACCTGAAATGACAACATTGATGCATTATGCAACAAGATATGAACACTGCGAAGAAGAGAAGAACCAATCTATACTTCCTTTGATTTATTTTCTAGGAGACAGATTCCATCTATATATAACACAGAGCTTTCTTAATAGAAGCCAAATTAATTTTATATATGTTCTCACCCTGAGATTGCTTCTAGTGAACATTTATTTTTTCTCAGTACAAACAAATAGGTCTTGATGTGTGCTCCAAGGGTACTTTCCTTGTGACAATTGTTGGGAGGCAGAAATGAATATGTTCATATTAATAATGATAGGGAGGTTGGGTTCACACAACTGTTTACAATTGAGTGAAATAAAACAAAAGAAAAATATGGCTATGAAGAAGAGTTAGATCAAGCCATGGACTTAAAGGGAAAGAGGAGGCAAAACAGCATCTATCATTCTTATGGAGGGTTTGCTAGCATTTACATTTGTTGATAGAGTACTGCACCATCACAGTTTGGAAATCTGCCAAGAAAATTGCCTGAGAAGCCAGCAAGCTCTGAAGCAAAGCACCAGAATGTGTAAATGAGGTACAACCAAACAGAATTTGATTGATGATGGCATTGTCTTCATTATGACCAAACACTTAGATGTCAGACAGACAGAAATCTAAACTATAGGCTATGAATGGCATTCTTCTATAGGAGATGACATATTTGAACCTGACTTTGTTTATAACCACTCAACTGTAGTGATTATAACGAAGTCCTGTCTCATACAAGATACCATGATTTAATAGTAGTAAAAGCTAATTCACTGCCCCAAAGCAATAATGAATCTCTGAGGAACATGGAGGAGAATTGCCAGGAAGGGAGTGTAGAAACTAGGAGTTTGCTGGAGCCAACTTTAGCTGATTCATGAGAGTCAATTGTTGAATTTTTCAGCATGAGCATTTATATCTTAGAAATTGGCAAGTGCCACAGAAAAAGGGCTTGATTTATTGTTTTGTTGACTGACTAGACTTAAGAAAGTGATGGAGTAAATGTTAATGATGCAAATTAAAATTTGAAAATATGTCCTGAGTACCCTCCCTTCCCCCTAGAAGGCTGGTTGTTAAACATGAACCATCATACTTCTGATAGGAACCTATTTAGAATGTTGCTCTGGAATGGTATGAGGGGGAACTGGAAAGAGTAGAGGTATTTGAAAATGCTCCAAAATAGTTGAAGAAAAATTAATTAACTAAAAACATTTATTACATACTTAGTAAATACAAGATAATTGCACTAGGTACTGAAGGTTTGTTCTTTTGTCCTTTCCGGTACATTGTATAGAGTAACGGCCCTTGAATTCCTTGATTCCACATAATCAAAGAAAATGGACTTGGAAGAAGGAACCTCAGAGGGTCAGCCCTCCAGTCCAACCCACACTTAAACAAGAATCCTTTCTACAACATAGCTGGAAAGAGTTCATTTAGCTTTTGCTTGAAAACTTCCACTGAAAAGGAACCCACTACCTTCAGAGGCAACAATTCACTTTTTGGATGGTTTTAATTAGAATATTTGCTAGGAATTAGCTTAAGTTTGCTTCTTTGCAACCTCTACCCATTGAATCAAGCTATACCTCTGGGATCAAGTAGAACAACTCATGAAATGGACAGTGGTCTAATCCCTCTTCCCTGTGGGGGATTTTGTTTGTGAAATAGTTGGAAATTTCAAAGAGTCAAATTTAGGACTGATATGATGTGGAAAAAACTGGAGAGAGGTGTGCTAGACAATTAGGTGATTTGGAATTGGAGGAATAACTGTACCTACCTGAAGAACAGTCATTATGGTTTGATGTTAACTGGGGAGGAGGTCTTCAGTGGACTGTCTTAAAAGATCTGTGCTAGTTAACACTTGTATAAACAATGAGGGCAAAGATAGAGATGGGATGCTTACTTGGGTTCAAAAATTGAGTTCACAAGTGCAAGATGGGGGAGATAGTTTTGTTGAAAAAAATTGAGGTTTTTTAAAAAGTTGAAGAAGAACTGGTGGATCCAAGCTCAACATGAATTAATAATGTGATTAGAGCAAGCAAGCAAGCTAATGCTATGATGGGTTATGTTCAAGGAGGCAGAGTCTCCAGGAATAAAGAGGTATTGGTCTTATTGTACTTCAGATTCCATTTGGAATCTTAGTCTTAGTCCTTGGTCACTTTTTTAAGAATGACATTGATAGGCTGGAGGATGTTCAGAGAAGCAACTGGGATGACGAAGGCCTCAAATTCATGTCATATACAAAGGAGTTGGAGGTTGGGATTGTTCAGCATAGAAAAGACTTAGGGGAGAGATTGTTATCTCTGAGTATATGAAGGGCTGTCTTGTGGGAAAAAGTATTAGATGTACTTGATCACAGGAAGCAGAATCAGAAGCAATGGGTGGAAATTACAAGGAAGTAAATTTAGGTTTGATGTAAAAACATCCTAAAAATTAGAACTCTTCCAAAGTGCGATGGTCTGGCTAGGGAAGTTGTGAATGAGTCCTCAGTATTGGTATAATTATAACAAAAGGTTTTAAGGCAGGTCCTTTTTAACAAAGGTGTTAAACTCAAGCACCAAGAGTGTAGCCAGAACCAGAATAAAATATAACTGGGAAATGTTTGACAAAATTAATAAAAATATGGTATAAAATAGATAATGTTAATTTGTGGTTTTCTAAGTCAACACGCTGCTGTAGGGATGAGTATCTATATGAGTTGGACAACGCTGCCTTATAACAATCAACCATATTCACTTCCTAGAATCTCTATGTAGGGCAGGTGCCCTGACCAAGCATTTTTTTTTTCTCATCAGGTTTCATCACATGCGAGATAAGATACTACCCTGTGGGTGTGATTAGTCCTTTTGGAACACAAAGGACGAATAACAATGATTCCTCTGGATTTTCCCAGCGACACTTTCATTGGGTACCATTTTGCCACTTCTTTCACCTTCCACTTTTCAGCTTCCTTTCATGTATTGTCTCCACTATTAGAATATAAGCTCCTTGGGGGCAGGGACTGTCTTTCTCTTGTCTTGTCTTTATATTACTAGAACTGGTCTTTAGTGCAATGTACAGGAAACACTTTAAAATGTTTGTTGACTGACTTCAAGATAAGTGAAGAACTTATAATATGTAGATTCTACAGTGTAGAATGTGATGGAGAGGGCAAGGGCCTGGGATCTGAGGTATATAGTTCAGGTAAAGCCAGCACAATTCTGATTCTATATGAAATAGCATAAGTGAAATAAAGATGTGTTTTATGCTGTAATTCAAACAAAAGACTTCTACTGCTTTCTTATCAGCCCTAAAAATCACACTAAAACCGTTTTCCCTTTAGCAACACACATTGATAATGGGATAGTTTCCTGTATGTCTGTTTGAACTCTTCCCCCTCAGAGGGCTGGCTAGTGCTTCTGTTCATTCCAAGAGTGAGGTATTAGGAGGTCTTGCAATTAGCCATTTCTTGACAATGGATTTGCATCACTTTGGGCTTTATCTGGAAATATCCCAGCATGCTTAGCACCTGAAAGAAATGAGACTTTCTTTAAGAGAACTCTTTATGGGTAGGTTTTTTTTTTGGAATGGTCTGAATTACTTGGTGGAAGTTTTACAGTCTTATATGGAAGACTCTTTCTAGGCTAGTCCCTTTCTAGATATTTCATCCTTAAAAACAGCAACAACTAACATATTGTAGGGATGACCCACCACAATATTTAATTAGACTGAGTACATTTTAATAAAATTTACTTTTAAAATTTATCTCCATAGAATTAATTTTTAATGTCAGGAATTAAAGCTTGTCTTTTTTTTTTTTTTTGGAGGGAGGAAGGCAGGCAATTGGGGCTAAGTGACTTGCCCAAGGTCACACAGCTAGTAAGCATTAAGTGTCTTAGGTCACATTTGAACTCAGGTTCTCCTGACTCCAGGCTCATCTTCTATTCACTGTGCCACCTAACTGCCCCAGGAATTACATTTTAATAAAAATAAACAGTGCCTCCTGAATGCCTCACCACTACTGCTTCTTTGAAGCTCAAGAAAGGAGTTAGTTTCCTCACAACTTTAAAATCTCATTTCTCTAATTATAAGGGGATCAATACTGAGACTGAAGATCTTGAATATCTGGCCCATTTTCTTTCCTACCCCAAGTTTAAATCCTCCCCCATGTTAAAATCATTCATGAGAGATGAAAATCTGAAGCATTTAAAAAATCCTTTAGAGAGACTCCACACTGCATAGGAGCTAGAACATTAAAAACCCCATTAGCACAAAATCCCACCTATTGTTTAAGTCAAGTCTTTCACCCCACAGGTTATACGGAGGCAATTAGGTGGTACACTGAGTGGAAACAGCTCTGAAACTGGAGTTAGGAAGAGTTAAGAGTTAAGTCTTGTCTAGCGTCAGACACTCAGTAGCTGTGCAATCCTGGACGAGTTACTTAATTTTTGTTTGCCTCAGTTTTTGCCACTGTGAAATGGGGACATTAACAGCACCTGCCTTACAGGTTTGTTGTGAGGAACAGTGAGATAATAATTGTAAAGCACTTAGACTTTCTAGTTCATGCTTACAGCTCGGTGCCGGTAGATAGTAAGTGCTATGTATATGTTTTATTATTTTTTCTAATTATTATTTCTAATAAAGTGCCTAGCATATAGTAGGCACTATACAAATGCTTATTCTCTACCCCCTATGTCTAAAATCCTTCCTCCCCTTTCCTCATTTCTCCCTACCAATACTAATCTTTCATATCCCCCGCTTTGCATTCTAATGTACAATTACCATTTAGTATTTTACCAGAGGACTAATTTAATCAGAGCTTTTCCCTCTCAAACTAATCTAGCCGGTGCACAGTTAACCTTGGCATTTGCTTTTCTGAATGCCTCCCTATCCATGGCCATTGGCCTAATCGCTTAGATTAACAAGACTTTTGAGAGGTAGAGAGTACCTATTATTATGGAAGGTTTAATTTACAATGGAGCAGGGGAACGTTGTAATTCAGACTCATTTTTAAACCTTAGCACACAATATACTACAAAAACCCAGCCACATAAACAAACACACTGAAGAGTCAGCGACAGCGTTCCATCTGCACTTAATTACATTTGGTACTTTTACAGAGAATAGGAAGGGGAAACGGCCACTGGAGATGCTAAAATAGTACTGACTCACAACAGGATGGCAAGAGAGCAGTCATCTCCAATGACGGCTTTTCACGCAAGAGGCACTTTTGCTTCTCCCTCGGGCTTTCCTATGCAGACTTGTCATTAGATAAAACTACAAACTCCAGCATCCTTATTGAGAGTGAAACTGCTGCCCACCTAGCACCCCATGACATCCCCAGTCCACCCCTGACCACCAGTGGGAATCAATTCAATAGCTATTACAATAACAACACAAGTAAAAAGCAGAAACCAAACTGAGAAAAAAAAAGAAGAAAGAATTCAGACTTTTGTGTTACTGTATATGCCTGTTGACTCTAAGTTAGAAAAAGATGGAGGAACCAGTGATATCTGCAAACCCAGGAAGGACACAGAGTCTTGCTTCTTGAGGGCAGAGGCTATTTATCTTTGACTCCCTTGCGCCCAACATTAATGCCTTGCACATAGTAGGTGCTTAGTAAAAGTTTACTGCATTACATTGAATCTGCTTCATAGGAAGCTCTATTGCCTGAACTCAATTGATATCATTTCCTTATGTTGACTCGAGAAAGGGAGAAAAAAAAGGACTGAGGCTTTGTCAAAGTTTCTAAGGGCCATGGATTTAATGTTTAATAAACACCTCTTTGTCTGCTTTGTGAATCACTAAGTCCTCATTATGGGTTGAGGATGCTTTCTGAAAGGAACAAAAGAACACAGATGTCAGATCTTTACACAATGTCCTCCCAAAAACACCCACAGATGGCCTTGATGATCATCCAGGAAGATGGGAAAAGCCATTGAGGCTAACATCAGAATGCAGACTTTGCCCACCTGCCTCCTTCTCATTGTCTTTATTAATGTCTTGCAGAGGTACCCAAACTTTTTTGGCCTACTACTCTGTTTTCAAAGAAAATTACTCAGTACCTCCCTGGAAATCTACTTTTGTTTTTTAACCCTTTAATGATTAAAAAAAAATCTACATCACCTGAATCTACTACCACCTTCCTCCCCACTTCCTCCAACATTCCACCATCCCCCAGGAGGTGGTATCACCCACTTTGGGAACCTATTTTAGTGAATGAAAAGAACAAGAGCTGGCCTGATATGTTCACTTACAAAGAGGTATGGGAGAATAAATGAAGAAGCCAGGTACCATTCTTCTCTTTACTCCTGAAAATGAATGTAGTCTATTCTGACAGAAGGTCAAATGCAACACCTGTACTAACAACCTGAAGGGGATGGGGATTGGGGGAGGAAAACTGCCAGTTTAGGTATAATTTTAGTCATAGAAATAAGGAGGTGAAATAATTTCTTTACAGACATACATTTTCACCTTGAGAATAGCAAAAGTTTTAGGCTTTCTTGGGAAAAAATGAGATGGCAGTCACCTGCATCATGTCCCACAACACCATGTTTCCCAAGCAGGCCCCTGGGTCATTTTGACCCACTCTCCCTTTTTTTTGATCAGCTAATGGATAACCAACTCATTTAAACTAACAAGTAAGAAAGACCCGCCAGACCTCATTTCTATCCTTGTCCTAAAAACAGAAATCCAATCAGCAAGACCTGTACTTTGTTCTCTTCTTGTTATTTTGCATTGTCAAGCATAAATTTAAGTCTGCATGTTAAAAACAGAGGCATTGGAGGGGTCCTAGTGAGTGGTGGCATGGTCCCATAGATTATGAGGGCCAGTCATTAGCTTCCTGAAGATATATGGGTTGCAGCTCCTATGCTTTTCTGCCAACTTCATCTACCTCAAGCTTAGGACACTGGCCCTAGTAAACAGGCACCAAAATGAGACATGGAAGCAGTGAAGCTTGGAGAAAGTGATAAATGAAGGATACCAAAGGTCAACCTCTGGACTTCAGGAGGCTAAGAGGCTATGGAATGTCCCAATTTCTTGTTGAACTGGCTGGTATACTTTTTTTGGATAGTCAGTTACAGACATATCATAGGTCTTAATATCAAAAGATTCAAAATTAAACTATGATTGCAGCTGAATACACAGCATTGGTTTATGCTTATAATGGTAATAATGCGATAAACCCAACACATTTCTTCCGTACTTTGCATTTATGAATAAAATGAATTGTGAAGAGGGTAGACTGTTGGAATTGTTTGTCTAAATTTCAGTGACCACAATATTAGAAAATTGTCCTACAGACTTATATACAAGGTTTACAAAGAGAAGAATCAACTCCATTAGGTAGGAATTGAAATGAAATCTTTCAGTAGGGCAAATGGTAATAGGAACCTTTTAGAGTCAGCTGGAGATGAGGCAGGGCATAAGACATATGCAGGCAGATGTAATACAAGGTGGGGCATGATTTGTCAAAGGAGAGATCAAGGCAAAATGTTCTAGGGAATTTGGAGAAGGGGTGGATAACTTTCATTAGAAGGAATCAGGGACAGCTTTAAGGAAGAGGTGGTACCTTAGCTGCACGGAAGTGTGAAGGGAGTATATTTTGGGTGTGGGGATAGTCTGTGTGAATGCAGGGAAAGCAGGAGAACATTGGGAAGGGCTAGTGATCAAGTCTGATTGGGATGTAGCATTCATGAAGTGGAATATCATGAAATAAATGTTAAAAACTAATAGGTTTGAGCCTGATTTTTTGAGGACTTGAATGCCAGGATCAATAGTTTCTACTTCTAACATTTTGAAATATTAAAGTACCTTATGAATACTAGTTATTATTTATTATAATTATTATTATAAAAAATTGCTAATACCACAGTTGAAGGTTAGGGTAAAGTCATGAAAAAACCTTTCCATGCTAATCCAGGTATTTAGGAGAAGAGAGAATGAAGAGAGAAGTCTAGTAGAAAGGAAGAAATTAAGAAAAAGAAAGAAGTGAAGAATGGAAGGAGGAGGAAAGAAAGACAAATAAAGAGAAAAAAGAAGAGAGGAAGGAAGGAAAGAATGAAGAATGAGAAAGAAGGAAGAATGGGAAGGAAGGAAGGAAGGAAAAGAGCTAGGGAGGAAACAAAGAAGGAAGGAAAGGAAAGAAGAGAAAGAATATTCAGACCATATTTGGTAGGAAGAGAGTCAAACCTTGGATATGAAGATTAGGGTCCTGCTTTCCTCATTAATAAATAGTGATCAGAGGTATAGCCTATATCTAAAAACCGCATTCCCACAGAATAATGATATTTATGGGAGCAAATAGATATAATTCTAACCCAGCACCTCCTTCTTCTGAGGAGAAAAGAGTTACAGGCTCTAGTACCAACCTCCTGCTTCCCCTGCTGCAAAGAATTAAAGTCTTCCTTGGAGAAGAACAGTGTGAGAAGAAGCTAGAGATATCTATTTTGCCTCCTTTCAAGTCACACAATGACAGCCCCAAGCCACATGTGAGGGACAGCCCTTGTTAAACATATATTTAGAATTTACTGTGTGTCAGATATTGGGCTAAATTCTGAGGCTACAAAATAAAAAGGCAAAAACATGTTCCTTGCTCTCAAGGAGCTCGCGTTTTATGGAGGAGATAACATGCAAGTAATTATGCACACAGACTATCAACAACAATAATAATTGCTAACATTTATTTACATAGCATTTTAAGTTTCAAAAAATACTTAATGTGTTATTATTTGATCAGAAACAAACATTGTAAATGGAAGAATCTTATAGGAAAGGGACCACAAGTGGAGGGGACTAGAGAAGGACCTTGCATTTATCACCTGTGTGCTGTGATGGGCGGGCACCAGGAAAGTCATCCTATCTAAAACACTTTTCTGCCACTGCCTAAAATAGTACCTTTAACATTTTATTCCTTTAGTTACAATAATTTTTTTTATCAATTATTACCAATTTTGTCTATTATTATCAATTTTATCAATTTTTAAAATCTCTTTAAAATGTAATTCCTGCCAGCACTGGAAGATACATGTTATTATTAGTCAGTCAGTCAACAAGCATTTATTGCACACCTACTATGTGCTGGGCATTATACTAAGCATTGAGGATATGAATAGTGATTACATTCTATTTGGAGGAATACACAACAAGTTCACAGATCAAGTATGCTCAGGGAAAATATAAAATAAATACACAGTTGTTGGGGATCACTAATATCAGAGGGGAACCATGAAGGTCTTTTGAAAAAGGTGACTCTGGAGCTGAGCCTTGCAGAGACCTATGGGTTTCAAGATGGCTGGCATTCCAGTTTTGTGGAGCAACATGTAAAGGCATGGAGGTGGGAAGTAGAACATTATCTAGGAGGAACAACAGGTAGGCTGGTTTGACTGAAGCATAATGAATATGAGGGGATATTTATAATCATCCTGGAAAGATTGGTTAAAGCTAGCTTTAAATGCTAAATGGAAGAATTTGTCTTTTATCCTAAGAGGAATGACAAAATTACTGAAGCTTTTTAGGAGAGTGACATGGATAGATCTGTGCTTTAGGTATATCAATTGGACAGCTATGTAGGGGATGGATGTTCTGAAACCAATTAGGAGGATGTTGTCAGAGTCTAAAAAGATGAAAAAGATCTAGAATCTTTTGGTTGTGGTTTGAATAGAGAAGAGGAGAAAGTTTTGAGACATATTGAGCAAGTAGAATTGACATGATTAGACAACTAATTGGATATGGAGGGTGAGAGAGTCCAAAATATCTCCTTTCTAGCTTGTGAACCTGAGAAACAGGAAGAGTGGTGCCATCTGTAGAAGAAGGGAAGTTAGAAAGGGGGCTTGGCTTAGTGGAAAAGGTAGTGATTTCTATTTTGGACATGGACATAACATGGAAAGTTATGTTGATTGGGTGACCCTTTGTTCATCTCTGCTTATCAGTCTCTGGAGGAGTCTTTGGTAGGGAAGGAAACACTAAATCTGCAGCTTTTGTACCACCTGTTCTTTGTCACGTACTCCTACTTCCAAATTGTCACTTTCTTGCTACCTTATGGAGGAAGTGAGATTCAAGGGCCCAGCCTCTTTTGCTGAGGTGGACTTCTCTAGCTTGTCTCAAAGTTACTTATAAAAGCTGTCCCCACTTTGAAGCCATTGCTCATCTTCAGTGATAAGCACATCAATATGTTGCTACCTTGACAGACTTACAATAAAAAACTTTTAATTCTCTTTGTTCTGAGTTTTTCCTTGTTAATCAGGGAGAAAGCCCAAATGAAGAATTTTCCTTTCAACAGGGGTATGTTGGGTATGAGATGCCCATGGAACATCCAAGTGGAAATTTCAGAAAAGCAGTTGGAGATGTGAGGGTGGTGCTCAGGAAAGAGATAATGTATATATGTATATGTGTGTACATGTATCTATACACACATACATACATATCTATAGCTATACGATATATACACATATACAAATATTTGTCCTTTGAATAGTTGAGAATTGAAAATATTGAAGTTGATGAGGTCACCATGAGAGTGTATGATATGGTCTGCTAAGTAGACTAAGAAAGAAAAATTTGGATAGCTAGAAAGAGAATCATGACAAAGCAATGTCAGAATATAATGAGTATCTAAGTAGGAATTGTTTTTATCAGATCTCTTTAGTTCAGTTCAATTCAACTAACAATTATTTAACGGAATACAAAAAGAAAAAGTCTCTGCCTTCAAAGAGATTACATTACACCTCTTTCCTCTTTTATTTAGTTTGAGATTATGGGAATGAGGAAATAGAACTTGAGGGATATTTGGAGAAGGAAGGAAGGAATGAATGAATAAAAAAAGATTTATTAAGTACTTCCTAGGTATGAAACACAGTGAAGAACTGAGGAAACGAACCAAAAAAAAAAATCGAAGAGTCCTTGTCCTCAAGGAACTTACATTCTAATAGAATGAAATATTAAAAAAAACCAGGTGGTCAGGGAGTGGTATTTTGGTTTGGAACTTTTCCTAACTTTTAGTTGTAGGGGAATAAAAATTTACACTTTTCAGTAGCCACGGCAATGTTATTTTGGTTATGATTCCAGAATTAGAAGACAGGTAGCAGGGCAGACCAAGGACATAGACTTGGAAAAAAAAGGAAGACTGGTGAGAAGTTGACCAATAAGTAAAATGAGTCATGGTTGAGGCCAGTTTGATATAGTGAGTCACATGAGGTGTTTACCAAACAGACTAGAGGGGCAACAGGGCAAGAAGCAATGATGTGTGTGTGTGTGTGTGTGTGTGTGTGTGTGTGTGTGTGTGTTTGTGTGTGTGTGTGTAGGGGGAGAGGTTAGGGAGTCATCAATTCAGGAAGTGCCAGAGTCCTAAAAACAAAGGAGTATGTTCAATTTCTAATTGTCCCCAATACTGTCATTGTGATCATTGTCTGCACCAGTGAGTGAGTGAGTGAGTGAATGAGTGAGTGAGTGATTGAGAGAGAGAGAGAGAGAGAGAGAGAGAGAGAGAGAGAGAGAGTAAGTATACTTGCAGCTCTGAGTGTACCATCCATCATCTATTGTTGGATCACTAATGCCTCTGCAAGTTTTCCCTATGGATACAATGAAGATGCTCTTTGCTTGAAGAATACAAACTGAATTCTTGGAAATTTAGGTCCCTGTTATAAACAGTGCCTGTTTAGGACACTTGAATTGTGAAATTCAGCAGGCACCAAAGAATAAAAAGGAAGAGTCTATCCTTCTGTCCTTTCTCATTAAAGAGGCTTGATATTTCCTTTCTTCCTCAAAGGTCAGAGCCTTCGTCAACAGCCATGCCTTGTCAATTCTTTCTTCTTATTGGAATTTCATTAAGTACCATTGAAACAAGTCCAGTTTGACAGGGTAGAAAGGAAAATGGGTATTTAGACTGCAGTTGGCGTAGGTCTAAGCTATTTGCAAGCTAGTAACATATTTCCTTCCCCATTCTCAATTACAGCAAGGCAGTATTCTAGATGTCAAGTAAAGTAGTCTCTGATGACAAAATTCAACAAGGAATAAAGGTCTGAGCTATTGATTTTTAATATACTTCCGCTTATGCACAGACCATCAAGTGACTGGGGTGTTAATGAACAACAGGACACTGATGCAGAACAAATGAAGAAAATAATGAATTGCCTTTGCTATCAAGTTCCTGGCAGGCTCAGAAGCAGCAATGGAACCGAGTTGCTAGCTCTATACTCTGGGAAATGGCAGCAAAAAACAGCTTTGGGTGCTGTTTAGCCTCTAAGCAGCAAAGATAGTTTGCTGAGTTATTCTAGAGAATCCTTCTCCTAAGGCAGTGGTCTCAAATACTGACTGTATATTTGTTTTGAGACTTGGTGACTCTATGGATGGGGATGCCCTTGACAAGAATAGAGGAGTTTGACAGGACAGAAAGGTTTGGGGAGAAAAAGATATTTGTGTTGAGTCTGAGTTGCCTATAAAACATTCAGTTTGAAATGTCCAATAGGCAGTTTTGGATTGGAACTCAGAGGAGATAGAGACCAATGCTATATCTATGTCTATGTCTATATCTATACCTATACCTATACCTATATCTATATCCTCTCATCAATATTATCTATGTTAGATATCAGATATAGATATATCTCTATTATCTATATCTTTATAATAATCTCTATCGTTGCTCTCCCTATTTGAGAATCATCTGCATAGGGATGATAATTAAATTCATAGAAGCTAATGATATCACTAAGAAAAAGTAGAGGGGAAAAGGGCCTTTGGGCACACTATATCATAGTTTTGCCATGCCATGCCATACCTACTATGCCATAATGTACCAAGTTATACCGTACCACCTCATATCATACCATAGTATGTCATACCACACCGTATATTAAATACACTATATTTGCCACATCATACTACATATGGGAGAAGCAATGAGAGATCTTAGTGTCTAAGTTAAAACATAGCAGAACAGTTAGGAGAGGACTGGTCTTAGCCTATATGGTGCAATTAGAGGAATGCTGAAGCACTTTCCTGATTAAAATCATTCATTCCGCCAATCTTCTGAATGCCTGAAATACCTCCCATTAGCACCATTCTTTGAGGGCCTTTTTCCTGAGGCATGCTATTCTGAACTGAGTTAAGGTTATGTTACCTAGAAGGAGTCAGGCATGCATTAGGTAACACATTATCAGAGAAGAGTTTTTCTCTAAGTTTGATCTGGTGATCATGGAAGTGGCAGGGCTGGAGGCTCGATGGGCTATCACTGCAGGTGTTAATGGGGATCCAGTTGCCTGGGTCCATGATGCTAAATGTGGACTAAAGAAGTACTAAAGATAAACTTTGTCTAATTTGAATCTCAGCTCCAGAAGGGAGATTTTAAACCACAGCTATTTCCTGAAATGAACATTTCTTAAGAGACTTGTGGATAGGATTTTTGAATGTGCTAGGAAATTTTATATGGATGGACAAACATGCTTTAGAACATCTAATTCTGGTGTGGATATGAAAAGCTTCTTAATTTAAATTCTCTATATTTCATTCTATGGTGCTAAACAAGTCAGTCAACCAGTCAAGAACATGAAGCAGACTGTTGTCTTTTGGCTTAGAATGCCAGTTTTGTCTCTTAGTAGTCCTCATCATCAGTCCTTCACTCCACCATCATCCTCATCTTTACCCTCCAAACTCCACCTCCCCACCCCAGAGACTCTTTCCTATGGGTCACCTGACTCAGATAGAGGAGCTTTTGTTTTATCTTGTCCATAGCCTGTCCTCCACATCCCTTATCCTGCCAATGTGCCATGTCTACACCACACTGTGAGTCCTGCTCCACCCTTCTAAGCTTCCCTTTATGTATCGTCTCCCTCACCTTTGCCTTGCCCCAAAGGGTGTGAGTTCCTTGAAGGAAGTGGCTTTCTTGCTTGATTATATTTATATCCCTAGTGCTTAGTGCTGTGCCTGGAACACAGTGCTACAAGCAATAATAACAACTGGCATTTATATAGCACCTTAAGGTTTGGAAAGCATTTTACCTATGCTGATTCATTTGATCCTCATGACAATTCCGGGAGGTGAATGCTATTATTCTCCTCATTCTACAGATGTATAAACTGAGGCAAAGAGTAGTGAAGTGACTTAACTATTGTAGCAGCAAGCACCCTGGCATACCCAGGATGTCTGCTAGCACAGGTTCTTAGATCTGCTTTTCTAAAGGAAAACAACTCGAAAAAGTTAACAATCTTACTTTCATCAAACATATATCATTTAGTTCAGGGGGAAAAGTCAACACCCTGAACTTCAGAGAATACAAACAGAAGTCACAAGCAGACAAAAATACAGGCAGAGAAACAGACCAGCAGACAGGGCTTCCAGCCATCTGACCATCACATCCATACCTAGTTAATTACCAGACAGAGAAGCACCAACATGTGGGTTTTCAAAGCTGGGGGGGCTCAATGGCTGCCCAGAGTCTCACCTGGACAAATCATACAACTCTTCCCATGAATTAACTCCAAAGCAAAACCTCACATCAGGGTATATGTAGCCTTCTCCAGAGTCAGAGAACATCACAACCCTTGTGACCCACTGCTCAATCACAAAGTAACAAGATGTGGGTGTTCCTGAAAAACAAGTTTCCTACCAGTGGTTCCATGTGACAACATTCAGCCTATTAGGGGCAGAGTATATTTTCAAATCAGGGAAGGTTCTCAAATTCACTTAAGCCTATGGGCCAGGAAGATCTTCAGATTCCCATTACCATTACACCTATGGTTATACAAACTCCAAGTCCTGCACTCTATTTACTTTACTGCCTTAGTAGATGCTTTACCTATCATCCACATCCCTCTCCCTACTTCCCCCCCTCTCTGTCTGTCTGTCTGTCTTTCTCTCTCTATCTCTGTCTCCCTCCCTTTCCCTTCTCTCCCTCCCTTTCTCCCCTCGCTCTGTCTCTCTCCCTCTATTTCTCTCCCTTTCTGTCTCTCCTTCCCTCCCTCCCCTTCTCTCTCTCCCTCCTTCCCTTCTTCCTCCCTGTAAAGCCAATCAGCAGTAGATTCCTGAGAGAATGCTACTATGAAAAGCTTTTAAAATTTGGATTACACAGTATTAGTGAACACTCTGTTTATTCCATTACAAATCTTTATTCAGTACAATGTTCACAGTTTCA
>CM053595.1:194719535-194752181 GCA_028646575.1 Pseudocheirus occidentalis | reverse complement strand
ATTCACACCTTTTCATCAATGGACAGAGTTCTATACTTAGCCCTAAGTTACTAGGAGCTACTTAACCCTAAGTATATCAAACAAATTGATTACCATTACACTTCCCCCCCACCCCCCATCTAACTATCTAACTATGGGTGAGTCATTGAGATTTTCTAAGCCTCAGTTTCCTCACTCTTAAAATGGAGATAATAATACATTTTTTCTCCAGGGCTGTTGGGAGGGTCATATATCATAATGTGTATTTATTTACTATAAATGCAAGTTATGCATAGGAAGACACACTAATTGATGTAAAACAACCGAAGTGAGCCAAACCAGAAGTGGCATCTACAGTAGCTCCGCAATAGAAACAGAATGTTTTGTGATCATCATGACTGAACTTAGCCTGTAAGGTGAATTTAGAAAAGGTTCTTCTCATCTTTATGGAGGCAGGGATCGTAGATTATACAATGTTACACAGCTGACATGTTTGGTTTTGCTGAATTCTATTTTTCCTTTAAAATCTTTGTTACAAAGTATAGTTCTCTGGTAAGGCACAGTAGAAGGACATTCAAATATGAATACAATAGATTAAGAGGCATGAACAAAAAGTAAATTTTTAAAAATTAGGCACAAAAAATGTAAGACACGACTTATTGTTCAAAGTACTAGGTGGGGTTGAATTCGCTCTGTGATTTGTGACCTCTGAGGCTAAGGGATGTTGAGTGACTTGCCAGGCTGTTATCACTGTTACAGGTTGTTACTACAGGATGTTAAGTGACTCAGCTGATAAGTTTCAGAGGTAGGATTTTAACATAGGTTCTCTCTTAGCCCAGGTTCAATGCTTATTCTATCCTCTCCACAAGGGGTCCTAATATTCATGAAAAGAAAAAAAACCACCAAAAGTAAATAATTGTTTGCATTTCCTCTCCCTCTCCCCCACTTCCTCCCAATTTGTAAGTTCACTCACAGGAAAGGTAGCGATTTAGTCACAATCCAAATACAAAATTCATAACAAGGAGAGTGAAAGAAATGATTTAATTCAATCAGTTCGGTTCAGAAAACACGCTTAGCCTAGTACCTTATATGACAAGGAATCACACTAGATTCAAGGAATTCAAGTGCAAACTTCAGTGCAATTGACAAGCATTTATCAAGGGCTTTCTATGCTCTAAAGCAGTGGTTCTCAACCTTTAATAGTCTTATGTGGGTGTGTCTGCATGTGGGTGGACCCACCTGGAGACAGATAGAGGAGATTCCTAAGATCTTCGGAAATATGTGTTTTCTGATAGTCTTAGGTGACCCCTGTTACCCCTGTGAAAGGGTTGTTCGACCCCAAAGGGGTCACGAGCCACAAGTTGAGATCGGCTGCTCTAGAGGAACCAGACATTAGTCTCAGTGCCGAAGATACAAAGAAAAAGTAACAGGGAAGACAGCAGGCACACAAATGGATATGCACAGGGTGTTGTGGTTAAGTAGATGGCAGGTGGCCTTGGAAGGAAAGGCATGAGGGGAAGAAGATGAAAGGCCAGGAGGTGGACACATGAGCTCAGAGAACAAGGCAGAGGGGAGGAAGGGGGGCTTCCAGGAACAGCTGGTACAAGAGTATGGAAGATCACATGTAAGACGTAAGAAGAAGGTCAGTTGAGGAAGCTAGATGGCTCAGTGAATATGATACCAGACCTAGAGTCAGGAGAACCTGAGTTCAAATCTAGCTTCAGACACCTGACACACTTACTAGCTGTGTGACCTTGGGCAAGTCACTTAACCCCATTTGCCTTGCCTTCTCCCTTGCAAAGAATAAGATAAAAGAAGCAAGTTGGTATGATTGGATCACAGAGCATGTGGAAGAAAGGGATGCATTAAAAGATTGAAATTATAGGAAGGTAAAGCTTTAAATGCTAAAAAGAAAAGTTTATATTTGATCCCAGAAATAATAGATACTAGAATATATTGAGTAGGAAAGGGACATGGTAAGATCTACGGTTGAGGAAAATGACTTGGACAGTTGTTTGGTGAGTGAGTAATAAATAGTGGAGAAATTGAGGTAAGGAATCCGATGATGTAGAGAGAGAAATAATATTTGTCAAACGATTGAATATGTGGAGTGAATGGAAAAAATTCCCAAACTCAAAGATGACACCATTTTGTGAACCTGGATGACTGCAAGTATGGTGGTACCTTCAACAATATAAGTAGTGGATTTGGGAGGGGAGGAGATAATAAGTTCTGTGGTATTTGAGATGCTTATGGAGCCATCCAATTTGAGATGTCCAGCTGGCAAAACTAGAGCTGAGAAAAAAGACTAAGGCTGGGCATATAGATCTGGGAATCATCTGCATATAAATAATAATTAAAAGCATGATAAGAGGATAAGATTGCCAAATGAGAAAGCAGAAAAAGGTCTAGTACAGAACCTTGGAGGATATGCATGGTCAGTGGGCATGCCATAGATAAAGATCCAGCAAAGGAAATTGAGAGAAGGAACGGACAGGTAGTGGAAGAATCCGAAGGTAGCAGAGTAATAAAAACCCAAAGAGATGAAAATATTGACGAAGAAAAGATAGTCAACAGTGTTCAGTGCATAGATAGGA
This sequence comes from Pseudocheirus occidentalis, assembly GCA_028646575.1. Lineage (NCBI taxonomy): Eukaryota > Metazoa > Chordata > Mammalia > Diprotodontia > Pseudocheiridae > Pseudocheirus > Pseudocheirus occidentalis. The sequence continues at coordinate 194,749,605 of CM053595.1, read as the reverse complement.
AATAAAAAATGAGGACTGAGAAAAAGTCCAACAATTCATGCTTTCAAATTGCTTACATTTTATTAAAGGATACAATGTGTATACATAAAATGAATATAAGCTAGTATGAAGAGGAAAAGAACACCTACATCAGGGAGGATTAGCAGGGGCATTAGTGTTGATTCTTAAAGGGAAATAAAGGCAGATAAATGGCACAGTGGATAGAGTGCTGTGCCTGGAGCCAGGAAGACTCATCTTCCTGAGTTCAAATATGGCCTTGGACATTTACTAGCTGTGTGACCCTGGGCAAGTCACTTAACTCTGCCTCAGTTCCTTATCTGTAAAGAGAGCTGGAGAAGGAGATGGCAAACTACTCCAGTGTTTTTGCCAAGAAAACCCCAAATGGGTCATAAAATGCATAAAAAGTTGAGAAATTTGATCCTTATTTTTCTCCTTTCCTCTTTTCTTACTCATTAAAAAACAAACAACTTTCTGAATAATTCCTTAGAACCCAAACAGAGGAATTTCATACATAATAATGATGTTTTCCTTTATTTCTGGCTAACTTTCTTATTGAGTAGAATGTCTCCTTTTTACATATATGTGTGTGCATATATATATATATATATATACACACACACATATATATATACACACACACACAATATTTACTTGACTGCTATAAAACTGAAGAGTCAGACATGATGCAGTAATAACAACAAACAACAGCAACCACAACAACAGTTGTGAAAAAGCAGAGGTGGTAAAGGCTGAAACTACAAGCAAACTAAGAGAGCAAGGGATAGATTACCTGTCAGATTTATAGAGAATAGAAGAATTTATGATCAAACAAGAGATAGAGAATATTATGAAATACAAAATGGATAATTTTGATTTTATTATATTGAAAAGGTTTTGTATAAACAAAGCCAAAGCAACCAAGATTAGAAGGGAAGCAGAAAAATGGGAAATAATTTTTACAACCAATGTCTCTGATAAAGACCTAATTTATAAAATATATAGAGAACTGAGTCAAATTTATAAGAATGCAAGTTATTCCCCAATCAATAAATAATCAAAGGATGTATACAGGCAGTTTTCAGAGGAAGAAATTAAAGATATTTATAGACATATGAAAAAATGCTCTAAATCACTCTTGATTCAAGAAATACAAATCAAAACAACTTTGAAGTACCACATCACACTTGTCAGATTGACTAACATAAGAAAACAGGAAAATTATAAATGCTGCAGATGTGGGAAAATTGGGACACTAATGGATTGTTGGTGGAGTTGTGAACTGATCCAACCATTGTGGAGAGCAATTTAGAACTATGCCCAAAGGGCTATAAAAATATGCATACCCTTTGACCCAGTAATACCACTCTAGAGCCATATTTCAAAGAGATCATACAAATGGGAAAAGGACCTACATGTACAAAAATATTTATAGCAGCTCTTTTTGTGGTAGCCAGGAATTGGAAATTGAGGGGATGCTCATCAATTGGGAAATGATTGAACAAGTTGTGGTATATGAATTTAATGGAATACTGTTGTGCTATAAGAAATGATGAACAGGCAGACTTCAGAAAAACCTGGAAAGACTTATATGAACTGAGGTTGAGTGAAGGGAGCAGAACCAGGAGAATATTGTACACAGTTACAGCCATTTTGATAGATTTGACTCTTCTCAGTAATGCAAAGTTCTAAGACAACTCCAAAACTCTCATGATGGAAAATGCTATCGACATCCAGAGAAAGAACTATGGAGTCCTAATGCAAATCAAAGTATATTATTTGCTCTCTTTTTTTGTTTTGTTTTGCTTCTTCTTTCTTGTGGTTCATTCCATTGGTGATAATTCTTCTTTACAACATGACTAATGTGAAAATATGTTTAATATGAATGTATATGTAAAGCCTATATCAGACTACATGCCATCTGTGGGGGGAGGGAGAAAATTTAACACTAAAAACCTTGTGGAACTGAATGTTGTAAACTAAAAATAAGTGAATATTTTTTTAAAAAGAAAAAAAGCACAAGTGGGGGAGAGGTGAGGAGGGTGTTCTAGGCCAGGGAAATGGTTCGTCTGGATGTATGAGAGGCTGGACATAGAACATTGAGTTTACGGAAGATACAGTATCTCAGATTAGCTGAAACTTTTAGTGCATGAAGGAGAATACTATGAAATAAAGCTGGAAATGCAGGCTGGAGCCAAATTGTGAAGGTCGTAGAAGGGCATAGAAACCAAGCGGAATAGTTTTTATTTTTTCTAGAGACAACTGGCAGTAGCGAGCATGGAGAAAGGGAGCTATTTGAAAATGCTGACTGCACCCTTGTGTGTTTGGGTAGGGCAGGCATATATTGTAAATGTGGTAAAAGGTAAGAAGTTGTGGCTTGGCTGTAGTATGATTACAGTATGGTTTTCTCCCAGATCAAGTTCCTTATATAAGGAATTTATCATCCCTCTTCCTGAGGGTTCTTGTCCTGATGCTGGTCTTTCTACTGTGTTTGTTTCTTTTTAAGAGTTTATTCTGAAAGAAATATGAAGCAGTCAAAAATGAAGATGAATCTCCATTTTTCATAGACACTACTTATGAATTACTACCTGCTTTCATTACCCTGCCTTGATTATTTATCACTCATGATTCTGGCAACATCCTTGTTCATGTTTCTAAAGTAAATTATTTTTAAGATATATTCAAATTCACCTTAGCTGCTGGCTTCTCCTTGTTTTATAACGACAGGGAGACTCACTGATTCTCCCTCAGAGTTCCAACTCTGCTAATAATCTAGGTGGGCTGACAGAAAAGGTTTCTGTACAATACCTATACTTTCTCAGAGAAAATTACTTGAGTATAAAGAGTATAAATTAAAGATATCAGCTATGATTGGTGTATACCTGGCGAGGGGATTACCAGTCAACAGTATTTCAAAGAGTTCTCATTTGAAGGTATAACTTTTTCTCCTGTACCCATTTGAAGCAATTGAGTGGCACAGGGAATAGTGTTGGATTTGGAGTCAGTAAGAACTGAGTTCAAATCTGACATCCGATATTAGGGCAAGTCATTCAACCTCAGTTTCTTCAGCTGTAAAATGGGAGTAATGATAGCACGTCATCCTAGGGTTGTTGTGAGGATCTAATGAGAAAATAGTTGTAAAGTGCTGAGCTCACTGCCTGGCACACAGTAGGTACTATATAAATGCTAATTATTATTATTATTATTATTATTATTATTAATATTACCTACTGGAGAAACACATAAAAATACTTAAGAAATTTGGCCATTAATTTTCTCCTTTCCTCTCTCCTTACTCTTTAAAAAAACGAACAACTTCCTGAATAATTCCTTAGAATTATTATCTTATTAATCCTAATAATAATAACAATATTATTATTATCCAAAACAGAGGAATTTCATACAGAGTAATGATGTTTTCCTGTATTTCTGGCTAACTTTCCTGTTGAATAGAATGTCTTCTCTCAGGTCTGGAATGAAATATGTATATGTATATGTATATGTATATGTATATGTATATGTATATGTATATGTATATGTATATGTATATGTATATGTATATGCATATGCATATGCATATGTATGTATATGTACACGTATATGTATATGCATATGTATATGTATGTATATGTATATGTACATGTATATGCATATGTATATGTATATGTACATACACATACATATATATTCATAGATATATTTTTTCATACATATATTCATATACACACATACAGTATTCACTTGACTGCCATAAAACCAAGGTCCCTTATCATAAGGTAATAAATGTGAAATGAATGGGGTAAAATTGATTTATCAAACCACTTCCATTAGGAACTTCTCATTGAGAACATGGGGGTGGGGAGTTGGGAGAGGAAGCATAGTCCATTTAAAGTAGAGATATTAAATATCCATTGTTCACTTACTCTCCCTGCTCTGACATCCTATAAACATTTATTTAGAGTACCGCCCTCACTTCTTGTTGTTGAGTCCTTTCAGTCATGTCCCAACTCTTCATGACCCCTTTTGGTTTTTTTTTTGGCAAAGATAATGGAGCGGTTTGCCATTTCTTTCTCCAGCTCATTTTACAGATCAGGGAACTGAGGCAAACAGGTTTAGGTGACTTGCCCAGGGTCATATAGCTAGTAAGTGTCTGAGGCAGGAAATGAGTCTTCCTGATTCCAAGCCCAGTGTTCTATCCATTGTGCCACCCAGCTGCCCAGTCATCCTCACATAGATTCCTTTATCATTCTCAAATGTAAGCATTATGAAGGAAGTCCAATAGAAAAGCCAGCCTTGGCAGAAGAGTCTTGCAACATCATAAGGGGGAGACAGTAATTGGGTTGACAGAGTAGTTTGATGACCACAAATGGAGTTGCTAGTGATGCAGCAGCTCTTCACTCTTCACTTCCTTCACCAGAAGGAAGCTTGAGCTTTGACTGAGTTGAGATAATCATTTCTAAAGAACCTCCTCTCAATTCCTCTGTACCCTGTCACTGCAAACAAAATGCTAATGGGTACTTTCTCTACCGTCTTCTTAATCAAAGAAACTCTGAAAGCTATTAACTTAACCTGTGTTTATCTGTCGCTGCTGAGAAGTATTACTATAGTGCTCTCATAGCCAGCCCTACCCTACCATTTTTAAGGGTATAATCAGTTTTGCACTTCGACACCTGGTACGCATGCTGAGAAACCCTGCCCTTTAAATGCAAAACTGTGTTGTCATTAGAGAACTTTTATCTTATCCTTTGAGTATTGCTTTGTAGGCTAGGTTGGTAGAGTCCTAACTGGATTGGATTGATCAAATTTTAATTTTTCCATGAGGATAGTTGCAAAGATGCATTGGGGATGGAAGGGATGAGTCTGAATTTGTGACTTCATTGGCATGGGAAATGTAGATAGAATGTAAAGATGCATTGGGGATGGAAGGGATGAGTCTGAATCTGTGATTTCATTGGCATGGGAAACTTCCAGTGTGAAAACTCCCTCCACCAAAGCAGATTGATAACTCTTCTGTAATAATGGTAACTATCATTTAAGATTTGCAAAATACTTTACATATATTATCTCAATTGAACTTATGAGCTAGGTGGCTGTTGTCTGAATTTTTTTTGGGGGGGAAGAAGGCAAGGCAATTGGAGTTAAGTGACTTGTACAAGGTCACACAGCTAGTAAGTATGATCAAGTGTCTGAGGTCACATTGGAACTCAGTTCCTTCTGCCTCCAGGGCCAGGGCTCTATTCACTGTGCCACCTAGCTGCCCCTATTTGTCTGCATTTTAAAGATTAGAAAACAGGCTGATTGAGGTTAAATGACTTACCCAGGATTACAAAGCTAGTACCTGAGTCAGGTTTTGGGCCCAGGTCTTCCTGACATTAAATTTATGCATTATCCACCTGCCCAACTTACAGTTTTAGGGAGTTACCTGTGTTATTGAGAGGTTGGGTGACTTGCCTCCAGTCAAGAAAAAAGATTTGAACCGCAGTCTTTCTGACTCTATGATCAGCCCTCTATACACTGTACTATGCTTCCTTATCAATTGGTACATAATAAAATGTAATGGATGGTATACCATATCTAATCTAAAAGAAATAACAAAAACAAAAACCTCACACCAGAAAGCAAATTCCCCAAAGCTTAACCAAGTTCATATTCAAAAGAAGCCAATAACTGCCTTTGTTGCTCCTCATTTTATATATTTCTCCAGGGTCTTTGTTTCACCTGATGTTTACTCAGCACCTGGTAAATGGGGAAGGTTTCCGAAAAGGCAGAAAGGGAAATCAATATTTCTGTCCATTTAGCCAGCCTCTCCCAGCTCAGTGACATTCACACAGCCCTGAGTGGGGAGGCAAGGAATCAATGCAACCAAGAGGGCTGGAGAAGGCATTTGGTCAATTTATCTAAGCAATCAATACCCTTCAACTCAGTGGCTAGCTCCAGATTTGAGTGAGTGCGTTAGGCTGGAGTGGGAGTTTCAAAGAGGCAGGCAGCCAAGCCAGGGTTCTCTTTTCTAGGCTTACCCACCTCCTGCCAGCAGGGAACAATGCTGTGCTACCCTGTCCTGGTTCACCTGATTAAGAATTGTCCAGTGTATCAGATTAAGAACTTAGTTCGTCTGATTGAGAAACCCTGCATTTTCCCGTGAGTGAGAACACTCCTTGAATGAGGAAGTATTTATTGCTTGTGCTCAGTTCTATGGATTCTGACAGCATCTCCATTCCAGGCACATGAGCGACTGCATGCAAAATATTTATCAAGTTGCCTCCTCGGTACTTGTGACAGGGAACCCAGAATGTCAAGGCTTCCTGCCTTGATTGTTCCCCCTCCTCCCACTTTCTGTTTACATCTCTGTCACAAAACCAGCTCCAATTCCATTTTTTTTAACTTTCCCTTGTAGAGTCAGTCATAAATTAAAATATATTTAGACATATCCCCTGCAGAATGGGGATAATTTATCTCTCTAGGGACTCTCCTACCTGTGCTGATATATTTTGTGAGACTTTTATTGGGACATTTATCCTGCCTCACTAGAAATCCATTGGGAAGATTGAGAAGAAATTCACAGCACACAGACCTTCCTTGGAAAGGCCAAAGAGCCCTAGGCACAGCATTTTTTATAAAGATCAGCTTTTGGGGAGCTGAAGAGAATAGGTAGGGTCAAAAAAATCCAAATCAACTGAGTGTGCAAACTATTCATCTTGTTCTTTGAAAGGTCAGTGAGATCGTCAGAGTGGGTACTCATTCCCAACACAGTCAGAACTTTCTTCATGCCTAAGTGTTGGAGAGGTGCTACATCTCCTCCCCCTGACAAATCCACCACTCAGTGGCCATCCCACTGGTGAGAAGCCCTTAGAGCTAAGCTAGACTGGCCATTGGACAACAGATACAGTCTATCCCCAGGCTTGTGTCCAACACATTTTTAGCCTGGTAGGCTCTGCTACAACTAACTCATGCACCGTTGGGTCACTTTCCATTCTTTCTTATGGAATTTCCTTCCAGATTCCCCTGGGTTTTAGAGATTTTTTCCCCTTCTCATATCATCTTCTGTTTACTTATTTATGTATTTTTATTTTGTCTTTCTGTCCCCCGCTCTTAATGCAGTATTTTGCACATAGTAGGCATTTCCTAATTGTTTAATGGATTGAATTGAATCCAGTGCCATGATGAACATCTAAGACTCCAGTCCCCTTTGTTTCTCCATTTGGAAGACTGGACAAATGATTCCTAGTAGATTGTAAGCTCCCTTAGGGCAGGAACCTCTTCCTTTATCTTTCTATCTACCACTGTCCCTAGTACAGTGCCTTATGTAAAGAATGGGCATATAGGTTTTAAGTGAATGAACAAAATAATGAATGAAGGAATATTTGTGTATGTATAAATGATATGATTTCTTGGCTTCTCCAGCCTATGCAGTACACCAACAGTTCTACTTCTGTCTTTACTTTTCACTTCAGTAAATGCTTCCTTTCAATCAATTATTTTAAAATATTCAGTGGAGTGCTCTGGAAGAGTCCTCTTGGCAGCTTTGAAAAAGACCTGTCCTCACAGGAATAACAGAACTGGTGATAATTTGAATTTTCCACATTGTTGCTGTTTTTAATCTTTTTTTTTTTTTTTGTAATCAAGACAACTTGTCAGAGTAAGTTTATGCCTTGTCTCTGATGTGTCTTAGTGATGTCATAAACATTATTATTCCAAACTGGAAAAGACCAACCCTGATGGGGTATGGGCATAACAGGAAGCTAGGAGGTGAGGTGGGTAGAGCTTTGGGTCTGGAATGAGAAAGACCAGGGTTCAAATCTGACCTAAGACACGAGCTGTGTGACCATGGGCAAGTCACTTAACCTGTTTGCCTCAGTTTCCTCAACAGTAAAATAAGAATAATTACAGCAGAGTTGTTGGGATGATAAAATGTAATAATATTTGTAAAATGCTTGGCATGGAGGTGGGATGATATCAGCACAGGTAGAAGAGTCCCTAGAGAGACAAATTATCCCAGTTCTGCAGAGGTTATATCTAAACATATTTTAATTTATGACTGAATCTACAGGAGAAAGTGAAAAAAATGGAATTGGTGCTGGTTTCGTGACATTAACTATTGTTAATGACCAATCAATCTTTCACTTTACAGGATTATAGGTTTAGAGGTGAGAGGGACTTCGTTGGCCAGCTAATCTAACTCTCTCGTTTTTCAGATGAAAAAACCGAGGCAGAGAGTGTTTAAGCAACTTTCCCAGTGTCATACAGTATCTGGGGCAGAATATGAACTGAAGTCTTTCTGACTCCGGGTTTAGCTCTCTCGCCATTGCACCAAAATAAAAACTTGGCTTAGTCGGCTAATCTGATTATCACTGATGTAGAACACCATGAGTCAATATGATGTAGAAAGAACAATGGATTAGGAATCATAGAACAATATAACTTTAGAGTTGGAAATATCTGTAGACATAAATTAGTCCTTTAACCTAATTTTACAGATGAGGAAACTCAGCCTATACTCAGTGTATATAAGACTGGGAATCATGGGAACTGGTTTCTCGTCTTGGCTCTTTCATTGAGAAGTTGTGTGACCTAGGTCAAGATGCTTAGTTTTCTTATATGTAAAATGAAGGCAATGGCTTAGGTGATTTTTATAAATTCCTTTTGGCAGTTTTAAAAATTTTATGATTTTACATGAACTGCCCATGATTGCATGGCTACATAATTAGAGACAGAGCCGTACCTAGGCGCAAATTCTCCGACTGATTACCAGATGTACTGGATGCTACTATATCATGGAGTGCAAAACCAAGTTTTTATTCCTAACAAAAGGTTTACTTGATTATTGTATGAATTTTAATGACTTGCTTAACTTCTTTGAAGTTCAAGGTTTTTTGTTTACTTGTTTTGTTTTTAATCTATGAAATGGAGGCCAACAGAGTCTACCTTGTTCCTGTGACCTAGCTCAGTTTGGTGGTTCGGTGGATAGAATGCTGGGCCTGGAGTCAGGAAGACCTGAGTTCACTAGCTGTGTGACCTTGGGCAAGTCACTTAATTTCTGTCTCCCTCAGTTTCCTTATCTACAAAAAAGCATTGTTGTGAAGACAAAATGAAATAATATTTGAAAAGCACTTGGAAAACCTTGAAGCACTATATAAATGTTACCTATTAGATAGTTGCTCTGACAATATTTTTGTGAGGTACATTCTTGAGAAAAGGGAAAATACATTATGAGGGACTTCACATATATTTTATTTCTTGCTTTTTTTACAAGCTTTATAATTCAACAAATATGCTTTGAACTCTATTCACTGAAGTTCTATTTAGATTTAGAGTCAAAGGTCTGCTTCACTTTCCTCATCTGCAAAATGGGTACAACAATGCACATGCTACCTTTCTCATAGGGAAAGAACTTTGTAAATCATAGGGTACTATTTAAATGCAAACTGTTACTATTATTAGTTGCCTATTATTATTATTGCTAGTATTATTGTTAGATGAAGATCATATAGTGTCTTGGCTATGAAATGTAGTTCAGGGGGGCAGACTACTAATAGCAAGCACTACAGCTGGATGATGAAACAAGCCCAGAATTGAAAGGGAGGGACATAGAAGCACTATTAATGATAGAAATGACAAATAATTTAAAAATATCAAGAATAATTGGTTAATAATTAATAGATAATTAATAATCAGACAATCCATAATAAGGATAATTAATAGTTAATGAAGAAAATCTAAAGTCTTCCAATAGTATTAAAAAATAAACTTTATATGTTCAAAACAGAGAAAAGCATGGCTTGTGGTTCAGTTGTGTCTGACTTTATGACATTTTCTGGGATTTTCTTGGCAAAGATACTGGTGTGATTTGCTGTTTCTTCTCTAACTCACTTTACAGATGAAGAAACTATGGGAAACAGGATTAAGTGACTTGCCCAGGGTCAGTGAGCGTCGTCTGAGGTCGCATTTGAACTCAGAGAGATGGATCTTCCTGATTCCAAGCCCAGTGCTCTATCCATGGCTTCACCTAGCTTTCCCAAGGCATGGCTAGGCAATAGTTTATGACAATGAGATGTATGCATTTTAGTGGGCTACAAGCTCACTATGAATTAATAGTATGACATGATATCATACAAGCTAATAAGGGCTAGTTTAAGAAGGGCACAGGGCAGAGAAAGAAGAAGATAATAGCAACACTGTACTTTTCCCTGATGAGATTGCATGTGTGTTACTATGCTGTTTTTGCTCAAATCCTAGAAAGATTATTAAAAAACAACAACAAAAAACCCAACCCCCAAATAAAACAAAACACATGTTTCCTAAAAGCTAAATTAAAAACTGATTTATTCTTTTAGGAATTTGCCTCCTCCCACCTCCAACCCACAACCCACTACAAATTACCAGTCTATCTATACTCACCTCTGTGTGTGGTACTTTGATTTTTTGAAAAATAAAAAGGTATCAGTATGATCTCAAAGTAGCATAAGGATGAGAAGGTAATCATAAAAATACATCCTTAGAAAAAGGGAAGGAAAATTTACCAATGCTAATCTATGAGGAGCAACCTCAAAGGCATATAGTATGAAGATTAAATCCTTAGGGTTATTATTGCTCATTCCCTATGGTTTTCTTTTTGTTATGATCATTATTAAACCATAAGTGAGGGAGAAAGGAAAAAGTTTCTGTTTGTAAATGTGACTGTCTGAATCCCCACTCTGTCCCCAAAGAGAAGTCTGAGTTCTCTTATTTTCTCTAAGTTTTGTTTTGGCAGGGAGGATGCCTGGGCTTGAGTCTTGGCTCTGTAGGCAGGTAGCTGTGTGAGACACTGCTCCTCTATGGGTTTTAGTGTCCTCATTTGTCAAAATGAGGGAATTGGGCTAGACAATCTCTAAATGCTGATGACTTTAGTGCTACAGCAATAGTATTTCTCAAAATGTGCTTTGACTTCCATCAAATAGAATCTAGGATTTAGAGCTTGGAAAGGACCTTGGAGGTAATCTACTCCAACCTCCTAATTTGGCAGACTAGATTCTATGGCCCAGAGAGTGAAGTGACTTTTCTAAGATGCTGAAATTAATAAATAGCATAGATGTCATTTTAAAGGTAAATGAAATGATCTTTCCATGATACCATACTGTTCAGGGTCACGATTCCTTCAAAATTTTTATAATGGCAAAGATGAACAACTGTAGGAAATTGTGTACTTTATAATGATTTATTACTGCTGTATTTTTTTTTTCTTTTGAGGCAGCGGGAAAGGGCCTGAACCTGTAATTTCATTCATGTTGGGAAAGCCCAGTGTGGGAACTCCCTCCACTGGTACAGATCTCCCAGATAGTGTATAGTTTCAGAGCTGAGGTTTTTAACCTAGGGTCCATGGGTAGACTTTAGGGGGTCGGGAAACTTGATTCTGGGGAAATTAGCTTTTTGGTTTTTCTAACTGCTAACTGAAATTTAGCATTCAAAGTCAAGTCAAATCAATAAACGTTCATCAAGTACTTAGTATGTGCCAAGTCCTGTGCTAAATCCTCGGGACACAAGGAAAGACAAAAACAGGAATCCCCTCAAACTGCAAAAAATAACATGCAAACAAGATAAAGGCAGGATGAATTGGAGAAAATCACAGAGGGAAGGGAGACCAGGAAATCTCTTTGCAGAAGGTGGGACTTGAGCTGAGACTTGAAGAAAGTCAAATAAAGCAGGAGGTGGAGATGAGGAGGGAGAACATTCCAGGCTTGGGGGACACCAGTGAAAATGGCCAGAGAGGGACAAATTATGCAAGTCTTTGAATGCTAGGCAATATTTATGTTGGTCATGGAGGTGATGAGGAGATTACCTAATGGGGAGGGGAGAGAAGGAGAGAGAGGGAGAGAGGGAGAGAGAGACAGAGAGACAGAGATACAGAGACAGAGACAGAGAGAGACAGAGAGAGACAGAGAGAGAGAGAGACAGAGACAGAGAGGGAGAGAGGGAGGGAGGGAGAGATCTGTGCTTTAGGAAGATCATTTTCATGAATGAGTGCAGGCTATATTGGAGAGGGGAGATATTTGAGGCAGGGAGACCTACCAGCAGGCTACTGCACTAGTCCGGGCCTGAGGCGATGAGGGTCTGCACCAGGGTGGTGGCCATGTCAGAGCAGAGAAGGGGGTCAACATGAGAGATGTTAGACCGGAGATAGGATAGGACTTGGCAACAGATTGGGTATAGGGATGATAGAGTGAGCATTTCTTTCAATTATGGATTCAGGCAACAAATATTATTTTGAGAAAGGGTATATAGACTCCACTAGACTGCCAAAGTGATCCATGATACCTCAAAGATTCAGAGCCCGTGTGACTGCCTGGGGATCCTGGGAGGTGATGAGGGGGGATAGGTCTGTAGGTCTTTCTGACTCCATAGCCAGTCTTCTGTTCACTAGCCACACTGTTCCCCATTCTAGACTTAAAAAGTAAAATTCTTCCAATAGGGACTGATTATAGTGAAAAACAACAGAAACACATTATTTGGGACAATAGAGAAAAATAAAGCAATTACATTTTCAAATCTGTCATGAAAAATAAACTTTTAATTTCATTATAGCTGTAGTTTGAAAGAATGCCTGTAAGGAATGAAAAATCAGGGGGCTCTTTTTTTGCTTTTTTTTTTCTTTGCTTTTCTCTTGCCATTTTTAAGCTAGGCTTTTCCGAACAATGTCATCTACAGCTTTGTTAACACTGAATACTTTCTTAAGTAATATTTAAAATATATTCTTTTGAAAGGCTATTTGTACTCCATATCCAGGTAACACACTGCATTAAGTAGCAGGTCTGGTCTGAGAGTAAAATTGTTCAAGAACACAATCTGCTTGAATTTATGGAGATCCTAGTAAATTAATTTGGTACTGAATTATATTATAAAACATGATTGAGCATTCAAAGCTATTTGTTTGTGAGCATTTAAATGGAATGTTTACTGCAAAGCTATTTTAGGTGTCTTCATAGGGAAAATGATTTGCCAAAAGGTTGGAAAATGTCAGTAAAACTAACACTTTCTTTTGTATTATGACTTCTATTAGAGGCAACTAGGTGATGCAATAGATAGAGGGCTGGGTCTGAAATTCAGAAGTCCCAAGTTCAAATCTGGACTCAGATATTTATTAGTGTATGTAAGTGACCTTGGGCAAGTCACTTAATCTCTGCTTGTCTCAATTTCTTCAACAGGGGTAATAAGATTACCTTCTCTCCAGAGTTGTTATGAGGATCAAATGAGGTAATATTTGTAAAAGCACTTAGCCTAGTGCCAGGTATAGAGGAAGGCTCTAAACAAGCACATCCTTCCTTCCTTCCTTCCTTCCTTCCTTCCTTCCTTCCTTCCTTCCTTCCTTCCTTCCTTCCTTCCTTCCTTCCTTCCTTCCTTCCTTCCTTCCTTCCTTCCGGAGGTATAGAGCTTGGTGGGATACAGACTATTCCACTATTCCATCATGGGACATTAATGAACCTGTTCTGTGAGTAGGATTTAGTGTTGCCACAACAGCCAATTCTTACCCACTGTCCTAAATAACCAACTCTACCCTCAGGAGGCAATATTATTCTTTCAATCAGCAAGAAAGATTTCTTGAGTGACAAATAGGCACTCAGTATAATTTTCCTAGGGGGATGAAAAAATATTTCAGTTCATTTTTGTCCCTAAGGGATTTATGCATGTGGGGAGATAAGTTTATCACACATGGAACAAATAATAAACGATGCAAGAAGTTTAGGAGAGACAGCTATTTAGTACTGGCTAGAGTACTTGTACTTGGAATCAGTAGGACCTGGGTTCCAATTCTGACTTTGAAACTTACTAATTATGTGGCCATAGGCAAGTCACTTAATCCCTTAGAGCCGCAAGTAATTCTTTAATCTTAGAGGAGTTGACCTTGACAAGGAGAAGGACAACCTCAATATCAGAGATGGGAGGAAAGAAGAAATGTGGGGGATGATACTAGCAGGTTTTGAGGTGTAGAGAAAGGGAGAAGAGGGTCTTTGTGGCAAATGGCTTCATGCCAAATTACTTCAATTTTCTCAGTGAACTAAGAAATGAGAGCCTCAGCAGAGAGGGTGAATGGGGAGGTTTGAGGAGAGACAATATTTGGAATAGTTTAATAGGGAAGAATAAAAGGATTGCCTTGCTGTGCTGAGGACTCAGTTGATGTTGGATTAAATAAATCTTCAGTGATTCCAGCTTACACTACATATTTCTAAGTAATCCTTTATCTAGATTTATTCTAGATTTTAGTCTCCTGTGGACACAATGTCAGTGAGCTACAGAAAGGATCCTGGCTTTCAAAATGTTCTCTGGCCATTAAGTTTGAGATATGTATCCATTCAATAAATTCAATAAATGTTTATTAAGTGTTAGGCCCTGTGCTGGATGCTGAAGGACAAGGCAAAAATGAAATATTTCCTGCCTTCGAGGAATACACATTGGACTAGAGTGTGGGAGAGGAGAGGAGAGGAGAGGAGGAAATAAAATAGACAGAAGTGGATCAATATTAAACATTTACAAAACAAGTTATGTAGTAAAAAGACCGTTGGGTTTTTAGATTTTTGGAGCTGGGAGATAGGAGTTTGAGTCTTGGTCCTGTTATTTGATACTTGAGTGATCCTGAACAAGTTTCTGTTTTTTGGGGCCTCGGTTTTATCATCTGCAACATGATGGAACTGGGCTAGATGATCTAGAAGAAAGTCTTTGGTTTCAGGACTGTGAATCTAGACAGGAAATGGCTCTTGACACCATAGATCTTGCTCCATGCTTGAGTCCCTGACTATCAATGGAAGTTCTGTAACTATACTATGCCACTTTCCTAAAGACTCTAAAAATCTTATGATTTAATCCATAAATGCTTGATACAACACAACTGAGGTGACTAAATGTATAGCTTGGCTGGGATAATCCTTATTTTGCATGATGATCTTCACGGTTCAGTGTTTTGGGAAGATCTGAACAGTCTATGCTCTGGGGCAAAGGTGACCATATGTGGATTCATATTGGGCCTACCAAAAAACCTTCAAAGTCCTATTGTTTGCTTAATTGTTACTACTTTGAGCTGTTTTAGGCATTTGTGAGTTATTGCAACTAATGACTGTGTTCAGTAATTTGTTAGCTTGCCATTATAGTCTGTGAGAGGGCAGCCTCAAACTTAAGTATTTTGAGGCTACACAGACCTCTTAGGTGTTCAGGGTCTATCATTGTTTTGTTCTTCATTTTCAAAGAGGATCAATGATATTATGGGGTGATGTCTTGTGTGTAAATTGTATTTAAGTGAGGCAGAGTTGCACAAACTCATCAGCCTCACTCTCTCTTTCAGAGTCATCAGAGTCCAGTGGCAGGACAAAAGTCAGGATGACTGGTACTGGCCCAGGATGCAGTAGATGACCTTGGCATCTTCAGTGTCTAACCAACCTCTAAGCACTCCACAGTGCCTGCTTCAGGTGTAGCCACCTTTATGGTCATTGGAACAAATTGTTCTCATCATCCCATTCCACAGGGGAAAGTCTTCATGTGCTTAGTGTAGACATACTCTTAACTCACTGATGGGTTTGAGACAATCAGTACCCTCAGCCCTTTTGCCAATGTGGACAATTTTGGAATATGGACACTGCATGTATGGCAGCTTCTTGGAGCCACAGGTGAGAGTTGAGTGCTAGGTAGACACCAAATGTGTTTGAGCAGGTCTGAAAAGCGTTCAGCAATCCCTCACACCAGAGATGCTAGTCCTATTTGAACACCCCATATACCCCTTCAGGGTCTACTCAGGGAAGAGTGCAAACAATTATTCTTTTAGTGAAGAGACACGAGATGTCTGCCTATGGTAATTTGCTATATGAGAGCTAGGTCAAAGACCAGGTCAAGGAGAAAAATAGTTATTCTAGAAAACTCTGCACCTGGAGGTATATATAATATATATATATATATATATATATATTCTCATTCTCTCTCTCTGTCTCTCATTTTCTCTCGGTCTCTCTGTCTGTCTCTCTCTGTGTCTCTGTCTCTGTCTCTGTCTCTGTCTCTGTCTCTGATTTCTTTTCTGCAAGAAACCTTTCCCAGTCCTCCTTAATCTAATCTATTCTTTATCTGTCTTATTTGTTAATACTTGCTTACATCTTGCCTTCCCATTGGATTGTGCTCCCCAATAGCAGGGACAGTTTCCCTTTTTTACCTTTACTTGCACCTTCAGCTCTTAGCACACAGCAGGTGCTTAACAAATGCTTGTTGATAGACTTATTGGCTCCCAAGTGTCCTCGTGATTTTTCCCAACACAGCTCATGTATCTGTGTCAGTACCACTGTAAGTGTCACGGCATGTATGCTGATTCTTTCTTGTTGCTGCCATCCAGGCTGTGATCACTCAACTTGTAGTCTACCCAGGCCTGATCTTTTATATTGTAACTCTGCAGCTTTACGTCATTCACTCTGGATCTCAACCTTCCTTCCTCTGCCTCCAGCACACATGGATTCTCCTATCCATAGTTATCCCAACTAGATGTGTTATTAATTCTATCAGGTTCCTTAAGCCCAGCTCAGACACCACCTGCTCTGTATGGCCTTCTAGGATCCTGATACTCTCTCCCTTTCCTCAAATATTCCCAGAACACTTTGGTCTTTGCTTTGCCTCCTTTCCTGCTCATCTGTGGACATGATGTATTCTTCTAGGACAATGTAATATGGTGTTTTGGAAAGAATTCAGGATGTGGAGTCAGAAGGACCCATGAATGGCTCCTTTCTCTAAAATCCACTGGCTCAAGTCTTAGCTTTCTCATTTCCAAAATGAGGCAAATGTAAGGGTAATACCTAACTCACAGTGTTTGTGTGAGACTTAAGAGAGGTAATACATGTGAAATGCTATATCAGTGTCAGTCATTATTGAGGGCTGGAGTGGCTTTGTTTTTGTCTTTGAATACCCAGTGCCTACCATGGTACCTGGCACATATATAGCAGGTGCTTAGTAAATGTTAATTTACATCATTGAAGGATCACTCCAAAGAGTGATCCAGGTATGCAACATATGAGTCCAACTAACTAACTTATTTCTCTCCATCTTGTTGACAAGGATGGCAGGAGAGACTGACAAATGGTTTCTGAAAATTCAGGTGTATTACATGTATGGCGTTACCAGTCAGCCATCTTTTCAAAAAAGGAAAAGGAGTTAATCAAATATAACTTGTTTTGATGCTGGCTATCAGAGATCATTATTTCCCTTTCTAAATGTTCAGACTCCATTCTTTTAATCATATATTCTTGTTTTATGAGGAATCAAAGTCCAGCTCCCTGACCTATGGTTTGGAGATACCTCTTTGGTGGTGGGGGGAACTGGAACATTTCCCATCTTCAGCCCTGTACGACTTTTCTGTCGCACAGTTTTTCAAAGATTACTGAAAACAGTTATCACATCAGTGATGTGGTTTGGGATGCCTTTGTCTGTAACCCCAATTTGTAAGAATCTCCCTTGTGTTGGGTACCTATTAATGTAACATCAGTTTGTAACAAGCTTGTGTAATTAAGTTGTAAAAGTTACACTTTCCTTCTGCCATAAAGGAATAAACCCTGCTTCTCCCTTCCCCCAGCCTGAAAGTCTTCCCTTAGGAGAAAGTCTGCCTAGAGACAAGCACCTGGGAAAGTTTCAAGAGTGTTCTATAAACAAACCCTTAGAGAAATGCATAGCCCCTTTGTTCTAAGTGGCCAGTTGCACCCAAAAGCCTTGAACATCATTGGACAAGATAACTCCGTCTCAATATGGTACCTCCTGAATCCCTAATTAGTCTAATTCCCAGACTTGGCCTATCATCCTAACAGCCATATTGAACATATGTCATTCACCCTTCACAAAAAAGTAACCTAGTGACTTGTCAAGCTCAAAACCACACCTCCCTCTAGCCCACAGCTCAGGAATTTACTAGTGAATCATGGGAAATCTGCATGCACAGTTGATATCAAAAGTGCATGTTCCTTTAAGCACTGACCACTCCTAAACCACTCCCCAACTCCTCCCTAACTCCACCTTTGCCCATCTAGTTAACATACTTAGCCTTTGACTGACAATTTTAGGCTTATAAGGACTGCCCCTCAACCCCCAGATCTTTGCAGGCTGTCCTTAACCTTTTCTGCCCGCTGCAGAGCATAAAACTTTATGACTCTACCTTCTATCCCTGCACTTTTCAGGTCTCCCTTATGTCTCCTGCCTGCTACTAAGCCAGCATATCAATAAACTTTATAACTTTGCCAAAAGATAGCTTGGGTCCTATTGAAATTCTTTTCCAGACAAAGAACCCACAAGGGATTATGACATCCCTCAAACACCCAACTCCCCAAACCTCTTCAATCAGGGTCTGCTGACCTACCTTTTTTTGAGGGTAGCAAGGTGCACTCTTGCCTTATGTACATTTTAAATTTTAATTCTTAATTCCCTCAGTATGTTGTAGTAGAAGGCTTGTACAATTTTTTGTTGACCCCAACGTAGCTAAAAAAAAAGTCTTCTTATTATCCTTAAGATTCATGACCAGCCTCAGCTTTTCCTGAGCTTTAGTGCTCCAAACATAATCCATAGAGAACTGTGTGACTTTTTGTATTTATCCTTGGTTACTTGACTTTGCTTCCATAACATACACACACATGTATTTTTACACATACATGTATATATCTAAATGTATACATAGCTACATACATACACAATATATCCATCCATCCATATATATGTGTTTATATATGTATGTGTGTATGTATATATAATATATATAAACATATATAATATATATACATATATATGTATATTTAGTTCCCTGTCTATCCATATTTCCTTTTTAGATAGCACTCCCT
This sequence comes from Pseudocheirus occidentalis, assembly GCA_028646575.1. Lineage (NCBI taxonomy): Eukaryota > Metazoa > Chordata > Mammalia > Diprotodontia > Pseudocheiridae > Pseudocheirus > Pseudocheirus occidentalis. The sequence continues at coordinate 194,730,796 of CM053595.1, read as the reverse complement.
TTTCTTCCTTGAACACTCAGTCTTTCCTTACTGATTAATTACAGATACAAAATGGCAGTTCCCTTCACCACTTTTTCAATATTTTGAAGAATGGAATTCTTATTAAGGGAACTGGGATGACTCTCCTAATGGCAGGAAGAGTGTACCGGCAGATGTATGAATAATGGAAGGCCCTCATCATTCTCTTATCATGCCTTTATACCAGATCTCTGCCATGTTTCCTAAATCTTAGTCTATTTCCTACTACTGGCTCCATCATGTTTTGATTTCTCCCATCACTGATCAAAAAATGCTTTCTTAATACATTGCTTTTCTCATGTTCTTGGATTCCCTTATGTGTGTATAATCTTCATATTGTACAATATTCCACCATCCCTTTTTCTATTCTGATGCTTTAAAATAAGGCATATCCATATTCCAGTGGTGGTTCTCATTCTACCAACTTTTAGTGATATCTATCAGGTTGGATTTAATTTTCTGATTGCTCATCTAGTTTATTATACATACTCAAACAGATCTGGGTGTCCTTCCAATGATGCAGATTACAACCTATCTACGCCCTTCTGTCCTTCATAACTCTCCTCCATTTTATTCTATAAGTAAATCTCAGAGGGTCCACCCAACGTACTAGATGCTGTTCTCACTTTTCTCTGACATTACAAAGAGCAAACAGGCTGCTCAACTATCTTTCCTTGCTCCTTCTATGTGACCAGTCCAACTCTTCTTCATAGCATATGTTTCTCTGATGATATCTTTTATTCCCCTTCTTCAAAATTCTTTACTGATTATATGTTTTTTTAAAAGGCCTTCATTTTGGGGTGAAGTTGGAGATCATTAAGGGGATTTGCCATTTCCTGTTCTTTTCCTGTTTAATTACTGGACAAGTCATTGTTCATTTGTTCTGTCTATCCCAGATACGCACACTGATGAGCAGATCTTATAGGCTGTCCATACAACTGCTTTCCACAATCTGGGCAGCTGACATTTTTAATCTGCTTTATCTTTCCAGTATGGAAAATTAGACCAAGCTCTTTTGGTTGGTGATGACTCTTTTTCAGGAGGATCTGTAAAAATCTGGGTCTTCAGTCAACCAAAGCCAGGTCATCTGCAAATGGACTGTCTGGAGAACCTCACCATACACAGGAAATTGATACTCATTTTGAATTCTGCATTGGATATTCTCCTTCCACAGTAGCAAACACCTCCGACAAGCCCATACTTCCTTATTTTATGCCTCTCTTGATATTTATGACCAGAAGGTCATTGAACAAGGGGGTTTCTTTTGTTGATACCTCTCTCAAGGAATCTTAAATGATTTTGATGTCTGAGTGGGAGACATCTTTGTCACTTAAAAACATGGCAATGTATTCTTTCTAGCTCAACCCATACTTTGTGCATTTGTCTATACTTGCTAGGGTGTGCTTGTTCTATTGATGTTCCTCTTCTTGGCTATTGTCGACTGTGAATTATTGCTCTGCTTTACAAAAGTGCTGCTTTTTATTGTAGCTGTTTCTTTGGGCTACCAGGCTTGTCAGATCAATGTGGGTGATTTTCTCTAATTCTTTAAGTTTTTTTTCACATGACAACAGGGAAATATATTATTACTGACTCTTGGAAGGAGTCCAGGACTTTGTAAATCCCAATGGTGATTCCTTGGTTTCTGTTGGTAGTACTACTTGTTTCTATGTGAATCACCAGAAGTAGGTATAATTTGGGTTTGACAAGTTTTGGGAGACTTTACCATACCTTGGATACACACCCAAGAAGAGATGCTCATGTCAAAAAGAAAGCCACCTCAGCATTTCTTGTTATTGTTCAGTTGTTGGTTAGTCCTGTCTGATTCTTCATAACCCCATTTAGGGTCTTCTTGGAAAAAATGCTGGAGTGGTTTGCCATTTCCTTCTCCAGTCATTTTATAGATGAGGAAATGGAGGCAAACAGAGTTAAATGATTTGCCTAGGGTCACGCAGCTAGTAAGTGTCTGAGGCCAGATTGGAACTTAGAAAGATAAGTCTTCCTGACTCCAGGTTCAGCATCCTATCCACTCAACAGGGAATTGCCTATCACCACTGTTTGTCTCTTTTTTCTTGGACTTTATGATGGACTTCTTCTTTGCTAGTTCATTCCATGGAGCACCAATACAGCTTCCCCTTTCTTTGCTGGTCAGACCTGTCCTAACACTAAGGTCTGTCTACCTGTTAGGTCCAGATTTTCAGTGATAACCTTTCTTCCTTTACTTCTTTGTGTTTCCCAGGTCTACATTTGCCTCCTATGCTAAACTGGTTGGTGGGAAATAGAATCTCATAAAATATAGCTCAAAGGAAAAGTTAGGTTTAATTGCCTGCTTTTTCTCATTCTGTCCTGCCTTGACAGAAAGTTCCCAACACTACCTAGATCAGCATACATAGAACACTACAGAATGTGGTACCAGGGTTGGAACTATAGTTTTAAACAATCTCTTTGCTTTCTTTCATCTTACTGGCAGTACAATGCCATTTCAAAGTGTTCTCAACATGTCCAGATGGATTTATGCTTCATGTAAGCCAGTCATTTCTAAGCTGTCTTAACTTTTTATTATGTTCTAGAAGTCTAAATAAAAAAGAGGGTAGTGATAAGAACATGTTATCAGTGTGAACTCTTTTTTTCAAGCTGCTACTGAAGTATAAACTTTGAAAAAACCCACTGCTATGGAAACAACAGAAAAGCACACAGGAAAAAGAAATGGGTAAAGAGAGATTCCTCTTTCTTGGTCAACTGAGGCAAAATATTTAACTATACTGAGGATTAAAAAAACCCCAACAAACTAATCTAAACATCATGGGCCTAATTCTACATATAAATCAGGAGTAAGTAGCTCTCTGGTCTATGCCCAAATATTGATTAAATTAAATTAAAATTGATTAAATTGAAGTTGTTTAAAGAATGACATTAAAACAACCAGATATTTTGATAAAAACATTGATTTGGTAGTTTATAGTGCAAATCAGTTGGTCATTTGGCAAACATTTATAACTCATTTACTGTGTGCCTGGTACTATATAGAAGGGTAAAAACAGCCTTTGACCCCAAGGGTATACATTCTAATAGGAGAAACAACATGAAAGTAACTGAGTATGTACATTATACAGAGAGAAAATAAAAGTTGAGAGGGGAAGAAATTAATAACTGAAGATAGTGAGAAAGGATCATCGCATAAGATGGGATTTGGACTGAATTTTGAAAGAAACTAGAATGATTAAGAGATGGAGGGGTAAGAAGAGAAAGCATTCCAGGCATGGGAGATAGTCAGTGCAGAAACCCAAACAAGGGAGGAGGGTCATGTTCAGGGAATGGCAAATAGGCCACCAAGCTATATTATAAAGTGTGTGGAGGTTTGTAACGTACAAGAAGAATGGAAAGCTAAGAAAGGATCTTGATATGAAGACCTTCAAATGCCTCAACAGAAAAATTTAATTTTTTTCTGGAGGTACTAGGGAGCCCTTGGAGTTTTATTTGGGGTGCAGGGTGGGGTTATGCCATGATCAGACCTGGGCCTCAGGAAATAGATGATTGAATGTGTTGGCCTCATGTTAACATAGTTTTCATCCATGAATGCCATTTCTAAATATTGGACTTACTCATCATAGAATTTTAAGACCAGACACCTTGGGGTTGGAGAAAGTTCTGATTTCCTCCTCAGTGTCTAGGTGGTAGTGGTAGCAGCTGGGGAGGAGGACCTAGGGCTGCTGCCTTGCCTCAGAACCAGGCCTGCCTAAGGGTGGACGGTACCTCTGCTATCATGTTCTATGCCTCTGGATGAAGAACTGTCTTCCCAAGAGTAGGAGCCCCCACTCCAGAGGCCTCAAGGAGTGGAGAGCTGACCTTTGTCTTACTTGGAAGGGAGGGATGGAACCAGTACTCCTCTGAGGTGTGGCAGGGAAGGCATCCACAGCCTGGGGTGCATCCCTGTGCTGCTTCTGGTATTTCTACCTTTGGTGGTCAAGCTTCTGACAACAGAGTATGTCACTGGTATATATTGTCCTGATTAATGGAGGTATTACAGTGAGGACAGAGAGGCCATAATATCTGGCATTTATATGGTGCTTGATAATTTATCAAGTGTTTTATATACTCATTGGATCTCATTGGATCCTTGTAGTGACCACAGTGAAGTAAGTAGTTTAGGTGTTATTATGCACATTTACAGAGAAGGAAATAAGTAGGTGTTTCCTAAGTACCTACTATGTGCCAGAAGGTAGGGTCTAGTATTAGTCTCATTTTATAGATGAGGTAACAGAGGCATAGGTTAAGTGACTTGCCCAGGGTCACACAGTTGGTGTATAGGGTCAGATTTCATTTCAGGACTTCCTGTCTTCAAGTCCAGGGCTCTATCCACTATACCCCTTGGCCACTTCTAATGGCTAAGGCACAGAAGTCAAATAACCTGTAAGTGGTAGAGTTAGGATTCAAAACCAGGTCATCTGATGCCCAACCCAGAACTCTTCCTACTACATCCTAAATTTTTTTCTGATAATTTATTTTATAAAGCATATGAAAAGATTAAAAATTCATTCTGTTAACTGACTATTGCATTCAGCAAAATATAAATGCTGGTCTAATTGCCTAAACCAGTAGTTTCCAAAAAGGGGATCAAGAACTCTTAGGGAGCCATGACATGGGACACATCAAAGGGAGGGAAGATATGCTACATCTCACCTTCCCTGTAGTAGACAACTATGGAGCTTGTCTCCAGTGCAACCACATCTACCCTTCCTCTTCTCCCACAGCTGTGCAAGCTACTAACCTTCCCTCCTCCAAACTGTTCATTGGCCCCTTAGAGCCGAAACAATTTAACACTGACTTTATCAGCTGTGCAGGTGATGCTCCCCTACCCTCCATAGAAAAGAAGGAAAGAAAGAAGGAAGGAAGGAAATTGCTGATAAAGGTGCATAATAAAAAAATTTTTGACCTAAGACTGACCTAGACTATTACTATCATCCTGATTAAAAGGTCTTGTTCCTGGGCTACTAACAATAAGAATCATGTCCAATGGTACTTAATAGACATATTTATTTACATTATTTTTAACTAGTTGAGATAATGCTATGTAACAAAATAGGGGCTGGGCGGAGTTTGGAGCATTCAGTTAGGGAAATAGGCCATGGGGAGGAGAAAGAGGTGTAAATTGAGCAGGAATTGCAAGCAAGGAGTGTGTTTGGAGAGATAGAATACTGGCTAGTTTTGTGGTCTGGGGTAAGTGATCTAATCTCTCTCCATATCATCTTCTTCATCTGTAAAATGAAGGGGGCAGATTTGATGACCTCCAAGATTCCTTCCAGTTTTAAGTCTTTGACTCTAAAAGTGATGTTTTGCATAGGGAATTTGAATTTTGAAATTTCACTATTTGCTTTTCTTCTCATCTTTGCTTTCCAAGAGTCACATCTCGATTTGGTACAATTCATGACCCATAGTAGATGCTTAATACATTCTCATAACTTGACTTAACTCTTCTCCAGGCAGAATTCAGAGCAAGCTTCCTTAATTTCCTCACTCTTCTCTTCAGATTGATTAAAGATATGTGTCTATACAGTAATAATGATACACGTAAGAAGTTTTTTTTAAAGTCGTTCCAGATATTTTCAAGTATCCAAATTGTATTAATTCCCTTTCATCTGGAGGTTTTGTAGTTTTGTAGTCTAATGCAGACTACAGGCAAATTCTTGTTTTATCACAAGGAAAAAGCTCTATTAATGTCAATGACATTGGTGAGGGCTCCAGCTTTTGTCACCCTGGAGATAAACTTTAGGCAGTCACGTAAATAGAGATAATTTGGCTTGTAGTACAATATTCTTACTCTGAAATGTGAACCAAGTGAGATGCGTCTATGTGATGGAGCAGCATAGTTTTATGGAGTTTGGTTGCCTGGGAGATTTCCCCTATTTATCTATCCTTGTGCTCCTCTATAATGTTATTATCTTTCCTCATGCACTGGGTTGCAGTTAAATTTGCTGATCTTAAGAGTTCTCCAGATACTAAATGACTGTGAACCAATCATGCTGTGTCACAAGGTCACCATCAAGTTACATCCTTGATGGCATCTTCTGGGCTCTTTATTATTCATTCAGGTCATAGGGTAAAAGGACTGTAGATTTAGGGCCGTAAGTGGTCTCAGAGTTCATGAAATCCAGCCTCTGGTTTCCAGATGAGAAAATGGAGGGTCTGGCACAGTCAAGATCTGATCCCATGTCCTTACACTCAAGATTAAGCACACCCTCCCCTCCTGCTGAAGTCATGTAACGTTCTGGTTTTACCATTGTTAGAGGTCCTGGGTAGAATAGATGATCTGAAAGATTCCTTCAGGTTATAAATCCTTGATCCTTTGATCTTATGATTCTGGCAGTCAGAGACTGTAGGACCTTGGTATTATACTCTAGCAGTCACTAATTACCTGTGATCTTCAGTCAGTTGACTGCTTTAATTACTTAGATGCTCACTTAGATTTCATCCAGTTCTAAAATCCTATAATTTTACCATTCAAAGATCTTTATAGCTACTTATATTTTTGATTTAGTCTAATGGACAGAAAGGAAAATATTTCCAGTAATATTTATATTTTCCGACATATCTCTGAGATGGTAACCTACTAACTGGCATATAACTTTGTGAACATTTGCAATGAAGGAAGCATTGCGGAAACACAGAGAAAAAGATATTTGTATGCATAGTGTCAGATCTAAACCATTCTACTTGTCAGAGATGACCACCATTCAACTAAAGTTTGTAGCACATTATACTCCAAAAATGTTTTCCTCACAAAGTTATCAGCATTGTTCCTCCTCAAATGCTCAGAGAGGAAAACATCTACCCATAAAAAGTTTTTTTTTTACTCTATTCTTTATCTCTTTTGAATGCAACTAGATTCAAAGGATCCACATTGGGCTTTGTGAACTCTGTTTAAAGCTCTGCCAAAGGGCTCCTTGTTTGAAGGAGCAGATACATTTTCCTCTCTCTTGTAGAAGAAATAACAATAGGAGCAGATTTTATTAGGACAACTCACTCTGTCACTGAAAGCCAATGTCTGCCTTCATGGTGTTCTTAGTTATACTCAACATTTATGGCCTTCCAAGCAGATGGTGCTTGTTGGGTAGACTATCCAATGGAATCAAAGATTCCCAGGCACAGGTCGGGGCCATATGCTTTTTGAAAAAATGGGCAAATATCCTCATTGTTTCCTGATTTAGGAAAAAAAAAGATTTGCCATCATTCAGCTAATCTTCAATATTGAGTGCATTTTACCTTTGTAAAAGGGAGTGGTAATGTTTTCTACATACAAAAGTCACCCGCAAATGGAAAGCTATGAATGATAAGGAAGACTGCCTAAATAACTATGAGATTCAAATGCCTATTCAGTGTGGATCCATCACATGAAGGCCCTCATCTCTCATAATAAATATGACAGACATGAAGTCATGTCCTTAGCTAGTCTCTGAATGGCAAATAAGAATGGGAGTGTATTGCTTGTACTTTCTGCCTTTGTACTACCTGAGTGACTGAGAGACAATTGGTATTCTCTTGCCTGCTTTTTTTTTTTTTTTTTTTTTTTTACATCTGGAACTGTATATTATGTAGGGAGATCATTGTGACCAGGTACATCAAGGTGCACAGCTAGTATGTTTCCCTGCCCTAAGACAGGGAGAGGTCACCAGAAATATCTGGAGAGTGTGTGTGTGTGTGTGTGTGTGTGTGTGTCCTTCATTTTCCTTCACTAATTTAGATTTAGATTTTCTTCTTTTTTTCTCTCTTCATTTTTAGAATTCTTTAACTCCTCTTATGCTTTTTATAATTTCCCATTTTCTTTGCTATTTTTTCTCTCATTATCTTGTAGATATTTTGCTTGCTAGAAATTATATTTGTTTTTCCCCCCACATGTTCTTAATAAGTACTTTTTTATACCTTTCCAGTTATCACCTCTTTTCTTCACATTTTTCTCTAATCTTGGAGAGAAGTCTACAATGAGAACATGAGGGATCTGTGCTCTTTAACAAATGATCATAGATTTAGATCTGGAAAGGATCTTAGAAGCCATTTAGTCCAGAGCTCACATTTTTACAGGTGAGGCAACTGAGGCCCAGAGTAGTTAAGTGACTTGAAGGTCACAGAGATAATAAGTCTTCTGATTCCAAGTCTATTTCTCTTTCCACTGTAGCATTCAGTGACTTGGAAAAAGGCACAAATGGCCTACTTATTTAATTTTCAGATCACATAAAACTGGAAGAGAGAGATAACTCACCCATTAACAGAGTCAGAATCCCAAAAAGATCTAGCTAGGCTAACACATTGGGCTAAATCTAAAAGATTGATAGATGAGGATGAATACACAGTCTTATACCTGGGTTAAAACAATAAAGTATAAGTATAAGATGGCTCTGGTGGTAGTGCTGGAGAATGGCTAGCTAGCAGATTGACTGAGAGATCTGGAGTTTTAATGGACTGGGAGTTCAATATGAAGCAGTAATGTGATATGCAAGTAAAAAAAAGCTAATATGATCTTGGATTACATTAACAGAAGCATAGCTTCTAGGAACAAGGAAAACAGTCTCTATATTCTGCCCTGGTCAGTTCTCATCTTAGGTATTATTCACATATGGGGACCAGATTTTTAGGAAAGATGATAAACTGAAGGGTGTTGAGAGGAAGGCAAACAGGTCATGTGAGGGCCACGAGTTCATGCCATGGATGGACCAACTAGGGCATAGTTAGCCTAGAGAAAAGAAGGCTTGGGGAGATACAAGAGTGAGCTTCAAGTACTTGAGGAGCTGCCACATCAAAGAGTGATTATATTTGTTCTGTTTGACTCTGAAAGGCAACTCAGGGCAATGGTAGAAGATGAAAAGAGGTACATTTAGGTTTGATATAAGGAACATCTTCCTTACCCCAAAGTAGATTGTTTTGATTTGGGAGTTAGTGGTTTCCCCTTAGTGGCATTTAAAACTCTCCATAACTTGGCTTCTTCTTCCTTTCCCATTCTTCTTATGCTTACTCTTCTCCTCACCCTCTAAGATCCAACTAAATTGCTAACTTGCTGTTGCACACATATGGCACTCTGTTCTTTTCAGCCAGCTGAATCCTGTACTTAGAGTGATCTTTCTTGTTGCCCCTCTCATCTCTAATTCAAATGCAAACTCCCTTATATGGCATTTAAATGTTTTTATAACCTGGCTCCCACTTACCTTTCCCATCTTATGATAGATGACCCCTCTTCATGTATTCATTTATTTGCTAAACTGGCAAACTGCCTTTTCCTTACACAAGGTCTATCATCTCTAGTCACTGTGCTTTTCCTCAAGTTGTCTCCCATATGTGCAATGCAATTCCCTCCTCATTTCCACCTGTAGAGCCCCTAACTTCTAAATGAGGTCTTTGCTAATTCCCCTCTTTCTGGTGCATACACCCCTTACCCCATTCCCTTGCATCTTTTTAGTATATATGTACTTATATGTACACATGTCATCCCCTTTGAGAGGTCAAGGGCTTTTTCATTTTGGTCTTTTTGTCCTTAGCTTTTGGCACAGTACCTGCCATATTGGAGATGCTTCAGAAATGTTTATTGATCAACTAATTGATAGATTAATCAATCCCAAGTTAATTAGTACATGATAGGGATGAAGAGCTCACCATTTCAGTTTCATAACCTTTTTAGTTTAGAAGTGTTTCCTTCTCCTCATTGTGAGGTTGAAAATGTTTGAGAGACATAGTTTCTGGGTAATTAATCATTTCATTAATAATGCTAGCATTTTATTAATAAAAGGAATGGTCATTTGAATTTTTCTCTCTTGGATCAAAGACAACTCATGACAGTGGGTTCACAGTTTATACGCCCCTGGAATAGTGGGTATTTTTGAGAGTGACAACTCTGATTGGTTAACAATTGATGAGAGAATGAATATTATGATGAGAGGTAGACCTATTCTGATGAAAGGCTGTGTGTGTGTGTGTGTGTGTGTGTGTGTGTGTGTAACTTTGATTGTGTTATTTACTTCTAAATTGCCCCCACACTCACCCCAGCCTTGGACAATATAATCAAAGAATTTATCCCCACCCAAATTTGAGCAGAACACAATGGGTAGGAATTCACCTAGATAAGATGGTCAGGGTGGAGTAAATTTTTGGCACAAGTCAGTTATGTCCTTAAAAGACTGGGCTTTAAACAAGGACATAGGATAGGGAAAAAGCCTGGATCTCCCCCATAATTGGTTATGAATAATCATTTCCATCATCATCTTTGCCTATTGAAACTGAATCTTTAAAGACCCAGCTCAAATGTCATCTCCTCCACTAAGCCTTTCCTGATAACCCCAGTCACCAAAGACCCTTTCCCCATCAAACTGACTTGATTTGCATCTTTCTCATATGCTTATTTTATATAATTTTGTTTCATAATTCTCTACTCCTATCTCCTTGCTAAGCTCTAAACTCCTTGAGGGCAGGGACCCTGACTTGTTTAATTTTTATGTCTTCTACAGTTGACATGGATAGGAGTGGATAGGATAGGCAACATTGGAAATGATATCACACATCTGTTGGAGGATATTAGAATCTTTCTCTAAATCTAGCACAATGCTATGCATAGAGTGAACATTTTGTAAATGTTTAGTTTAGAAATTCAAGTTGTATCTAACCCAAATCTCTCTTGCTGTAATCTAATAAACAAAGCTAGATTCCAGGTGAATAATTTAACAGATTAAATATGCTCAAATTTGAGTATGTTGGTGTATAAAATTAGGTGGCAATCATTGCAACATCACAAACTAGCAGGATAATTGTCTTCATTTTCATTTTGATTGAATATTCAAATCAACAAACATTCATTTCAAATAGTTCAATGGGAATCAATAAACATTTGATGTGAAGCAGTAGAGAGTCATGAACTGTTGGCTGGGCTTGGAATCAGGATGATCTGGGTTCAAATCCTGCCACAATCACATATTAGCTGGGTGATTTTGGCCAAATTACTTGACTTCTCAATGGCTCAGACCATTTTCCAAGAGTCTAAGCTGCAGACAAATTACAAATCTATATGAGCAGAACTTCATCCCAAGAGTTCCTCACTCTGATGAAATCACTACCCAACCCCATCTCACCAAACAAGTGTATTTATTAAGCACCTGTTCTGTACTGAGCATTGTGCTAGGGTTGGGGAAAGTTACAAAGATCCCCAAGATACCATTCCAATCCCCAAGGAGCTCACAGTCTCTTAAGGGGGATAAGATACAGGTATAAAT
>CM053595.1:194684986-194709360 GCA_028646575.1 Pseudocheirus occidentalis | reverse complement strand
TTTCTTTCTTGGAGGGGGGAAGGCAAGGAAATAAAGGAAATAGGGGTTGTGACTTGCCCAAGGTCACACAGCTAGTAAGTGTGTCAAGTGTCTGAGGCCAGATTTGAACTCAGGTTCTCCTGACTCCAGGGCTGGTAAATTCTATTCATTGAATCACCTAACTGCCCCACACAGGGTACTTTCAGACCCATATCAAGGCACTGCAATTGGGACAGGTATCATCTGGTAGCTTTGTTACCCATTACCCAGTTTGGGGTCACAGATCCAGGACAGAGTGAGAAGGGGACCTGCTCATAGGTGTGGTGTTCCCAGGTAGGGAGGCCCTGGAGGAAGTTCAGAAGGCAGCAGCAGCAGTAGTGTTGTGGCTTATATAGTAGGTGTCATACCAGGTCTTATTACCAGCATGTAGCTCAACTTGTAGAGGAACATCCAAAGCAGGAATCCCAGACCAAATGGGAGCCTACGGTTCTGCTACTCTGACATAAGTTTCCTAGCTGGGTGACAGGGACTGAATTCAGAATCAATTCATTGCTCAGCTCTAATTTCAGGTCAGGAACTTGTAGAGTTGAGAACAGGAAGCAACTACCAGACTTTATCCTGGATCAGTCTACTTTGGGAGCACATAAAACTTGAAGGTACCTCAGCCTGATTCTGAGATCCTAGAATAGCATAATATTTAATACCCCAAGAAAGCAGCGAGAAGAACATTCCAGATCTTCCCCCCATAAGTAGTGTAAAGCCAAGTCTTGAGTATCAGGTACAAATTCAGGAATCACAAAATCACAAAGAGAATTAAACTCTAATGACATATTGTGGTGTCAAGGATATCTGGCACACACACAATCTCTCTCTCTCTCATACACACACACACACACACACACACACACACACACACACACACTGAAAAAATGTCTCCAAAATATCTACAAGCAGTGCCTCAGAGAAAAACACAGTTTGGGTAAAAACTCAACTAGAATTCCTGACACAGCTGAAACAAAAGTTAAAAGACTTTTTTTTAAATAAATGGAATGAGAGTGTTTAAGGAAAAATTAGAAAATAAATGAGAATGATGAAAGAAAGAATTGTAAAGGGAATTAATAGCTCAGCACAAGAGGTACAAAATCTTGCCCAAGCAACAAGCTCTCTAAAAACTAGAACAAACCAGATAGAACCCAATGACTCCATGAGTTAATAAAAATATTAAGATAAAACCAACGGGCTAAAAGAAAAAATAGAAGAAAATGTAAGGTATCTCTTAACAAAAACAACTGATTTGAAAAAACAGATTAAGGAGGAAAAAGTTTAAGAATCATTTGGCTATCTGGATGCCATAACCAAAATAGAGTCTAGAAATCATATTTCAAGAAATCATAGAACTGCTTCTTAAAATCAGAGGGCAAAGGAGAAATAGAAAGAATCCATTGCTTGCCTCCTGAAGGAAACTCCAAAATGAAAATTCCAAGGAACGTTTTAGCCAATATCCAAAGTTTCCAGGTCAAAGAAAAAACAATCAGCCAGAAAGAAAGAATTCAAGTACAAAGGAGCCCGTTAGGATCACCCATGATTAGCAGTGACTACTATACAGTAGTGAAGAACTTGGGATTTTATATTCCAGAATACAAAGGATACAGATTTGCAGTCAAGAATAACTTACTTAGCAAAACTGAGTATTAATTTTATAGGGTAAAAAATGGATCTTCAATAAAACAGAGGACTTTTAAGCCTTCCTGATGAAAAAATGAAAGCTACAGAGAAAATTTGAAGGTCAAATGCAGTAGGAAAGAGAAATATAAAAAGGTCAACATGAGCTAATAATGATAAAGGACAAAACAGGGGTAAACTGCTTACATTCAAATATTGTGAGAAAGCACATCACCTCTGAACCCTGTCATCATCAGAGACCATAGAGGCATTCCAGTTATATTGGGACTGGTAATGGTTCTGTTATATATTTTTATTTTTGCTTTTTGGAGGGCAATTGGAGTTAAGTGACTTGCCCAAGGTCACACAGCTAGTTTTTTTTTGTGTGTGTGTTAAGTGTCTGAGGCCAGATTTGACCTCAGGTTTTCCTGGCTCCAGGGCCAGTGCTCTCTGCACTGCACCACCTACCTCCCTGTGGTTCTGTTATGTCTTGATCTTATGAAAGGAATTGAAGATACTGAAGAGGAATATATTGGTGTGGGGGCTAGGAAGGGAAAGGAATGTTAGGGTGCGCAAGCAGACATCTATACAAACAAGAAGAATGGGGAGGGGAGAGATACTTTAACCTTACTCTCATCTAAACTGGTCAAAAGAAGGAATAACACACACAACACACACTTACAGTTGGTAAAGAAATACATTTCACTCAACAAAGGAATAAGAGGAAGAGTGGAAAAGCATGGAGGGATGGTAGATTAAGGCAGCCATTCATCCTAAACAAAATAAACTTTAAAGTTGTACAAAAATATTTGCATCTCTTCATAAGGTGACAAAGAAGGGAATCTGAGGGGATGCCCATAAAATAGGGAATAGAGAAACAAGTAATGGCCTATAAATGTGGTACAATAACATTGTGCTGAAATTTCATCAGCTTAATGATGAACCAGGATTCCAGAGGATTAATGATGAAACATGGTACATACTGACAGAGAATGCAAAATGAGACAAATACTTTTTTTGGACATAGTAAATGTGAAAAGTTGTTTAGATTGACTATACATGCTTTTAATGGGTTTTGGTTTTTTTGTGCTCTTAGTGGTGAGGTTGTAGCAGGAGGACCAGAAGGTAAGTCTTGACTAATTAAAACAATTAAAAAATAGATTTATAAGGATAATTAGAGATGAGTAGAATGTTACTGGTTATCTAGTTTAACTCCCTGACCTCCCCAACCATTTTTTAAAATAAGTGAATATCTAGTAAAATCTTGACTACTCATATTATAAGAATAGGGGAATAGTCTTAGAGAAGTAAAATATCTTACTTGGGACCACATGGTTAGTTAGTGGAAAAGTCTCCCTACTTTTTGTTGGCTGCCTTCTATGGCCGGCATGCTCTACCTTCTCATTTCCTTCAAGAAGAATCCTTGGCTTCTTTCAAGACTTGGCTAAAGTACCTCCTTCTCTAGGAAGACTTTGCTGGCCCCTCCAGCTGCTAATGCCTTTTCTTCTAAAGTTACCTTCTATCGACTTTGTATGGATCTTGCATATCCCTATATATTTGTCTGGATCATTAAAATGTAAGCTCCTTGAGGGCAGGGAGTGATTTATATTAACATTATTATGATTAAGGTTTTTTTAAAGTTATATCCTAAGTGTTTTGCACAGTGCCTGGCACTGTGCAAAAATGCTTGACCATTGATTGTGTTAATTAAACCCAGGTCCGAAGTCTGTCTTCCATTAAGCCACACTTGACCTCTTGGTAATGGATGATTGAGCATCTTCCCAGTGACCACACCTTCTCCTTGTGTTCCCTAGAAGGCCTCCAGCTTATCATTTCTCTGAAGTTGTCTTATACCATAAAATCTACTAACTCTTAGTTGACTTTGGATGGGAGGAAGGGAACTGCTTTCTACCTTCAAGGAGAAAATGAAAAAGAGAACACTTTTGTTTTACATGTTTTCTCTTAGGCAGTAACTTCCTTGTTGCTAAATAGGAGGTCTTGTCCCAGAGAAGATAGAAAAACACATAATGAGAAGCCAATTAGGTATGCCCCAGTAACTGGCTTGCTATTCTGATGGAAAGCTCATTTCTGGCTAATTGCATTCATCACATTTCTAGACCTTGTTTTACATTGATCCCATCCTGCACCAAGAAAAGCCCAAAATGATGACAACAGCAAGAATTTGGCTTAAAAGATTTTAAAAATTCCCTTGACTCTGGCTTCCCAAGGTTGAAGTCTGTTTATGGGATGAACATATAATCAGAAGTAAGCCAGTGGGTACCATTAAAGTAAAAGGGCTAAAACATTTTTAAAAGTAGCTTAATAACGAGCTCTAAAAATCATATTTTCAGAGTCTCTTCTTCTCTCTGGGGTTGCTCAAGCTAATTTGGACAGTAGTTCACTGCATCCCTGTCAAAGTATTCTCCTTATAACCATAAAGAGTAACAGGGACTCCTGTTTCCAATCAACATTAGTTTATGACAGGTTTTAGTACTTCTCTGTCCTCTTAGTTGGGAGAGTTACAAAAAAGAAGAAAAGACTGTGGATCTTGATTCAAGAAACTATGGAAGGCAAGAAAAATATTACAGTGATCTGAAGAAATGTATGTTTATGTTTGTTGTAATATCAAAATAACATGCATGAAATGCAGTTTTTCCCCATCCTAGGGGTAAAAAAGAAAGGGATGGAGGAATAGTGCCTCGAATCTCTGGGTTGTTGGAGTTAAAGAAGTGTTTGGAAGAAGTCTTAGCAAAGAAGAAACAAAGAAGGAAGGAAGGATATGGAGAGACAAAGGGAAATTTAAATCCATATCAGGAGACAGACCTGTGGAAGATGGTGACAGGGACAGAAGGAAAGTTGGACACAGGACAAGCATAGCTAAATAATAGTTTTGAGACCTTTCTTATAACAGCAGAAAACTGGACCAGTTCCAAAGTAAACAAGATCTGGGAAGTGGAATATAGCACCTACCTTGGAAACTGGAGATCAGGTAGATGGCAAAATGGAGAAAGTATTGGACTTATAGTTAGGAAGGCCTCAGTTTAACTATCTGTAGCACCTTGGGAAAGTCACTAACACCCCTCAGATTCAGTTCCTTTATTTGTAAAATGGAGATGATAATGATACTACTTCCCAAAGTGGTTTTAAGGATCAAATGAAATAACATATACAAATTGACTTGAAAACTTTAAAGGGCTACATGAATCTTAGTGATTATTGTTACATGAAGACTTTAAAGGGCTACATAAATGCTAGTGATGGTTATGGATATTATTATGATCATTTCTCATTTCTGATGACTTCAACTATACTACATGAAAGAAGGCATTCCTGAATATTAAGTAATTCCTTAGAACTAAATAACTTTGGGGCAAAGTTAGTGTTGTCATCACTCGTCCTGATTGAAGATAGAAATCTCAGAAGAGAAAGGCATATTTTGGGAGTGAAGAGTTGGAGAAGAAGATGGTATTTGAAAATGAATTTGTATTTCTGGACTACAGTTTAAACATATGAATGATAGAGTTCTGCCCAAGGACTTTGAGCAACAGAGATTTATATTGATTATGCAGAAGGAAGAGAATTGTCTAGTTATGTCTAACAAACAACACCAGTGAGATTCTTCATCTACAACATAAAAAGAAGAAACACCTGGAAGATAACATAAAAATTAGAGTTTTCTCAACATAAAATAGAATGCACCATGACATAGTAGACTCCCTCTTAATGTAAGTCTTCAAGCAAAGACTTAATTGACCAATTGTCAGCTGTGGTAGGTAGAGTGTGGATTCTTGTTGGGGTGTGGGTTGGATCAGGAAGTCTCTGAATTTCTTTCCAATGCTGAGATTCTGTAATTCTATGATTCACCATATTAGCTATACACGAAATTAAATTTGTAACAACTTTGTTAGAGTTGATTTTGAGTTTGTGAGGAGAGGCTATGAAATCCAATGTCTTCTATTTTATTATTTGAGTCAATGAACTTTAAATGGGTCAAACCAGGCATTAGCATTTATTTGATTTAAGTTTATTGTTAGATCCTGATTACTGTGAATAGTGAATCTGGTGAAGTGACCAAATCATTCAAATTCTCACTTCATATTTCCATTGAGTGGAAATCAATGACCATATCTTACATAACTCTAACTTTGAATAGTGTGGATTTAAGTACATGTGAACACTTTGCAGGATCCATTATTTGTGCTTTAAGTTAACTAAGCTGAGCTTTTGTAGAGCATCTTGTTAGCTGGTTTTGGTAGACCTGAGTTCAAATCCTGACTCAGACACTCACTAGTTGCGTGATCCTAGACAAGTTACTTCACCCTATTTGCCTCAGTTTTGTCATCTGTAAAATGAGGATAACAGTATTACCTACTCCCTTGGGTTGATGTGAGGATAAATAAGATGATGCTTGTAAGGTATTCTGCAAACCTTAAAGTGCTGTATGAAGTTTAGTTACTAATAATGTTATTTATCTTTTTGTCAAAGTGAGATTTAGCTGTTTCTCTTGATATGCTAAATGGAGATCTAAATCCTAATGCCTTCCCTTTGAAATCCCCTTCCCTTTATGCTATATATATCCTGCATTTTTTCTTTCCCATATTGTGTCCTGAGCTCCTTGAGTTCAGGGTCTGTGTTCTGGCCTTTCTTCATGTCCTTGGAGCCTCCTATGGTCTCTGGGACAGAGTGAGCATTCAATAAATGCTTTTCAACTGACTGACCCACAATCACCAGAAATAATAAGAGCCCACATTTATATTTCACTTAAAAAATTTATGAAGCAATCCTCATCCCTCCCCCATCTTTCCAAGAAGTAGGCAATATGGGGTTATTATTTTATAGGACAGATAAAGAAATTTTGGCTCAGAGAGGTGATTTTTATAATCCTACACAGCTAATAAAAGTCAGTTTGGATTTGAGTACAGGTCTTCAGAGGCCTGAAGTCAGGAAGACTCATCTTCCTGAGTTCAAATCTGACCTCAAACACTTAGCATATGGGTGACCCTGGGCAAATCACTTAACCCTGTTTGCCTCAGTTTTCTCGTCTGTAAAATGAGCTGTGGAAGGAAATGGCAAACTACTCCAGTATATCTTCTAAGAAAACCTTAAATGAGATCACAAAGTGTTGGACATCATCGAGTGACTGAACAAGTCCTGGCACATTGTAAAAAGTGTTGAATTTGGATCTAGAGGTGCCAGATTGTAATGTTTACACTGTGACTTTTACATTGTATGTCTTGTTTTCTTTAAAATGAGGGGCTGAACTAGACAACCTCTAAGGAATCCTCTGTTTCAATAGAAATCTAAAATCCTATGACTCTAAAACCAGTGGTCTTTCCATTATTCCCGGTTCCCTTTTACCAGAACAAGGTCCTGGGTCCGAGGTAATGGATAATTTGAACCCATCACATACTATGGAGACATAGCAATAAACAGTCTGGAGGAAACAAAGAAACAGCCAGTGATACTGTTTTAGGCGATCTTGTGTACTGCGCAGAACAGCCCACTACCTGGATTCATTCATTCATTCATTCATTCAGCAAGTACTTATACATTTGGTAAATGCTAGACAACTCTTTGGTGCTGAGGATCCAAAGATAAAAAGAAAAAACAACCTATAGTTCCTGCCCTCAGTGAGCTTATATTCTTTTGGGATGGGATCTAAAAGTCAGTCTGGAAACAGAAATTATTATACTGGAGTCATTATGAATAATAACATAATAATATATGTGTAATTATGACATTTATATGTAGCATTTCAAATGTCACAATGTGTTTTATAGACTTCTCACTTGACTCCCTTAACAGGCTTGACAGATGTTATGATTCATCTAATCCATTTTACTAATGAGGAAACTGAGGTTAATAGAGGTTAAGTGACTTGCGCATGGTTACCCAGTCACTACATGTCCAGGGTAGTGTGCCAGGACTTCAGGTTCAGCATTCTGCTGATGAGGGGCTGAGGGAGGGTCAGGTCATCCAGGTGATTGCATTGTCCTGATGGCCACGGATGAGCATGGTGGGGGGCTGAGGCAGAGGGTGGTGGGGGGGATGTTGCATTAGTGAGAGTCCCCACTAGCAGCAGCCTGCCTGAGAAGTCCTGAGTTGTTGTTCAGTCATTTCAGTTCTGTCTGACTTTTCGTGAACCACTTGAGGTTTACTTGGCAGAGCTACCAGAGTGGGTCCCCATTTCATTCTCCATCTCATTTTACAGATGAGGAAACAGGGGCAAACCAGGTTAAGAGGCTTGCTCAGGGTCATCTGAGGACAGATTTGAACTCAAGTTTTCCTGACTCCAGGCCCAGTGCTCCATTCCCTGCACCTTCTCTCTGAATATGTATATGTGTGTATATATGTACATATATGTATATACACACACACACACATACACACACAAATACGTAGCATGTACTATATTTAGCTATTTTCTGTATTTTTTGTGCTTTTGTATTTTACTGTACTTTCCAATTACAACAAGTAGAGTTAAATTTCTTCCTCTTTTTTTAGAAAATAATACAACACACAACTGACAGCATCTGGGAGAAGCAACCATCAGAAAAAACCCACCTTTTGGGGCGAAGGCAAAGCAGTTGGGGTTAAGTGACTTGCCCAAGGTCACATGGTTAGTAAGTGTGTCAAGTGTCTGAGGCTAGATTTGAACTCAGGTCCTTCTGACTCCATGGTTGGTGCTCTGTTCATTGCACCACATAGCTGCCCCCAAATCCCATCTTTCCAAATACCTTTTAATTGCAATCTTTTCCTTCTTTTAATTATTTCCTGCATATCCTATATATAGCTTCTTTGTATATGTCTGTTCATTGTCTCTCCCATTAGATGGTACTCCTTGAGGGCAGGTTATCTTTTGCTTCTTTTTGTATCCCTAGATATTGCCTGACGTAGAATGGGCGCTTAATAAATGTTTATTGACTTACTGACAGAGATAGATGCAAAAGAAATCCAATTCTACAACCTTTTAGGAAAGCTCTGGGCTAGGTACTGGGGATGGAGAGAAAAATAAAGTCCCCAAGCTCGAGTGGCTTATATTCCATTGGAAGGATTTACAAGCACTATAAAGAAGTAAAAAGAAAATATAAATAATACAAAAATAGCAAGTCAAATGTGCCACAAAAAGAGTACCAATGGTCGCTAGTTGTGGAACTTCCTTGTGCATCTCAGGAGTTTTGAATAGGGAAGAAAGCAGGGTTCTTTCTCCCAGTGTTGCTCCCCTTTTCCCCAGGATTAACCAGAAGCCACTCCCATAAACGGGGCTCTCACTGCTCCCCTGATGATACCTCTTCTTGCTGATGAGTGTAGCAATAGGAACAACAACCAGCACGTTGAAATTTGCTGAAAACATCAAGTGGCAAAGCCCTGTCTGCTCAATCACAACCTTGAAGGATTCCTTTATGGGGGCCTGCATTAAATAACTCTCCCTTGTTCAACAGAAATAGTTAATTACTATGCCGACAAGAGCTCAGTTCCTTCGAAGCAGGAGGGCCAGACACATCACTGATGCCCACAGGAAAGGTTTATTATTATTCCTGGCTGCATGATAAAACCAGTGGATTATAATGGATTATTTCTTACTTCATGCTTGGACCCACAGTAATTACAAACAACCTTCCCTTCTTCCCTCTCTCAACATTCCCCCAAGATATTTGTGCCCCAACTGGGAGGAGTGTTTAGCAGTATCAAATAAAATTATAGTGTCACTGTCTAGTTACCTCTAAAATGTAACTTGCAAAAGGCTCCATAAAAATATGGCCATCACTTTACCACTAGTAACCATAGTATTCAATCTGTTGAACAAAGAAGATGTGGAGTGCTGAAGGACACCCCAGTAAGAGTCAGGAGACTTGAGTTTTAGTCCGAACTCCCACGTTTACCAGCCCTGTGACCAACCAGTTATTTCATCCCTCTGATCTCCTCATCTGTCTCCTCATACAATAGGAAAAACGAGTACTAACGTACTCATTGCACAGTATTATTATGAGAAATGAGAGAGCATAAGGGAAAGTGAACAAATATTGGCATTATTGTTGTTGTTACTCTTATTACCATCTTTCCAGCATCCAATTTCAAAGCCTACACCAGGGATAGAAAAAACCTTGGGTCCAAAACCAAAGAGGGCTCATGGGGAAAACTTGAAAATGTTATTTTTATAAAGGCATACAATTTAAATTCAATTCGGCAAACATTTGGAGAGTGCCTACAACATTCAAGAAACTGGGGCAGTAGATGGAGATTACAGAAACAAAACAGATCATCCCCACTTTCAAGAAGCTTAGATTCTTAAGTGATTTATGTGTATTATGTGTGTGTGTGTGTATAAAGTAAAAGTAAAGGATACAAAGGCATTTCAAAAGATCACTAAATATTGAAGGGATGAGAAAAGACTCTTTTTCAGGTTGTACCTGAGCTGTGTTTTGAAAGAAGAGAGGAATTTGAAGAGGTAGAGGTGAGTGAGGTGTTTTATAGGGAAGGAATAAAAAAGAAATAAGCTCCTGCTGTGTGTCAGGTTAGAGTTTACAAATGTCATCTCATTCAATCCTATCTTGTGAGGTGGGTGGTATTATTATCCCCATTTTACAGTTAAGATTGCCCCATGACAACCACAGGGAGTGTTTCTTAGTCACTGCTGGCAAGATTTTTTGCCAGAGTCCTTCGTAATAGACTGATCCTTCACCTTGAAGATGGTCATCTACCCAAGAGCCAGTGTGGCTTTAGCAAGGGCTGAGGAATAATTTATGTGGTATTTACTGTCTGATAGCTCCAGGAGAAATTCCAGGAGCAGAACATTCATCAATCTGACCAAGGTCTTTGACATTGTCAGTCATGAGGGCATGTGGAAGATCATGGCAAAATTTGGTTGCCTGGAGAAGTTTATCAGTATTATGTGCCTGTTCTTCAACATCATGATCACCCAGGTTCTAGATAATAGATGATGCTGTCATGCTTTCCCAGTTACCCAGTCACTCAGTAGGGCTGAGTATTTGCTTTCATACTTCTTAGCATTGTGTTTTCAGTGATGTTGTCAGATGCCTTCAGTGAGAATGAAAAAGGCAAGGTCAGCTACCACACTGACAGTAAATTATTTAACTTTAAAAGGCTACAAGCCAAGACTGAAGTAGAGGGAGAGTTGGTGCATGACTTTGGTTCACAGACGATTGTTTACTCAATGCAACTTTTGAGGCTGAAGTATGGACTGATTCTCTGCTGCTTATGCTTTTGGTCTGATGATTTCACCAAGAAAAGAGGTTCTACACCAGCTACACCATATCATCCATATGTGGAACCATTGGTTACAGCAATTGGAAAAATATTGAATGCTATGGATTAGTTAACTCACCTTAGCAGTATACTTTCTAGGGATGTTCACATAGATAATGAAGTTGATGCACACATTGCCAGAGGTAGCTCAGTGTTTGGGAGGTTTTGATGGTAAGTGTGGGAGAGAAGAGGTTTTAGGCTGCTAACAGAGTCACTGTGCTAACCTCACTGTTATATGACTGTGAAACCTGGACAGTCCTATCACTACCAGGCCAGGAAACTGAATAGGTTCCATTTGAATTGTCTTAGGAAGATTCTAAAGCTTGCTTGGCAAGATAAGGTATTGAACATGAAAGCCCTTTCACAAGCTTAACTGTCAAGCATTCAAACTATACTGCAGAGATCTCAACTCTTGCCATGTTTGAATGCCAAACATACATTTGCCTAAAACGGTGGTTCTCAACCTTCCTAATGCTGCTACCCTTTACTTCTCCTATTTGGGCATATCTGCATGTGGGCAGACCTGCCTGGAGACAGATAGAGGAGCCGTATCTTGGTTCCTAAGACCATTGGAAATATATGTTGACCCAAAGGGCTTGTGGCCCACAAGTTGAGAATCGCTGGCCTAAAAGCCTATTTTGTGGAGGACTTGTACAAAGCAAGTGCTCACACAGAGGTCAGAAGAAGTGATACAAGGACACTTTCAAGGTCTCTCTGAAGAACTTTGAAATCAGCTATGAGATATGAGAGACACTGGCACAGGACTATCCAGTATGGATGTCTGCATCAAAGAAGGTGGTACACTCTGTGAGCAAAGCAAAATTGGAGTAGTTCAAAAGAAACTTGAGATACACAAATTAAGAGACATCTATGGTCTCCAAATGTTCATATGGACTATTTATGCCAATCTGTGGTAGAACCTCCCAAGCTTGTAATGGTCTCATCAGCCGTAGTCAGACATTGCTATACCTTGACTCCAACACAGTGTTGTCACTTTGGTCCTCTTTGAATATGAAGGACAACAACCAACCAACAGTTAAGGAAACTGAGGAGATTACGTGACTTACTCCGGATCACACAACTAGTACAGATGTGAGATTAGATTTGAACTCAACTCTTCCTGACTCCAGACCCAGTCCTCTATCCATTGCACCACCTAGCTGCCAAAGGGGAGGAGCTAATATGCCAGTTTCACTGGCATGGGGGTTGTTGAAGGAAAATAGAGATAAATGAGGCTGGAAAAGTTGTTTGGATCCATTCTATTGGAGGGTTTAATGCCAAACTGAAGATTTTGTAACTTTTCCTATTTTTGAGGTCAGATATATGGTTTATGAACATTTATTTATCAGTATTGCAGAAGATTGACTCATTCAAGGAGAGGCTGGAAGTAGGCAAACAAATAACATAAATGAGAGGTGATGAACTTTACTTTCTATGGAAAATAGGGGTTTGTCTGTTTTGTGATACATCAAGCCTCCAGATAGAATAAAGGCTGGATGTCTACAGTGTCTAGTAAAATAGAGGGGTACAAAACACTTTGTCCAGTTCGATGGTACTACTTCTATGCTGAAGCTGAGTTAAGACACAAAGCACAACCAATAGACTGACATTCTCTCTCCCCTGCTGTTCCTGACTAGGAGGTTTACATGGAAACTAGGGATTAACTGATCTTGAAATTGAACTCTTTAAGCTCTCCATCTTCCTCAGAAAGGAACAGAATGGGAATAGAATAGGAATTAAATCCTAAACGGCATAACGGTGATAGAAACTGGGTTATGGGGAAAGCGGGAGGTAGCAGAAAAGGAGGGAGATTGAGCTCATGGGCTGGGAAGGGTCTGAAGGCCTGGAAAGGGTGTGTGGAGGGGGGCTGGGAGGGTCTCAGGGAGGTAAGGAGGTTATCTTTGTGGTAGAAACTGAACTAAAGACAAAACTTAACGAAACGACTCCCACAGAAGACAACTGGACAGTTGCTCATTGGTTTTTGAGATGATTGACCCTTTCTGAGCTTTTCTAGCTGTAGAGAGAGAGCATCAATTGGCCTAAGCACCTGGAAACTGCTTAGTGACATCTTGGCTGGGGGGTGTCCTTAGTATAAATTGTTCAGCTTGTGATGTGGGATGAGCCTTAAAAAAGTCACACTTGCCCTGAACTCCCTACACTGCTTTTAATTAATGTTATGATCTCTTCTTTTCAGACTGATTTCATATTATGCCCCTTCATATACCCCATATGCCAACCATGTTGACCTATTTGCTCCTTCCCAACCCTGTGTTCCCTCTCTCTCCAGGGTCTTTGTACAGGCTTTCACAGATACTTCCTCCTCACCTTCTGTCTCTTAGCTTTTTTCTAGCATCTATTCAGGCCCTAACTTCATAAAAAACCTTATTAATCAATCAATAAACATTTATTAGTGCCTATAATGAGCCAGGCACCATGCTAAGCACTGGGGATACAAACAGCAAAAAAGAAAGACAGTTTCTGCCCTCAAGGAGCTTACAATCTAATGAGGAAATGGAACACAAAAAGAAATGGAAAAACTGGTGGGGTGGCCAGGAGAAGGTACTTAACCCTGGATCTTGGAGGAGTCAATCAGAGAAATTCTAAAGTAGGCAACCAAGTGAGAAATGAAGAAATGTCTAAGTTCTCTCCTTAAATGGAGGTTTGGAGTTCATGGCTCCACCTTCCAATGCAAGGCAGAGGGTAGTGGTAAGGTGGAATATCAAGGCTGATGAGATCTTATAGGATAGTGAGGTCATCCCAATAAGAGCTTTCTGGGGTGTGATGGAGAAGTCCCAAAGTGAAGTCAGTTTCTAGGTGTTAGTGGTCTCTGCCTTGTCAAATTCTCTTCTCTTCCCTTATTTGTTTACATGTCTAATCTTCTCTGCAAAATACCAGCTCTCTGAGCCAGTTTGTTTTGCCTGTTTGTCTATGTATGCTTAGCACTGACCCAAGTGCTTTGCACATAGCAGACACTTAAGCTGGTCAAATTGCATTAAGTGCTCAGCAGGTGAACACTGAATCAGGGATGTAAACAAATTAATGCCTTTTTAGTAAAATGACCTAGGTTTGAAGTGAGGCTTTGCTAGCTGTGTGACCTTAACCAGGGTGAGGAAACTGGGGCCTCAAGGCCACATGTGGCCCTCTAGGTCCTCACGTGTCACCCTCTGACTGAAACCAAACTTCACAGAATAAATGCCCTTAAAAGGGTTTGTACTCAGTCACAGTGCTGCACCCAAGGACCTAGAAAAGCACATGTGACCTCCAGGCCACAGGTTCCCTACTTCTGCCTTAGACAAATCTCTTTACTGCTCTGGGCCTCAGTTTCATTAATTATACAAAGAGGAGGTTGGACTTAGGTCTCTTAGTAAGGTCTCATATGAGGTACAATGTAAAACACTTAGTAGACATTTAATAAATGCTTGTTCCCCCTCCTTCCCTTCCAGATTTTAATACTATGACTTCTTTAAGTAAAATGGGATGGCTTCAAGCAGTTTATAGCATTTATTTTATTATTATTGTTATAATATTGTTATATGATATTCATTATTATACTCTTACCTCTAGAATCATAGGCTCTAAAAGCTAGAAGGGACCCTATAAATCACCTTGTTTAAAAACTTCTCTCATTTTATAGATAAAGAAAAAATCCTTTCAGAACACGTGACTAATTATTGACAGAATAGTGACTGGAATCAAGGTTTTCTAAGTCCCAGCCAATGCTCTTTCCATTCAATCCTGCTGCCTACCAATAAATTGTTGAGGGGAAAAAAACCCTACCAACAAAGACAAAGCAATGAAACCACAAAATCAAAAACCAATAGAGGCACTGTTTAAATTTCTATTCACATAGAAATGTATGGAGCAGAAAGAACATGAGTTTTATTTCCAGGCTTGAGATTTGTGGGTTTTAGTCCCCTTCAAACATTCACTAGCTAGATATTTTTAACTAAGTTACTTAAATGTTTTGAGTTCCCACAGCTTTATTTGGAAAATATGTCAGTGTGGGACAGTGAGAAGGATTCTGCATTGGAAGATAGAGGACTTGGATTTGGATGTGGGATCTGCCCCTTACTCTCTGGGTGACCTTGGGCAAGCTTTTCCTGGGTTTTAGTTCCTTTATTTTTAAAAATGAAGTGGCTGGGTTTGATTACATCTAAGATCTCTTCTGTCTCTGATCCTATGATATTGCCTAAATCACAGTAGGGGGGCTGGACAAGACCATTTATTAAGGACCTTTCTAGTCTATGATTGCCTCTCCCACACTCCACTCTAAGGAGGTGGTCATCATACTAGCATTGGCCTTGGTGTGCATTAGTGCTTGACTTTAGCTCTACTTTAGCTTGGAACTTCCAACATCAAGTGATCCACTAGCCTCAGCCTCTCCAACAGGAAGGATTTATATCTGTGTAGTGCCATATTGAAATCATCAAGCATTTGTTAAGTGACTATGATGTCATGATGTCACTGTGTTAGGAGCAAAAAGAAAGAAAAAATCCCTGCCCTTAAAGAGCTTATGTTTTAATATATATTGGGGGGGAGGAGGCTGAACAAAATTACCCTGGAAAATATATAAAAAGTAGATATAAATAGAAGATGGGGGAGGGGAAAGAAGGGCATTAACAACTAGAAGGGGGTCAGAATAGACCCCTAGTAAGAATTGGTACTTGAGCTGAACTTTGAAAAAGCTTGGGATTCTACAAGGTGGTGGGAAGGAGGATGGGCATTCTAGGTATGGGGGACAGCTCATGCAGAGAGATGGATAAATGGATAAATAGCAACTAGACCAATTTGGCTAAAATACAAAGTACATGAAGAAAAGTAATTTTCAAGCCTGTAAAGGTAGACTGGAGTCAGATTGTTAGACTCTTTACAAGCAAAGGAGAAGAATTTTTATCTTGTCTGACCCCATTTGGGGTTTTCTTGGCAAAGATACTAGAATGGTTTGCCATTTCCAGCTCATTTTATAGATGAGGAAACTGAGGCAAACAGGGTTAAGTGACTTGCCCAGGGTCACACAGCTAGTAAGTGTCTGAGGGCAAATTCGAACTTATGAAAATGTCCTACAGACGCTAGGCCCTGCACTGTACTCATTGCCCCATCTAGCTGCCCAGAATGAGGTCCAGTTAGTAGCCTATAGCAATAATCTAGGCAAGAAATGATGAGGAATTAAAGTAGAATGATGGAAAAAAGTGAACATGTCTAAGAATTATTGTAGAAGTAGAACTGGTCATTTTGGCCACTGAGTAGATATGTGAGGAGTGAGGAAGAGGGAAAAGTCA
The DNA here is from genome assembly GCA_028646575.1 of Pseudocheirus occidentalis. Lineage (NCBI taxonomy): Eukaryota > Metazoa > Chordata > Mammalia > Diprotodontia > Pseudocheiridae > Pseudocheirus > Pseudocheirus occidentalis. The sequence goes on along the minus strand of CM053595.1, from coordinate 194,693,173 downwards.
AAGATGAATCCTAGGCTGTGAACCTTGGCAATTGGAATGATGGTGATATCATTAGTAGAAATAAGAAATTTAGGAAGGATAAAAGTTTTTTTTGAAAGATAATGAATTATTCTGGACATGCTAAGTTTAAAGTTCTTTGATGCATCCAGTTTGAAATGTTCAGTACTCAGTTGGTCATCTAAGACTGTATTTCAGGAACTTGATGCCCAGACCTATACTGGATAAAGTCCACATCCACATCTTTATCCAAAACACCTTTCCTTCTGGGAATTAGTGGGATGCTATGCTGGATTTCTGATGTCACAAATTGGGGATTCCTTTTATTGGTAGAGTGTAAGCTAATTGGAAGAATAAGTCCAGAATCAGATTCTAGGTTGCAACACCACCAAGATTTAACATTGTTAGGGCAGCAGTATTGCATAGTTCTTTTTTACCCCAATATTAATGATTATAAGCATTACAAAGAAAACAGGAGCGATATGTAATAGAGTAAGTCTAAGGAGGATTAGTGAAAACGTTTTGAGTTGGCAAAAATATAAATTTGAAGATACTTTTAAAACAATTATTTTAATTGGTTATTGCTTGTTTGGATCATAGACTTAGAATGGAAGGGATTGTAGAGGTCATCTCCTCCTGCCCTCTCATTTATATAAAGGAAGAAACAGGTCCAGAGAAGAGAAGGGACTTGCTCACAGTCACAGAAGTAGCAAATGACAGAGAAAAGATTCAAACCCAAGTCTTTTTGACTCCAGAGCCAACATTCTTTAAATCGTGCTCCATCAGTTGTAAGACCTTAACTTGGATGAAATTCTATTTTAATGAAATCCCATCAATTACTCCCTGTTCAATCTTGAACTGAGGAACATAGCCTTGGGTAAAGTCTCCCTGATAGAAAATGATTGGAGGTTTGGCTCTTAATTCCAGCTCTGCCTTTGACACATTCACCAAGAGAGCCAATTGGGCAAGTTACTTCCTATTCCTGTTGATCAATTTTCTCAACATTTGAGAAAAAGATAATATTTAATTACACCTTTTGCAAGAATATTTCCCTAGGTTTCTTTAATCTTAATATCTTTCTTCTGACATTACCCTCAATTGATTCTACATATATCTGATTTGTATATGGATGCTTGCATTTTGTTTATCTCAGCCTCTGAGCTCCTTGAGAGCAGAGATTGGAATTTTGGGGTTTTTTTTGGGGGGGTCCTTTTTTGGGTACTTAATATGCTAATTATAAGAGTATGAGAATACAATAAAAGGACAGATATGAATACTCTTTGTAATAAAATTACATTAAAATACAAATATTATTATTGTGATTATTTAATTAATAATAAATTTAGTGTCTTTCAATTCCATGATAAAAAATGTAATTGGTTTTTTATTTCTCTATCAGCCATAGGAAACCATTAGGAAGACAAATTGGAAAATGTCTATAAATTCTTTGAAGCAATCTATTATAACTGAGAACAATATTATGTTAGAATTCTAACAAGAATATTGATAAAATAAGTTGATCTAAAGTAAAAGTCCATGGATATAAATTCTCAAGAGCAGGTATGACTTCGATGCAGCTTTCAAAGTCCAGCTGGAATGTCAGTTCCTACAAGAGGACAGGCAGGCACTTTTATACTTTCTGCAGATGTTCAAGACCAAGATGGCTTCCCCTTTTCCATTTTAAGGAGAATTGCAGATGGAAGCCATGGAATCTGTAATCTAATCTGTCCCCAAATAAGAATTCCCTTTATGTAATATTCAAGCAGTCTTGCAGTGGTCATTCACATTTACTACCTGGGTGACTGAGCAAGTCATCCAACCTTTCTGGGCTTCAATCACCTAAAGCCAAAAGACAATTTGACTTGGATATAATCAGATGACCTAGCATTATTAGTTTTAAAACCCACAGACATAAAACAACTGGCCAGGGAGGAATGCTTTGAAGCCAGTTCTCAAGGCATTTGAAATGATCTGCTTGTGATCAGCTTTGTCATTTGGGGGACTATAGTGTTGTTGTTTGTACTTCATTCTTGAAGAGGACCATGACTTCAGGAAGGTGATGCCATGACTTGCAAGTGAATTGGCTTTAAGTGAGGCAGGGCTGTGCAAAGTCACCAACCTCACTTTCTCTTCTGGAGTCATCTGGGTCCAGTGGCAAGATATGGATCTGGATGACTGAAGATGGCTATAGATGTAGAGGAAGACCTTGGCCTTTTTAATCTAAGGTCTTTCCCAAGTCTCAGTTTGACTGAAGCAACTCCCATTTAGTGATTAAGACTAGGTAAGAAATGAAGTAAAGAATGACCTCTTTTACCTGGTCAAACAACAAAACCAAAAAAAACCAAAACCAATCTGGGAGGGGAGGACCCTCAGGGTTTCTGAACAAAACAGAAATAATTGCTATTTCCACTTGCTCTAAGCCATCAGAGACCAAATAATGACCAAATGAGACTTGGACTGAGACCTCTTGTTGGACAATCAAAGATAACCAGAGTGGTCTGGATTTAAGGAATGATCCTTAAAAGAAATCTAGCCTGTAGACCCCAAGCTTGCATTCTGTTTAACCTTTGGAAGAGGGTGTGATGAATTTCTTTGCTTCCTGTGAACTACTGTTTCCTGTGCTTTTCATAAAGATATTATATGTGAACTGTGAATAAATTGCTATAATGGTCCCTTGGGTTCTTTCAGATTATATCCCTCATGTCATTTCCACTTAATCTTTTCTGAGTGGAGGCTGTAGAGAGTAGTACAGGGTGTTCAACTAGTCACGTCTAAATTGTTCCACCTGAACTGGAATTCACTTCATTATCACTTTAAGTCAAGAAAGGCACCTGAAGCAATTGCAAACAATCCCCAGCTTTTGTCAACTTTTTAGGCTTCAAAGAAAGTCCTTAGAAACCAGATCAATTATTATGTTCTTAATTACCATGGAAGAAGGCAGTCTGGGTCACCCATTAATGAGATTCATGTGTGTGTGTGTGTGTGTGTGTGTGTGTGTGAGTGTGTGTGTGTGTTTTAAGTCAAAGTTGCTAATCTATATTAAGGATGGCATCATAAACAATTTAGAGAAACAAGAAAGAATTTACCTTTCAAATCTTTGGATAGAGGAAGAGCTCATGACCAAAGAAAGGACAGAGAGGATTCCAGAAGACAACATGGAAAATTTTGATTATGTAACATTAAAAAAATATTTTGCACAAATGAAACCAATGTAGCAAAAATTTGAAGGGAAATAGGTAAATGGGAGAAAGTCTTTTTGTAAAGTTTCTCTTAGAAGGATCTCATTTCTAAGACATATAAGGATTGATTTAATCTATAAGAATAAGAGCCATTTCCCAATTGAAAAGTGGTTAAAGATTGAATAAGCAGTTTTCAGAAGAAATCCTAGCTCTAAATAGCCATATGAAAAAAAAATCATTTCAAATTGCTACTAATTAGATATATATAAATTAAATCAAGTTGAAGTTTCCAGATAACACTGATAAGATTGTCAAAGCTGATTAAAAAGGAAAATAACAAATATCAAAGGACCTGAAGGAAAAAAAAGCATACCATTGGTGTACCATTGGTGGAGCAGAGAAATCGTCCAGTCATTCTAGATGGCAATTTGTAAACTGTGTTTAAAAAGTTACTAGACTGTGTATGGCCTTTGACCCAGATATCACTACTAGGCCTACACTCTAAAGAGATGAAAAAAAGAGGAAAAGCACACACATATATAGTATATATATATATATATATATATATATATATATATATATATATATAAATCGGCTCTTCATAGTAGCAAAGAACTGGAAACAAAGGGAACATACATCAATTGGGAAGTGGTTGAACAAATTATGGTATGTAAATGAAATAGCATACTCTTGTGACATAAGGAATGACGAAGGGACTGTTTTCAAAGAAATATCTTAGATGACTTACGTGAGTTGGCACAAAAAGAAATGGGAAATAACTATAACAGTGTAAAAATAAACAATTTTGAAAGCTGCCATTGCAATCATCGCATATGTCCAAGGTCCTTTAAAATGAAGGATTTCTTCCTTTTCAAATTTCTCTTTGCTCTTCAAGAGGATCCTTTCATTCAACAGAGGACTTCATCTCATCCTTTCCCAAGAAAACTCACTTCAACATCATTCCCAATTGTCTCCTTCATTCCAGTGCCTGATGAAGAGATTTTTTCCTTTGCCAAGACCAACCTCTCTTCTTGAAACCTACTATGATTCCAGAGGAATAATGATGAAACATGCTACACTGTTCCTCAATCCCCAGAGATCTGGTGGACTCAAGGGACAGCACAAGACATTTTTTATATGCCTAATGCAGGAATTTGTTTTGCTGGATTGCATATTTGTTATAAGAATTTTCTTTTTTCCTCCCAATGGTAGAAGGGGGAGAAAATTTAATTTTTTTAATTTAAAAACTAAATTTAATAAAAAGAGATCATTGATAACTTTGGAAAGAGAGAAAACAGAAACAGCTTATTTATGAGTAACCTCAGATTTGGTTATTAGAGATGTGGATTCATTTGTATGAGAAAAGGACTAGTCTCTTTAAGCTAGAGGTAATTAAAGGTCATAAAATCTTGAGGCAAGAAAAATGTAATCCATGAATATAGTAAGAAAAGGAAAGTACCATCCTTTCTTTAGTCTTAGAGGGTTTAAGATATTTGAAAAATTGAATAGCAATGGTCTTCAGAGAGAGATTTGTATGGATAATTATGATGGTCTAGACAGAAAATTGCTTAGAAAAGGGAATAGACAATAGTTTCTGAATCAGATTAAATTCCTCTTCACAATTGGGACTCCTCTTTAAAAAGAAAAGAGTCAAGTTTTATCAGTTCCCAGGGAACTTACAGGTTCAAGACTTGTGTTTTATTTAGACCTAGATGTAGTCCATAGATCTCAGTACAACATATTTTCCCAGTTGTGTGAGTGTTGCTCAAACTGAAACAAAGAAACAACTGTTATCTTTAACCACTCTACTTTCTCTTCCATTGTCAAGTACTTACATCTTTTATAGAGTCTTAATATGGATGTTATTATCCACTATAAGTTTTGGATTCAAGGTTCATTAATGGTACTATAGGCATACCTAAACAAATGCTATTGAATCTGTTCCTGAAGCAGAGTATCCACTCTTGCTACTGCTTAGTGGGGTGGATCTTTATTCAGCTTCTTTTTTCCATGTGCTGATCCTAGCTTGCACAATATTTCACCATATAAATCATTAAATTTATATTCCATATAAATTTACTTACTAGGTCTCTAAGTACTTCATCTATACTGAGCCAACCTTTCCAAGAAATTCACCTTTTATACAATGGCATGATTATAATCCAGAGGGAAAATAACCAGGAAGCTTGTTTCAGGAGACATTCAGCTTCTTTAGACTTCAGAAATTCCAGCGTGAGTCAATTCAATTCAATTTGATTGAACACGTATTTACAAAGGGCCTACTACACTCAAGGTACATTCTGCCTATAGAGGGTGCATAGTTTGGTGGTCTTGGAGTCAGAAGACATAAGTTCCAATGTAAGTTCTCTGACACTTTCTATGTGACCCAAGGTTAATCACAACCTCTATATCAAGTCAAATAGCATTTATTAAGTGAATTCTTTGTGCTGGGTCCTGTACTAAGCACTTGGGGTACATAGAAAGCCAATAAACCTGAAACAAAACAAAATGAATATTCTTTGTTTTCAAGGAGCTCACATCTAATAGGAGAGACAATTAGTAAATTATATAAAAATGAAGTATGTACAAGATAAGTTGGTGATATTTGAGGGAAGTCACTGGCATTAAGTGTATTGGGAAAAGCTTCTTGTACAAAGTAAGATTTTTAGGTAGGATTTGAAGGAAATCAGGGAAGCTTGGAGGCAGAGATGGGACTTACCTGCCAGAAAGAAGAAAGAGGAGTTCCTGGACCAGGAGTTCTGGCCTATGGAAATCACAGATCCTTTGCATATGTCCAAGATCCTTTAAAATGAAGAATTTCTTCCTTTTCAAATTTCTCTTTGCTCTTCAAGAGGATTCTTTCATTCAACAGAGGACTTCATCTCATCCTTTCCCAAGAAAACTCACTTCAACATCATTCCCAATTGTCTCCTCCTTCATTCCAGTGCCTGATGAAGAGATTTTTCCTTTGCCAAGACCAACCTCTCTTCTTGAGCCCCTGAGTCCCTCTTTCTAACTCTTCTTCTCTACCAGAGTTTAACTCTTGATAAATCTCTTTCATTAATCTTTTTTTCTCTCTTTTCCCTCCACTACTGGATCTTTCCTCTTTGCCTACAAACATTCCCAGGACTCTCTAATCCTAGAAAAATAACCAAACCAAACCAAAAAAACAAAACCAAACCCTTCACCTAACCTTATCATCCTCTCAAATGGTCATGTTGTGTATTGCTTCCTTTTTCTCATTCTCAGTGCAGTGTTTAGTACATAATCTCCTGAGTGATAACTCCAATGACCCTTTCCCAGTCCTCATCTTTCTTGACCTCTCTGCAGCTTATTACACTGTTGACCACCCCTTCTTCCCAAATTCTTTCATCTCCCCTGGTTTTCATCTCATTTTTCTCTCATTTTTTTCATACCTCTCAAACCATTCCTCAGCTTTCTTCTTCTGAAATTAACATTTCCTACATTTTGAGTGGTTAGGAACCACAGAGTTCTGTCTTAGACAGTCTTATCTTTTTCTTCTATACTTCCTTGGTGATTTCTTTAAACTTCCATGAAATTAACGAACAATCATCTCTATGTAGATAACTCCCAAATATGTGAATTCCCCCCTTGTCTCTCTCCAGAACTTGAGCCCTTAGTTATCAGCTGCCTGCTGAACATCTCTAATATGATGGTCCATAGGCATCTAAAAATCAGTGTGTCCAAAATGGAACTAATTATCCTTCCCAAACCCCAAACCTTTCCCACTTCTTGGATTTTCTATTTCGGTACACCATCTTTCTAATCATCTAAGTTTGCAACCTAGACATCATCTTTGAATCTTCCTCTCCACCCACCTTCCCCTCATATAAGTAGTTTCCAAGTCTTAGCAATTCATCTTCCATAACATTTAACATATTTGTGGATTTTTCACATAGCCACCACTTGGTTTAAGCTTCCTTACCTCTCACCTAGACTACAATGGCTCCTAATCGGTCTCCCTGTCTCCAAGGTCTTCCCCTCTCCAATCTATCCTTCACACAGCTACCAAACTAGTATTTCTTTTTGTTTTGTTTTGTTTTGTGTCTTGTTTTGTTTTTGCTTTTTTTTGGAGGGCAGTTGGGGTTAAGTGACTTGCCCAAGGTCACACGGCTAGCTTTTTGTGTTAAGTGTCTGAGGCCGGATTTGAACTCAGGTACTCCTGACTCCAGGGCCAGTGCTCTACTCACTGCGCCACCTAGCCACCCCCAAACTAGTATTTCTAAAACACAGGCTTGACCAGCTAATTTTTTATCTGTAGTATTTATTTGAGATATTGGCCCAAATAAATGTCCAACTCTACATCATGATGTGGTTAATGAGTATGCTGTATTGTTTTTAGTTCTCCAGTGTGAATGATTAGGCAAAACCCTCTTGAGTTGACCATAAGCTTCAGTTAGGAGTCCCTTCAGTGTTCTAGGGATTGATGGCAGTCAACAAAGAGCCATCTACAAAGGAGAGGATCTGGAGGATCACATACCTGGTGGGAATCCACTCTTCCTTTTGAATTCTGCATAAGACATCTTCCATGACAATGCAAAAACTCATCTAGTCCACCTTGGGTCCCTGGGCTTCTGATTCTGATAATTGTTTCTATGCCTATTAAGACTTTTCCACCACCCATGCCATCTTCACACACCCCATTCTTCCTCCAGGTCTTCTGAATCCAGATCCAGTTCTCTGTTTATGACAGAGATAAGATGCCATATCTCAACAAGATAAGATGCCATTTTTTCCCCCATTGACGTTGTTATGAAATATATACTCTCCCTTCTCCATTGTCAGTTTCTTTTTTTTTAATTTTAATTTATTTTCTTGGTTACATCATTCATTTCCACAAGGTTTTGAGTTATAAATTTTCTCCCCTTTTTTCCCCTACCCCCAGCCCAGAACATTGATCCCACTGTAAGACCCCTCCCACAATCTGTTCCCTTTCCCTCCTCCAACACCCCTCTAGCTTTCTAGCAGGACAGGGAGGAGCTCCCTGCCC
>CM053595.1:194614670-194684486 GCA_028646575.1 Pseudocheirus occidentalis | reverse complement strand
ATCTCTGTGGAACTCTGCTTCCTGGAGGGGGAAAGCTCTGTCCCAAGTCGCTGGGGCCTTCACAGCTGCCGGAGCTATTAGTGGGATGCTGCAGCCTCCCACAGCTTTGGCTCACTGAAAGCACACCCCAGGACCACCACTCAAGACCATGATCCAGATCCAGGCCGCTCAACGCAAGAGCCCTTGCCCCTGATCAATCGCCTCAGCCCCCCTGCTATCTGCAGGCTGAGGGCTCTGAAGCAACCCAGTGGAGGCTGCTGCTGCTTTCAGCCATTCCTGCTGCCACAGCCACGTCCCGCTGCCTCCTTGCCCTGGGAGCAGTTTGGCCGGACCCGCTCTTCTCCTCCCGAGTTAGCAAAATCCACTGACCTTTCTCTTAGCCTTTTTTTCTTCTGGCCTGATAAATGTGGTAACTGTGCCTCCAGTGCAGCCAGATCTGCTCTCCTATAGACGTGGCTCCCTGCCCGATGCCCTGGGGCCTGAGCCATCCGGGGTTTCGGCCGTGGCTCCCAGACTGCTGAGAAGAGTCCCACCTGCTGAGCTGCTTGTAGCAACAGATGTGTTTTCTGTCTTTTGGAGAGTTTTGGAGCTTGAAAATCTGTTTAGAGTCCCATGGTGCTTCTATGCTGCCATCTTGGCTCCTCCCCTAACCACAAGAATCTTAATAAAACGCTCTCCCCTCTCATCTTCTTTATAGTCTAAAGTAACTGAAAAATTATTTCTCATTTTTCAGATCACCTGATTGTTTTTCTACTTTCTTTTCTTTCACCAGAGTCATGCTTTTAGAAAAATAAGTGCTGGTTATGATAAAAAAAATCCCTGAAGGAAAAAGTGACTGATTGATAGCCTTTTCTCACTGCTTTGCCCAGCTTAGTCCACCACTAATTTTATCAGGCTTTCATTTTCTTTAATTTCAGAACACACACTGCACTTTAAGAGTCAGTGTTTTAGCTAGGACCTTTTAAATAAATACTGGAATGAGGCAAACACAGTTTATTACTCCACAGGGTCCCAGAAATTCTCTCAGATCCAAATAATGCCTTTTCTCAATTGTTTTTCCCCCTCATTGCCACCTCCAAATTTTTATTTTTTGAGTATTCTCTATAGCAACTTTTCTCATAATATATTGGAAGATGAAATTAATTTCTGTGAAGTGGCAGAAAATACATTATAAAAGAAGAATAGGGGAAGAGGAAACAAATGGCCTGGGGGATTATAAACTCAAAGGTTCGTATATTTAGAACTGGAAGGGATCTTTGAGATCATCCCCTTCACTCTATGAATGAGGAAAAGAAACATAGATAAGGAAAGTGAATTCTCCAGTGTCACTCAACTAACGTCTGAGGTAGAATTTGAGCTTGGGTCTTCCTAACTCCAAGGCCAGTGCTCTACTGTCCCAATCTATTGAGGGGATATGAGGACAATGGTCATGGTGGGAGTGAGGGAGGGCAGAAGGGAAGGATGTGGATAAAACTGTTCTGGGAGAGGGGAGTAGAAATTCCCTCTGCCATAGGCACTGCTCTGTAACCTTTGACTTACCCCTTACAGTGCTTCAAGATACTGTGGACCTAGTGCTTGACTGCCCTGGACTCTTTAGTCTTAGGGGAGACACATCTCTCTGGCCATGAGGTTGCCAAAACCAGCCTTGTTGTGTCATTTCAGTCATGCTTGACTCTCAGTGACCCCATTTGGGGGTTTCCTTGGCAAAGACAATGCCATTTCCTTCAGTTCATTTTACAGATGAGGAAACTGAGAGAAACAAGGTTAAATAACTTGCTCACTGCCATCCAGCTAGTAAGTGTCTGAGGCCAGATTTGAACTCCGGAAGATGAGTCTTCCTGACTTCAGCACCAGCACGCTATACTTTCACTGCCTAGCTGCCCCCCAAACCAGTCTTGGCTGGTAATGAAGACCTGGCTGGAATGTCTGGTGTCAACATCGCTCTCATACTGTGAACACAGCTGTTCCAGGGGCCAGACAATGCCAGTCTCCGCAAAAGATCCCTCAAGATGACTTGGCATCATCTGGCACAACAGACATCTTGGCTCTGACTTGAATTTAAAAAACCACAAAGATAAAACTGCTTTCCAGAGCAGAAAGACCTCTTGAGGGATTATGAACATTGGCTTCGGCGCATTGCATGTGGCCTGCCAGTTGGTGATCTCCTGGGTAGCATGTTTCATCTGCACTCCTAATTAAAGCCCAAATTAAACCCAGTCACAACATCCACATGAAAAAAAAAAAGTCCTGCAGGAAAGAATTACCATTGACTATGCTCAAAACTGGGGCCAGGATAAGCTCACAAATCCAAGGAATGATCCTTTTTCTATCAATTTTGCTACGTAAATTCCCGAGAACAAAGCTAGCTATTCACAATCAATACTAAAGGCTGCTATGCTTTTATCTCCCTCTCTGCCCCCAAAGCCCAACACATTTGATGAGGCGAATAAAAGAAAGCTAGCCTTCCATCAAACATGGTTTGACTACGGAATTATAAACTCCCTTGGGTGGGGAAATGGTGACTTGAATAAAACAATTTTTCATTGATGAACTGAATTTTCAGGGCAGATGAAATCTTGGTAGTGTGAAGGGCAGTATCTCAATAATATTTTTTAATTTTGTGCTTTCCTTGGAAATTAAAGTCAGCCTGGTAGAATGAATACACAGCTGGCCTTGAAACCAAAAAGACCTGGCTGGGCTTAAGTAACCCTGGGAAAGCAATTTAACCCCTCAGTGCTCTAGGCGACTCTAAGACTCTCTGGTGCAGAGATGGTGCTGCCCTGCATTGGTATAGGAGCTTCCTTACCTAGGAGTTCCTTGTCATATTCTATCTCCTGACTTAGTAGCTTTTCCCTGGCTTCTTTCCACGTCCAAAATGACATCTACTCATGTCATCTACTTAGCCTTCTTCAAAACTCAGCTTATTTCCCATCTTCTGCTAGTGCCTTCCCTCTGAGATTATCTTCCCCTAATCTATATCCATCTGGTATGTACGTAGTTATTTATATGTTGTTATCTTATCAGAATGAAAGCTTCTTCAGGGAAAATGCCATGTGTCTTTATCTGAATCTCCAGAGTTGAGCCTGGCACATAGTAAATACTTAACAAATACTCATTTATCGATTAATTGAAATCACAATTTGATTTGCTATTCCTATTTTATATTTTATAGATCAGATAAGAACTCAGGGTAGCTAGGAGGTGCAGTGGATATAGAGCACTGGGCTTGGAATCAGGAAGACCAATTTCCTGAGTTCAAATCCAGCCTCAGACACTTCCTAACCATGTGATCCTGTGCAAATTACTTAACCCTGTTTGCCTCAGTTTCTCCATCTGTAGAGTTGGAGAAGGAAATGGTAAACCACTTCAGTATCTTTGCCAAGAAAACCCTCCAAATGGGGTCACAAATAGACATGATTAAAATGAATCAACAATAACAAGAACTCAGTAGGTTGTATGGCAGAAATCTAAGAAATTCTATTCTAACATATACCCTCCCTGTTACTTTTGTCCAGCCTTAGTCTCTTCATGAACAACATGGTGCTTAATCTTTCAAAGAGAATGTGGAAATTAGTTAAAATAATCAGCATGGGACAAGTGCAAACTCAGAGAACCAATGACTGCAGGAAATGTATTTCCTCCCCAACCAAACATGAAGAACTGAATGAATAGAGAAAATACATTCTGGAGTTTTTAGTATATGCCAAGCTGTGTGTGAAGGACTGAGGATACAAGTGCAAAAGGAAGATATCTCTGCTCTCAAAGAGATTACATTTTAATGAGGAGAGACAGTGTAAAAAGAGGTGTGGATGCCACACAAGGTGTTCTTGTGTGAAAAGTGAAGAGATGATGCGTTGAACAATAGTGAAGTTTAGTGAGATGCCATTTACAAAGGCAATGGTCATGTTATGGTTGGAATAACCATAATAAGGGGTGGAACGAAGGATGAAGCAACAGGGTATAAAATGCTAGGGCTAGAACAGACTAAGATGTGAACACATGGTCCTAGGGAGGTCAGGACATAGTGGCTTAGCTTCTCTTAGGCATGGCCTCTGACAGTCTGATTCAGAAGGTGGAGCAATAGCAACATCAGTGGTGGGGTGGAAAATGAGAAGTACCCCTTCCCTGCGTTAGTCATTGAGTGCCAAACTCTTCTACCAGTTCTACCTTCCTGCATTCACATTTCTGCACCTGAAGGGGCAGGCTGCCTGTGTCCCTCATGACCCAGGGACCAGCATGATGTAAGATTCCAGGTATAAGTGGCACATGGAAATATATGCCAGTCTCAAGGCATCTGTCAGTTTATTTCCAGATATATTTGCCCCAGGCACCAGAATTCCAGTTAGGGCTTTGCCAGTAGAACCTTCACTCTATAAAATGTGATTCGACACATGGGTTTTGTTTAAATTGTGTCTCCATACAGAGCAATTCCACACATCCATGGCAGCATTAGGACTCAAGTTCTCTGAAGAGTTCCAGCCCTTGTTTTCCCCTACTAGCACCATCATAGGAGATCCCTCTATAATTATTAAACACGCCAAAGATGAAAGGTGATTGTGACTGAATTATGCTTTATTAAATATTTTTACTGTTCTAATTCTTCAACCCCTCCTCACTCAATGGAGAATAGGCAATCTCAGGTACCAAATGAAAGAGATCCAAAGGAAAGAAAAATACTTCTTGGTCATGTGGAAGGAAAGAGGGGATGACTCTGAAGATTAAATTAATGGAGAAGATCCAAGGTTCCTGTCAACAACTAAACTATGAATGGAAAAGTGGCAGCACCAAGAGCCTCCTTTGGCTCTTAAGTTCCTCAATCCACCAATGTGAGTAATGACTTTGAAGGACACTTTGTCTTGAATGGAATTTGGAAACTGTGTTGTATTTCCTTTACTCCTGGTGAGAGCTATGCTAGGGCTTAAACAATGCAATTGTGTTTTTCCTGGAATTAGATCATGCCTATATAACAATTCAAGGTCTTTAAAAAACCTTTAAGCACAGGGCTCAGTGAGAGATATACTGTTATATGCGGTTTGCTGCCTTTACTGGATTATGCAAAAAGTAAAACAGGCTTGTCCGTGCTACAGAGAAATTTGGTTGTGTCAAAATCACATAAGGAAATGTGGTTTGTGATAGGTTGGGGCTTGAGACTCATTTCTGATTGGGTATATTTATACTTCTGATTGGGTATATACACAGCTTTCCAGTGGTTCTTATCCTGAGGTCTGTGAACATTATAAAAAAAGTATTTCGATAACTATATTACAATACAATTGGCTTTTTTTGTAATTGTATGTATTTTATTCTACTAATTTAAAAACATTCTGAGAAGGGATCTATAGGCTTTGCAGATTGCCAAAGGAGTCCATGATCCCCCAAATATTAAGAATGCTTGCCTTAGAATAATGCAAAGAGTGCTGCCATCTAGAAAGAGGCCAGGCTGGAAAAGAGAAGGTCACCCATTCTCTGAAAATCATAGAGAGTTTGACAGTTCCCAACTACTCTCTCTAGAGTGGGCTGAAACATATTATAACTTACAGTATGAATGCTGGATATCTCAAAGCCTGATTCTTTTTGGTGACTAGGAGGTTAATTGCTAGCTATAGCATTTTTTTAAAGTAAAAAATAGGACTAAACTTTATTGAAAAACTGTTGTAGACATTTTGACATAGATCTCAGCTACCTATTTAGGCAAATTTACACATGTAACATTTAATCTTCAAGAACAAAATGGGAGGACAGAACAAATTTAATTTGGACTTCAGCTTATGTACTAAGTAGATTTCCTCCCCCCTCCTTTTTCAGCTTCAGTGTCCCTTTTTATATAATGCTTGCATTCAGACATACTTGAATGAATGCATCATTTGGGTTGATCAGTATCCATTTGTTATATTAGATTGGCTTTCTATGCTCATATTTTGGAGGCGCTTTCCCAAGTCATCCTTACCCACTCTCCTGCCACAATTTAATACAAAGCAAGGCTAGATAGATGCATGTAAGACAGGCTTACCCTGGGGTCTGTCTCCAACTTCTGCTTATGGGGCAGACTGCGTCTTCTCTTAGTCTTGGCAAGGCCATTGTGGTAAAAGTGGTACAAGCCTCCTGTGAAGGGGAGCTGGAGAGAAAGAACAAGCAAGGGCATGATTAACCTCTTTTAAAAACCTAATGATAGCAAAATTAAAAGCTCTTGGAAGCAGTTTGATATGGATATAGGTGATCTGGGGAAACTAAAGCAGCAGTCTCTGAATTGCTTGGCTAAACGAACATCTACTTCTTGTCCTCCTAAACTTGGGCTAAGGCCAATGTACTCACCACCTCTTCAATGCTTTCACTGTACTAATCTATGCATATACCCATCCTACCTTTCTGCATTTGCCAATACTGTTTTCCTTGTCATAATCTCAGAACTATAGAATCTGAGAGTCAAAATGGATGTTTTCTGACCATATAGTTCAATCCATAATCAAAAGGAAGTCCCATTCTGACATTGAACAAGTGATTATGTGTCTCTGTATGAAGTCCTCCCAGGACAGGAAATCCTTCACCTCTTAGGACAGCCCATCCCACTTCTGGACATCAGTTTATTTTATGAAGTTCATCTAATCATCCAATCTAAATTTGCCTCCTTGCACCTTCCACCCATAACTTTTGCTTCTACCTTCTGGGTTCAAACAGAGAAAATCTAATACCTCCTTTATATGATGGACCTCCAAATACCTGAAGATAGTTTAAAAGTCCTTCCCTCCCCCAGGTCTTTTTTTTTCTCTAGCTTAAATATGTAAGAGACTCTAGCCCTCTTGTAAAAGACTCAAGGTCCTTTATCATCCTGATTGCTCTCCTCTGGAGTGCTCCAGTTCACCAGTATACTAAATCAATAACCATGGTGCCTCGAAGTGAACATAATACTTTATGGTTTCACAAGGACAGTCTACA
The DNA here is from genome assembly GCA_028646575.1 of Pseudocheirus occidentalis. Taxonomy (NCBI): domain Eukaryota; kingdom Metazoa; phylum Chordata; class Mammalia; order Diprotodontia; family Pseudocheiridae; genus Pseudocheirus; species Pseudocheirus occidentalis. The sequence goes on along the minus strand of CM053595.1, from coordinate 194,677,553 downwards.
GTGGGGTTTTGTAACCTTCAAATGAAATAATATTTGGTATTATATATGCTAGCTACTATTAATATTAATATTCCTATTCCTTGAAGTTATGTCTCTCTTAATGTAGCCCATGATCATGCTAGATTTTTTGGTTGCCACATTATACTACTGACTCATATTGAGCTTGTAGTCCCCTAAATATTCTATCTTTCCAGAATAACTGCTGTCAAAACATGACTCTCCCATCTTATACTTAGGAAGTTGATTTTTTTATATCCAACCACAAAACTTTACATTTATTCCTCTTCAATTTTATCTTATTAGATTCAGTTCCATTCTCTAGATTGGGAGGCTTGGGTATAGGGCAAAGTTCAAACTGTGCATCCCCTGATGCAGTTTCTTTGTGTTTTCTGGCTGTATTAATATAGCTTCCTGGTCATCAAGGAGTATAAAATCTTCCATCCACATGAAACTGGGATGCTTATAATTTAGTACATGCCTGAAGATCACAAGAGTTGCCATCCCTTCCATGTTGACCAGACGAGTTTCCACATAAGGTGGTGTGTGTCTATATAAGTGCACTGAATCCTTGTTTCACATCTTTGCTATTTCACTTTTATTCACTGTAATTGACCTATGAGTGCTGCACTTTATCCCATATTTATATATAAAAAAAATATATATATATACATACATATATATATGTATGTATGTATATAACCTGAAGAGAACACCAGCATAAAGCCTGCCCCTAATAGCTATCCATTGTGCTAGCTATTCCTCCCAACTTTGTGTTGTTTGAACAATTGATGAACATACCATCTATGCTTTTAACCAAGTCATTGACAAAAATATTAAACATCACAGGGTAAAGAAAACATTGCTGGGATATAACTTGGGAATCCTGCCATGTTGACATTAAACCATTAACAACTTTTAATCTAGCCATCCAGCCAGCTCTGATTTCATTTTATAGGAATTATTGGTATTATTATTTAATCCATATCTCTCCATTACCTCCACAAGAATAATGTGAGATACTTTATTAAAAGCTTTGATAAAATCAACACAAGTTATATCCACAGCATTCTCCTAATTTACTAGTTTAGTAATCTTGTCAACAAAGGAAATGAGGTTAGTGTGGCATGACCTTTTCTTGATGAAGTCATGCTGACTTTTTGAGATCAGTGCTTCCTTTCTTACATGTTCACTAACCTTTTTAAAAAACGAAGCATGTTAAAATTTTGCCAGGAACCAAAATTGAGCTCACTGGGTTACAATGCCCCCTTCCTTTTTAAAAAATTGGGACATTTGCCCTTCTTTAATCTTGTGGTTGCTCTTTTTTTTCTTGATCTTTCATTATCACTGATGGTAGCTCAAAAATCATATCTGCAATTTCTTTCAGTACCTGATTTGAATTCATCTAGGGAAGTTAGGGGTTCCATTATGATCTTCTTATTTATCTTGGGTTTAAACTCCCTGTTAATGTAGAATACCCACAATCCTTTTTTGTTGTTATCCAAACTCTATCATTCCTTTAAGGAATGTTAAAGTCATAGGATCCTATGTCTTAGAACTAGAAGGATGTTAGATGCCAGTGATCTTTATGCATTCCTTAAATAACCCAGATACTCAGATTCCTAGTAGAACCATAGCCAGAATTTTTTTTTGCTGGTCTGGGACAAAAATAGTTGAGTTGTGCTAGAGATGGGCAGTGCCAAAGAGGAGAATCTGATCTCAGGTGCAGGGAAATCATAGATTTCTAGGAGAGTGAGCCTGAGAAAGAAACACCATGGGTATACAATGTTGGGGGTAGATGACTGCATTAAAAGGCACTGTGTGGTGGAAAAAGACAACAAGGCATACAGGTTAATCATAGATCAGAACACAAGCCAGGAGAGTGGAAACCACACCTCTGTTTGGATGGTATTTTGGAAGAACTGAGGGCTTGCTGACTCTAAGAATTAGCTCTGAAACAAAGCACCTGGCAAGAATGAAAGTCTTCTTGGATAAGAGTGGGGGAAGATAGGGCTAGAGATGTCTCTTTTGCCTCCTTTGCAGCCATGCACAACTATAGCCGCTTGATACATGTTGTCCATCTCTCTACTCAGGGTGCCATATGCTTACACATAGGTGCTCTGTTCAGAGAAAGGTAAATTTTGGTTGCTTATAGTTTGTAAGTTTTTTGAGGTTTTGGGACCAGATTTGTTCTAAAAGCTCAGACAATTTCCTTTTTGTCCTGTATGGTTTTCATTTATGATTTCTTGAAATATAGATCTGAAAAAACAGGCCTTAAAAAACAATGGATTTAAAGGAATCCAGTGATTCTCTGGACCAGCCCATTGTGTTTCAAATGGAGCTACCTGACTAATACTTCAGACCCAAATCACTTTGGCTGTCATTGAATGGCCAATAATAGCCCCCAACCCAATCCTCTATGGCCCATTGGCTCTATTACCCTGCAGGTGGGCCTAGGGGCTATGCTCATATATTCTAGAACCTCACATGGCTACCTCCAGATTGGTTCCTTTCCAAGGGTGTGGCTAAAGGTGAGGTAGACCCAGCCTTCAGGTCCCTGAAAGCTGTCTGGTTGCCAATTCATACCAACTTCCCAATGAGGGTCATCTTGAATGAGATTTTCCTGATAAAGGCTGACTAAGCATTGGAGGATGAAGGGAGCAGAGATTTCAGGCACAAAGCCCCATCCCACCCCATTGTATCCCTCATCATGCTGTGGGGAAACTGTGCCCTTGCTCTAGAGCCCAGCCGAGCACAAGGTCTGGAGGTGACAGGACCAAAGACAGACCTGGGGGCAAAGGGGAGGACTGGGGTTGGTCTCCAAGGGGCCTTCCTTCCTCCAAAGTCTATGGTAAAGTGAAACTGAGAGCCCTGAGACATACATGGGGCTAATGGGAATGAGGAATCCTGGAGGGAGAAATAAGCCCCATGGTCCTGAGGCCAACCTTGGCCTTCACTCCACATTCTTTTTGAAATGTTTTGATGGCATAGAATGAGTGTAAAGAGCAATTGTTTTGTTCTGGCCAGAAACTTTGAGGGTCTTCTCTTCCCAAACTGATATTTTTGTGATGGTAAATCAGGTCATCTTTTATCTCAATTTTTACCTAGCCCTTCATCCTTGAATGAACATTGCCCTAGACAAATTAAGCCTGGGAAAAAACCTTTGTTTAGAAAGGCCAAGGTCATCTATTGCATCACGGACTATCCACAGTTGTCTTGACTTTTGTCTTGCCGTTAGACTTCTGATGATTGGAGGAGAGAGTGAGACTGACAGCTTTTCTGTGCAGTTTTGCCTCACTTAAATCTAATTTGCATACAAGTCATCATTCTTGTGACATCATTGGTCTTCTAGAAGAAGGAGGAACAGTAAGAACAACCACTTCTTACATTTTATAGAGGAGGGTAGAGGACCAAGGAGATGGAAAAACTTGCCTAATAAACAGATAGTAGGTGAGAGGAGTGGGATTCAAGTTCAAGTCTCCTGACAGTTTACTTTGAATTCAAAAATATACTTCCTCCTACTTTGCATTATCGTCCCAATATCTTAGAGCTGGAAAGAGAATTTGAGGTAAGTGCTATATAGTGTACTGGACTGGAAGTCAGGAGAGGTCAAATTCTCCCCCAGATACTTACCAGCTATGCAATCTCATATAAGCTAATAAAAGTCTTCTGTAAAATGAGAATAATAATAATTGCATTACCCACCTCACAGGGTCATTGTGAAGATCGAATAAGCTAAGGCATATATACAAAGTGCTTTGAAAACCTTAAAAGCACTATAAAATGTTAGTTATTATTTGATTTATTCTAATGGTTCCCAACCTATGAACTGTGGACTCCGGTGAGTTCTGTACTTATTGCAGGAGGGAAATAAATACACACCACATACAAATTCATGATAGGTTCTCAGTAAGTAATTATTGATTGACCATTTTCACCCCACCTAGTCTCCTCCCTCTCCCCATTATCCTCTCATTAATAGATTGAGAATTAGGCATGAGTCTTACAGCTATTTAGGTCAGCTATGGCAACGAGAGGTAGCAAGTGTGATCATAAGGCACCAAAGTAAGCAAAATGAGAAGCAGGTATTAGGACTAATGAAAAGTTTAATTCATTGTCAGACATGTAAAGAACATTGTGAGATACTTTATTAAAAGCTTTGCTAAAACAACATAAGTTATATCCACAGCAGTCTCCTGATTTACTAGTTTAGTAATCTTGTCAACAAAGGAAATGAGGTTAGTGCGGCATGACCAGACTTGGTCAGCGGGGCTTGGGTTTTCAGCCCACTTCAGCTACTGGAGTACTGTAGGATCTTGGACTTCACATTTCTGGAACTCAGCTCCCCCTTATGTAAAATGACTGATCTCAAAGTTTCCTTTCAGTTCTATGATTCTTTGGCTTCTCTCCTTTTTCTACAATTTCCACCTATTTCCATGTTAGAGGGAGGTGTAAGAAGGAAACAATCTCTAATTGCATTTTTTTTTTGCCAAAGTTTGAATAGTTTTGTTCTCTTGGCTAAGGATGGCTAGTTGAGTAGAAAGAGGATTTCGATAGCAGACAGGAAAACCTCACATTTTGCAGGAGTAATATTACTTTTTTGTTTTATAATTATTATTTTTAATATGCACCAAATTAATAAGAATTATAAAAATTGTAACAAAATGGTCCTGTTTATTTCCTTGAACACCGGTGAATTTAATGTCTTTAGGGCTTTTTTTTGCTATTATTGTCTTTATTTACCTATTTTAGCAATTGTGTATGGGTTTTTTGGGGGAGGGGGAGTTCTGCATTCTTTTCCCTGAATCATTTAAAAAAAATATCTCCTTATTTCTTTTAATTCTTCAAACATTATTTCTCAAGGTGCAATAATGTTCTACAACATTAATATGACAATTTGTTCAATCATTCCTCAGCCTTGTGACACAGTTTTGGTTTTGCTATCAAAAAGTGATAATAGCTGTGCATACCCTTTGATTCAGCAATACCACTATTAGGTCTGTATGCCAAAGAGATTTAAAAAATGAAAAAGACCTACTTGTATAAACAGTTCTTTTTGTGGTGGCAAAAAATGAAAATTGATAGGATACCCATCAATTGAGGAATGACTTAAGAAGTGGCATATAATTGTAATGGAATATTATTATATCATAAGAAATGACAAGCAGGCTAATTTCAGAAAAAAACCTGGAAAGACATACATAAACTGATGCAAAGTGAAGTGAGCAGAACTAAGAACACATTGTAAATGATCACCTGTGAATGACTTAGCTATTCTCAGTAATACAATTCAAGATAATTCCAAAGCACTCATGATGAAAAATGCTATCCAAATCCAGAGAAAGTACTGACAGAGTCTGAATGCAAATTGAAGTGTACTATTTCGCACTTTTTTTGTTTTTTTCTTGTCTGTCTTCTTTCTTAACATGACTAATATGGAAGTATGTTTTCTTGTGATTGCACATGTATAACCTATATCAAATTGCATGCTGTCTCAGGGATGGGGAGGGGTGGGAGGAAGAGAATTTAGAACTCAAATTTAAAAAATTATTTATGTCTTTAAAAATTATTTATTTGCTTTTAGTTTTCAACACTCACTTTTATAAGGTTTTGGGGTTCCAATTTTTCTCCTCATCCCTTTACTTCCCCCTCCTCAAGATGGTGTGCAATCTGATATAGGCTATACATACAGAATAATATTAAACATATTTCCACATTAGTCATTTGGTAAAGAAGAATTAAAACCAAAGAGAAAAACCATGAGAAAGAAGAAACAAATAAACAAAAAAGAGAAAATAGTATGTTTCAATCTGCATTCAGACTCCATGGATCTGAGAAGAGTTAAGTCTATCAAAGTTGGTCATCACACAATATTGCTGTTACTGTGCAGAAAGTTCTACATGTAAGTCTTTTTAGGTTTTTCTCGAGTCTACCTGCTCATCACTTTTTATGGAACAATGGTATCCCATTACATTTACATGCCACAACTTGTTCAACCATTCCCCAAATGATGGGTGTCCCCTCAGTTTCCAATTCTTTGTCACCACAAAAAATCTGGTATAAATATTTTTTGTATATATGGAGCCTTTTCCTATTTTTATGATCTCTTTGGCATAAAGGCCTAGAAGTGCTATTGCTGGGTCAAAGGGTATGCACAGTTGTATAGCCCTTGGAGCAAAATTCCAAATTGCTCTTCAGATTGGTTGTATCAGTTCATGACTCCACCAGTTGATATTCTGATTTTCCCACATCTTCTCCAACATTTATCATTTTCCCACTTTGTCATATTGGCCAATCTTATAGGTATGATGTGGTATCTCAGAGTTGTGTTAATTTGCATTTCTCTCATCAATAGTGATTTAGAGCATTTTTTTCTTATGGCTATAGATAACTTTAATTTCTTCCTCTGAAAACTGCCTGTTCATATCCTTTGACCATTTGTCAACTGGTGAATGACTTGTATTCTTATAAACTTGGCTCAGTTCTCTATAAATTTTAGAAATGAACCTTTACCAGAGACACTGACTGTAAAAATTGTTTCAAAGCTTTCTGTTCTCCTGATCTTAGTTGCACTGGCTTTGTGTAAAAACTTTTTAGTTTAATGTAATCAAAATTATCCATTTCATATTTTATAATGTTTTCTATCTCATGTTTGGTCATGAATTCTTCGCTTCTCAATAGAACAGGCAGGCAAACTATTTCTTGCTTTCCTAATTTGCTTATGGTCTCACCCTTTATTTCTAAATCACGTACCCATATTGACTGTATCTGGGTATATGGTATAAGATATTGGTCTATGCCTAGTTTCTGCCTCACTATTTTCCTGATTGGAACTCTAAAAAAATATTAAAAATTGTCTTTACCCGTAATTGGGAAAAATAAAATATTTTTTAAAAGTGTTACAAGGAATATTATTGGCAACTAGGTAGCACAATGGATAAAGTGCTGGGCCCGGAGTCAGGAAGACCTGAGTTCAAATGTGACCTTAGACATTTATTAACTTTGTGACCTCAGTCAATTCATTTAACTTCTGTTTGTCTCAGTTCCTTTGTTATGGGACCAATGGATCAAAGGGTGTATATATATATATATTTTTTTTTTTTGTGGGCAATCAGGGTTAAGCTACTTGCCCAAGTCACATGGCTAGTGTCTGAGGTCAAATTTGAACTCAGGTCCTCCTTACTTGAGGGCCATTGCTCTAGTCACTGTGCTACCTAGCTGCTGATTTATAGATGTAAGGTGCTATCTTAGAGTATTCATTTTTATTTCTCTGATTATTCAGAAGTTTGAAATTTTTGGTTATTTGGTTATTTATCATTTGTGTTTTTTCTTTTGAGAATTATATTTTCATGTCCTTTGTCCATTTTTCTCCTGGAGAAACAGGTCCCAGTTCTATAAATTTATATCCAAGTAATTAAATATTTTAGGGCCTGAATTTTATCAGAGATATTTATTATAAAAATGATTTCTCAAATGTATCATTCCTTCTTACTATACATGCAGATATATTCTTATGCAAAATATTTTGATTTTTACATAATATAATCATAATCTTTCTAGGTCATGGATGTTGAAGAATTTTGTATTCCATTTTTCACAATGCATTTTATAAATATTTGAGTTGTTAAGCCATTAAGAATTTATTATAGTGAACAGTGTGAGATATTGTCATGAAATTATTCTCTAATTATCCCAATAATTTTAAAAGATTGAATAGTGATTCTCCCTTCACTTCTAGAATTTTATAATCTTAGGTATATTTCACACTATTCTACTGATACATTTTGTTTTAGATTATGATTATCAAATATTTTCAACCCTAGTACGGAGCATCAGATAGTTTGTAAATTGTTGCTTTATACTATATTTTGATGCCTGGTGGTTTCTTGGATATTCTTGACATTTTATTCTTCTAAATGAATTTCTCTACATAAATGACATAATTTTGTCATCTTTATTATTAGTTTAATTCTACTATATACATTAAATAGTTCTAAGATTTTATTTATATAGCTTTTCCTTTGTTTTAGTGAAAATTATTTTATGTTTTTTTTATATAGGTCTTGTGTATATTCTGGTAGAGTAATTATAGAATAACAGAATCTTAGAGAAGAAAGGGCCCTTTGTGGTCATTCTGTCCAAACGTAAACAATGATAGCATTTGGGTGGTAAAGGATCACTTTTCAAATTGAGTTTAAATACAAATCTATAAACTGCAACTATTTTTAAAGAAGTTTAGTTGAGCACTGAGAGCTAATTTGGAACCCATTTTTTTTTATCAACCCTTCATTTTCCAAATCTGCCTGTCTCTTCTGAAGTCCTTGCCTTCAGTCCCCAAGAAACTACCATCTGTGCTACCAAGATATTTTGCTGCATGGTGGTAGTTTGCATCATTGGAGGGAATGTCCACATAGATGAAATCACAGATTTATTTGAGTGCCTAGAAATACTAATGATTTTTTGTGTGTTGATCTCATATCCTATTTTGTAAACACTATTTATTATCTTGATTATTTTTGCTTGTCTACTGAATTTTTCTAAACCAACCATTGCATCATTTCCAGATACAGGTAACTTAGCTTCTTTCCCCCCTGTGTTTATTCTTTATTTTTCTTGACATATTGCTATTAGCTATCCTTTCTAAAATAATAGCAGTAATATTTCTAATGCTGTTATTTTGTAAAAATGTCAAAAATAATAGTGAGAGTGGATAGCCTTGTATAAACACTGTTCTCAGTAGGAAAACATAATATTTAAACATTGAATAAAATTCTATTTCTGATTTAGCTAAACTTTTTGATTCCATTGCTGTTAGTGGTTTTTAACATGCCTGGATGCTATGTTTTATCCATAGTTTTTCCTACATCTCTTGAGAAGATTTAGTTATTATTGTGATCATGCAACCACAGAATTTTTGATTTACTGCTCTATTTTTCCCCAATATTATGTCATCCTTCCTTGCATTATTGGCATGAATACAAGATGGTGATTTAAAAAAATTTAAATATGTGTATGTATTATTGTGTCATTCATATTTTAGTATTTTACTTAGTAAAATACTAAATACTCTTTACTAAAATAACAAATAGTAAACATTACTTAATATTTTAACTGTTTCTTTAAGTAAATATTTATTAAACACATTAATCTAAAACTTTCCTTCTCTATCTTCTGTCTCTTGTTTGAGGATCCAGAACTAATTGGTATCAGGGAAAGACTAGTAGTCTTCCTTTTTATTAAAAAAAAACTTTATATGCTATTTAAACATATAGTAATATAAAATACTTTACATAATAAAGCAATGAACTATTCTTTAAATGTTTCATAGAATTCATTTGTGAATCTATGTGATCCTGTTTAATGAGATATTCAATTCAATATTTAAAAAATTGTTAATTTTTTGGCATAAAACTGAATATAATTAGTAGATCTCAATAATTATGTTTATCTCTTTTCCATTTGTAAGAATCTTCCACTTTTTTTTAAAACGTGAGTTTCCTTTTTCTTCATTTTGATTAAATTAATGGACAATTTAGTAACTTTAAAGGTCTTTTAAAAAGCTTTGTTTTACCCACAAATTCATTTTTCTTTCATTTTGTTAAATTTTCCTCTACTGTTGATAAGTTCTTATTTCATGACCATTTTGAATATATTTTGTTTCATTTCCTCTAATTTGAAAATGGTAAATATCGGTCTTCTTTTCTCTCATTTGTGGGATTCAGGCATATAAAATTGTTTCTAAGAAATGTTTGAACTACTTTGGTATATTGTCTCAATATCAATGTTATCTCTAATTTTCTTTTTTCGGGAGAGAACCCAATTATTATTTGGCAGTTCATTTTTACGGTCTCTGTCTAGACCTGTATCACTCATATTTCTCTTAGGATTATTTTTATTGCCATATGGCATGTATAAGTAATGTTTGAAACTTTCATATTTCTGAATTTATCTATAAATTATTTATTTCATGGATCATGGTCAGTATTTATAAATTTCATGTGTACTTGAATAAAAAGTGATTTCCAAACTACTTCTATTTAGCTCTCTCCATTGATCTGTTAAGATAATTTAAAAATATTTTATTTGTATGTTTTAAGTTCTTTGTTAATATTGATTATATTATTATTATTGTTAAAATCCTTCACTGGCATCATTTTATTCTTAATTTTTGAAATATTCAGTTAACTTTTCCTTTTAAAATGTGGTTGCTATGTTATTAGATGGCTACATTATGACTACAAATCCTAATTTTCTGTAGTCTATAAAAATAGTAGATTTAATTCCACTATCATATTTAAATCTGCATGCATCTTTCTGTCTTAGGTGTAGTTTCGTTAGTCAACATATCAATAAAATATGTTTTTATATTCTTGTAATTTCCATCTTCTTTTTAGGTGAGAATTCAGTCTAACAAGTTTCAAAAGTTTTAACTGTTAAATTCAACATTTTATCTATCATGCTAAGTCCATCAGCTCCCATGGATTCAATGTCTATTACTATGTAGATGATTTTCAGATCAACACATTTGGTCCTAGTCTTACTCCTGCATCATCAATTATCTTTAGTATATCTCAAATTTATGTTTCATAGGAGACTCAACATGTCCAAAATAGAACTTATTTTGCCCTAAACTCTCTCCTCTTCCAAATAACCTTTTTACTACTGATAGTCTCATCAGCCTTCCAGTCTTTTAAGGTTAGAACCTCATTGCTATCCTTCACTTCTTATTCCACAGACTGAATTTCTTGCTAAATCTTGACATTTCTATTTTCTCAAGTCTCTAATAAGTCTTCTCCTTCTCACTCACACAACCATCAGCCTAGATTAGATGTTTCTCACTTGGACTATTGCAGTAGACTTTTAATTATTCTCCCTTCCTCAGGTCCCTCTCCACGTCAATCCATTCTTCACTCTTGGAGTCTACTCAATAAATGCCAGTAGTTTCCTATTATCTCCAGGATCAAATATAATGTTCTTTCCTTGGCATTTAAGATTCTTTAAAACTTGGATCTTCCCACCTTTCCAGTCTTCTTATACTTTTTACTCCCTTCCATGAACTTTATAATCCATAGGCATTTCCCTTACTGTTGTTTGAGCATGAAACTCAACCTCCCATATCCCTATCTTGCATCTTCTGTGCCTGGAATGCTCTCCCTCTCTACTCATATGTCTTGGTTTCACTTCCTTCCTATAAGACTCCACTCAAATTCTACTTTGTCCTGCAAGTTTTTCCTGGCCCTAGTCAATCCCAGTGCCACTTTCTCCCTAAAATTGCTTATTATTCATGTTGTCTTTCCCATTAAAAAATGAGCTCCTTCAAGGATAGAGACTTTATGTCCATTTCCAGGGTGTGCTCAGTAACTGACCCATAGAAAAAAAATGTTTATTGAATGATTATATCAATTCTCTAGTGACCTGCAGTTTATCTTATTTCAACAATACTAACCCAATATAGTTGCATATCCACATTCAGATTTATACCTATAACACCAAACTTTGTAAGTTTCTACTATTATTTCTGTCTTTTTTCAAAATTTTTAACTCTCTCAGAACAATAAAATTCAACAAACATTTATGAAATGCCTACTATTTATAAAGCATAAGTAATTCCAATCATTTAACAAACACTTATATTTGCATTAAGTTTTCTACACACGAGAGCCATGGCTCCTGCGCTGCTCTTGGTCCCTGCAGCCTTAGCCTCTTTCGTTCTGGCCTTTGGCACTGGAGCAGAATTTGTATGCTTCACATCTTTGCAACCACTTCTCGGGGGTACTCAGAAGTTGGGACCAGATACTCGACAGGAATGGCTGACTGCCCTACAGGACCCTGGCATCTTGGCAGCTCTAGCGCAGGACCTGGGGCTAGTGCTGCTGTTCATGGGGCAGCATAGTCTTATGGCAGCAGAGCCTGTGAGGACATGGATGGCCCAGCACTTTGGGGTCCTGCAGAGGTCACTCTATGTGGCCTGTACTGCCCTGGCCCTGCAGGTATATTACCATGTGCTGGGGCTAGGGGAGCCATTAGCTCTGAAGTCCCCTCGGGCACTGAGACTCTTTGAGCACTTGAGACATCCTGTTTGTGTGGAGCTCCTGACAGTGCTGTGGATTGTACCTTGACTGGGCCTTGACAGAATCCTCTTGGCGGCACTGCTCACTTTCTACCTGGGCCTTGCACATGGGCTAGATCACCAAGACTTGCACTACCTCCGTGCCCAGCTTCTAAGAAAGCTTCAGTTACTTGCTGGGCCCAATGATGTAAATGCTGAGTGAAATCTAGTCCCTAGGATGACACTATTGTCCCCAGGCTCTAAAGCTCTGACTGCCCCTCACCCCACTTCTCCCAATTCAGAGTTCTGTTCCCTGAAATCCAAGAGCTATCCTAAAGAATCTGTCTTCTGGATTCCAAGTTCCACTCCTGAATTTGAGGTTTCTACACCTATTCTAACTTGAGAGGCCACCTCTTGAAACTTAAGGCTGTATGCTTCTGAGTCCTTAGATCCCCCACCCCTCAAACTCTGTCTCTCCTGAATTCCCAGACTCCAAATTTCTCCTTGTGGATTTCAGGCATGGTTCTCTGGATATAGTATGTAGCTAGCTCCCTGACTTAGAGTCCACATTCAGATTCCAAATTTAGTATCCTGTATTCCAGGATCCCACTCCCCTACCTAAAGTCCTCAATCTAGAGAAATGGGGAAAGAATGAGGATTTTGCACCTATCCCCAGTGATAGCCTCTTTCTGCCTATTTTCCTTTCCAAATCCTAAGAGATTGACCCTGATCATTTCACCATCACTGATCCCCAAATCCATTCTCAAGGACCCCTCCTTTTCCTTTGTATCTTTACCCACCCCAGAGTTAGACTGGAACTGAAGTATTTTCCGGCCTCTGGATTGAAGTACCTTTCCTTAGCTCCCTGTCTCCCATCCTCTAGCCCTTTCCTCAGCATCCTTAAGGTTCTTTTTAGAATTTCTCCCTCACCACTTAGGCTCTATGTCCTCAGAGCAGATGTTGGGAGGATGGGGCAGAAACCTCTTCACTCCCCACCTCTGTGTTTGTATGTTTCACAGAGAACATGTAATAAGTTGGCAAATAAATCCAGATACCATGTCTTTAAAAAAAAAGTTTTCTGCACACGAAGTGCTGTTAGACACTGAGGGAATATCCATAGTTTTGATAACACATGATTCCCATCCTTATGAACCTTACAATCTAGCAGGAGGCTTTAAGAAGAATAAGTCTATTACTGGCTTTCAACTAGATAGGTACAGATCTATGATTTGACATCTGCATAGAGACAGCGAGAGCAGGTAGGTGACTGCAGATTCAGAGCACATATAAGGATGTTATGAATAAGGATGGAATAATAGAAGTTAGGGTTGCTCTATGTGCATCAAATATAACTTGGTGACTCTTTGGTAGGTAAGTGAGACTCCAGGGGAAGCACATTTGTAAAGGAAGGCTGACTGAAAGGTGCACAATGCTCCTATTTCCCCAGAATGCATAGAGTATTTAAATGTCTGGGAAACTGATTTCTACAAGGATAGATCATAATATTTTGCATTTGTATATTTCCCCTTATGTTTCCCTAAGTGTTTTCATATGCAATAATTTTCTCATTTAATAGTCATGTATTTTTCAGTATCAAAAATATAATACAAATGAGACCAAATTATGCATTTCTGACTCCTTTCCCATGAGAAGGAGCATGCAGAAACTGGATAGAGAAATGGCCTCGTAGGCAGGAAGACCCGGATTTAAGTCTTCAGTCCCTCCTGCTCTTCAGGCCCCTCCCTCCCTCACTCTGACTGGAGAGGGTACAGGATGGGATAGAATGATGGCATCTAATGGCAGGGTTGTTGTCAGGATCAGAGATAATATTTATAAACAATCCTTAGCACAGTGCCTGGCACATAGTAGGCATTATATAAACTATAAATACCTATTCCCTTCCCCATTTACTGAAAACAGTATGCCACCTACTTTATTAGTGCATGTTGCCTGATGCTATTAGCTTATAGATAACTTTGAAGACAAAGACTAGCTTAGTGCTTCACAAATAGTATTAAGAAGGTCCTTAAGAGATGTTGGATTTTTCTCTCAGCCCAGATCACCTACACAGGCTTATAGGAGGTAGGCGCAGGCCTTTCTAAGTGCCTCCTTCCTTTTTTTTTTTTAATTGAAACTCTGCTTTCTACCTTGTTTCTGCTGCCTAGGTTATTTTGTTCTGTTGCTGAGTGGTGTTTCAGTGGAGTCTGATTCATGACCTCATTTGGGGTTTTCTTCGCAAAGATAATGGAGAGGCTTACCATTTCCTTCCCCAGATTACTTTTCAGATGAGGCAATGGAGGCAAGCAAAGTTAAGTGACTCGCCCAGGGTCACACAGCTAATAAGTATGTGAGGCCAGATTTGAACTCAGGAAGATGAATCTTCCTGACTCCAGGCCTGGCACTCTATCCACTGGTGCCACCTAGCTGCCCCTAGATTATAGGCTATCTTTATTCATAGAATCATAGTTATAAGGGACCTCAGAAGTTGTCTAGTACACCCCTCTCACTTTTACAGGTGAGGAAACAGATGATATAGGTAGTAAGTGGAAGGACCAGGATCAGAAGTCAATATTTCTGATTCTGAATTCAACCAGAATGCTGTGTCTAGCAGTTCTCAGTCTCCAGGCAGCAGATTTGGTTTGGCAAAGCTGTGGTTATTTGTCCTGTTGTAATTCAGCTAGGTGGCACAGTAGATTGAGAGCCTATGAAGCAAATTTCAGGTTAACACTGGAGTATTCTGGAACTAAAGAGGAAATGGCAGTTCCCCTTGGGGCTTAGGACAGAGTCAGATACTCTAAAGTGTGTTTCTGGTTGAGAATCATGCAATAAGAAGTATGGGTGGGAACTTTAAAATGAAGTACCAACACTTAGGTCCCATGCAGTTTGGAACTTTTAAAAAAAATGCACTTCTAATTATTTCATCCTGATTTGTTCTTTCTGAATATACATGCTTTTTTCCCTTGTGAATCAAGCCTAGACAGTTTGTAGATTGAGAGGCAGCTTGTGAAAGAAAGGAAGAAGGGAATGAATGTTAGATGTGGGCATTAAGTTATATGGGCAGCAGCAAAAGAAAAAATGCAATGAAGGATCCGTTGTGTCAGACTTCAGGGTGCAGTATATGTATGGATATAAAGAAGTCTGTATATATTTGACATACATGTGTATACATACATTATAAACATAAGCTACAATACACATAATGGACTTCAATCAGGAAGCTTTTGCAATCTTGCCATGGTGCATACTCCATAGATCTTGTGATCTGATTTAAGAAGCCATGATCCTTTTCTCTGAGTCAGGTTCTCAGATGGTGCTTCCTAAAATGATATCCTTTTCCAGACTGGCTTATCTCACTATTCAAAATGGCATCCTCCTCCTGTTGACCCTCCTACCGGGTTTTCATTTGCTGTCCTTGCTTAGTTCAATTAATTCATAAGTCTCTGATGACAGGCAAGTTCTGGGCCCAATCAATAATAAGCTCCTTTCCTTAGACCTTCTTACCCTCAGGCCTTGAGTGATTTCTCAGGTCTCTCTCATTTCTAGACCCTATTTCCCACAATTAGAAAACAAACATATTTTTGACATTTAATACAAAACATTAAAAAAAATCTCCATAACTCCTCTGCTTCCCCATCCTGTTCTCCTTTCCCTAAATAATCAGGAATAAAATCATGTCACTGCAGTAATCATGAGATTTCAAAGTCAGAAGGGGACTATAAAGGACATTTTAGAAATTAAGGGATTCACTTAAAGTCACATTGGAAATTAACAGCAATGGAACAATCCAGTAAATCTTTTGTTTTGCCCTCAATTCTAGGTCCTTCTCTTCTAATCTGACCAATGATTTACACAGACAACTAGTCTAAAGAAGTAAAATATTAAAGCCATTGGTAACAATTTCCATTTTTATTAAAATTGTTACTTTCCCCCACTGTCAATCTTTTAAGGCTGAATTGTTTAAATTTTCATATCCGGGGCCTGGTACCCATCCTAATTTGGATGGCTCCAGTAATATAATTATGTCTGTTAAGCAGTGGTAAAAGTACTACAGCAGCCCAACACAGGACCCTTGGGAGACTTCACAAGTAGTAGCTGGGCCAATGGGAATTGGATTAAACTCAATGACTTAGCCTGCTTGCCAAGAGGTCTGGTAGATGAATAAACAGTTTTTTATGGTACTGTGGCTCTGTGATTTGGTTCTTGTTCATTAAAATCCATAGGTTCTGAGGCAAATTTACTGTAAATTATCTAAATGTATCTTTCAGGCTAAATGTTTGATGACTCTGCTGACTTACCAGGGGAATTTCTGACTTTCTGACAATCTGACACTTTGAGGGATCTGTAATTTGATCAGTGTAGGTACTGTCAACCTGCCATACTTATTCAACCTGGACCATTCTCGAAAGCTTGTAGACAGACTAAGAACTGTATACTTATGTCCCCACTATCAGTCACTTGGCCATCATCACTGTGAAATCAGAAAGGAGATGCCTTAGATTTGAAGTCATTTTGTATTTTTGTCTGTTTCATGGCTAAAAGAATCAACTAGATTGTTGCTCAACCTTCTAGTCCTATAATGTACATGGTAGTCCAGGTTGATTCTCAGAGAAGAGATATATTGTGAGGATAATTTGATCTGGGGCAGTTGGTCTATGGGGGTAGAAAGTCAGCAGCTTCTCACTCATTCTATAGCTACTTATAGGCAGTATGTAAAAAGAGAGAGAGAGCATGCTGGGGCTTATGGTGGCCCACTTCAGTTTAGTGACATAGTAATATGTCTCTTCTGGTTAGGGGGAAGGATCGAAGGGAGAGAAAGCAAGGGAGATAAGAGAGACAGCTTTGTGACAAACAAGTGTGGCTACAGAGCCTTAGTTTCCTGGGAGATTTTTTTCCCCTCCCCCTTTCCACCCTCTGGCCCATTGCTGGCTAGAGAGGCAGTGTAATGCTCTGATGGAAAACTGAGTCTGAATCCTTTTACTGCCTTTGTGGCTATCAGCAAGGCAGATATTCTCTGTGGTCTTCAATTCCTCAACTGTAAAATACAGGGAGTGAGATTATATGATGTATAAAGGCCTTTCAAGCTTTAAAGCTATCATCCTATGTTCTCCATGGAAGGGTGGACACACGCCAGAGCACAGAGGTAGAAATGTACAAGTTGTACATTAGCAATAACCAAAAAACCAAAGGCCACATTTTCTATCATTCAGCACCCTAATATGTAACTAGTACTTGATAAATGCTTGTTGGCTGGCAGTTTGACAATTGCCCCTTAGAATGTGTTTTTTAAAAAAACCTATTAAGAACGTTAGGTAGGGTTAGCCTGGACTAGATAGTAAGCTCCTTGTGGGAAGGGAATGTATTTCATCTCTATTCATATCTTTCTTTAGTGCCTGCACATTATAGGAACTTAATAAATCTCTATTAATTAATTAATCAATCATTTTTTTCATTGTGGGGAAGAACAATAATGGTTTGGTTCAGGTAATGTGTGATCATTATAAAGCACTTTCCACCTTCTCCAAGCTCCAGCCCCGGCGCCGCTAACATGGCTAAAAGAACCAAGAAGGTCTGAATTGTTGGTTAATATAGAACACGTTATGGTGCATCAGAAAAATGACCTCAGAAAAATGGTGAAAAAAATCAAAATTAGCCAGCATGCCAAGTAGACCTGCTCCTTCTGTGGCAAGACCAAAATGAAGAGACGGGCTGTGGGTATCTGGCATTGTGGATCCTGTCTGAAAATGTTAGCTGGTGGTGCATGGACCTACAATACCACCTCTGCAGTCACAGTCAAATCTGCCATCCGAAGACTGAAGGAATTGAAAGACCAGTAAGATCTTATTAAATCTCTGTAGCCCATAGTCCAACAATAAATGGGTTAATTTATGGAATAAAAAAAAAGAAAGTGCTTTCCATCCATTATCTGAGATGAACATTGTAGAATTTTGAAGGGATTGTAGATATCATCCAGTCTTGTTTCCCTCCTTTTTAAAAAGGGCTAACTCATTTTAGAGCCAAGACAATAACCTTGGCTTCTGATTTGGAATCTATCTAATGGTTTCAGTTGACCTGTACCAGGCAGTCTCTGTCTCAGTCCTAGACTGAACAAGATCCAGAAGCTGAGAAATTGCTGGCTGAGATTAGGTTGCAGTTTGTGGAGGTGGAGGGAGAAATGATGCTAATGGGTCCTTTTGTGCAGGGGGTGGGGAGTGGGGGGTGGGGTGTAGAACTTGTTTCCTTGGCCTTCTTAACCCCCAAACCCCTATCAGCTCAACAGAATGAACTCAGATGAAACTTGAAAACTAGAGGATATAATTCTGGCCTAGCTGCCAGACAGACACCTCTGCTCTGGTCTCTAGAATGTGGAGCCCTCGCTTGAATTCAAAGCACTCTCAGGATTGAAGAGAAGACTGTATGAACAGATCAGTTTCTAAGAGTGTGGGAAGAAGAGGACACAAAGGCAAGGTGCTATAGAACTCACTTTTCCTCCTACGCAGCCTTCAAATCCCATTTGGCTGATCTTTCCCCCAGTCTCCTAAATGGAATGCTAATCTTACAAACAATCTGAGAAGCATTGAAATCAGCCTCCCATCTCCAAACCCACAGCCCCAGTGCTCCAGAGGAAACCTCTTAGATGATACAAGAAACTTCATCTTGAGAAATTGTGCTTTCTTTAGTAAATAAACCGTGATCTCCCCAATGATAATATATTTTTAAGATGTAAAATGTATAAATACACTTATGTATGTCTTTTATCATCCATGAAATATATACATACCTGTATACAAGTGTATAATACATACACACCCATACATGTACATACACATATACACGCATGCATATATACATATGTATAGACCAACACGCACATATAACCAAAACCATTTTAAGATCTAAAAAGTCCCATGAGTTCCAAATTAATATATACATATAAACCATGGGGCTTCTTAGGCCTTAAAATGTGGCTTTTTTTAATGAAAAGAAAAAAAATGGAAGAATTCACAGAATATTAGCTTGAAGGCCCAGGTCACACAGTGGCAATATAATCTTCATCTCCTAGAGAATGTTCAGAAATTCTTAGTGTCACAAAGTGTGTATGAGCCCTGGTGAATTTCCCACTGTTATTCCCTTCCCTCTCTAGGAAGATCTACCACCTTCTACTTCTCATCACGTATCAAGTCTAAAAAGTGTCCTTTTGACACCCAAGTTGTAACTAGGGCCTTGTAATCAGGTTTTTTTTTCTAGGGTGTTGGTAACTGAGAGAGCAATTCCTCTCCAGGGACAATCCTCTGACCATGTCATTGTACCAACCCTGAGCATCCCACTACTCTTCCAGGGTTGCAGCCCATGGCTACTGCCTTCTTCCTTTCTATCCCCTTGCTTTTTGGGATGGGGGAAAGAGGGGAGGGTTGTCTGGAAACTCATTTGAAGGAGGGAGGATGACCAGGGTGAACTATTCAATGTGCTTTCTCATGCTTGCTTACCTGAATTTCCCTAGGCCACAGAATTCATAGTAAAGATGTCACATGTAGTCTAGATATTCTATTGTTCCCCGCCCTAGTTCCACAGAACTGATCTAGAGGACAGGAGTGCCTGTTACATTTCTAGCTGAGCTTCCTGTCTCCTCATTATTCTGTTATGCAATTCTCTGCTTTTTCAGTTGCAGCTTGGAATCTAGTCTGGTCAGGAACTGGATATAATTCCACTTCAAAAGATGTCTAATTTTATTTTCAAGAGGAACTACTGTCAGGTGGTTAGGAAAGAGAGCTAAGAAACAAAACAAAACACTGGAGTCTTATTACTAGGTCTGCCCAGGGAGACTGCCAACCTCATTTGCTGAGTATCTCTCTATAAAGAGTACATCCAGATCTCAAACTATATTATGAAGCGGTAATTATCAAAATAATCTGGTACTAACTAAAAAACAGAGTGGTGGAATAGATTAAATACAAATTACATTATCATAAATGACCAAAGTAATCCAGAATATGATAAATCCAAAGATCCAAGCTTTTTGAACAAAAAGTCATTTTTTGACAAAACTGCTGGGAAAACTGGAAAATGATATGTCAAAAACTAGGTATAGACTAATATCTCACACTGTATACCAAGATAAGATCAAAATGGGTACATGAGTTATACAGAAAGGGTGATACCATAAGCAAGTTAAGAGAGCACAGAATAGTTTATCTGTCAGACTTACAGACGAAGGAAGAATTTAAAACCTAAGACAATAGAGAGAATGTTACAAAATGTAAAATACATAATTTTGATTGTATACAATTAAAAACGTTTTTGCACAAACAAAACCAATGCAACCAAAAGTATTAAGGAAAGCAGAAAACTGGGGGAAATTTTTGCAACAAATATCTCTGATGAAGCCCTCAATTCCCAAATATATAGTGAATTGAGTGAAATTTATAGAAAAACAAATTATTTTCCAATTGATAAATGGTCAAAGGAAATTTTTAGACAATGAAATAAAAGATATTGTCATATGAAAAAAAATGCTCTAAATCACTATTGATTAGAGAAATACAAATTAAAACAACTCTGGTACCACCTCACACTTATCAGAATGATTAATATGACAAAAAAGGAAAATATTAGATGTAGGAAGGGATGTGGGAAAACTGGGCACTAATGCACTATTAGTAGAGTTGCGAATTGATCCAACCATTCTGGAGAACCAACTGTATATATTCTTTGATCCAGCAATACCACTACTAGGTCTATATTCCAAAGCTTTCCAAAAAGTAAAGGGAAAAGGACCTACTTAAATAAAAATATTTATAGCAGTTAATTGATAATTAAAGCGATGCACATCAATTGCAGAATTGGTAAATAAGCTGTGCCATATGATTGTAGTGTAATATTACTGTGCTATAATAAATGACAAATAGGATGATTTAAAAAAAACCTGGAAAGATTTACATAAACTGATGCAAAGTGAAGAGAACAGAACCCGGAGAACATTGTACACAATAACAGCAATATTGTTCAATGCAGAACTGTGAATGACCTTGCTGTTCTCAGTAATACAATGATCCAAGATAATCCCAAAGGACCAATGATGAAGCATATTATCCACCTCCAGAGAAAGAACTGATATTGATTTAATACATACTGAAGCATGCTGTTTTTCACTTTCATTTTTTCTTTTATTTGAGTCTTGTACAAAATGACTATTATGGAATTGTTTTATATAATTGCACATGTATAACCTATATCTGATTGCTTACCATATCAGGAGGGGAGGGGAGAGAGGGAAGAAGGAAAGGAAGGACAGAATTTAGAATTCAAAATTTTAAAAACATATCAAAAATAAAGAGATTACATGATGGCTCTCCTGGTCCTACGGTTTAGAGAGAAAGGCAGTAACACATACCAATTTCTGGTTTTAAGGAACTTACTATTTCATGGAGGACAAAGGACAAGAATTAAGAAAATGTGACCAATATGACAGAAGTATGTGTTTTATTTATTGTAACGATACAGGGACATGTAGAAAAAGAGATCTGGGCTATGGATAAAAAGGGTTAAAAGGGAAAAGAAACAAGCAGTTGTGGGGTTCATCTGTTCTTCAAGCCATTATCAGTTGACACTTCAACTGAGATTAGTTAATGAATGTAAGGCCCTGAAAGAATAAAACACAAGATTGGAGGATGTGGGATGAACATGTCAATGAAGAGGAGGGCCACATGAAAGGCTAAAAAATTTGATATTTTTATAGTTGAGTCCATGACCAACAGTAGATAGATGACTCAAAATTGGCATAATGTTAGTTTTAACGGATCTTCTTCCCTGCCCCCTAAAAATCTCCCAACTTTCATCTTTCTTAAAGTAGATTTCTTTCATTGTCATTTTTATACCTAGGATCTTTGGTCACTTAAGTAGCTCAAGAACCTATCTATGAATTTTTAAAATGTCTCCAAAGGTTAAAAAAAAAAAGATCATTAAGACCAATTATCAAGGAGGTAGCTAGGTAGCTTAGTGGCTGGAGTCATAAAGACCTGAGTTCAAATCTAGCCTCAGACACTTACTAGCTATATGACCCAGGTCAAGTCACTTAACCCTGTTTACCTCAGTTTCCTCATCTGTAAAATGAGCTGGAGAAGAAAAGAGCAAACCACTGTAGTATCTTTGCCAAGAAAATCCAGGGACAAGGGTGCATGGGGCCACAAAGAGTAAGACACGACTGAACAACAATCATTTATCAGTTCCAGCAATGAATCCGCAACTGAATCAGATTCAGTTAGAGAAGCTGAAAAGAATTAGGGACTGGACAAAACACATTTAACCAAAATCACAGGGCAAAAACAAAGCGCCAGTGAAAAAAGAAATGCAAGGTGGTTAGTGTTGTTTTCTCTTTTCCCAAGAAGGCCTATTGGGCCCTCAGTTACAAATACCTTGGCTTAGTCATAATGGCACTAATAAGAAAAGCTAGTGTTTCTATAGAAATATATATTCTATAGCATATATATGTATATACACACACACACACACACACACACACACACACACATATATATATATATATATATATATATATATATATATATATATATATATATATATATATATTCTACAGCAGGTAGAGGGCTTACAAAGCATGTGGAACATAATCTCACGTTAGCTTCAAAACACCCCCTTGAGGCAGGGCCTCATCCTTACCTCCTGGTTTTCCTTGGCCTCCCTTCAATTCCTTGCTAAAATCCTACCTACTTCAGGAAGGTTTTCTTGATCCCACTTACTTCTAATGTTTCCTCTTCGTTGATTATTTTTGGTGTATTCTATCTCTGTCTTGTCTGTACGTAGGTTTTTGCATATGGTCTTCCTCATTAGGTTGCAAATTTCTGTAGAGCAGGGATTGTCTTTTGCCTTTTTTTGTATCCCAGAGCCCTAGCACAGTGCCTGATATATAACAGGCCCTTAATGAATATTTATTGACTGATTTGCTTTATTGAGCAGATAAGGAAATTGAAGTTCAGAGACAAGTGATTTGCCTGTGGTCACATAGTATGTAAGTCAGGTAAGGAACCATTAATTAAGGATTTATTGTGTGTCAGGCATTGTGTTAGAGCCTGGAATAGAAATACAAGCAAAAAGACAGTTCCTACCCTTGAGAAGCTCACATTCTAATGAAAAGGGGTTGGGGAGGCGTTTTGCTAGGAGTTTATGGTAGAAGTTCAGGGAGTCGAGTGACCCTCTGTAAATGTCAGTTCTGGAATTAATTTGGGAATATTACTGTGGGCCCCATCCTAGGCGTAATCTGACCCTAGCATCAGATCCAGAAAAAAAAAAAGCAAACCAATGTTTGAATGAAAATGACTTAGAGTTATAAAGTAGACCGAAGTAGAACTTCCATTTTAACCTGGTACCTTTATATGCTGTCTCCTTTTTACCCTGCACAGGAAAGGACCTGGGGGCTTGAAGACTCCTTAAGGATTGTTCCTGGGTGCATTTGGGATCTAGGTGGGTTTTGCTTAAACCAGGAGACTTGACTATAATAATAGTAATATTAGAATAACTAACTTTTCAATAGCATTTAGATGTGCCAAACGCTATTCCAAGTGCTTTATAATTATCTCATTTGCTCCTCATAACAACCTGGAAGGTAGGTACTATTATGATCCCCATTTTAAATAATAATAATAATAATAACAGTTGACACTTATATAGAACTTACTATATACCAGGCATTACTCCAAGTGCTTTATAATTGTTATCTCATTTGATCTTCACAACAACCCTGGGAGGCAGGTGCTATTATGAGCCCCATTTTACAGAAGGGGAAACTGAGGCAAAAAGAGGCTAAGTGATTTATCCAGAGTCACGTAAATGTCAGAGGCTAAATCTGAACTCAGGTCTTCCTAACTCCAGGCCCATCAATTGGGCCACCTAGCTGTCATGAAGCTGCTATAAACTTGGCAAAGTATTGAACATTTTAAGCTACTAAAGCTTAAAACTGCATAATGACTTTGGGGGCCTCCTGTATGTAATTATCTAATTTGAGTCTCGCAACAAGTCTATGACGTAAACACTACAGGGGTTATTATCTCTTAATTTTTCCAGATGAGGGAAATGAAGCACAGAAAGATTAAGCAATTTGTCCCAGGTCACACAGCTAGTGTCAGGAGCAGGATGCAGGTTCTCCTCACTCTAAGTCCACTGTCTTTGCCCGTCTAGACTATGACTTCAGCTCCATTTTGTTTATCCTTCCTAAATAAGAGAAAAATAGGTTGACCTTTAAAATGAAAAAAAAAATCAAAGTTTGTAATTTCCTATCAAGCTTTGGTAATAAGTAATTATGTACTCTAATTGGTACAATTACTCTGGGCCGTCTGGATCTCACCT
This sequence comes from Pseudocheirus occidentalis, assembly GCA_028646575.1. Classification (NCBI taxonomy): domain Eukaryota; kingdom Metazoa; phylum Chordata; class Mammalia; order Diprotodontia; family Pseudocheiridae; genus Pseudocheirus; species Pseudocheirus occidentalis. The sequence continues at coordinate 194,653,150 of CM053595.1, read as the reverse complement.
ACAACCACCATACTGGATATCCTTTTGTCTTACACCCACAGAGTCACACTTAATCCCATTATCTGAATGGACCCTGCACAGGGAGAAAACATTTCTATCTTCCAGAGGCAAATCCACTCAGAGCAGTACATCTCTCCCCTGGGTAATCTAAGCTCTCACTCTGTAGGACCAGGAAATACCAGACAACTGGACATTAGAAGAATTCTAAAGATCAATCAATACTAATCCCACTATTGCTACATAGCCTCATGGTGTGGTAGACAAAGAATCAGAATCAAGAGACCTGGTTTTATCCAGGGGTGTATTGGTAAAAGTTTAAAAAAAATAACTCTCTTGGAGAAAATGCATGCAGGATAGATTTTAAATTTCATTTATATTATTAACATTTTCTCCATTACTTTCTTACACCTGGATAATCAACAAAACAATAAATCAAACTCTGCTTACCAATTTTCAAGATGTAAATATTTACACTGAAAATTTAACAATGGCAGAAACAATTAGAGCTGGCTCCAACATACATCCAAGCTCTGCCACCAACACACTCAATTTCTCTGGACATCCTCAGTTTCCTATACTGTAAAATGATGACATTCTGCCTCTGTCTGTCTGTCTCTGTCTTTATGTTTCTCTCTCTCTCTGTCTCTCTCTGTCTCTGTCTCTCTGTTTTTCTCCCTCTCTCTCTGTTTTTTTCTCTCTCTGTTTTTTTCCCTCTCTGTCTCTCTCTGTTTTTTTCTCTCTCTCTATCTCTCTCTGTCTCTCTTTTTGTCTCTCAACATGTCAGCATGTCAGCAAATATAGCACCAGGGCCAAACCACCAATTGTCAATTTTTGTAAGGAACTCAAAATGTTTTTTTACATTTTAAAATAAAGTTTTATTGTATTTGAAGGTGATTCTTCCAACCTTCAATACAATCAAATCCCGTTCAATTAGCATTTATTAAGTGCCAACTATGTGCAAGGAACTATTCTAGGCTTTAACAAAAGAAAATCAGTCATTGTCTTGAAGGAATATGTATTCTACTTGGAGGAATACAGCATATAAACAGATAAGTATATATGTTATTGGGCAGCCAGGTGACTCAATGGATAGAGTGTTGTCCCTGGAATTGGGAAGATGAGTTCACATCTGACCTTAGACACATACTAGCTGTGTGACCTCAGGCAAGTAGCTTAGTGGTGTTTGACTCAATTTCTTCATCTATAAAACGAGCTGGAGAAGGAAATGGCAAACCACTTCAGTATCTTTGTCAAGAAAACCCCAAAACAGGATCACAAAGAATTGTACACAATTGAAGAATGACTGAACACATACATTATTGCTTGGGGAGTCAGAGAACACTAATGACTTTTCTTACAACTAGAAAAAAAGGCCTCCCACAAGAGGTGACACATAAGCTGAGTCTTAAAGGATTTCAAGGATTTTTAAGAGTTAGATGGGAGAAAGGAATATACTCTAGGCATGACAAAGGTACTGAAGTGGGAAAATGCTGTTTTGAGTTGAGGAAGCAGCAAGCAGACCAGTGCCTGGAATATAGTGGAGTACATGAACAGGAATACTGGGAGATAAACTTGGAAAGGAAGGCTAGAACAAAGACCACGTTCAGCCCTTAGCACAATGACTGACACATAGTAGGTGCTTAATAAATGCTTGTTGAGTTGTGAAGGTTTTAAATTTTCAGCAGAGCAGTCAGTGGTTCTGCAAAATCTTTGCTTGGAGAACCGTCTGGACAAAAATTGAAGGCACAGGAAATCTTATTACTAGGCTCTTTGTACAGACTGCGATTTTCCATTGCCTCCCAGGCATGGCTAGATGAGCCAGTGAATTCTTTAGTCAGATGGAATCTAGTTCTATGGGAGCAGGTGATTTGGGTCAGGGAACATTTATTCCATCAAAAACACGGGGATACGGATATTTCTGGACAAGGAAGAAGGAAGAGTGAAAAGAAGATTCTCAGTCTTTATCCCTCCCTCCCCAACCCCAGCTATAATATTTCCCCAGCATACTGTTTCCCAGTAATATAGGATAAATCTTTCGTTTAGGCTCTAGCTTCCTTCCACGGGTGCCTCCAGGGAGTGTATCCAGTTTTTTTTAGGGGGGAAAGTACCAATATTTGCAAAAATATTTATAGCAGCTCTTTTTGTGATGGCAAAGAATTGGAAATTGAGGGAATGCCCATCAACTGGGGAATGGCTAAACAAGTTGTGGTATATGAATGTAATGGAATATTACTGTGCTGTAAGAAATGATGAACTGGATGGTTTCAGAAAAACCTGGGAAGACTTATGTGAACTGATACAAAGTGAAGTGAGAAGAATCAGAAGAATGACAATATTGCAATGATGATCAACTGTGAAAGACTTAGCTGATCAATGAAATGATCCAAGACAATTCTAAAGGACTGACAATGAAAAATGCCATCCATTTAGCAGAGTACAGATTGAAGCATACTTCTTTACTTTTATTTTTCTTGCTTTCTTCTGAAACATGGCTAATAAAGAAATACGTTTTGCATGACTTCACATGTATAATGGGTTTCATATTGCTTGTCTTCTCAGTGGGTAAGGGAAGGGCAAGAGGGAGGGAGAAAATTTGTAATGCAAGATTTTAAAAAATGAATGCTGATGATAAATAAATAATACATAAAATAAAAGGCCTTTTCTGATTCTCCTGGTTCCTCGTAAAGACTCCTGAAATAACTGTGTTTATTTTGTATATATTTTGTATTTATTTTTGTCTATGAACTATTGTTTCCCTCTTTCCCACCCCTCACTCCCAGTAGAATGTAGGGTCTTCAAGGGCACAGATTGCTTCATTTTTATATTTATACCCCTAACGCCTAGCACAGTGTCTCTCACATAGCAAACATTTAATAATTACTTGTTGAGTGGCTATTGTTTGATTTTAAAATCTACATATGTGGTATTTGGCTAATGAGGTTATAGATAATTTGACAAAATCAGACCTTCACAGTGGGAAACAACCCCATATAACATCTAATCCAAACCCTTCACTTTCCAGATAAGGAAGGGGATGTCCATAGAGGTGGAAAACCTTGCCCAAGATCAAACAGAGAGTGGAAATTTTTTTTATGAATGAGGAAGCTCCTTTTGGGAAATGTTAAATGACTCACCCAAAGGTCATATGGCTTGTTCCAGGTAACATGATGATTAGAACCCAGTTCTCTTCATTCCCCATTCAGTCTTTTCATTAGATCATGATGCTTTTGAGCAAGTATGGTCTCTTGTAGGATGTAGAAATGGAGGTTGTGGCCATTGATTATTATCTTAATCTGAGTATTTGCATTTGACATGGAGATTTTAAAAACATGATTTTATTTCTATTGAAAGACAGAGTGACATAGTGGATAAAGTGATGAACTTGGTATCAGGAAGACCAGAGTTCAAGCCCCACAGCTGACAAGTGCTGTTTGACCAAGGGAAATCATTTATGTCTTCTGATCTTCAGGGATATCTTTAAGACCTTGAGTTATTTATCTACGTTGCAATATTCACTGATAAAAGGAGATTCCATGGTAGGAACTCCAACATTGACAAATATTCATATTAGCAGCATTAATAGGGTCAAATATCTCAATTTATTGGAACCAATATGGCTAATTAAAATCTAAAATTAAAAGCAGGCATATCATAGTGAATGGAGAGCTAGCAAATCCTGCCTCTGCCATATGCTGTATATAAGACCCTGGAGAAGTTATTTAACTCTTTAGTGCCTTAGACAACTTTTCAAATGTCAGAGAAGGTATCAACATGCATTAGCAGAGAAATGTCCTTACTGGGGAGTTCCTGACATCTATGAAATTACAGGTATAGTCCTTATCCCCTAGGATGCCTAATGACGGGTTTTCAATTTGGATGGGAGGGATGGTATAGTTGATCCAATCCGATGCATTCCTAGCTCACCTGATTATAATAGTCATTTCAAATGTCCCAAGGAAAATCTGCTAAGGATGCTATGTTACATAAAAGTAAAAGTGAGCTGCCTGTTTGTTAGGAGTCAATGATATTTCACAATTCATACAGTAACAGAATTTTTGGTGGGGCGAGGGTTAAGGAAAGTATGTTGTTGGGTGAATGGTGGGAGGGATATAGGGGGATGGGGATAGAAAGCTCTGAACCTAAAAAGAACTAAACTCCACAAAGGAAGATGGTAACTAGAACTACTCAAGAGAAATCTATTCCATTTTGAGTAAAGCAATATATGAACACCGAGAAAATGATACACTGCCCCATAAAAATCAATCAGGGGAGAGGAACGACATGATAGTTTTATGCAGAAGGTAAACAAACTACATTGTTTAGATTAATAAAGTAAATATAACTCCACTAGAGAACTCACATCTAGGTAGTTCTTTCAAATAGCTGTGTTGTGTGCAATTGTCTGACATCTGAAGGGAGATGCAGGCAAATGTGAAGCCTTTTGACAACTCCAGCACAGGATCGGTCTTAGCTCACTCCTACTATACATTGGTTTTGTCTGATGAGGTTACTGAAGTCTGAGGAAGCTCTTTTGACCATAGGGTCTATAGTATTATGGAGGGAGAGTCGGGAGAGACTTCAGAGGCTTGTCCAGCTCTTTCATTTTACAGATGTAGAAACCAAGAACCAGGGAGATTAAGTGACTTGCCCAAGTTACACAGACTATAAGAAGCAGGATTGGAATCTCAGTCTTCTGACTGGGTAAAAATAGAAGCCTAAGAAAGTATAAATGTCATCAAATTTTATACTATTCATCTTCCTCTGGAGCAGAGGCATCAAACTCGTGGCTGCTGGGTTGCATGTGGTGGCCTGAACTAGATTAAAATGTAATTAGGAAATGTTTAATAAAATAAATGAACAAAATATATACATACATATATATGCATATATATGTGTGTATGTATATATATGTGTGTGTATATACATATATACATATATATATATATACATATACATATATACATATATAATGTTCTAAGTCACTATACAGCCTTCAGGGGTCCTCGTGGCCCCCACTTCTATATGAGTTGGACAGCCCCACTCCAGACGATCCCATAACTTAAAATTTTAAAGGGAAGTTGTTCTCTAAAGAAATGGAAAGCTATTAAGATGAAATCCTCAAGACATAAACAGAAATGACTCCAACTAGGAGGAAAAGGGGGGAGCTTTCTAAAAAGTTCCAGATCTAACTACTTAGGGAATTCATTGACCAACCAAGATTTTTTGAAAAGTTATGTATGGAAAATGCAAGCGAGTGAGGATAAATGAAGATGAAAACAGAGTAGCGGTTTGGTAGCACAACAGTTAGAGCACTGGACCTCGGAGTCATGTAGACTTGAGTTTAAATTTGGGTTCAGACACTTACTAGCTGTGTGACCCTGGGAAAGTCACTTAACCTCTGCTTGCTTCAGTTTCTTCATTTGTAAAATGGGGATAATAATAGCATCTGCCTCTCAGGCAGCTGTGAAGACTAAATGAGGTAGCAGTCGTACAGCACTTAGAACAGCACGTGACACACAGCAAGGGCTGTATAAATGCTCTATGGTTTTAGCCATTCACCTTTCCTAGCCTCAATTTCCTAATATATAAAATGGAGATAATTATAGCACCTACCTTCATATACCTACTGTTATGAGGATAAAATGAGATGAGATTTATAAGATGCATTAAAAACTATAAAGTATTATTTAAATGCTATTATTACTATTACTACTACTACTACTAACCACCACCACCACCATCATCACCAAGCACTACTGCTACTGCTACTACTACTGCTGTTGCTACTACGACTACTACGACTACTACTACTACTACTACTACTACCACCACCACCACCACCACCACCACTACTACTACTACTACCGCTACTGCTACTACTAGTACTGCCACTACTACTACTACTACTACTACTACTACTACTACTACTACTACTACTGCTACTACCATTATCATTCTCTAAGATTAGTGTTAGGAATTCTAAATGTCAGAAGAGTTGAAGCCAGCAATGAATGCCAAGGAAAATAAAAACAGCTTTATTGGGTATTTGGGGGGAAAGGAAGGGGAAATGAAAAAGGAAAGAAATGTATTGTGGGGTTGAATGGGAATAACAACAATAACAACAAATGACACAAGTGAACAAAGAACTGATCGGCTCCACTTTCTCTCTTTACTCTTCCAAAGGCAATTCTCTTTCATTTGGGAAGCACGGAACAAAACTAGTTAAGAGGGAGTTAAGCCCCCCCAATAGAAAAATATTAGAGAGCTCTTAGCTGTTCTTGAATTCGGATCATCAGACTCAGACAAAATGAATCCTCAGGGATGGAAAGAACCTCTAGTTGAATAATTAGGATGCTATGTATGTTCCTATCACTTGGCCTTAGATGCTTACTGTCAATATTCTTTAAAATATTGGGGAGAATGGGAAAGGTATTTTAGGACCAGTAGGGCAAACATTTTCCCCATTTTGAGATAAGGGAAAAGGGTAGTCTGTAGACTGTGGGTTAGCATAATTCTAAAATTTATTATTAGCTCATGAGTATTTTAAAAGATAAACTATGATCACAGAAAGCCAGGATAGTTTAATAAAAAATGCGTGATGTCAGACTAAAATCATTTGCCCTTTTGATAGAGTAGCTAGGCTGGTATATCAGTGGAATATTGTCAATAGATTATACCTAAATTTCAGCGAATCACTTGACAAAGCCTCTCATGCTATTCTTGTAGATAAGATGGATAGATATGGGCTGAATAACAGGATAGTTAGGTGGATTTGAAAATGGTTGAGTGAATAGACCTTTAAATAATGAGTATTTATCAATTTGGGTAAAGCACACTTATCAAATTTGCATACAGAAAGCTGTGATAGTTTTGACATAGCTAAGACAATTGTTGGTTACAATGATTTTCTGAAGTCCCTTTCAATTCACAGTTGGTAAATGGATCAGCTCTTTATGAAGAGGAATATACATTTCCTGTAAGGGTTTATCGTATCCTTTCATAAAAGCCATGACCACCGCAATAGCCTGTTAGCTGGTCTGCCTGCCACAAGTCTCTCCCCATTTCAGTGCTTCCTTTACTCAGACACTAAATCTTCCTATAGAACAGTTATGACCATGTGATCTCCCCATTTCAATAAACTCTAGTGAATCCCTATCACCTCCATGATCAAACACAACAATCCTTTGTCTGACATTCAAACCCCTTCATAACTTGGCCCCTCTCCAACCTTTCCACTCTTATTATACATTACATCCTAGTCCAGCCCACTTTCATCCACACATACTTTTAAGAGCCTGTGATACTGGTTTCCCTCCTGTACCACTAACAAGACACTCCATCTCCTGACTCTGGACTGTCACTGGCTGTCACCCATGCCTAGAATGCCACCCATGCCTCACCCACTTGACCTCCTAGCTTCCTTGGCTTCTTTTTAGTTCCAGCTTAAATCCCACCTTCTTTAGGTGGGATTTAATCTCTTAATTCTAGTGCCACCCCTGATTTAATTATTTCCTATTTATCCAGTCTATAGCTTGTTTGTACATAGTTGTTTCCATTTTGTCTCCCCCATTAGATTATGAAGCTAGGATAGAGGTTGTCTTTTGCCTTTCTTTGTATCCCCAGTGCTTAGCACAATGCCTGCCACATAGTAGGCAATTAATAAACGTTTATTGACTATGAAGAGTCTCAGAGATACATCATTGGACCTGTGCTATTGTTTTTAAAATACCCATCTTGGATAAAGATATAGATGAAACATTTATCAAATATGAAGATAATGTCAATCTAGGAGGAATGGCTAACAGGTTGAATGTTAGGGTCAGGATCCATTAGAACAATGGACAGAATCTAATGAGATGGGATATAATGGCAAAAAATTTTAAAGCCCTATCACCATACAAAAAATAATCTAGTTCACAAGTACAGGTTGGGGGAAGTATGAATCTAGAAGTTGTGTACTGTGAATTCAAAATGAATCAAAACCACAACATGGCAGATAAAAGAGTGTGCTCTTACGTTGCCTTAGGAGAGAACTGAATGAGTAACACATAGAGAGTGCTTTGTTTAAAGAAATTAAAAGAAAGCTTGGAGTAATTTTTGATTCAGAATTACAGAATCATAGAATTTTTAGAGCTGGAAAAAGGACCTCTGCAGCCATCTAGCTCAATGTATACCTGAAAAAGAATCCCTACTACCCCACTTCTATTAAGGGTCATCTAATCTTTACCAGAAGTTTCCCTTTCAGGGATAACCACCAAAAGCAACCTATTTCACTTCTTGGATAGCTTTAATTGTTGGAAATTACCCCCACCCCCACCCCGATGTCTAGTCTAATCTTACTTCTTTGAAACTCCTACCTATTGCTACTGGTTCTACCTTCAGGGACCAAAAAAAACCTCAGTCTAATCCTTCATTTATATTATAGTCCATGAAATACTTGGAGACAGCCATCATGTCCACCTTTAGTCTTCTCTTTTTCAAATTAATGGTCCCTCCTTCCTTCAGTTGACTCTCATATAGGTAGCATCAAGGCCTTTCTTCCCTTTGGGTGTTCTCTGAAAGGGCTCAAAGTTCTTTGAAAATGGTGATGCTCAGAATAGAAGATAATACTCCATATTTGATCTGACCAAGGAAGAGTACAGCAGGACTGTCCTCACCTAATCCTTGGAGGTTGTTTCTCTCAATGCAGTCCAGTAAAACAGTATTGTTGAGTTGTTCTCAGTCATGTCTGACTCTTTGTGACCCCATTTGGGGTTTTCTTGGCAAAAACATTGGAGTGATTTGCCATTTTCTTTTGCAGCTTATTCTATAGATGAGGAAACTGAGGCAAACAGAGTGAAGTGACTTGCCCCAGATCACACAGCTAGTAAGTATCTGAGGCCAGATTTGAATTCAAGAAGATGAGTGTTTCTGACTTCGGGCTCAGCTTCAGTGTCATGTAGTGGTTCTCTTTTTAACTCTTATGTCACTCTCTTGATTTATATTGAGGTTGAAGTCCACTAAAAGATAGATTTTTAAAAATACAAACTACTTAGTAACTACGCATCCTTCATACTGTAATTGGGAAGTCATTTTTTTTAACCCAAGTATAAGATGTTATATTAATCTCTTCCAAGATTTTACATTCATCTTTCCTAAATATCATCTAATTAGTTTTAGCTCAAAAGTTTAGCCTGTTGAAAAATCTTTTTGGCTCCTGTCAGCATCATCCAATATATTAGGCATCTTTTCTGATTCTGTGCTTTCTGTAAGTTTGATAAACTTCTATGTCTTTACTGAAGTCATTGTTAAATTTTTAAAAAGCACAGGGCCATGCATAGACTCCTGGAGACCTTCATTAGCCAGAGCCTGATATACACATTTGACCATCCATTTCTACTCTTGGAGTTTGACCCTTAGGTCAGTTCTGAGTTTATGTAACTCTATCATTGTCTTTCTTCTTTCTCACTGCTCACATCTGATCAGTTGATTACTCCTAGCACCCCTGAGTCTTTGATAACTCTCACATCTCTCCTTTCTATCCCTACTATCATCACTTTAGTTCAGAACCTCATTTTTTCTTACTCAGCATATAATGCTAACTTCTTAATGGAGCTTTCTCTTTCTACTCCCTTGTATCTCCAACCCATCCTTCACCCCACCTCCTGAACCATCTTCCTAATGCATAAATTGACATATCCCTGATCAAAAATCTTGATTGGAACCTTAGCTCCCCCACATTATCACAAAAAACCCCAACTCCTCCTTGCCCCCAAATACCCTTTCTAGCTTCATCTCACATATACGCTGTACCCCATCCAAACTGGAATTCTTTCTATTTTTGTTATATTTCTTTGCCTTGGTTCATATCATTGTAACTTTTCTATTTTTTTTGATGGCACCACCATCCTAGTCACTAGGGCTTATAACATTGGACTCAAAGAATCAGAACCTCAGATAGGACCTCAAAGGTTATATAGTCTAAGTATGACTGAATAAGAATTCTATGACTCAATGTTGATTCTTTTCTTTCTACTCCCCCACATCCAATCATTTGCCAAATGCTGTTAACATCTTTCACTTCTATTCCTACTCTCTTCAACCATCTTAGTTTAGACCCTCGTTACTCCTTGCTTGAATTATTGTAATGGCCTTCTAAGTAGTCTCCCTGTCTATGGTTTTTACTCTCTCCAATCCATTCTTCAAATTTCTGTTTAAGTATTTTCCCAAATAATCCTCTGATTAAAGTTTTCTACCCCCAAACCTTCAGTGGTTGCTGACTGAACAAAGGGTAAAGTGAAATTGGAATTCAAAGTTCCCCAGTCTCCATTTCAAGTAGTCATAGTTTACATAATTCCTCTTAACACAGTTTATACATGACCCTCAGTGTCAGTGTGTGGGGGCAGGGAAACAGAAAGAGAAGGAGAGAGAGAGAGAGAGAGAAAGAGAGAGAGAGAGAGAGAGAGATATGGAGGGATAGAGAGGGAGTATGTGACTATTTGTATGGTGGCATTTAGCTCAGCTCACTATTTTCTTGTCCTGCTCTTAAAGAAAGTGTACCTAAAGTAGAGTAGAGTACAAATTGGGAGGAAGTGGCCAGAGTGCCTGCTTTGTAATTAGCTTGGATAATCCTGAACCTAACTAGTCACTTTTTTTCTGATTGGTCCAGTTATTAAATATATTCCATAAAATGACCAGACCAATTCACAGCTCAACATTGGAATTACTATGCCCATGTATCTACAACTCCAATGAGAGACAGTTTAAGATGCTACAGTTTACAAAGTAATATTTTTTCCAAGCTCAAAAATTATACTCCAAGGCCTTGTGCTATTAATTTGGTGATAGTTCTAGCACACACTGCATATGTTATAGTGAAAGTTCAAAACTGCTTGTGGGCCGTGATATGCTGTAGTAGTTTGTATTTTTAAAAAATTTTAAAAATCTATCTTTTAGTGGACTTCAATATACAGTATACAATACAATATTCACAGTGCTGATGGCAACTGTAAATATGCCATCATAGTGCTCAGTTGCAAAATATAGCAAACTTTCCATATAGAAGATAGAAGCAAAGCATTTATTCAGACACCCGAAAACCAAATCCCAACACCAGGAAACTGAATTCATCACAGCAATATAGAAGTTAATAAATCATAACAGCACAGGAAGCCACACCATCCTTTAGCCTTCCAACAAACCAACATTAACTCACAAGCCTGACTGTCTCCCTCTGTGGCTAATTATTCTGACTTGCAGCGGGCTCTACTCCACCCTTCATCAAACTCCTCCCACCACAGATTCCATGTGATTGCATTCAGTCTATTGGGGGCAGGATATATCTTCAAAGCAGTGAAGGTCTTCAAATTTCCGTTTCCCATTACACATATCAAAATAATAATTGTCACATTTAGCACAGACAGCATATATTAATGCTATGTCCTGCCTCTGATGCTCAGCCTTCATGATACATTACTGATCTATCTGGCCTAGCTGTTTACAACTTCAAAACCTTTGGAGGAACATTGACCCCATCTCCAATCCAACTCTGGAGAAATGATGTGTCTTTTTGAGTGACTTCATTTGGAGAAGAAAGGGAGACAAATGCTGAATTGGATTCTATTTTTATAGTAATCTTGAATTCTTCTATAAAAGTTTTACTTTGAATTTCCATTGTGATATAAAGGTGATCATGGGTTCTCAAAGACTATGTCTGTACATGTTCTGAGAATCCCTACCACACTGCAGTGGTCCTAGCAACAGACTGTATCTGCTTTCCAAGGATGCTCCTAGCTAGGAGTGGAGAGGCTCATTATCAGTAGGAAGACCACTAGATGATAAATACTTTAGCCATGGCAATTCATGAAACAAAGAAAGATGCAAAATGGCCTTCAGTTCTAAAGGTCTCCTTCTGTTTTTGTGGTAATGGCGGCAGAGTGGAAGAAAATGGGGGATTAGAATGCAAAAGATTACAACTTTTTGGACCCTCTAATTTCACAAAAAGTAATATAACAGGTATTATTGGAAAAGTTTCAGTAAATTGTGCCTTTACCTTGCTCTTAATAATGGTTTAGATATTTAATTATCCTCATCAGGAGACTCCCGCACATCAAAAGCCCAGCTCAAAAGTAACCATCAATTAACCTGAGAGCTAATCAGTAAAGATAAGTGGTCCTTAATAAAGAAAACATTGATCAGTTTAATAAAGAAACCATTTGTTTTACGATGGCAGTATCAACATGGGCAATGGGCAGCACAGCACAATGTGGAGTTGGGTGGCTGGGAATCAGAAGACTTAGTTAAAAACTTGGTTACTTGAGTTCTAGTCCTATCTAGAACTTTACCTGCCTGACTCATTTGGGTCTCATTTTAAGCATTAGAAGACTGGATGAGTTCAATAAAATCTCTTGTACTTCTAACCTATAGTTCTATTCACTTCTCAACATCAGCCAGTTAGGTGTGAGGAAACTATAATAAAGCTAACATATTTACACAAAATTTTATCATCAAAATAAAATATTTAATCAATCAATCAATGTATTAAACACTTATTATATGCCAGGTACTTCAAAGGATACAAATATAACCAATGAGGCAATCAACCCCCATTCTTATACATATATGATCTCATTTGATCTGGACAACAACCCTGTGAGATATTTAAGAACATTTTTAGTCCCCATTTAACAGATAGGAAAATTAAGGTTAAGAGTGGTTAAGAAATTTGGTAAAGGTTGTATAAACTAGTAAGTAGTGGAATTGGGATTCAAACCAAGTGTTCTTTCCACTATTCCAAAGAGACTTAGGGCTTTCCAAAAGTTACTTTAATCTATAAGCAATAACCTCAACATCAAGGTAGATTCTCCCCAAGAGGGAAAAAAACCATATAGATATGCCCTTTCTAGGTTTCACCTAGGAAGTTGGCTCCAATTTGAAGCACCCTTTGCTGCTGAAGTCCTTCATTCTAGTTGGCTGGTTCTTCCTAGAATGTCTATTTTAAGGATGGTTGGGGGACCCATGTCTTCATTCCTCTCCATGTTACGTTCTTGATTCCACTCCAATTGTCCAAATTTGTCTGCCATGTACCTTTGATTGAAAGATTTCATCTTTCTCTCACCCACCCCCAACTTGCTTTCCAGCTTTGGTTTATATATTGTCTCTCCTCTCCCCCCATTAGAATGTAAGCTCCTTGAGGGTAGGGACTGACTTGTCTTTCTCTCTGCTTCTATTTGTATCTTACACAGTGTAGTGGCTAGCACATAGCAAACACGTAATAAATGACTTGTTGACTGACTAGTTGAGCTCAAATTCAAAAGAGATAAGAAGTTCTATGTTTTTAAACAATAAAATCCATTTTCATTGAGGAACCAAAAAAAAAGTGAGTCTGAACCTCTTGTTTCATGTTTTATTCTTTCAGCTCCCGTGCCTTGAAAAGCTAACACTGAATATATAATTATTTCAAACTTAACTATAGCATTCACTCCTACATGTGCTATAACATTATGATCTACAGCTAATAAAGCCCCTTTGAAATAGAAATTGATTTATAGATATTCACTCTTTTGAGGAAAAAAGTGTAATGTTTTGCTTCTATTATATTCTGATGGGGTTTCAAATGTAGGCCTTCTTTCCTCTCCTCTGGTGGCCTTTCAATACAAGTCCTACTGAGTTCTATGGTAGGCGCACTGGGGAAAAACCAAGGTCTGCCAAGCATTTAAGTCTTGATTTCTGACTATTTCCCTCTGCCCAGTTATCAGGATCATAGGACTATGGGATTTAGAGCTATAAGAAACCTTAAAGAACCTAATTCTGGGGACACAAAGAGATGGGACCACTTGTGATGGATTCCCTTGACTTTGAGGCAAGATTTCCTCAAATACCATTTATCCATCCTCTTTTTAAACTGAAGACAAGAAATAATCATCTACAGACATTTATGTAGTGTCTGTGTAGGACATGAGTTCAAAACTGACCTTAGACACTTGGTAGCTGTGTGATCCTGGGTAAATCACTTAATCCTGTTTGCCTCAGTTTCCTTGTCTGTAAAATGAGCTGAAGGAGGAAATGGCAAACCACTCTAGTATCTTTGTAAAGAAAACCCCAAGTGGGGTCATGAAGAGTCAGACACAATTGAAATGATTCAACAACAACACAAATGCCTATCTCAATGTGATATGTTATTATTAATAATAACAATAAGTAAATTTATATATTGCTTTTAGGAAAGCTTGCACTAAAGGAGTGTAAGGTAGTATGTAGAGAGGTGGCTTTGAACCCAGAAGAGTAGAGTTCAAGGTTTGTCTCTGATATATCATCATCATCATCATCATCATCATCATCATCATCATCCCCATAGCTAGCACTATTCTAGGTTGGCAAAGAGTTTTACATTTGTTATATGTAAACTTGTGTGATATATACATGCACACATATAGTATATGCGTGCATATATGTATACACACATATTCACATTGACATAAGCATATATACTTTCTTCTCTCTAAGTTGTCATGATCTCTTGGTTCTCTTCCCATCTTTCTGACCACTACTCAGGCTTCTTTGGTGGATTTTCACCTGCTAATCCTGACCCCAAGGCTCTGTCCTGGGTCCTCTTCTCTTTCCTCTCTTCAGTTTTGCTTGATGATCTAATTGCTTCCTAGAGATTCCATTGTCATTTCTGTCTAGATGATTCTCAGATCTGTTTGTCTATGTAGCCATAACCTGTTTCCTGACCATCAGACTCACAACTCTTAACTGTTAATTGAATATCTGAAACTGCATGTCTTAAGCTTCATATGTCCAAAATTGAATTCATTATCTTTCTCCAAAAAACCTCCTGTCTTCCAAATTTCCCTCTTATTGTCAAGGATGCCACTTTCCTCCCAATTACCCAGTCTTCTAACCTAGGCATCATCCATGATTCTTCACTCTAACCCCATTCCCTACATCTGATCAGTTCCCCAGGCTCCTTGTATGTCCTCTTCTCTTCTCTAATGCTGCTACCAACTTGGTACAGACCCTTATCATCTTATCCCTTGGCTATTGCAATAACTTGCTGTCTGGTCTCTCTGTTTCCTGTCTTCCCACTGAGAAAAACTAATACTGCGCTATTTAATAACCAATATTTCTCTGTGATCCATCCTTTTCCTTATTTTGACAGACTCCACTTCCTGAAAGACAGGCAGTTTCTGGAGGGCAGGATTTAGCCATGTGATCACTCCCAGCCCCCAAGACATCTGTCATTACCCAGCTTGGGTTGGATCCCTCCCAAATGGAACCTTTGCTTTTGTTTACTCTGTAAGCAGAGAAGCCAGCCTGAGCTAGGCTTTCTCCAAGAGACGTGTCTCTTGTCTTTGCTTTTACTTTCTTCAAAGTTGGGTTTGACCTGGTCTACAAGAGAGGGGCCAAGCTAAAGAGATCCTGAGTGGAGTGTTTTTTTTAAACCAAGATTGCTAGAGGCAGTTGGCTTTCAAAAAGCAACCAGCATTTCTCAGGTGTCAGAAAGGGGCATAATTAGCCACTTCAGAAGGCCAGCCCACTTTCCTTAACTACAGACTAATCTTTGCACCTAAGGATTAGTCCTGTCTGCTTCTTCCAAGTGATTGGGAGGAGCTAAGAATTCTTTTCCAACTTCCTCCTTAAAACATGTCCCAGTTGGAATTGTCTTACCTTTGCCAGGGGAGGGTCATATATATCATCTCAATCCTGGCTGTGTCATTGATAGCCAATCAGAAGAAAACACAACTATGTTGCTCAAAATTTTTCTCTGTCATCTTGCTAATTGTTATGAAAGACCCTATCAGCCCTTGCTCAGGGTCTTTGGTCATCAAGAGTTGCCAATGGCCCAATCTATTGGTTATTGCTAACCTAACTAGTAGATTGATGATGCTTAGAACTTGTTTCTCCAAAGTTCTATTGAGACAACCATCCTTTATTATCAGGGCACATGATCCTGTTAATAAATGACATCTTGCTTGGGGAATTATCTTAATTTACCCTTTTGTTAAATTTCACTCCTGACACTACTCCAGTTCATCTTCCACTCAGCTATCAGAGTGATCTTTCTAAAACACAAATCTGACTATGTCAATCACTATTCTATTCAATTAACTCTAGGATCTCCCTATCACCTTCAGGATGAAATATAAAATCCTCTGTTTGACTTTTAAAGTCTTTCATGATTTAACCCCTCCCTACTTTTCTAGTCTTTTTAAACCCAATTCACCTGTGTTGCCCACTGAGTAATCCAGTGACAAAGATTTTCTTGCTGTTCTTCAAACGTGACAGTCTTTCTCCTGACTCCTGGTATTTTCATTGGCTTTCCCCAATGGTCTCAATGCTTAGTACAATTTCTGGAACTTTTATGGATGCTTATACAGTATATCTTGGTTTTAGATAGCTGTTTACCTGTTGTGTCCTCTATTAGATTATAAACTTCTTAAGTCAGGGACTATTTTTTCACCTTTTTGAGTTTTAAAAATTTATTTTATTTTTAATTTATGGAATTTAACATACATTTCTATAAGATAGTATAATAAAAAAGATGTCCAATAAAAACAGTGATTGCATATGAAACCACAACTTGCTATTCCTTTAAAATTTATAATAAGGCTATCACATGAAAAAAATCCTTAGTACTCAACACAGTGCCTGATACCTAGTAGGCACATCATAAATGTTTGTTGACTTGATTTGTTTCATTCACTATATTTATCTGATCCTGGCTTTGTGACCTTGGGCAAGTTACTTAACTCTCAGGGCCCTAGGCAACTGTCTCAGACTATAAATTGCTGGGGTGATGGATGACATGCTTCAGTTAGGAGAGTATTTTCCTCTGGGAGTTCCTATATCAATGTAAATACAGGCACATTCCCTAAGGTTCGAAAACTGCTTTATATTCATTATTTCAGATGAAGCTCATATCAACACAATGAAGGAAAATCTAATGATTGCCCTCACTTTATAGATAAGAAAACCGGGGTCCAAAGAAGTGAGTGTTTTGCCCAGGGTCACAAAGCCAGAATCAAAAGATCTAACCACCAAGTCAAATCAGAAAGCATTAGTTCCTAATAAATTTCTGAGGCAGAATTTTAAATCAATTCTTCCTGGTTACCAGCTCAACACTGTATTTACAACACTACACAATCTCTCTGAAGTCAAATAAATGAGTGATACAACTTACAAAAGAGGTTTTGTGTTGTGGTGCATAGAGCATGAAATGGCCAAAGAAGCCTTTAGGGAGGAGATGGGACTTGACCTAGGCCTGGAAAGATGAACAACATATCAATAGCAGGTCTCAGCATTTAGATGTGTGGGAAGTAAAGCTCTTCCTGTTTTCTGTTGGCTGCTATGGCAGTAAACCTCCCTCCCCCCAGACTCCATAGCTAAAGCTCCCTATGGACTTCTTAGCTAGTGATCTTCCTGGAGACATAGAAGACAGTCTATTTGCTGTCGTCTCTCAGGTACACAGAAGTCTGGATTTGGACAAGTTGATTTCACATCTGGGAGATCTTTGAAGAGTGACTTGGGAACCCATGACCACTTGAGCTTTTGACCCAAATAAGAATAAAATTGTATGTTCTGAATATGTAACTGCTAGGCTAACAAAATGCATTATTGTGAATTTGTTCTTTCATTAACTAGTGACACAATTACTATCATGGGTATTCTATTTAAATTGAGAGACCAAAAAAAATATCCTGATAGTTCTGCAAATGCAATTTTTTCCAGCCTTGGATCTATTTTCATTATCTGCACACTGAGCCAATTAAGCGGAAGAGTTGACCTGGAGTCAGGCCCACTTCTGAATCTTCCTTTAGACACTTAAGGGCTATGAGACCCTGGGCACATAACTGAATCTCTTTCAGCCTCAGTGTCCTCCTGTGTAAAATGGAGATAAGTATAGCACCTACTTCACAGGGTTATTGTAAGATCAAATAAAATAATGCTGTAAAATGCTTTGTAAACCTTAAAGGGCTATAGAAATATCAGTTATTATAATTATGTAAAGTGATTCCTAACCATGCTTAGACCACTAACTATAATTTATTTGATTTTGTATCCAATTACCTTAAGCACTGCATTACATGTTTATTTTTACATTGAAGTGAACTAAAATTAATTTGGTCTTTAAGATGCACCCTTGAGGTAAATACACATACATGTATGTATGTATCCTGAAGTGTCACAAAATCAAGACTGTGATCTTATAGATTATAACTTGATGAGAGCAAAGGATACAAGTCATAGACTCTTACAATTCTGGATTATAGATAGAAGCACCGGTGTGCTGGTAAATGATTAACATCTGGTTTTCTGGGGGGGGGGAATGTATATATTACATACCTTTATGTTTAATATGCATTATTAATCTTAATTTTCTTTACTAAATCTAGAAATCAACAGAACAATGAAACAAGTCCTGATGTGTAGTTTTGTTGATTTTAGGTGTGTCAATGTTTACATTGACAATTTAACAATCAGCTTCTACAAACTGATTCAGCACACTACAAGCTAGAAGGGATCTAAGTCTTTATCAGTCCCACACTCTCCTATAGATGAGGGAACTGAGACCCATACAGACTAAGTAACTTTCTTGTGGTCCCATGGATAGTGGTATAATTGGGATTGGAACCCAGGTTCTCAGACCATCAGTGATGTGTTTCTTTCACTGTACCATGTAAGAATAAAACAGGAATCCTTTAGGTAAATTAATGTCCTCCCATGATAGAAATGCAGGGCCAGTGTAGAGGCCTGATCTTAGAATTAGGAAGGCCTGGATTCAAGTTCTTCTAACACACACTAATTAAGGGATTTTGAGCAAATCTCTTGATCTCTCAATGCTTTAGGGAACTCTCTAAATGACAACTTATAGACAAGTTACTGGTCTGTATCAAGGAAGGGAGAAACTCTTTGTTTTCTCTCCTTTGGGAAGCTTTCAACCTCTGTCTGACAGACTATTAAGATGAATATGTGTTATTTCAGGTCAAGGTGTTTTATTTGATGATTAGTAGAAAGTGACAACTTTTGAGCTTCATGTAACATAGGAAAATTTATATTTTAGGAAGGTAACTCTGAAAGGAGTGTGTGGAACATACTGGACTAGGGAGAACTAGGAGTTAAGTGACATCCGTTACGGAACTATTACAATATCCCAGGCATGAGAAGATGAGTTCTTGGAATAGGGCAGTCTTGTGGAAATGAAATGTATGGAAAAGACAGGCTGGTTGTTGGGGAAAGTGATTGATCCAGATTAGAATTCTTTTTCTTTTTTTTTTTTTAAACTCTAAGTCTGGTATTCTACTATTGATATATTCAACTTACAGAATTAAACACAAAGCTTTCATGATACCTTTTTAAAAAAATCAAAGTGCTATGTCTTTATAGAATCTAAGATTTATAGAGCTAGAAGAACCTTAGAGATAATGTAGTCAACACCCATCCCTTTACAGATGAGGAAACCTAAGTTTGGGGTGGTTTGTTTGACCTCCTCAAAGTCGCACAACTAGGTAGTGGCAGAGCCTGAAATAGTACCCACATTTCCTGCTTCTCAAGCTAGTCTTCTTCCCACTACACTATCCTGGTCCACAGCATTCACAAAAGTTAATAAATTCAATATGATTTTATAACCTATTGCATCAGTTTAGATAAAAATCTTTCTAAAGATATACCAAGAAATTTTAAAAATAAATTTTAACTTTGAAGCAAAAATCCCACAGAAACTAATTGATGTGTACTTGTACTTTGAAATATTCAACCTTTTCAGCTGCCTTGAATTTTCACAGGGATTTTTTTTTCTTACTTTTCTTTTCCCTGAGAAGTGATTCACAAGCTCGTTACTATTTCCAATACTCCCTTGGGTTGGGCAGCCAGAGAGTTGTCTTTGCCACCTTATTTACAGTGACGCTGATATAACCAAGGTTTAAATACTGGCTCAGGAATAAATGCCCATCTTCTGCTCCTCTGTACACTACTCTTTCCTTTTTTTAATTTATAGTTTTCTTATTTATTGATTTTATTCTGAATTTAAGAAATAAAACAACCATTCCCATAACATAGTAGAATAGAAAAAAGATGATTGCATATGAAGCTTCAAATCTTTTATATACAACTTGCTATTCCTTTTAAATACATAATAAAATTATCATGTAACTTTCTTCCTCTCCCCTCCTTTTTCCTTCTTTCCACCCCCTTCCCTTATGGTTACCATTAGAAACAAATACGTGTGTGTATCTATATACTCATTGAGATTCACATAAAATGCGATAACATATGTAAAGCACTTTGCACACCTCAAATATTATGCAAATGCTAGCTATAATAATAATAAATGTTGCTGTTATTGTTATGATCTTTGCAATATTGTATGTATCCTCTCAGGTCCCTCAAAAATTGGCCCTTTCACTCTTAGAGCACATCTCTCTCTCTCTCTCTCTCTCTCTTTCTCTCTCTCTTTCTTTATCTCTTTCTCTCTCTCTCTCACTCTCTCTTTTGCTCTCTATGTGTGTGTGTATGCATATATATACACACACATGAATATACATACATATCAATCATTGCCTGTGTCACTACCATTAGACTGTAAACTCCTTGAGAAGAGGGATTCTGTTGTTGTTTTGCCTTTCTTTGTATCCCTAGCACTTAGCATAGTGCTTGTCATGTTGTAGGTAATTATAAAATGCTTATTGATTAGAATTTAGTATATTTTTTTTAAACAAACACTTGAGTTGAATTGAATAGGTTTGGCTCAGATTTGTCATGATCATAAGAATTCATGGGTATACAGAGTTGGGGTGAGAAGTGTGGGTTCCAAGCTTGAGGAAAGCATGGCAGTGTTGAATCCTAAACATTTTCCATTCAGATAATGTGGTAAGAAGTTGGGGGGGGCATGATTTAAGATTAAAGAAATCATAAGAGTCTTCCAGAGATAGAAAGTGATTAAAGTAGTTAAGTCTAATTTTAAGGAATTCTCATTCAGGAAGGGGCCATTAAGGTTCCCAGTACAGTATGCCAGAAAATCCCAAACCAGCAATGTGCTGGTAAATGTTTAATAACAATCTCTCTAAATTGCACAGCACACTTTTTTTTGTTTGATCTGTATTATTGACATTTTCTCTATCACTTTCTTGTCTAGATAACCAACAAAACAATAAATCAAGCCCTGATTTGCATTATTTGCTGACTTTCAAGTTGTAAATATTTATACTGAAATTTAACCCTTTAATTCTGCTCCAAATTCTTTACCAGTCTCACTGAAGTCATGAATCTGGAATAAATACATGATTTCAAGAATGGAGAAAATAGAGTCATCCTTTGTTAGGTTAATGCCATTCAATTGTTACATACATTCATCATCATGATAAACAACTATTTATTGAGTGTCTACTGTGCCTAGAGCCCTATGCTCTAAGAGTGAAAGGACCAATTTTTTGAGGAACCTGGGAAGATACACACAATATTGCAAAGATAACAATAGCAACATTTATTATTATCATTAATATAGCTCACATTTGCATAGTATTTGAGGTGTGCAAAGTACTTCATATGTATTCTCATTTGATTATCACAATAATCTTATTCCTGTTGTTCAGTCAGTTCACTAGTACCCTACTCTTTTTGAGTCCATTTGGGATTTTCTTGGCAAAGATAATGGAGTGGTTTGCCATATCCTTCTTCAGCTCATTTTACAAATAAGGAAATGAGACAAGCAGGGTTAGATGACTTGCCCAGGGTCACAAAGCTAGTGTCTGAGATCAGGTTGTACTCAGGTCTTCCTGACTCCAGGCCTGGTGCTCTATCCACTATACTACCTACCTACCCTATTGCTATTTGACTTGCCTGAAATTGCATGGTGGTATGCCTTTAATCCCTCCTGCTGAAGAGACTGAAGCTGGTGGATCCCTTGAGTTTGGGAGTTCTGAGTTGCAGTGGATTATATCAATTGGGTGCCTGAACTAGTCCAGTACCAACATGGGTCTTGGAGGGGGCTGTCCAAAGAGGTAAAATAGGCCAGGTTGGAAATGGCACAGGTCAAAGCTTCCATTCTAATCCACAGAGGGGTCTACCTCTGACTTCAACAAGATAGGGAGACCTAAGTCTCAAAAAACCATCACCACCACCACCAAAGAAAAACCTTAAACAAATAAAACCAAATTATGAAAATTCAAAGTGCTAAATGTCAATTGTTATTATTATTATTGAATTTTTAAATGAAACTTTTTGGGCCTTCAAGGATGAGTAGAATATTAACTGGTGAAGGAAAAAAGTGAGAGAAGTTTTAGGAAGCAATAATAGCATAGGCAAAGGCATAGTGTCAAAATTGCAAGGGTGATTAATATGTCACTAAGATCAGGGAAAGCTCACGTACAGGTAGGTGGTAAATGGATTTGACCAAGAAAAGGCCTGAAAAATTAGAGGGTGATTGTTGGTGGTTGGAGTCCAAGGTGAGCTGAAAAGGGGGAAAGGAGCAAGCATTTCTTCAGTGCCTACATTGCATTAGGCACTGTGCTAAGTGTTTTACAAATACTATCTCATTCCCTGCTCACAACAACCCTGAGAGATGGGCTTTATTATAATACTGATTTACAGTTGCAAAATTTGAGGCAGGCACATGAAGCTAGTAAGTGGGTCAGGCTGGATTTGAACTCAGTTATTCTTGATTCCAGGCCCAACAGTCTTATGCTTGTGTGACTAAGCTTGAGGGTTTTTCTCCAGGTAACACACAGCAGTCAAAACTATCAGTTCCCCTGGTTGGATTTATTTTCAATTTTTCACATGTTTGCAGAGACTGTTGTGGGGTATTTAATGCCATCTCTACTTTGAGTAGTAACAGCAGGCCAGGGCTCCTTTAATGTCTTGGGAGATCCACTTCTACTTTCCTGAGGTTCCTGAGTGGGCACCAAGAAATCCCCTCACCCAATTCCAGAAACCTAAAATTCTATTATTATAGGAGGCATTTCCTTTGAATTGAAGCTTTGTCCCTTATGAATATGTTAAATACTTCCAGAGAGTTTGATTATAATTCACATCAACATTATTATATAATCATAACATGTTATAATTAATAATTTGATTGGTTTTAGTCATTTGTACCTCGGTGTGGATGATTTTAGAAATTTAGTTTTGAAAGCAGAGGAGGAGAGTCTATAATGGTAGGTGAGGTGAGAAGAACTGATAATAGATATACAACACATTTACCATCTACTCTATGCCAGACACTCTGTCTTAATATGGTGTCAAGTTGTTGCTTTAGCTAGATTTGCAGAGGAATTGAGGTGGGCTGAAACCTATATGAGCTCTTCCAATGAAAAGACCATTTTAAAGCTGGTCTTTAAAGATCTTAGAGGGCAAGCCAAGCTCAATTTCCCAATTTTGCACATGATAAAACTGAGATCTACAGAAGATAAATCATTTGCACAAGGGAACTTATTCAAGGTAGTAAGTGGTAGAGCCAAGACTTGACCCTCCCTCCTCTACCCCTAAACCAGTGTTCTCTTCACTGCCCCACACTCCCTCCCAAAGAGAAGCTTTGTATTATCCCAGAATTTTGCCTAGTGGAGATAAAATTCTAGATCTGAAAGGGAGTGTGGAGATGGGTCCTCTAGTCAAGCCATTTTTGTTTTTGATATGTGGAAATAACCCAAGAAAGTACTGCTCATAGTCATATAGCTATTTGGTGGCAGAAATGGGAATAAGACTCTTGTCTCTTATAACATTCATTCCACTTTTCCTCTTCAGGTGGTCAATAAACAAAGCTTCAAGATCTCAAAGACTCCAGCAGCAGTGAGTTGCAAGACACTGGCTTGGGGGAATAAATAGGGAGAGATGTTTTTAGCTTTCTCAAAGAATTCCTAGTGGATTATAAAGTTGGAGAAAAAGAGCTTCTGCATTTCACATAAATTACTCCTCTGATGTTATTTAGAAAATATGTGATGGGTAAAAAAAGTTGGGTCAGTCAGTATGTGCCAAACTAAGGTTGCACTGGTACCCATAGAATGTTAAGAGAAGGAAAGGAAGGCCTTCAGCACCTTGGTTAGATCCTCTGTCAAGGATTTATGGGAGGCTTGCACATACATCAGGCAGGATGAGAAGGGGTGACCTGTTTTCAGGCTCTAAGGAAGTAAAGGTAAGGATCTTCTGAAGAATGGAAGGACCAAGGAGGAAAGCTCACTCTAAGGGGATCAGGTTCATTTGCAACATAAACTCCAGGATTCAAATGAAAGAGGAAAGCCCTGAGCTATGTTTTGTACTTTCTTGGCTTATCTCACATGACTTCCCTTCTGTATCCCGCAGGCAAACTGGACTACTAGTTGTTTGTAGACATTATTGAAGGCTTTCCTCCATGCCTGGAAGGCCCTCTAAATCTTTCCTGGCTGAAATTTTTCTCTTCTTTCAAGGCACAGTTTGGATATTATCTCTTCTGTTAAACTTTCTATGATTCTTGAAGTTGAAAGTGATCTCTCCCTCTTCAAATTTATCTAAATTACCATTTATGGATCTCTCCTTTGCTCTACCTTGTCTTATATGATTTCTCCACTCTGGGTCTCTGCTTTTTCTGTCTCTGTGTGCCTGTCTCTCTGTCTAGTCTTTCTCCTCTTTCTGTGTGCCTGTGTATCTCTCTCTCTCTCTTTTTCTCTCTTTCCCTCTCTGTTTCTATCTTTGTTTGTGTCTCTGTCTTTGTCTCTGTCTTTCCCTTACACACCCACATCCTTCCTATCCATAATAAGACTGGAACATCCCTTGAAAACAGTCTGAGTCATCTTTCATCTTTGAATAGCCATTGCCTGTTGCTTTGAACAGAGTAGGCACGTGTAATAAATATTTGGTGAAGGAGTGGCTGAATGGGCAACTATGCTTTATAAGGCTGGGAAGTCCCTCTATATAGCTACTAGTTCATCAGTCAACAGAAACACAACCCCTGCCCTCAAGGAGCTCACATTCTAATGGGGAAGGAGAAACAATAGGAAAACAAACATGTTCATACAAGGTGTACACGGAGTAGATGGAAGATAATTTCAGAAGGAAGTCACTGATGATAAGAAGGGAGAAAGTGACTACACATATCTGCTGGTGAAATAGTTGCTGTTTGAATTGAACAGAAGTCCTAGTTGAGAAAGATATTCTGAGTACATTAACATGTCTTGGGAAGGGGGCTTCCATTCCCTCTCCTGTACTCCTACCTACACCTTTGCCAGAGCAACAGGTTTTTGTAACTCAAACCTACAGCAGCTCTCCTTTCCCCCACTCTCTCTTGGGAAAGAGAGCTGATAACTTTTTAAATAAAAGAGCCCGCAGAAGAGAAAGAGAAAGAGAGGAAAGTGGTGGCAAGGAGGGGAAGAGAGAGAGGGGGAAAGACAGGAAATAGGAAGGAAAGAGAGAGAAGGAGAAAAAGGAGGAGAAAGAGGAAGAGGAAGAGGAAGAGAAAAAGGAGGAAGAGAAGCAGGAGGAGGAGGACGAGGAGGAAAGGGAAGGTGGGGGCCTGGAGAGTCAAAGACCAGTCACTGAGGCTTCCCAGGTGGGGTCAAGAGAAGTTGAGAAGGGAGGGATATAGCCATTCTCTCCCCAAAGTCCAAGATTCTGGAGCACCCGGGCTCCTGCTTTTTTGGTTTCTAACACACCCCTAAGCCTGAAGAAGAAACAGACACCCCTTTTTCCCAACTCCAATTTGAGTCAGGAGTCCTACACTCTCTTTCTAATTCAGCCTCAGTGGAGCTAGGGGAAGGGAGTCACTACCCAACTTTGAGGCGGTGGTTAAATAAGGAGCAGTTGGTTAAATTGCTATCTTGAAGAAAACCGTGAAGTATCTGGAAGTCCCCGAGGCGTCAGGACCAGGTCCCCTTCCCGGGCCCTTCCTATCATGCCTGGGCTGCTCTTTCCCTCCCTCCTCCGGCTCCTCTCTGTTCCAGGTCTTTTGAGGACAAGTTGGGTTCCTGACAAGACAGTTCCCGCTGGGAGCTGGTGCAGGTCAGCAAGCCTGCACTGCGTCCCCTTCCCCTCGCCCTTTCTCTACCCCACGAGTTGGTATCTTTCACCTGGGGTTCTCTCAACAACAGCTTGGAATTCGTGTAACTTCAAGTCACCAGGTTGGAGAGTAATAACCTAGAGAGTTGCGGGGCTGTCCAGAGGTGGACAATATCCACATGGAGAAGACAAACTAAACTAACTTTTTGAAGGTGAATATGTGAAGAGGTGTACCCTACCTGTTTCAGCATCCCCAGCCAAATGGGCACACGGGCATCCCCCAGTCACAATTCCACCGATTCCCCCAGTAGTGGGATGAAAACTCCAGCGAGGTAGACTGGAGAGCAATTCAACTGTGACAATTAGTGTGAGGCTGGCAATTAATGCCCTTGAGGTCAATTCCTGACTTTGTAGTGGGGTTCCCTGTTCAGTTTAGGGTCTCTTGTCTGTCATTCTCGGGTTTTAGAGCTGGGAGTTCAGCAAGAGCATACTTGGGAATGAGTAGGTAAGTACTGACACCCGGCGGGGAAGCCCTTCACAGAGTCCAAGAGGGACAGACACGAATCGCAGAGCGCCTAAACTGCTAAAGCCTTCTATTTCTGTGGGGGCGGGGATTTTTTTTTGTGTGTGTGTGTGGCTGGGGGGGGGGCGGGGGTAGAGGCAGCTGGAAACATCTGTTAAGGAGCAGCCAACCGTAACGCGGGTCAAAGCTATCCCCTTTCCCCCCGTCAGTTTTAGTAACTTGCTACCTAGGACATCAGTCAAGGTGCGTGGTGTGTTTTTAAAAGGTATATCCCCCCACTCCTGCCCCGTTCTTCATCAAGTCAAGCAACGTTAAAAATAAAAAATCCATGACCTTAGTAGTATCTGAAGGGCGTATTAATTACATAACCAGTGAATAAGATTAAGGAAGAGACTGTCGTATTAAAAAGCTGACAACACAATATCTGCAAGAGAGAGATAAAGAGAGAGAGAGAAAGAGAGAGAGAGAGAGAGAGAGAGAGAGAGAGAGAGAGAGAGAGAGAGAGAGAGAGAGAGAGAGAGAGAGAACTTGTAAATCTGCAATGAAGATGCGTAGGGTATGCCCCCATTTAAAAAAATATATATATGTAAGCGAAATGCAACCGAAGAGCTTACCTTTCTGACACCACTAAAGCCGTGTTCTGCAGCAACTTGACGGGCTTCTTCCTCTCCCCCCGTGTGCAACTCAACCAAAAACTGATTAGTAAAGACAGGTCTCTCAGCAGATGCAAAAATCATGATACAGAGCAAGACCACAGCAACCTTCCACTGGGGTGAAACACGTCCACCCTGCATCTTTCTTGGGGGTGTGAAAAGTGCAAAGAGGTGGCGGATAGATAAGGCAGAGTGGCTAGGGTGGAGCAGATCTAAGAGGGTGGAAATAAAAAAAAATAGTTTAAAAGAAAAGACTTGGGGGGTGGGGTGGGAAAGGTTGATCCTAGGGAGCTTGGAAGGCAACAAAATCAGAATGTATTTTCTTCCAGGATTTTGGATGTTGGGGAATGGGAAGCCGTGTAAGTCAGATGGTCCTGCTTCTTGGAGGGTATGTGAGTGTGTATATGTGTGTATATGAGAGGGGGGAAGGAGAGCGAGTGTGGCTGTACTTGATGCTAAATCTGCATTTTCAGCTCCTCCTCATCTAGAATTCAACAGTGACCAGAGGAGAACACCAGCCCCGTGACGTGACACCTGCCAAAGACCAATCCCAGTGCAGAAAGATGAAAGCCCCGCCCCACTCCTCCCTCTGGCTAGGATTTGGTCCTCCTTTCAGGGGGTGGGGGCGGAGGAAGAGTTGGATTCAGAGCTGGCCCTCCCCCTCTGTTTCAGCACCCTGGAGAATTCCTCCATTTCTCAACCCCAGGAGTAGGGCAAGGCAAGGAAAATCCCCCTAACTGTAATCAGCTATCGGCATGATGTCATTGTTGGTGTAAATCAGAAGCACCGGGAGAGGGAATTACGATGCGTGTAGCTCTCATAAGAACCTGGAAGACTGAGGGACTAGCCTCTTTCTCCCCCGCCACCTTCCCTCCTCTACCCCAGCAAAGCAAAACAAAACAAAACAAATAAAAAAAAAAAAAAAACCCCAACAACACCCTACCGCTTTTCGTTCTTTATAACGAGACCTAATGCAAACCGACTCCTTCTTGCCCTGTAGTTGTTCCTGAACCTGATCCTGATACTTTCGGCGAATACCTTGAGATGAAGCTTCCTGCCTTTCGTATGATTGATAGATAAGGGGTTTGGCAAAACTCCATACTTGGCATGGATTAAGACACTCCTGCTTGGGTGAGGGGCTCGTTGGCGGCTTTCTCCCTGTCTAACACAGAGCGACGCTTTCTAGCAGAAACGGGGGATGCCTTGAGAGAAGCAGCAGAGAAGAACAGCAGGGGCGACGAGGAGGTTGTCAGAGTCGGATTCCTTCTACCTTTCAACAATTTAGGTTACTAGACTAGACTTTCCGAGGAATACTGCTCTTGTGAGCAGCTACTTGGTCGAGACAGCATTGGTTAGTAAAACCTCATGCCACATGTTTACACAAAGACCTGGATTCTGGAGCGGGACTGATAACAAGCCTCCTAGGCAGTCTACTCAGACCTCAGATTGACCGGATTGACACCGATGCCCAGCTCAATGGCAACGATCAGCCAGACAACGCCACAATCTACCTTGGGACTGGAAGAAGGCGAGGCAGACTGGAGGTTTGTGGCAGAAGCAACTGCAAAACCTTTTCCTATGGCTTTATGCTAATTCAGCCAAAGTGGCAAAAATAAACTAAGTCACTCAGTTACGGGAGAGTACACTCACATTAAATGTTCTAATTGCTTTCATGACTTCTTTCACCGAGTGTGGGAGGAAGTAGACACACAGTATCAGTGACTATACGATCAGGGTTCTTTTAACAATCCAAATTTTCATTGCTACAGACAATGTAGGGTAATTACTCTGTACATCACCTGGTTGCCTTTACCAGCCCATTTGGTTTGCAAAGTTCAGATCCAGTTCTAACTAGATAAGAGGCAAGAGATCTTTTCTTAGAAGCCAAGGTATTTGTAACTCTGCCAGGAAGGATTGTGTATCAAGCAGTTATGCAACAAGCACAGGATTTTTTTCCCCCTTGTCTTTGGCACATTGAAAAGGCAATGTGCTTGTTTTTGATTTCTGTAAAACAACAAACCAAAGAGATTTTTTTTTCTTTTTGCATTATGCCCTTATGCAAAAGAAACACTCTGGTGCCAGGAGAAACACATTTATGCTTGTTTGCACTTTTGATGCTTCTTTAAAGAAAGTCTATTTATCTGCCGATAGGGCTTGTGTGATTTGCACAAGATTCCTTTCCTGAAAATATTCTTAGACAATGCCCAATCCACAAATGAGAGTTAGGTATAGTGAAAAGAGTGTAAAGAAGAGCACCAGGAGATCTGGGCTCTAGTGCAGTTTCTGTCAGTAAATCTCTATTTGACCCTTGGCAAAGTCATTTCTCTTTTTTGAGCCTTTATTTCCTCATCTATAAAGCAAGGGGGTTGGACTAGCTGGTGGCTGAGGTCTCACCCACTACCATCCTATGATTCTGTGAGTAAATTACCTTTAAGGTTCCTCCTAGGTCAAAGAACTTTGATCAAAATTCTCAGAGTTTCTGACTTGCCAGAGGGACCTACCCCTTAGTTACTGGGCATGCCTACTTCTGCTAATTTAAACCTTTTTTAAAGAGATAAGAGGTCTGCAAAAGCATGAATGAGTTTTTCAGTGACTGAAGGTGAAAAGAACAAGGACAAGGTCACTATGGAAATCCCCACTACAATGATTTGCAATATGTCTCTGGGTTCCCTGATTGTTTTAAGGTTGAATCTCTGTGAGAAATATAGAAATTCTTTGATTCCTGTTCCAATTTGAGGACCATGATTATATGATCACTCTCTTCACTCCTTGTTCCCTAAACCTTTTCAGAATAATGTTAGATTAGGGTATTCCTTCTGAAGGATTTAGTATCTTCTTTTGAGTCAGCAAATCACCATTCAACACCAACACCTCAGCTTTCTTCTTTTTCTTCTCCCTTTCAGATGATATTTCCAAATGAGGGAGCCACTTGGCATGGCAAATGTAGTGTGGAAATGTAGAGATTGTACAGATACAGCCTTATACTTATATTGGGAAAGATTATTACAAAGGCATCAATTGTTTTACAGTGACTCAAATATCATGGACAGTATTTAAAGAACAGCACCTAAAATTTAAATTTTTAGAAGAAACAAATTGAAGGACATCAAATAAGCAAATTTAGAAGATTATGGGTGTTAAAAATTATGGGTGTTGCTAATGTGAATATATCTCTTTAAAAAGAAATAACACATTATTTTCTATTAAAATTATTGTTAACTGTTCCTCAATAACATTGTAATGTCTCATTTTCAAAATAAATTCAAAAGACAAAAGTTAAGTGAATTGATGACATAGGCATACTTGTTGATTGAAAGGCCCACACAGGAATACTTAGCAGACAAATGACAGCATGCATTTCAAGCACTGTTATGAAGAAGAGAGTTGAAACTTCTATTTGGTCCCAAAGGCTGAAACTAGAGCAATGGGTGGAAATGGCAGAGAAGTGAATTTAGACTTGGTATAAGGAAAAAGTAACTTAGTAACAATCCCAGCTATCCCAAATTGGAAAGGGTTGCGAAGGTAGTGAGTTCCCTCCTCATTTGAAGTCTTTAATCAAAGGCTGGATGACAACTTGTTAGGTATGTTATAGAGGGGATGCTTTTTCAATATAGAATGGATGGTCATTGAATTATCTGCCAGCTCTGAAATTTGGCTATTCTTTGAATGTTATATGTTATATAGTCACATTTAAATTAATTTACTTACTTTAATGATAACATTTTAAGGATCTGTGAGCCTTTAGTTCTTTTTTAATCTCTATGCTTCTCCCCAAATTAATTACCATGTCTTCAAACTTCTGATATGAGTCTTTCTGAACATAGCTAGACTGATGTAATGATAACTGACACATATTCTTTCAAAAGAACATATGTGCCAAATTTTTCTAGCTTACTGGAGCTTATTTTCCACAGGCATAGATTTTTAATTCTTTGAGCATAGGCTAGCCTCCATGTAACAACCAGACATCAAGGTAAGATTTTAGTGGATTTTAGTAAGATTTTCAGAGTTTAAGACCCTGAAAAACTAGGCACAAAATGAAATTGAGAATGACTATTATTGTACTATTCAACAGAACT
Source organism: Pseudocheirus occidentalis (assembly GCA_028646575.1). Lineage (NCBI taxonomy): Eukaryota > Metazoa > Chordata > Mammalia > Diprotodontia > Pseudocheiridae > Pseudocheirus > Pseudocheirus occidentalis. Next base: position 194,621,957 of record CM053595.1, on the reverse strand, counting down.
CAGAATTAAACCTTATATAACAATAACATTTCAAACAACTAGAGGAAAATCACTTTCAGATCCCAACACTGAAGTTCAAAACAAAACAGCTTCACAGGCAAACTGAGAGGAGACTGTTGGATTATTATTTTTCTTAAGGTACTTTATTCAACTAACATATGAAAATAATGTAGTTTATTAATTTCTGTTTACCAGGAAAAATATCCATCTTAATGGAGAGCAATAGTTTGGTGTAGTGAAATGTATCTTGGAGAGGAGATCAGAAGATTTGTGTCCCAGACTCTACCACTAAAAGTGTATGTAACATCCTGAAATAATATAATCTCTATTACCTTCAGTTTCTCAATTTGTAAAATATGTGGGATAGATGATTTTGAAGGAACTTTCCAATTTTGAAATTTAAGAATTTTATGATTAAAGAAAAAATGACCAAGAGTATTGTGGTACAGTAGAATTAGAGGACCTGAGTTCATTTCTTATTGCTGATGCTCACTGTCTATGTGAACTCATGGCAAATCACTTTATCTTCCAGAGACTCAGTATCTTTGTTTGTAAATGACATTGGACTAGATGACTTCTAAGGTTCCTTTCAGCTCTAATCCAATGGTCCATTAGTAAATGTATTGTCACATGTAAAACACCAACTCTATTACCTGAAAAATTACAAAATTAATTTCAATTTAACTGAATAATAATACATTATATGACCACTGTGAACACTTCAATGTCCTAGATTCTGTGGCTATATAAAAATGAAAATGAAACAGCCTCTGCCACCTAGGAGATTGCATTCCACTGGGAGAGATACATGTCAACAAAGTCAGGACCAGATACAGAGACCCTAAACCATAAGGAATTTATTTTTCATCCTAAAGGCAATAGAGAGCAATTAATCTTTTTAGAACAGGAGAATATCATAGACAGATGTGCCAACCTATGTCACAATGGTAGTTTCTGATATATAAGTTCATGTATTTAGTGAAGTAATTATTTCCATAACCTTTGATAAAATATTCATAATCTCCTATGATAACATCTATAAACTATGCTATAAAAATAACATCTAGGAACATCTATAAAAATATATTTTCTAACTTAAAACTATAGAAGGTCAGAGTTGGAAAATGACCTTAGAAACCATCTAGTTCAATTCCCCTCACTTATAAATGGAAAAAAAGACATCAGATCTTTTTTTTTGGCTAAGGTCATACCACTAATGAATGAAAGAATTGGGACTTGAATCTAGGTCTTCTGATACTAAGTGTACTTTTCCCCCTACTCTATCATGCTATCTTTGATATACTTGAAAATAAGATCAGATCATCATAGACTAGAGGTGGAAATCATAGATTGAAAAAGCCTCTTTGAATCACATTTCCATTTTATTATATATGTGTTAAATATCACCTAAGTATATGTAAATTTTAACATTCATTAAAAATTTTAATTTCTAATTTCTCTTCCTCCTTCCCATTCCTCTCCCAACCCTCAAGAAGGCCAGCAACATGATATCAATTATGCATGTGAAGTTATGCAAAATACATTTCCACATTAGCCATATTGCATGAAAACACACGTACAAAAACCACCAAGGAAAAATGGAGGAAGTGGAAAAAAAAAGTATGCTTCAATTTGCATTCAGAGTTCTTGATTTCTTGCTCTCTGGAAGTGGATAGCATTTTTCATCATGGGTCCTTTGGAATTTTCTTGGATTATTGTCTTGATCAGAGTAGCTAACTCTTTTACAGTTGATCATCCTTATAATATTGCTATTACTGTATACAATATTATCCTGGTTCTGCACACTTTTCTTTGCATGAGCTCATATAAGTCTTCCCAGGTTTTTCTGAAACCGTTCTTCTCATAATTTCTTATAGTCCAATACTATGACATCACAATCATATACTACAACTTGTTCAGCCATTCACCAATTGACAGGCATCCCCTCATTTTCCAAATCTTAGTCAGAAAGAAAAAGAACTGCTACAAGCATTTTTGTACAAATAGATCCTTTTTCCTTTCTTTGATCTCTTTGGGATCCAGTGGTGGTTTTGCAGGGTCATAGGGTGTATGTAGATTTATAGACTTTTGGGCATGGTTTTAAACTATTCTTCAGACTGATTGGATTCTTTCATCATTCCACCAACAATACATTAGTGTCCCAATTTTCTCACATTTCCTCCAACATTGATCATTTTCCTTTTTGGACATGTCAAGTCAGATCTGATAGGTGTGAAGTGATATTTGAGTTATGTTAATTTGTATTTCTCTAGTCAATAGGTATTTAGAATATTCTTTTCATATGACTATTGATAGCTTCGATTTCTTCTGAAAACTGCCTGTTTATATCCTACGATCATTTGCCAACTAAGGAAAGGCTTGTATTTTTATAAATTTGGTTCTGTTCTTCATATATTTGAAAAATGAGACCTTTATCAAAGAAACTTGTAAATCCTTGTCCCCCACCCAGTTTTCTGTTTTCCTTCAAATTTTGGCTGCATTGATTTTTTGATGCAAAATATTATTAATTTTATGTAATCAAAATGATCTATTTTACTTCCTGTGATCCTCTCAATCTCTTGTTTGCTCATAAACTCTTCTTTTATCCATAACTCTGACAGGTAAATTTTTTTCTAAGCTCCCTTAATTTTTTATTTTGTCATCTTTTATGTCTAAATCATTTATCAGTTTTGATCTCTTGCTTTGAGATGTTGGTCTATGCTTAGTTTTCTCCAAACTGTTTTCCAATATTCCCAGAAATTTTTGTTAAATGGTGAATTATTACTTTAAAAGATTGGATCTTTGGGTTTGCCAAACAATAGATTACTATCATCATTTATTACTATGCATTGTGTAGCCAATCTAGTCCATTGATCCATGACTCTGTTTCTTAGCCAGACAAGAGTGTTTTCATGATTGCAGATTTAAAATTTGACACTGCTAGGCCTCTTGCCTTCACATTTTTTCAGTGATTCTCTTGATATTCTTGACCTTCCAGAAGTTCTTCCAGATGAGTTTTGTTACTATTTTTTCTAGCTCTATAATATATTTGTTTGGTAGTTTAACTGGTATGGCATTTAATAAGTAAATTAACCTAGGTAGAATGGTTGTTTTTATAATATTGGTTCAACCTGCTTATGAGCAATTAATATTTTTCAAATTGTTTCGATATGTCTTTATTTGTATGAAAAATGTTTTATAATTTTGTTTATATAATTCTTGGTTTTGTCTCAGTAGGTAGATTCCCAAGTGTTCTATAGTTTGCCATTATTTTAAATGAAATTTCTCTTTCTGTCTCTTCCTGCTATGCTTTGTTGGTAGTATATAGAAATACTGAAAATTTATGTGGGTTTATTTTAAATTCTGCAACTTTGTGAAATTTGCTAATTATTTAAATTAGTTTTTAAGTTGATTCTCTAGGGCTCTATAAATATAGCACATCTTCTGCAATGAATGGTGGCTTTGTTTCCTTATTGCCCATTTTATATTCCTTCAATTTCTTTTTCTTGTCTTACTGCTATAACTAGCATTTCTATTGCAATATTGAATGATAGTGGTGATAATGGATGTCATTGCTTCATCCCTGATCTTAGTGGGAAGACTTCAAGTTTGTTCCCATTACAGATAATTCTTACTCTTGGTTTTTTGATAGGTACAATTTACCAGTTTAAGAAAGGCTCCACTGATTCCTATGCCTTTGAACATTTAAAAAATAGGAATGGGCATTGCATTTTGCCAAAAGCTTTTTTTCTGCATCTATTGATATATGATTTTGTTGTTTTTATTATTTTTGTGTTTTTTCCCCAGTCATATGGTAAATTTACTTTTTAACTTTTAAAAAAGTTTTGTGTTCCAAATTCTATCCTTCCCACCCTCTACTTTCCCCTTCCTAAGATAGTAAGCAATCTGATATAGTTTATACACGTGCAATCATGTAAAAAAAACATTTCCATATTAGTCATTTTGTTCAAGAAGACTTGAATTAAAGAAAAGAATGAAAGAAAGAAAGTGAAAAATACTATGCTTCAGTCTGTATTTATATAGTATCAGTTCTTTCTCTGGAGGTAGATAGCATGCTTCATCATGAGTCCTTTGGGGTTGTCTGGGTTATTGTATTGCTGAGAAGAGCTAAGGCATTCACAGTTCGTCATCGTACAATATTGCTGTTACTATATACATTGTTCTCCTGGTTCTGCTCCCTTAACTTTATATTAGTTAATGTACATCTTTCTAGGTTTTTCTGAAATCATCCTACTTGTCATTTCTTTCTTTTTTCTTTTTTGAAGGGGGAAGGCAAGGCAATTGGGGTTAAGTGGCTTGCCTAAGGTCACACAGCTAGTTAAGTGTTAAGTGTCTGAGTCTGGACTTGAACTCAGCTGATTCCAGGACTGGTGCTCTATTCACTGTGCCACCTAGCTGCCCCTTATCATTTCTTAAAGCACAATAATATTACATTACAATAATATATCACAGTTAGTTTAACCATTCATCAGTTGATGGGCAGCCTCTTAATTTCCTATTCTTAGGCATCACAAAAAGAGCTGCTACAAATATTTTTGCAAAGATAGACTGTTTTTTGCCTGCTTTTGTGTTTTGGGGATATAGACGTAATAGCGGTCTTATTGAATGAAACGTTATGTATAGTTTTATGGCCCTTTGGGCATAATTCCAAACTGCTCTCCAGAATGGTTGAATCAGCTCACAACTCTATCAGTAGTACATTAGTGCCCCACTTTTCCCATATCCCGTCCAACACCCTACATTTTTCTTTTTTGCCATATTAGACAATCTGATAAGTGTGAGGTGGTGCTTCAGAGTAATTTATATGTTCATTTATCTAATCAATAGTGGTTTAGAACATTTTTATATGACTATAGATTTTATTTCTCAGCTTGAAAACTGCCTCTTCATATCTTTTGACCATTTATAATTTGGGGGATGAATTGTATTTTTATGAATTTAATTCATTTGGGTTCTCTATATATTTGAGAAATGAGGCCTTTATCGTAAATATTTGTTGCAAAAATTTTCCCCAGTTTTGTTTTCCTTTTAATTTTGGTTGCATTGGTTTTGTTTGTGCAAAAAGCTTTTAATTTTATATAACCCAAATGATCTATTTCACATTTTGTAATGTTCTTCCTATCTTTGGTACCAAAGTTTTCCTTACCCATATATCTGACAAATAAACTATTATACACTCCCTTAAATTTGTTTTTATTATTAATATAGTTAATTAAGCTTATACTTTTCCTAATATCAAACCAGCCCTGAACTCCTGGTATAAATCCCATATGGTTATAGTGCATGATCTTTGTGATTTATTACTATAAATCTCATTGCTTGTATTTTATTTAAGCTCTTTGTATCAATATTCATTAAAGAAATTGGTCTATCATTTTCTTTCTCTGTTTTTCCTCTCTCTGGTTTAGATATTTTGTGTCATGAAAGGGATTTGTTAGAACTTCTTTGGATTTTTTTCAAACATTATAAAGCACTGCAATTATTTGTTTCTTAAATTTTCAGTAAATTTTTCTTGTAAATTCAACTGGTCCTGTGGATTTTTTTCTTAGGTAGCTCATTTATGGTTTGTTCAATTTCTTTTACAAGATATCAGTAATCATTCTCTTTCCTCTTCTATTAATGTGGGCAATTTTTATTTTTTGAAAATACTCATAGATTTTATCTAGATTGTCAGTTTTACTCTCAAATAATTGGGCAAAAAATCCTGAATAATTGCTTTATTTTCATCTTCTTTGGTAGTATATTCACTATTTTGATTTTTAAAATGGAAAATTTTGGTTTTCTTTCTTTTAAAAATTCAAATTGATGAATTATTTATCATTTTATTGTTTTTCATAAAACCAATTCCTTGTTTTATTCATTAATTTAATGCTTTTTACTTTTACTTTTATTAATTTCTCCTTTGATTTTCAAGATTTCCATTTTTGTGCTTAATTGGGGATTTTATATTTTTTTTTTCTGATTTTCCATTTTCTTGAAGCTAAATGAACTATGAAATACTCATACTCTGTTCAGGTTCAAAAGGGCCATGTAAATATCCTGCTCCCTCAACTCTCTGATGACTTTTCTACAAATGAAAGATTTTTTAGACTTATAATTGTAAAGAAGTATAAGAAGACTTGGTGAAATAGTGTCCTGATGAATTGAAAAAAAGAATATAATATATTTACTGGTCTTGGAAATAAGAAGACTTGAGTTCAAATTTTCCCTCCACATTTAATAGTTATGTCACTATGGGCAAGTCACAATCTCTCTCAGACTCAATTCCCTATTAGGTTAAGTGGGGATAATATTAGCACTTGCCTTACGGGGTTGTTGGAAAGATCAAATGAGACAATGCATGTAAAAGTCCTATGCAAACTCTAAAGCTATACACGTGCTAGTTATTATTGCTGTTGTTACTGCTTCTATTATTGTTGCTATTATTATAGTGCTGGAAAAAAATTATCCAGAAATAAATTTACTACTAAACAAGAGTAGGAAAGACCAGAAACATCTGAGAGCAGCTATCAGCTTTTTGCCTACCCATTGCATCCATCACCATCAAGAAAAAACTTGTCCCACTGATCTATCAGTTGGTATTAATCTGGAGGGTGACAAAAACATACATAAATTACTGTCACATTTCAGGTAGTTTTACCCAAAAGTCAGGTCAGGGCATTACCTTTCTGCTGCATTCATTTCTAGTTCTTTATACAGAGAAATGAGACTTTATTAGGAAGCCTACATTATGTCATAAACTCATTTGAGTAGTTTTCCACTAATGCCCCCTCCTGGAATGCCATCATTATGTCCCCAATTTCTCCATACCTTTGTAAATGTTAAAAACCCAGGTTTCTGGTAGCTTTAAGTCCACTGTTTCCCGGATGCATCTCCCTTCCTTCCTTCCTTCCTTCCTTCCTTCCTTCCTTCCTTCCTTCCTTCCTTCCTTCCTTCCTTTCTTTCTTTCTTTCTTTCTTTCTCTTTCTTTCTTTCTTTCTTCCTTTCTCTCTTTCTTTTTCTTTCTTTCTTTCTTTCTTTCTTTTTCTTTCTTTGTTTCTTTGTTTCTTTGTTTCTTTCTTTCTTTCTCTCTTTCTTTTTCTTTCTTTCTTTCTTTCTTTCTTTCTCTTTCTTTCTTTCTTTCTTCCTTTCTCTCTTTCTTTTTCTTTCTTTCTTTCTTTTTCTTTCTTTCTTTCTTTCTTTCTTTCTTTCTTTCTTTCTTTCTTTCTTTCTTTCTTTCTTTCTTTCTTTCTTTCTTTCTTTCTTTCTTTCTCTTATATTCCCAAA
>CM053595.1:194586486-194614170 GCA_028646575.1 Pseudocheirus occidentalis | reverse complement strand
GGTGTTGCAGTCCCCCCCCCCCAGGTTCAGCGTGCGGAGAGTGCACCCCAGGACCACCACCCAAGACCATGATCTGGATCCAGGCCACTTAACGCAAGAGCACTTGGCCCTCATCAATCTATTCAGCCCCCCTGAGGGGTCTGCAGGCCAGGGCTTCTGAAGCAGCCCAGTTGGGGCAGCTGTAGTGCTTCCCCCACTGCTTCCTTGCCCTGGGGGCAGATTGGCCGAACTGCTTTTTCCTCTCCCAAATTAAGCTTCAAACTTTCACTTTCACTGACCTTCTGTAATTCTGGCTTGCTAGATGTGAAAATCCCTCCAGGTGCTGTAGATCTGCTCCCTGGGGTATACTCACACTGTGGCTTGGGAGGCGCGGCTCCTCCTGGACCACCCTGAAGCCTGGCCATGGTTTTGGTTTTCAGGCTGGGCTGGTCCCTGCTCCCGGCCTGCCGGCCTGCAGGATGAGCCCCTCTTGCCAAGCTAGCTTTCTCTAATCCTTGTTTTTCATACCTTACTAGATGTGGAGTTTGCTGGAGGTGAGGTACATCTTCTCTATTGTAGACTGGCTGCGGCTTGGTCGCCCTGGGGCCTGGCTGTGTTTCCATTTCAGGCTGGGCTGGCCTAGGCTCCCAGCCTGCCGTCATGATCCCCTCTTGCCAAGCTGCCTTCAGCAAGAGATGTGTTTTCCGTATTTTTGTGAATTTGAGAGTCCTAGAATTTGTTTAGGGTCATATTTTATGGGTATTTTGGATGTCTGGGAGGGAGCTGCGCATCCTTGATGCTTCTACACCACCATCTTGGCTCCGCCCCTCCATGTTGATTTTATACATGCAAATATCTTGCTGCAATATATTATATAAATATAAATAATATGTATCTTTGTGATATATTACTATAAATATTATATATGCATATATAGTAATGTTATATGCTTATATAATACATGTTACATATAATGTATTACTGTATTATTATAAATAATAATATATTCCACATGTAATATTATACATTAATACATACTTGTTATATAATATTTAATTTACAAATGAATGTAAATATGTAAAGCAGGCATAAGAAATTTCTATGTGAAGGGGGAGGGCACTAGCAACTGGGAGACTTTGGATGGGTCTCAGGGCATAGCCCAGTTCCTGGCACACAGTCAGTATTTGATAAATGTTAGTTGACTGACTGACTGACTGCAGGAAATGACTCTTAAGCTGTGCTGAACTCTGACAAAAGCTGAGGATTCTACAAGGTGGGGATGAGGAAGGAATATATTCTAGGCACAGGGAATATCAGACCAGTTTGCAACATAAATAATATATAATAACCCTAGAAAGATAGACTGGATCAAGATTATGAAGGACTAAAAAAAAAGCTGAGCAAGAGGAGTTGCTTTTATTACACAACAATCACAAACATTAACTCCTACTAAATATAGAGGCTGTCTGCCAAAGTAACAAAGGGACTGGAGTGAGAGTCAAGAGGTCTGCAACCCAGCTGAGCTGTGAGTCCTAGGGTGTCATTTAATCTGTCCCAGCCCCGGTTTTTTCAACTGTAAAATGGGGGCACTAGAATTATATATAAGGGGTTCTTAATGTGTTTTTGATTTTGGTCATGGACCACTTTGATAATATGGTGAAGTCTATGGATCCTTCTCAGAAAAATGTTTTAGTGAATCATCATCATCATCATCATCATCATCATCATCATCATCAATAACACATATGAACTTACCAAGGAAACTTGAGTGACTGTCTAGTGCCTTCAGGATCAAATGTGAAATGTGCTGTTCATGATTCAAAGTGCTTCATATCCAGCCCCCTCCCTCCTTTCCAATCTTCTTACTCCCTGCCACATACTCTTTGGTGAAGTGATACTGGTCTCCTGACTGTTCCATGAACAAGACCCTCAGTCTCTTGGCTCTGGGCCTTTTCTTTGACTCTTCCCTGTGCCTGGAATGTTCTCTCCTCAACCCTGCCCACTGACTTTCCTGGCTTCATTTAAGTCCCAACTAAAATCTCATTTTTTACACAAAGACCTTCCCTTTCCTTTGCTAAATTCCCCTCTTCCCCCTGCCCCCCACCCTTCCATTTATCTTGTACATAGCTTGCTTTGTATATATTTATTTGTATGTTGTCTCCTCTATTAAACTGTAAGCTCCTTGAGGTCAGGGAGTGCTTTTTGACTCTTTTTGTCTGCCAGCACTGAACAAAGTACCTGGCACATAGGCACTTTAAAAAAAAGATTGATTAAAATACTTACTAATTATATACATATTTGACTACCTATATTTCAATATAAAGGAAATAGTTTGCACATGTGAACACGCATGAAGCATATGAACACACATGGCAAATGGGAACAGATAAGCAGGTGATATGTTAACACAATGCATCATATATGACACATATGTGTCATGCATGGGCACACACTCTTGTGGAGGGAATTATGATTAAAAATATAGAACTTTTTATCTCTTTTTCATTTGAAGTTCAACTACTCAGTCAACAAGTCATTTATTATGTGTTTGCTATGTGCTAGCCACTACACTGTGTAAGATACAAATAGAAGCAGAGAGAAAGACAAGTCAGTCCCTACCCTCAAGGAGATTAAATTCTTTTTTTTTTTTTGCTTTTTTGGAGGGCAGTTGGGGTTAAGTGACTTGCCCAAGGTCACACGGCTAGATTTTTGTGTTAAGTGTCTGAGGCCGGATTTGAACTCAGGTACTCCTGACTCCAGGGCCATTGCTCTATTCACTGCGCCACCTAGCCGCCCCAAGGAGATTACATTCTAATGGGGGGAGGGGAGAGACAATATCATTCCCAGGTTAGAGACTGGCTCAGTAAAATTCTATTGACACTATGTACACATTGTTGTATATGAATAGATGTCATACATGAGAGTGCAAAATGTGTCTTTGAACACATATGTGCCAGTAAGAAACACAAAAGTGTTAAGCATTTCATCTATGCCACAGATTTTATTGTATGCTTTATACTACACATTAAGTAGTTGTATATGACATATGCTATGGATACAAATACAGAAGTTCATGTATCCACTGATTAAAAGTCCTTGGGAGTAGATTACCATTAAATCATGAAAGTTCTTACAGGATCTAAAATTCTATAAGTTTAGGTTACTTTTTGGTCTTTAAAAACCACAATGAATCACCTCAACCAGTTTCTGTGGTCTCTGCTGGACTGCTGGTGGTACTTCTAGCTCCTTACTGTCAAGAATGGTGTGCCTTAGGGCTGAATCAGAACAAGTAATAAAATGCTTTTGAATTGTAGTGCTGGAGAAGACTTTTGAGAGTCCCTTGAATAGCCAGGAGATCAAATCAGTCAACACATAAAGAAATTAATTCAGATTACTCATTGGAAGGACAGATATTAAAGCTGAAGTTTAACTAATTTGACCACATAAGGAGAAGACAGGAGTCATTGGAAAAAAAATTCTGATGTTGGGAAAGATTGAACGCAAAAGGAGGAGGGGATGGCTGAGAATGAGATAGAGAGATACTGTCATAGAAGCAACAAACATGAGCTTAGACAGACTTTGGGAGATGGTGGAGGATAGAAGGGCCTAGCATGCTATGGTTCATGGAGTCGTGAAGAGTTGGACACAACTGAAGGAATGGATAATAAATTAGGTGCAATAAAAATTTGAGAACCCAGTGGTCCACTCACATTAAGTAAGAACTGTCTTATTTCTCCAGTCCCTGGAATATGTTTTGTTCTCCTTTCTGCCTGTTGAAATATCCACTTCCCTTTAAATCTTGTATCAGATACTACCTCCCACATGATACCTTCCCCGATCTCTTTAAGCTGCTAGTGCTCCCTGCATTAACTTGTGCCAATTATGCATATATTTTGTCTATACTTTCAGGTGTATGTATTCCCAGTAACCAGGATAGTGCCTTCTATGTAGCTCATGCTTAATAAATGTTTGCTCATGCGTTGATTAGATAACACCATGGCATACGAACAATAGCAAAAGACCTCTCAGTGGCAAAAACATTTTGTCTTTATCAAAAACACTAAAATAAATTTCATTATTGGGACCTGATCTTAACAACTTCAGAATAAGAATGCAATTAGGATTTGATTCCTGAATCATATTCTAATAACTTGGGTGAGAATGCTCAAATATTTGGCATCAGCAAATAAGCATTACACCCCTCCCTCCCTCCATAATTCTAATAGATAGGATTGGTATTGAGAGAAGTTGGGTGGCACAAGCACATAACAGGCATATTCAAGCCCAGCTAGTATTCACTAAATCAACAAAATGTGAATTCAATTCCTTCAAATACTACCCAGTGGGTTTCCATGTCTTGCTGTGAAAAAAGCAAAATAAAGCAAAACAAAAACTGTAACTGATTTTCTGAGTCACATAGCATTCTCTAGCATACAGAGTTGGACTGAGCCCTCTGGGAGGACACAAAGCAACTCTCCATTTCATCCATCCCATGTCCTCCCTTCACTCTATGACCTCATCTTAGTTTAGTTCATGCTGTTCTGGAGACTTATATAGTTTCTGGAGTTCTCCATTCCCACTGTTTCCTTCAAGCCAGAAATAATGAAACATCTGTACTAGTGTGTGAACACCACCAGGGCAAGGACTATGCCTGGATCTCCATGACTACCCAAACTCATTGGCTGGTTCTATCACGTAAACATTTCCAACAACTGGCCTGCACCTGTCATTTGGCATTCAGTTGTTTCTTGGTGCTATCCTGAAGTTTATCCTGAGTGTCAATGGTCAGATTGCAGGTAAGGTAACTATATGATCTAAAAATCACAAAAATCATTGTGACTTCATGGAACTGGCCTTTCTAAAGTCCTCTATGCAGGGTCTTGACTAGCACTATCCATTTAGCAATTTTGTTGTGATAACAAAGGAAAGAACAGGAGAACTGGGTTAAAGATAAAGCTCTGCCACTATTTTACATTGAACATATTGTATAAATTCTTTGTATCTCTGGAATATGGCAATGATAACTGCCCATTAATGACCTCAAAGGAAAATTGAAAGAGCAATTTCTTCACTCTATCCATTATGCCCAGGTGTCTAAGAGATTGGAACATGGGGAGGAAATGTGGTGTATTGGAAAGGGCTGAATTTGCAGTCTTGGGGTTGAACTATAGACAGACTCCTCTTATGACTTAGGGCAAGTCATTTGATGTTTCTGGACCTCAGGCTTTTCTTCTGTTTAATGAATTGGATGGACTAGATCACCTCTAAAGCCCCTTCTTACTCTCAATTTATGAGCCTATGACCTGTTCTGAATCCCTATCTCCATTATGCCTGGTGAAAAGGTTTGTACAACCTAGTCACAAATATGAAGTTTGTCTTTACTTATCTTCCTTGAGCTTCCTCTCTTCTGAGTCTCTTCCCAGGCTTTTTCTGAGTTATCTCCTCTCAGAACTTAGAGAGAACAATAGAAGGCAAAGAAGGCAACTTCCAAAGAATCTGGGCTAGGTAAGGTCTCCTCTGAACCATCACCTGAGTGAGGAGGACTAAACCAAACAGTTTTGAAGAAACAGAAAAGTTATTTGGCAACTTTTTAAAAGGTTTGTTTTTAATTCATGGGATAAAACAAACATTTCCATAACATAATACAATAAAAAAGATTATACATAAAATAGCAAAACTACTATGCACAATTTGCTATCCCTTTAAAATATACAACAAAATTATCATGTAATTTTCTTCTTCTCTCTCCCCACCCTAGAGATTGCTACCACTAGACACAAATAGGCACATATGTATACATACATACATGTATTATATATGTACACACATATACATACATACATATGCACATGTACAAGCATTTATGTAAAATTATTCTATATATACTATCATCAGTTATATTCTATGTTCTATACATATTATATAAATATTCTATTTATATTCCACATTCTATATTCTAGTTATAATATATAATATAGTTATAACTATATTGTAGTTATATTCCATATTCTATACATACTATACATCGGTTCTCTTTCTGAATGAAAAAAGCCTCTTTCTTCATATGGCCTTTATAGTTAATTTGGGTAGTTGTAATAGTCAAAATAACTTATTGGCTCAAAATCCTTCTAAAAACAATATTGCTATTACTGTATGCAATGTTCTTTTGATTCTGCTCTTTTCACTCTTCCTTATTTCATGCAAATCTTTCCACATTTTTCTGAGATCATTGAGCTCATCATTTCTTGTAGCAGTAGGATTCCATCACAATCACATGCTACAACTTGTTTAGTCATTCCCCAATTGATGGATTCCCCTATGTTTTCCAGTTCTTTGCTACCTCAAAGAGAGCTGCTATAAACATTTTAAAACATGGAGGTTATTTTCCTTTTCCCCTAATGATCTTTGGAAATTGACCTTAGTAGTTGTATTGCTGAGTAAAAGGTATAAGTAGTTCAATGATTCTTTGGGCAAATAATTCCACATTACTTTCCAAAATGGTTGCATCATTTTATACTTCCACAAACAATGAATGTGTCCATTTTTCCCACAACCCTTCCAACATTTGTCACTTTTCCCCTCTATCATTTTAGCCAATCTGCTCAGTATAAAATGACATCTCAAGGTTGCTTTAATTTGCATTTCTCTAATCAATAATGAGCCAGATCATTTTTATATGACTATAAATTATTTAAATTTCTTCTTTGGAAAATTGCCTGTTCATATCCTTTTTCCATTTGTCAATTGGGAAATGTCTTGTATTCTTATAGATTTGACAAAGTTCTAATTATTTGTGAATTTCCCTCCATCTTATTTCTACTATTTTCCTTCTCAGCCTCTCTTTTTACTCCATCCCTGTTACCTTATCTTCTCTCCTTACCCTTCTAAGAGTCACTCCCTTATCTTCTCTCCATAGCCTCCTAAGTCTTAATCTATATACCATTTTAAAAGTCTCTCCTCTGACTCCAGTTTTCTTGCCTCTCTACTAGTGCAGAAGACTTTAACAGCCTTCCAGATGTACACATTTTTTTCCTTTTCAACCCAGACGAGAATAAAGTTCTAACATAAGTAGCCTTCTACAATGTTGCCACTTGACATTACTCTTTGGGGTAGCAGCAGCTTTTTTTTAACCTTACTATATTCCTCCGAATATTAACCCAGATCTTCTTTTATGCCAAATTAGTTATCACTTGCCAAGTTCTTTTTCCTTTGCTTGCTCATTTTTATTTTTAATTTGTCTTATTTTATTTTTTAGTATCTTAATGTCATTATTATCAAGTTTTAAACCCGAGTCGTGGGTAAGTCATGGTATGTTGTCCTAAGCCTCAGGTCCTTTTAATTGTTGCTTTTTGAATTCTGTCGAGGGGTTCAATCTTAGGGACTCCTTAAATGTCCCTAAGTCCTAGACATGCTTACCTGAAAATGTTCTTCCTCCCTGTACTCACTGAGCTTCTACTCCTTCCCACCCACAGTCACAGCCCAGAATTACTTTGGGTCAGCACAAATAGGCAGTGGGTCCTTCAAGAGAAGAAATGATCATTCAATTGTAGGATTTCAAGCCTTCCTAAGGAGAAGACCAGAACTAAAACAAACTTTGGTCTCCTATATCGAGATCTAAGAGAAGGACAAACAGGTAAAAAGTGAAAAGAAAACAAAAGATTCAACAGAGTTAACCTGTTTACATCCTTACATGGGAAAATGATATTAATAACTCTTAAAAATTGCATCACTAACAGTACAGATAGAAGGAATATACATAGACAGAGTGGGTATAAGGTGAATTTGAGGGAATAACATAAAAAATTAAGGGATTAAGAGGAATACAGTGCGTGTAAAAGGAAGGGAGAGGTAGAATGCCGTAAATTATCTCATATGAAGAGGTGAGAAAGACCTATTACAGGGAAGGGGAAGATGGGGGTGGTGATAGACATTGCTGAAACTTACTTTCATCAGTATTGGCTCAAAGAAGGAATAATATACACAGTTAGATGAATATAGAAATCTTTTATTTGACAGGGAAGTAGGAATGGAGAAGATTATACAAAGAAAAGATTAAGTAAAGATAGGGACTGACAGAAGGGAAAGGAGATGGGAGAAATAGACAGAAGCAAAACACTGATAATATGGGAAGGGTGAAAGGAGAGAGAGGACAACCAGGAGGAAGAGTAGGATGGAGGAAAATACACAGGTGATAATCATAACAGTGAATGTGAAAGAGATGAACTCTCCCATAAAAAGGAAGTGGACAGCAGAGTGGATTAAAAACCGGAATCCTACAGTATGTTGCTTACAAGAAACACACTTGAAGCAGAGAGACACAAAAAGAACAAGGACAAGGGACTGGAGCATTATGTTCCAATGAAAGTAGAAAAAAAAGCAGGGTGTTCCCTGATTTGAAAGTATACTCTGCCCCCTAATAGGCTGAATGTGGTTACATGGACCCTGTGGCTGGAAGCTTGTTTCTTTGGGAATGGCCACACCTTGTTACTTTGTAATTGGACAATGGGTCAAGAGGGCTGTGACATTCTATGACCCAGGAGAAGCCTTTATATATGCCCTGATGTGAGGTTTCCTTTGGGCCTCATTTTGAGAAGAGTTGTGTGATTTGGCCAGATGAGACTCTGGAAAGCCGTTGAACCCTCCCCTCCCCCGGCTTTGAAAAAACCAGATGTTGATGCTTCCCTCTCTGGTAACTTGAATAGGTAATGGATGTGATGATCAGATGGTTGGAAGCCCATCTGCTGATCTGTTTCTTGGTCTGCTTGTAACTTGTGTTTGTAACTTATGCCTGTACCTTGGGTTTGTATTCTCTGGAGTTCAGGGTGCTGACTTTTCCCCTGAACTAGGTAAATGATACGTTTGTTTGATTAAAGAAAGATTGTTAACCCATTTTGAGTTGCTTTCCTTTAGAAAAGCAGATCTAAGAACCTGTGCTAGCAGCTGCCCTGGGTATGCTAGGGTGCTTGCTGATACACAGGGGTAGCAATCCTGATCTTAGACAAAGTAAAAGCAAAAATAGACCTAATTAAAAGAGAGAAGGAAGGAAACTACATCTTGCTAAAAGTTACTATAGACAGTGAAGCAATCAAATTAGAAGAGCAAGGAATAGTCTACTTGTCAGATCTATGAGGAGGGGAAGACTTCATGACCAAATATATGATAGAGAGCATTACAAAATGAAGAATAAATAATTTGATCATATTAAACCAAAAAGGTTTTGTTCAAACAAAACCAACATAACCAAGATTAGAAGGAAAGCAGAAAGCTTAGAAAGAATCTTTACAGCAAGTATCTTTGATAAAAGCCTAATTTCTCATATGTATAGAAAACTGAATCAAATTTATGAGAACGCAAACTATTCCCCAATTGATAAATGCCCACAGGGTAAGAACAGACAGTTTTCAGATGAAGAAATCAAAACTATCTATAGCCATATGAAGTTCTCTAAATCACTTCAGATTAGGGAAATGCAAATTAACCCCACCCCAATCAGATTAGTTGATATGAAAAAAAGGAAAATTATAAATGTTGGAGAGGATGTGGGAAAATTTGAACACTAATACACTGTTGGTGGAGTTATGAACTGATCCAACCAGTTTGGAGAGCAATTTGGAACTATGCCCAAGGGGCAACTAAATCATGCATACTCTTTGATTCTGCAATACCACTACTAGGTCTGTATCTCAAAGAGATCATAAAAAACAGAACAGGACCTACAGGTGCAAAAATATTTATAGCAACCCTTTTCATGGCAGCAAAATATTGGAAATTGAGGGGATGCCCATCAATTGGGGAGTGGCTGAAGAAGTTGTGGTATATGAAGGTAATGGAACACTATCATGAAATAAGAAATGATGAACAGGCACTTTTCAGGAAAACTTGGAAAGATTTGTACAAACTGATGCAAAGTAAAATGAGCAGAAACAGGAAAACATTGTACATAATATCAGCAGCATTAGTGATCAACTACAAATGACTCAGCTCTTCTCAACAACACAATGATCAAGTACAAAGGATTCATGAAGGAAAATGCTATTCATAACCAGATAAAGGACTGATGGGCTCTGACTGCAGATCAAAGTATATTGTTTTACTTACTTTATTATTTTTTTTACTTTTAATTTGTCTCTTCTTTTAGAACCACGACAAATATGGAAATACGTTTTATATGATAGCACATGTATAGAGTATGTCAAATGGCCTACCATTTTCAGAACAGGGGAGGGGAATGAGGGAGAAAAATTTGGAACTCAAAATCTAGTAAAAATGAATGCTAAAATTTTCTTGATTTGTAATTATAGGAAAAAAGTAAACTATTTAAACCACCCAAACAACAACAACAACAACAACAACAACAACAACAACAACAACAACAACAACAACACAGTGGTTTCAAGAAATCATCAATGGACAAATTTCAGAAAGCAGCTAGTACACAATATCAAATCCTCAGCTGTCACCTCTCTGTGATCCTCCAGCAGCAACCACTCAGGGCTCATTCCTAGCTGCTGCAGGCACCAGAACTGGCCACCACAACTGCCACCTTGGGGTCCCTCATGTCCTGTGAGGCCTGCACAGACTCAGGCTTGATTTGGGTCCTGGACTTAATCTTGCTCATATTCTCAACGCAAGGCAAGGCCGTGGCCTGGTCCCTGGACCCCTCTTCTGCCTTCCCACCCAAACTTCTGCCTCACCACCTTCTGCCATGACATGCAATCCCATCTGCTGTTCTTTAGATGGAAGTTTGTGAGGTGAAATTTCTTCATGCCTAGTCTGCTTCCCTCAGGGCCTACTGTCTGTTGATTTAGTGAAGTTGGCCTAGAGGTATTTACTCATCACTCAGATCAAACCTTAGCCCCTGGAGTCTTTTCTGAGGTCCTCTTAAACTGTATTCCTTTATTTTTGCTGCTCTATGTTCATTTTATGGAGATTTTCTGCCTGTTTGTGGGGGAAATCTGGAGAACCTAGAAATTTCTGACCTACTCTGCCGTCTTCCCAGAATATATGGCAATTTTTAAGGTAGGTTGCTAGTGAATCAAATTGTTCAGTGACAAGTTCACATACTAATCTGAAGAACAGGTCAACCAATATTTTATTTTGGTTCACAGGGGGAAGAAAACAACTCTATCAAAGAAACATATGGTAACAACGACACGTTTAATACAGGGATGGAAGAAGTAGAAATCAGTCACCCTTTATAAAGTTTAGTGAAGTCACTGTGAACTCTATATAGACATCAGCCATGTTTTTCATCCTGGACTCCAGCTCCCTGACTCTTGGGGATATGGCAGCATCATCAGGCAGGAAGTCAACAAACACTTCCTTATCCGCCAGGCACTATCATAATCTCTGCAGATATAAAGAGAGACAAAAGCAGTCAATTTCCTCAAGGAGCTCACATCCTAATGGATGAGACAACACTGGAACCTATTCATTGTACCTACCCATTGAGTATGCTCTGGCACTGATACGGGTCATGCTGCTGTATCTTCTCAGCAGTTATCCAAGGGGGTAATCTTGAGGGATTGGGGTTCTTTTCTTCTCTGCCACCACTGGTTCAAACTCTCCCCTCACCAGGAATGTTGTTATTATTATACATAATATACACATTATACATATACCTATATATGTTGTATATACATTTTATATACATCATATACATTATTAGGGGCTTTTGATTAGCACTACAATTCCATTTAGCCATTCAACATTGATTAGCTTTCTACAACTTCATTCTTTTAGTTGAGGGTGGAAATTAGGTTCATAACTTCACTCAGTTCCTACTTAGCATGGGTTCCACAAAGTGCCTGTCTAAATGTAGCATGACTTTCTGGTTGGTCTTTCTGTGTGGCTGGGACTCCATAGATCACTTTTTTGGCATCAGTGTTGCACTGGCTACAAAAGCCAGTTCCAATACTAATTTCTAGATTCCTGAGGTTTGCTCTCCCGACCTACGAAACTCTGAAGGTCAGAGATTCAACTCCCTTTACCTAAAAAGGAAAAGAATTAAAAATCCAAAGTAAATTTCTTAGGGCCATATGGTCTCAGGGGGGAGGAAGTTCTAATATCTTTCTCTTTTTAGCATAGTATCTCAATAGACACCACAAGGGGAAAAGAGTCACCAAGATCCTCCAGGAGAAACTCAGGTAAAAGAGGTCATGGTTGATGCTGATAGGCCTTTTTTTGAATGCTTTTCAAATGGTTAGCCAACTGGAATGATTTAGGGAATGTCTAAGTATGATACACTGTCCCTCCAAGGCACTTCCTTTATACTTTATACTTCATTACACTTTATACCTCTTTATGGTTCTGCCAGAAGTAAGCCTTCTGTAATAGTAATGAGATTTGAAGTTCCTTTTGTATTGCTAAAGTAAGAGGTACTTAGCACCTAATTCAGATTAAGCCTCTGTGAAAGAAACAGAAGGTAAGAACTCCTGTCTCCTGTTGCTGACATAACAGGAAGGGGTTGGCTAAAACAGGAAGCTAATGCTGTGTGTATATAAGAAAAGACCCTGGCTGGAAGACACAGATATTCTAGGAGTAAACTCCAAGCTGCTGCCACCGGGGAGGCTAAAGAGGAGCCAAGGAGACTGAGGAGGAAAGCCCCTTTCCCCCTCTCCCCCCAGACTGAAGAGAATGATTTTAGTTTTGAAAACCTGGATGGACTGATTTTGATTCTGGGTACCAGCTGAAACTTCTCCTGGGTCTGAGGGCCAGCCAGAGCTGCCAAAAGACTGAGGAAGCATGAATGGGAGGGATTTAAGGCTTTGTCTGTTTGCGGCTTTGTTAAGCCTTATCTTCCCAGGAACAGAGACTGTGAAGGATTTGAGATGGACTGGACACGGTGAACTCCAATGTGGAGCAGGAACTGCACAGAGAGCTGGACAAGGACCTGAAAGCTGTCTGCCTTTGAACCCAGGTGACAGTTTGGTGAATCCAGGTAGGATCTGGGACCATAGAAGAGGATCCAGGGAATCTGAGAAACCACCCCAAGTCAAGCTGAAAGAAGACTTTATTCAGATATTGTGTACTGACTAGAAATTGTAAATTTACTAGTGACCTAGGGGTGGAAGGTCTGTGTATTTTCTGATGATTGAATAGTGAATGATGGAGGATGACTGATTGACTAAATCATTGTACTTAGTGATTGATAACTGAATAAGTCATTGATTTGTAACCTAGTGTGTCCCATGAGTGGACAACTTTGACTATTGCACTTTGTGTCACTTAAGGAAGAAAACCTCCCTAAGGATGATTGAATGCTTAAAATGATTGAATGATTGAGTTACTAAATGATTGTTCTTTGTTCAAAACTTTGTGACCACTGTAGTGGAAGCTATGTGGCCATTTTCTGTTATAAGTTGTTGTGAATGCAATATTTTGATTTTCTGTGATAAGTTATAACATTGTAAATGCTGTACCTTGATTTGTTGTGAATGTTTTGCTTTGATTTGTTATGGAATAGAGTGTTTACTATACTGTATAATCAGAACCTTAAAAGCTGTTTACAGTAGCATTCTTTTGGAAAGCTGCTAGTGCTTGGCTTTATATCTTCTAGCATCCTTCACGTGGAGAGGTTATTTCAGTTGAGCAAGATGATATAGTCTGACCATATACCAGGTCTCCATTACATGTATGTAATATATACAATGTAAATGGAAGATAATCTCAGAACAGACACTAGGAGTGGTCAGGACTGAGAACAGCCTCCCAGAGAAGGTGGGATCTGAAAGAAGTCTTGAAAGGAGTCAGGACGTGGAGGTGAAAAGTGAGAATTTAACAGAAATGGGGGAGACAGTCAGTGAAAAGGTAAGGAATTGGGAGATGGAACTTATAGACCATTGTCACTGTATTGTAGAGTAAAGAAGGTGGAATAAATTTTTTTTCTATTTAGCTTCTTATTTTTTTTCTCAATTACATGTAAACAAAAATTTCAATATTCAATTTTTAAAATTTTGAGTGTCAAATCCTCTCCCTCCCTCTCTCTCTCCCATCTCCCCTCCTATATCAGCAAATAGACATAATAACCTTATATTTTAGAAGTGTAAAGGCTTAAAATTTTGGGATAAGAATTCATTATTTGGTAAAAATAATTGGAAAAATTGGAAAGCAGTATGGCAGAAACTGGGCATAGGCCAATATCTTGCACCATTTACCAAGATAGGTTAAAATGAATATATAACCTAGATGCAAAGAAAGATATAAGAAAATTAAAATAACAAGGAATATGTTACTTCTCAGACTTATGGATAGGTGAACAACTTAAGAATAAGCAAGAGATAGAGGGAAAAGTTATTTGTAACATGAATAATTTCAATTGCATTAAATTAAAAAATTATTTTGTATAAATAAAACATGCATAGCCAAGAGCAGAAGAAAAGCAGAAAATGGGGGAAATTTTATAAACAGTTTCTCCAATAAAGATCTCCTACCTCAAATATATAAAGAACTTTGTTATATCTATAAGAACATAAGTCATTCCCTAATTGATGAACAGTCAAAGTGTATGAATAAGCAGTTTTCCAATGAGGAAATAAAAAAATTATAGTCATATGAAAAAATACTTTAAATCATTATTGATTAGAGAAAAGCAGATTAAAACAATCTTGAGATATCATTCCAGACCTACCATATTGGCTTAACTTATTGAAGTGAAAAGTGACAAATGTTGGAGGGAATGGGGAAAAATTGGCACAGTAATTCATTGTTTGTGGAATTCTAAAATGATTCAACCATTTTGGAGAGCAATCTGGTATTATTTGCCCAAAGAATTATCAAATTATCTATATATACCCTTTTATCCAGCAATGCCACTATTAGGTCAATTTTTTTTTTGCTTTTTTTTTGAGGGCAGTTGGGTTTAAGTGACTTGCTCAAGGTCACACAGCTATTAAGTGTTAAGTGTTTGAGGCTGGATTTGAACTCAGGTCCTCCTGACTCCAGGGCCAGTGCTCTATTCACTGTGCCACCTAGCCACTCCTGGTCAATTTCTAAAGATCATTAGGGGAAAAGGAAAAGAACCTCTATATTCTAAGGTGTTTATAATAGCTCTCTTTGTGGTAGTAAAGAACAATAAATTGCATGGGAGTCCCTCAGTTGGGAAATGGCTGAACAAGTTGGAGTATATGATTGCGATAGAATATTACTATGCTGTAAGAAATGAGCTCAATGATCTTAGAAAAACATGGAAAGACTTGCTTGAGCAATGAAGAGTGAAATGAATAGAATCAAGAGAATATTGTGTACAGTAGCAGAAATGTTGTTTTAAGGACTTTGAGCAAATAAGTTATTTTGACTATTATAAATACTCAAATTAACTACAAAAGATATATGAAGAGACTATTGGCATCCAGAGAAAGAACTGATAAATGCAAGTATGTATAGAATAATTTTACATACACAAATAAATATAAAGTTATACATACATGCACATATATACACATATACATACATGTACAGATACACACATACACCTATTTGCATCTATGGTGGTCATCTCTAGAGTGGAGAAGAAAGGTAAAAAAAGAAAAAATTTACATGATGACTTTGTTTAAAAGGAATAGCAAATTTTACACAGTAGATTTGCAGTTTCATGTGTAATCATGTTTTTTATACTGTTATAGAAGTGCTTTATTTCATAAACTAAAAATAAAATGATGACAAATAATTTAATATCTATTACATTGTAGTCATGCTAAACATTTCAATATTAGCCATGTTATAAAAGAAAACAGACTGAAAAATCAAGAATAATAAAGAAATTTTTTAAAAAGTATGCTTCACTCTGCACTCATCACCATCAGTTCTTTCTTTGGAGGTGGATAGCATTTTTCATCACTGGTTCTTTGGAATTGTTTTGGATCATTGTATTGCTGAGAATAGGTATATCATTCACAGCTAATCATTGTATGATATTGCTGTTTACTTTGTACAGTGTTCTCCTGGTTCTGTTCATTTCACTTTGCATCAGTCCATGTAAATCTTTCCAGGGTTTTCTGTGAGCATTTCACCCATTATTTTCTTATTGCACAATAGTATACCATCACAATCATATACCACCACTTGTTGAGTCCTTCCCTAATTGATGTGCATCCCCTCAATTTCTGATTCTTTGCCACCTCAAAAAGAGCTGCTATAAATATTTTTGTACATATAAGATTTTTCCTTTTTTTTCATCCCTTTGGAGTATAGATTTAGTAGTGGTATTGCTGGGTCAAATGCACAGTTTTATAGCCTTTTGGACATAGTTCCAAATTACTCTTCAGAATGGTTGGATCCATTGACAACTCTACCAACAGTGCATTAATGCAAGGGGAGTAGATTTTAAGAGTACTGGAAAAGTAGGAAAGGACCAGGTTGTGAAGGACTTTAAATGCCAAGCAGAGGGGCTTATACTGGATCCTGGAGGTAATCAGGAGCCAGTTGAGTTTGTTGAGTAGGGTAATGACATGGTCAGATCTGTGTTTTAGGAAAATCACTTTGGCAGATGAATGGAAGATGGATTGGAATGAGGAGAGACTTGAGGTGAGGAGAACAATCAGGAGGCTATTTCAACAGGAGGAAGGGAAGAGAACAAGCCTTTATTATGTACCAGGCACATGTGCTAAGAGATTTACAAATATCTGATTTGATCCTCTTAATAACTCTGGTAGGTAAGTAGGTAGGTAGGTGTTATTATTGTCCCTATTGTAAAGTTGAGGAAAAGGAGGCAGACTGGTTAAGTAGTGTTCAGGGTCACAAAGCTAGAGAATGTCTGAAGTCAGGTTTAGAATCTTGTCTTCCTGACTCGAGGTCCAGGGCTCTATCCATCGCACCACATAGCTGAAATACTAGAGGTGTGAGATGATAACGGCCTACACCATAGTTGTGGCACTGTGATGGGAGGGACAGGGAACTGTATGGGAGATGCTGTAAAGGAGAAAATGATGACTTAATAGATTTGAAAAGTCGAGAAAATGTGAGGGAGTAATTGAGTACCACCTCTTTGCTGAATGAACTCACTCCCTTTGGGGCATCAGAGATTTTATATCTCTCAGAAGCTAGCTGGAAAAATACTGATGAAATTTGGGTTTTCTCATTGTATTGCATTATGATATCATTCCAAAATGGCCTTTCAGAGCATTTTGTGAAAAGGCAGAAACCCAGGGAGGCTGATTTCTGAGAAAGAGAAATGTAAAAATATGTGGATAATGT
Source organism: Pseudocheirus occidentalis (assembly GCA_028646575.1). Lineage (NCBI taxonomy): Eukaryota > Metazoa > Chordata > Mammalia > Diprotodontia > Pseudocheiridae > Pseudocheirus > Pseudocheirus occidentalis. The sequence continues at coordinate 194,596,998 of CM053595.1, read as the reverse complement.
GGGTAGAGAAGCTGCATGGCCTGAGAAAAGCTAATTCCTGGGAAACAGAAACCAAAGTAGAAAAGTGAATTCAAGACATGAGAATGTGATTATCCTATGTCAAAGACTCTAGCACAGGATTTAAGCTTTTCAAGCCATTTTACAGACCACTAATATAATTGTTGTGTTTGCCAGTCCATTCTTTGATAGTTAAACTCATGTACTGAAGCCAAATGGGAGAAGCAACAATGCTTTCCCATCCAAGGCTGCCTGGTGCTTATTTTGTATGTGTCTTATGTATACCTTCTATATGAACACTCAGGGTGTGCCAAAAGTCTTAATGCAGTTTGAAGTTTTAATAATGTTTGAAGTATCATGCAACTCACTTACCAAAAAAACTCTATTTAAAAGACTTATACTTAAAAATGTAAATATTGATATATTTGTTATTAAAATTCAATGTAACTACCACCTTGTGTCATTCGTCACGCTAGTCAATCTTTGAACTTTGTAAAAACTTTGATTGTCTATTGCTCAGTGATTGAAAGAATTGAAAGAAATGATTTTAACCTTAAGATCATCCAAAGAAAAAGATTTTGACACATCCAGGAAAGTTTTGGCATGACCCTGTGAGAAAAAGTCTAATGGAGATAGATCAGGTGCCTGAGGCAGTCAAGCAAGAAGACCCCCTCTAATGATCAACTGGTCTGAGAAAATGTCATGCACAGACTGTCTCACACACAACACAATGTCACCTGTCTTGTTAAAATAAAAATAAAAATTTATTATTACATTTAAATTTTATTATTCAAAATTAATGCAACTAAATAAGGGTAAAATAAATTTAAATTAATGTTTAAATGAAGTGTTTTGTTAAGTTTGTAGAATTCATATTTCTGAAGCCATTAATCTTTAAAACTGCATTGAGAATTTGAGGATCACCTGGATAGTCTCACTCATTAGAATGTTAGCTCCTTGAGGTTGAGTTGTTTCATTTTCATGGAACATAGTAGGCCCTTAATAAGTGCTAAATAATTTGTTGGTACTATGGTCACCTGCAATAAAATACAAAGATGCAGAAGACCAAGACAGTGGCTACTGTGAGGGACCATGGCATTAACTGCTATCTCCTACTTATAGCAACCCCATTGACCTTGGGACAAGGTAGCCTGTCTATATGATTATGCTCTTTGTGGCTAATATCGGTGTTGTCAAGAAGCAGGGTAGGGGATGTGCAATTTTCAGTTTCAAGGTATTTGCCTTTTTACAATTCTCATCCCTTGCTCCTAATTCTACCCTCTAGGGCTAAAGAGAAGTCAAGTCATTTTTTTTCATTAATCATAACAACTAATATTTACATAACCTTGTTGGGTTTACAACGTACTTTATATATATTTTTTACTTTTTTTTTTTTGCTCTTTGGAGGCCATTTGGGGTTAAGTGACTTGCCCAAGGTCACACAGCTAGATTTTTGTGTTAAGTGTCAGGCTGGATTTGAACTCAGATCCTCCTGACTCCAGGGCAGGTGCTCTATTCACTGTGCCACCTAGTCACCCCCTTTTCCTTTTTTATGATCTCTGGGATATAGTCCTAGAAGTGGTATTGCTGGGTCAAAGAGTATGCATAGTTTTAGAGCTCTTTGGGCATAGTACCAAATTGCTCTCCACAACAGTTGGATCAGTTCATAATTCCATCTACAATGCATTAGTGTTCCAATTTTCCCATATCTCCAACATTTATCATTTTCCTATTTTGTCATATTAGCCAATTTGATAGGTTTAAGGTGGTACCTCAAAGTTGTTTTAATTTGCATTTCTCTAGTGAATAGTGATTTAGAACATTTTCATATTACTATAGATAGGTTTAAGTTCTTCATCTGAAAACTGCCTGTTCATATCCTTTGAACATTTATCAATTGGCTTGTATGCTTATGAATTTGACTCAGTTGTCTACCTGTTTTAGAAATATCAAAGACATTGGCTATAAAAATTGTTATCCAGCTTACTCCTTTCCTTCTAATCTTGGTTGCGTTTTATTTTGTGTTTGTGTGTGTGTGTGTGTGTGTGAAAAACCCTTTTAATTTAATGCATTCAAAATAATCCATTTTGCATTTCATAATGTTCTCTATCTCTTGTTTGGTCATAAATTCTTCCATTCTCCATAGATCTGACAGGGTAAACTATTCCTTGCTCTCACCATTTGCTTGTGGTACCACCCTTACAAGTATCACCTTCCCATGGAGGGATGTAAACAGTAGCCTTTTTGAGACCAGTTCATATTCCCTTTGAGGCTTTGCATGTAGGTATTTTGACATTATTATTCCTTCTGAGTTTTGGTTCTGATCTCTATTGCCATGGTAGCTTTCTGTGGTCAGGTCTCTTCTGTTTTTTGCTCTTTTTTTTTTTAGCTTATTTCATGACTTTTAAAGTTGAGATCTGCTCCTGGGGCATAGAGGGCACTGTCCCAAGCTCCTTTTGCTGGGGGACAGGGTCCTGGTCCCTGGCTTTCTGCACCTGGGCCTCTATGGCTTGCAGCTTGCCAACTGTGTTGGGGTGGCTTGGTCTAATTGTGCTTGTTGTGTTGGGGTTCTTGGACTGGCAGTTTGTCTTCTGCACTGGGATTAGAGGTCTCACAACTGTCCTACTGTGTCATTATTCTGTTGAGTCAGGACAGAAAGGTCTTGGTTGCTGATTTGTGCTGTGGCTAAGAGTCCCCCTACCCCAACCCCTCTGCTGGCCTGGCCTTCCTGGACACCATCTGTACCAGGCTGCATTCCCTTTTTACTCAAGTGAGGAGACCTTTCCTGAAGTACTTCTAAATTATCTTAAGCTGGAAAATTGATACACTCTGTCTTTGTGGCTTTTGTTGCTCCAGAATCCATTTAGAGGCTTGATGCAGCATTGTATCTGAGAGAAACTAGAGGAAGTTCAGGCAACTTCCAGGCTTTTCTCTGCCATCTTGGTTCCACACCAATGTATTTTCTTTCATGTCATTTTCATTGATAACTTTTTTACTTACCTGGGGTCACACAGTCCTTCAAATACCTGAAAAGAAGTTATCATCTCTCCCGCCAACCCAAGACTTATCTTGTCCATGCTCAATATCCCTAATTCCTTTAATTGTTCCTTATTTATTGTTTTGTTGTTCAGTTGGTTCAGTCCTGTTGAACCCTTCATGATCCCATTTGGGTTGGGGTTTGTTTTTGTTTGTTTTTGTTTTGTTTTCTTGGCAAAGATACTGGAGTCGTTTGCCATTTCCTTCTCCAGCTCATTTTACAGATGAGGAAACTGGGGCAAATAGGGTTAAATGATTTGCCCAGGGTCACACAGCTAGTAAATGTCTGAGGCTGGATTTGAACTAGGGAAAATGATCCTTCCTACCTCCAGGCCCAGGAATCTATTCATTGCACCACTTAGCTGCTACTTTATAGTAATGTGATCCTTATAAAGTAATATTTAAATTGATCAAATTTTTCTAGTTTATGTACTGAGTGCCTTAACTACACAATGACTTTCTTGAGAATCATTTTACCATCCTTTGTGACTCTCATCCACATTTTCATGCTATTTGATCCTTCGGGAATTTTTTTTTATTGGCCTCATGTCAAGGGTCTAACCTCTTTGTAAAGCAGCTGTTCTGGCTGCATTTTAATGCCTTCTCTGAACCTTTCTACCCTTTGTGATTTCTCCCAGTTCATGAATATTCAGAAGCATAGGCAGTGACAGATGCACCCTCAGTGAGGAAAACTTGCCATTCTCCATCCCTATATTTATATCAGCAGGTAAATAGTATCTATTGCAGTGGATTGCCTACAATCTCTTGTTTAGTTAGCTTCTGGGTTGTCTGGAAGGAAAGGGATTAGAGCTACTGAGGACAATGTGGAAGATATCACTTACACAAAAGTAGGTAGTTCTTTTGCTATTAAAAAAATTGTATGTAGCACAGTGTAGTAAAACAATTTCCTGATTACACATGATTCTGACACTTCATACTTTCAGGTTGCCAGACTTTCTCAGAATGTGTTCAATTAAACAACAGACATGTATTAAGAACCAACTATGTGGCATACAAAAGTCTTCCTTTGACACCTCATTGTGGCATGTAAGCGACCCTGGGACCTCAAAGGTAATGTCAGTAGAAAGTGAGCTCTGGCAAGTCTTGCCTTGCTGGAAAGACTTTGAGCACTGTCCCAGCAAAAGACTTTTCCTGCTCTGGAATCCCCACATAATTAAATCAAAAGAGGCTCAGTACTAGTTGACTGAACACTGAGTGAATAAATGAAAGAATGAGTAAAAAAGCATTTGTTAAGCACCTACTCTGTGCAAAGCACTTACTATGTGCAAAAGCTTTGTGCTAAGTGCTAGTCTTACAAACAGAAAAAGAAGAGAGTCACCACATTCACATTTAAATAAAGATGACAAGGCTTTACCCACAAGTCAAATGAAAGGATCCCATAGTTCTTAAGTTCAGCAGCAAAGCAGATGGTAATGCATCTTCTCTGAAATCATTTCCACTGATAAAACCATATCTATTTCTGGTGTGGAACCACTTAATAGTGCCAAGGGTTTTACTGGCAAGAAACTTCCTTTCTGGGTCTTCAGTTCCTATGACTGCTGAGAAGGGTGGGGTGGCTATTAAATCTTCAGAAGCTATTGATTCCATAGATGGCTCCAGTATTGATTCCATATTGACTCAAAATTGATTCAGGAAGATGCTCTGGAAGCAGAACTGATGGTCTGGAGGATACTGCTATTCCATAGTCTCTAGGGCTTAGTACCTAGGCTGTCTCCTTCAGGATCTGAAGGGAGGTAGTAGTTGAGGTGGTAGTAGTGATTTTATCTACCTGGCATTTGCTGCCTCATGTGTCTCCCTCAGAGTGCCTTGCTCACTTGCTTACCCTGTGGGTGGCAGCTGGTGGAGATAACTGCCCCACCCCTCCACCAAACAGAGGTTTTTATTCTAGATGATGACAGTGGGAGACAGACTTGAAGCAGGGCCAGTTATCTGGAAGACATTGCTATTCTTCAACTTATCTGACAGTCGAGGGCAGTTGGCCAGTACTTGGTTTTGATGATGATAAAGATAGTAGGTTCATTTTCCACAGGAATTTTCTCCCTCAATGATGGCTGCAGGGATATTGATGGAAATAGGGGACAGCAGTCTGGTGAGACATTGTTCTTCCTCCAGTTCTTAAGTTCAGAGTTGTTGCATGTCTTCATTTGGGTCTGAGGGAAGATGATGGCATGGGTGATGATAGTGGTTTGGCTTCTCTCCAATATTTATATCTTATCTGTCAAGGTGCTTTGCTGCTTTATCTAGGCTGATTTGATTGCCCTGTGGGTAGGAGTTGGTCTGAAATTGGTTGAGGCTGCAATAGTAGAGGTGATATATTTATTCTTTGACCACAGGAGCCAATGAAATAAAGAAAAATAGTGCAAATTGTCTCCCAGTCCTGTGTGGCCCCCTTCTCCCTAGCAACAGTGAGAAAGTGGTGGGAAAGGAAGCAGAAGTTGGTAAAGATCGCACAGTTCTCAGACAGGCTTTGAATTTCAATTGTGTTATTGGGAAATGAGGGGCTTTTGTTTTTGTCCAGTGACCAATATAACTGTATTGGAAGGACAAGATTATATTAATGAATTTTGACATTCTTGACATAAATGAAGCAACAATAACAAAATATTTATATATCACTTTAAGGTTTGCAAAGCATTTTCCAAATATTACCTCATTTTATTCTCATAGTAACAGTGGAAGTTAGTTGCTTTTAATAGCCTCATTTGACAGTTGAGATACCTGAGGCAGTCAGATTAAGTGATTTAATCAAGGTCACATAGCTATTAAGTGTCTGAGGTTGGATTTGAACTCAGGTTTTCCTGACTCTACACTCAGTGCTCTATCCACTGCATCATCCAATAGCCAGAAGGAGGATTCAGAAGACTGAAATTCCAATTAAATGAAAGGATTACTCAAAGGTTCTCCTTTAAGATGCAAATAAAGGGGTTAACAGATTGAACATACAAAGTAACCAAGAAACATTACTTCATGTTATATTTGACCATCTGAATTTACTGTGTTCATGGGTATTTGCAAATAAGCTACCATTGAAATAATAACAGCTTATGTAACCTCTGTTGCAGAAGAGGACAAAACAGAGAAATTTTATGTAGAGCTTGATAAGAACCTCCAAATTGAATCATAAACATATATGTATTTGACACATAAATTATATATTTGTTTACTTTAAAGAGAAGATAGAAATAGTTAGAATGTTGGAAAATGAGTTGGAAAATAGACTAGCTAGGAATAAGAAATGAAAAAGAAAACACCTTAGTCTTGCAGACTTGAAATAGCTAGGTGGATACAATGCTAAGTCTTAAATCAAGAATTTCAATCTGGTCTCAGACAGTTACTAGTTGCATGACCTGGGCAAGTCACTTGACTACTGTTTGTCTCAATTTCCTCAATTGTAAAATCATAATAGCCTCTATCCCTAAGGGTTGGTAGGAGGATCAAATAGGGAAATATTTGCAGAGCACCTAGCACAGTGCCTGGAATAGAAAAGGTATTTAAGAAATGCTTGTTTCCTGCCTTCCTACACAGAAATCTCACTGCAATATACCATGAATATTTCCTTCAGAAAAGGAATTGGAAGGTACTACATATATTAAATCTCAAATATCACGACAAAAAATGAAATTGGTTTTATTTTTATAGGTAGGAAATGACTTGAAGCTGATCTGGTAGTCTTTCCTGAATCAACTCTGGAGTTAGTTCAACTACTGACTCGTTAGAAGATAAAAATTCTTACAAAGCTGAAATAATAATAATAAATTAATAATAAATAATATATAAATAATAAGAATAAGAATAATAAGAATATGGCATGAAAAAATTAAAAACATCAAAATACCCATTTAAATTTTTTGTTGGATCTTAGTTCAGGTCATACCTGCAAATTGTGGGCATCTTCCAGGGATTTGTGCTAGGTCCTTCTCTCTTTTCATCTCACTTGGCGATCTTATCAACTTTCAGGGGTTCAATTATCACCTCTATGCTGATTATTCCCAGGTCTCCATAGTTATTATCCCTAAGATTTCTTCTGAATTTCAGTTACATGTTATCTATTGAAAGTTAGATGTTTCAAATTAGATGTCCCACAGGCTTCTCAAACTCAACATACTCCAAACTGAACTCATTATCTTTTCCCTTAAACCTTCTCCTCTTCCCAACTTTCTTGCCGTTATCAAGGCATCATCATCCTCCCAGGAACCAAAGTTTATAACTTCAATGTCATTCTTACCTCCTTACTTTTCCTCTTCCAAAATATTTAATCTGTTCCCAAATCTTGTCATTTCTACCTTCATGATATTCCTTGGATATGCCAAACACTCAAACCACCACAACTCTCACTGCCTTTCATTCAGACTATTCTAACCAGCTTTCTAACTTGTCTCCCTGCCTCAAATCTCTAATCCATCCTCAACTCAACTGCCAAGGCAATTCTTCTGAAGCACATGCTGTTCAGTGAGCTCCAATAGTTCCCTATTATCTTTGAAATCAAATAGAAATCCCTTTGTTTAATCATTAAAGTTCTTTATAATATAATCAATTTCTACCCTTCCATTCTTTATATACTTTACTGTCCATGAACCATACATTCCAGAAACAATGATCATCTTGGTTTTTTTTCCTTGCATACAACAATCCATCTCCAAACTCTATGTCTTTGCACTGGAGGTTTCTCATGTCTGGAATTATCCAATTCCTCACCTCTATTTTCTGGCTTCTTTGGTTCCCACCAAAATTCGGCTCAAATCCCATTTACTTCAGTAGGCCTTTTCTGGTCCCCTCAGCTGCTAGTGCCTTTACCCCTCACCATGCTGTTCATCTATTATGAATATCTACCTAACTGTTTCCTTGTTATCCTGACTTGACTTATCTGTGCCATTAGAACATCAGGTCTTTGTGGGAAAGGACTGTGCTTTCTCTTTTCTTTGTATTCCTAGAACATAGCACAGATTTGGAATATACTAAGCAAGGAGGTATAGTAGGCAGAATGTTGGATTTGGAGTCAGAAAGATTGGAGTTCAAATCCCAGCTCAAACATTTGCCAGAGGTATAATCCTAGGCAAGTCACAAGCTCTCTCAGTTCCAATTTTCTCCTCTGTAAAGTGGAGATAATGATGGCATCTATCTTCCATGGATATTGTGAGGATCATATGATATTATTTATGTAAAGCACTTTATAAACCTTGAAGTGCTATATAAATGAAAGGTGTGATTGATAATGATGATATACTTAATACTTATTGAATTAATGAAAATGAAAGGACAACAGATAGCAGAAAAATTTAAACTATCTTAAAAACTTTTTATAACTGATTATTTTCACCATTTAGGGCAGTAGCATAAGCACACTTGGACTCCAGTGCCATAATTCCAAGTGTGCAGATAAAGGAGATACTAAAACAGTGATACCAGAGAACAAATAAAGAGTAAATAACTAGAGTAGAACAAGTACAACTAGAACATACCTATTCTGGTTGCAACTAAGAGGGTATTGAAGGATAATTTCAAAAAATATCTTATGGAGAGACAGAAACCAAAAGAATAAACAAAAATCTTGTTGTTCAGTTGTTTCCAACTCTTTGTGACCCCATTCTTGGCAAAAATACTGGAGTGGTTTTCCATTTCCTTCTACAGCTCATTTGACATATGAAGAGACTAAGGCAAATATGGTTAAGTGACTTGCCCAGAGTCACATAGCTGGAAAGTGTATGAAAACAGATTTGAACTCAAGAAGAAGAGTCTTTCTGATTCCAGACTCAGCACTCTATCTGTTGAGCCACCTAGCTATCCAACACAAATCCTAGACCTTATTAATGCCCCAAAAGGAGGAGAGGATATCAGCAACTATTGACCCTATGTTTATGATATATAGCATTTTTATGAGAATGATTTACAAAATTCATTGAATGCATCTTAATAAGGATATTCAACAGACTTTTAATAAACAATAATCCACAGTAGACCACATCTTTTCCACTATACAATTGACTGAATGATATAGAGAATATATAATCTCACTGTACTTATTATTTGTTGACTATTAAAAACTTTTGTTTTAATGGCATGACCTATCTCCTTTAAAGATTCTCTTATAAAAATGGATTTTTCATGAACACATCAAACTTATGTAATAATTCTTGAAAGATAGAAGCATAGATGATCTTGTTCAGTGAACCATCTATATCTGTTCAAAATTAATATCAGGTAAGGCACACAATAGGGAAATTTTCATCAGTGTGATGGAGGAGAGACTTTTATAATACAAGTTGAAGAGGGTTTCCTTACAGATGATCATATTGAACCTCCAGGTGTTCTTATTTGTAGATGATATTGTACTGGTTGTATGAAGTCCTAGAACATTGTTGAACCTCTCGAATCAAACCCAGAACCATCTAAAAGACTTTGGTCTATCTATACAGAAAAAAATTACATGAAGTATTACTAGATAATGACTATGGACAACCTATAGAATTTCAGCATCTATAATTTGGACTGATACTATGAATGGATAATCAATTCAGTTAAGAATTATACAAGAGAAGAATAGGTTGGATTGATTCTTAAAAAATTAAAGAACTTTAGTGAGCCCAACATTTCCTGGAAAATGAAGGCCCCTGATTTAAATATCAATATTCTACTGTTATAAAGTTGCAAGTCATGAAATACTAGGGTTTTTAAAAAATTAAGGCTCATTAAGAGAGAAATAGGAAAAAAATCACAATTGATATGAACTGAGTATAATACATAGAAAATAAAGATCTAAGGAATCAGGCACTTCTTACAAAGATGGAAACATATAAGGCTCCAGTCAAACCCAGTTCCCTGAGAAACTTTAAGGAATGAAGAAGAAGAGAGTTAGATGAAATGAAGATTCAGCAAGACCAAAGAGAAACACCATCAATCTTTTCCATTCAGTCTAGGACTACAACAGGAGATGGTACAAAACCTGTGAATGATCTGAAACCTGTAGACATCCTGGATGGGATGATGGTGCCTGAGGTCAATGTAAGCTCCCAGGTTGGTCTGTGCCAGATGACAGACTGAGGGCAACATGAAATGAACTCCCCACGTGGCTACTCCAAAAGAAAGGTTGAAATAAGCTTGAGTTTTTTGTCTGTCTTTCACTTGGAGATGGCCTATGCTAGTGGCATCATCAAGAAGAGATGCTTGCTCTTAGATTTGGATCTATCTCGATGCCCATCAATTGGGGAATGGCTAACCAAGTTGTGGTATATGAATGTAATGGAATACTATTGTGATATAAAAAATGGGAAGGAGATTGACTTCATATTTACCTGGAGAGGCTTATACAAAGTGATGCTAAGTGAGAAGAGCAGAACCAGGAAAAACTTGTACACAATCACAGACACATCATATGTGTGATAACCAGCGTTGATAGACTGGACTCTTCTCAGCAATGCACAATTATAAGACATCTCTAAAAGTCTTAGGATGGAATGAGAT
>CM053595.1:194563369-194585986 GCA_028646575.1 Pseudocheirus occidentalis | reverse complement strand
CCATGCTTTGACCCTTTTTATCCATAAAAAAAGATTCTAGAATTTTATTGGTGTTTTTATTTTGCTTCTTCTTTCTCATGTTGGCCAGTCAATTAATTGGTTGGTTTTTTTAGTTCTGTGAAACTCTGGTTCCAAGGAGGGGAAGCTCTGTTCCAAATAGCTGGGGTTTTCCCAACTGCCGGAGCTATTAGGGTGGTGTTGCAAGTCCCCCCAGCTTTGGCTTGCTGAAAGTGCACCCCAGGACCACCACCCAAGACCACGATCCAAATCCAGGCCACTCAACACAAGAGCATTTGGCCCTGATCAATTGATTCAGCCCCTCTACGAAGTCAGCAGGCCAGGGTCTCTGAAGCAGCCTGGTGGGGGCCACCGCTGCTGTTTCCAGTAGTTTCCCTCCCCCACTGCTTCCTTGCCCCAGATTGGCCTTAGTGCTTTATCACCCCAAAATTAATTTTCAAAGTTTCAACTTTCACTAACCGTCTCTGACTGAAGCTCCCCTCAGGCAGGTGCTTTAGATTTTCTTTGAAGTAGACTCATGCTCGGCTTGGGAGGCTCCGTTGTGGCTGCCCTGGGGCCTTGCCTGGCCACGGCTGCGGTTTTGGGCTGGCCCAGTCTCTGCTCCGCTGCTGTGCGAGCTCCCCCTCTCCTGTCCCGTTCCTCACGCCTTGGCAGATGTGATGGTGCTGGAGGCTGAAGAACCCCTGAAGACTGGCTGTGGTGCCCGCTCGGCTCGGCTAAGCCCGGCTCCTTCCCACCATCCCAGGCCTGGCCCCAGTCTCAGCTTCAGGCTGTTCCAGCCTCCGCTCCTGGCCGCTGGGATGAGCCCCTGCTGCCGAGCTGCCTTCAGTGAGAGATGGGTTCTCTGTATTTTTGTGAGTCTGAGAGTCCTAGACTTTCCTAGACTTTGTCTGGGCTCATATTTTCTGGGTGTTTAGGGTGGCGGTGTGGGAGCTGCAGGACCTTGCTGGTTCTACGTCGCCATCTTGGCTCCGCCCCCCCCCCAGAAAATCATTTCTTAAAAATTAAATTTGGGCAAGTGGAAGCTAATGACTTTATGAGACATCAAGAAATAATAAAGTAATTTAGTAAAGGATCAATCTGTACAGAAATACTTAAATCTGTTTTTTATGTGGTGCCAAAGAATTGGAAATTGAGGAAATGTCCATCAGTTGGAGAAGGGCTGAACAAGCTGTGGTAAATGATTGTGACAGAATATTATTATACAATATATTACAAGCAATTACAAGCAGAGTGATTTCTGTAAAACCTGGAAAACTTACATGACCTGATGCAAAGTGAAGTAAGCAGAACCAGGAACACTCTTTACACAATAATAGCAGTATTGTGCAACGATCAAGTGAATGGCTTAGCTTTTCTCAGCAATACAATGATGATCCAAATTCCAAAGAAATTATGATGAAAAACGTTATCCACCTCCAAAGAAGGAAATGATAGTCTGAATAAAGATTGAAGTTGTTGTTTCAACATTTTTGTAGGCTTTTTTTCTGGTCTATGTGTCTATTTGGTTTTGTTTTTTTGCAATGTTGAAATATGTTTTACATAACGGCACACATATAATCTGCAATAGCTTGCCATCTTAAGGAGGAAGAAAATGTGGAATTCAAAAATTTTTTATGAAAATTTAAAATCATTTTGATAAGATTAATAAAATATAATATAAAAATTTTCACATTTAAAAATAATAAAACAAAGCCAAAAGAATGAAACATTGAAGAAAGAGTAAAATATAACATTGGAAAAACAACTGACTTAGAAAATAGATTGAGGAGAGACCATTCAAGAGTTGTTGGGCTACCTGAAAGTCATGATAAAAGAAAGAACCTAGACATTATCTTTCAAGAAATAATAAAGAAAATTACCCTGATATTAGATTCAGAGAGTAAAATACATATTAAAAGAATCCACTTATTGCCTCCTGAAAGAGATCCCAAAATAAAACTCTCAGGAGTAATACAGCCAAATTCCATAGTTCTTAGTTAAAGGAGAAAAAAATTACAAGCAGTCAGAAATAAACAATTCAAATATCATAGAGTCACAGCTAAGATCACACAAGATCTAGCAGCTATGGAATTAAAGGAGTGGAGGGCTTAGGATATTAAAGTAAGATATTCCAGAAAATGAAAGAGTTAGGATTACAACCAAGAATCACTTACCCAACAAAACTGAGTATAACCCTTTAAAGACAAATGGATATTTAATGAAATAGAGCATTTCTGATGGAAAGACCAGAGCTAAATATAAAATCTGTCTTTTAAATAAAAAGCTCAATAGGTAAACATGAGAGGGAAATCATAAGGGATTCAATAAAATTAAACCATTTACATTTCTTTTTTTTTTGGAGGGCAGTTGGGGTTAAGTGACTTGCCCAAGGTCACACAGCTAGTTTTTGTGTTGAGTGTCTGAGGCCGGATTTGAACTCAAGTACTCCTGACTCCAGGGCCGGTGCTCTATTCACTGCGCCACCTAGCTGCCCCACCATTTACATTTCTACATGGGGAGATGATACATGTAACTTTTAAGAACTTTACTATTATTAGGGCGTTTAGAAAGATTCAATGTAGACAGAGGACACAGGAGTAAACCTATTGTGTTGGGATGATCTTTAAAGAAATTGGATGAATGAAAAAGAGGGGTGCCCTGGGAGAAGGGGGAAGGGAGAGAAAGAATGGGGGAAATTATGCCACATAAAAGAGGTGCACAAGGAAGAATTTTTACAGTGGAGGGGAAAATAGGGCAGGACAAAACTTTAACCTCACTGTCATGTGAATTGTTTCAAGGAGGGAAAAATGTACATATACACACTCAGTTGGATATAGAAAACTAGCTTACTCCAGAGAGTAATAAGTGCAAAAGGGGATAATTGAAGGGCAGATTAAGTGAGGCAGTGGTCAGAAGTAAAACAGGCTTTTGAAGGATAGAATAATGAGAGAGGCAAGGATGGGAGGGAAGGGGGGGGAGAAAGAAATACACAGTAATCATAACTGTGAATGTGAATGGGATGACTTCACCCATAAAATGGAAGCAGATAACAGAATGGATTAGAAAACAAAATTCAACAAGATATTGTTTACCCTAAACATACTTGAAACAGAAAAACATACACACTTAATATCAGGGACTAGAGTAAAATCCATTATGCTTTACCTGAAGTAAAAAAAAAAAGTCAGGGGAAGCAGCCATGATGTCAGATGTATTCTTTCATGTACTCTAATCTGCATATATTCTATGATTTCTGTCTACTTTTCATAGTGATAAAGAGGTTTACTGGCTTTCCATGATACCATTTTGAAGCATTAAGGGAATATAAGTTCTTTCCTTTCTATTAATAAGTCTACATAACCATATGTGTTCCCCTTTTCCCTTGGAACAGGGGCCATGTTCCCAGGTTTAAAGGAACACTGATATTTAACCTCACTAATCATGGATGTTTTGTTCCTTTGAACTCTGGCCCAGTTCACATCTGTGATACACCCCATGTCAAGTCACATAGAACCAATTAGGCATACAGGCTATCAAAATTTTCAGTGCTATGCACATAGGCTTTCATGCCTTTCTGCCCTGAGCCAGTCAGGTGACAAGTCTTTGTTTGAAAACTATATATATTTTGGGAGGTTGGTATTTTGTTTGGGGGCTCAGTCATGGGAAGAATGTTTCACATGAGGTCTTTTTTATTTCCCAGACAAGACTCTGGGTAGCCATTGTTAAGACACCCCACCCTACCCTGACTCACACACACCCCAACTTTGTGAACCCAGATATTGGTGCTCTCTAGTTTGGTAATATATATAATTAGTTTTATTACTTTGTTAAGACAGCTGGAGCCCTGTCAATTGGATCTTTATATGTTTCTGCATTGTTCAGCTTTTTTGTCTTTCTACATTGTTTAATTAAAGTAAGATTGTTAACCTTTTGCAAGCTGTCTTTCTTTTATAAAAGCAGATCAAAGAACCTATGCTAGCAGCCCTCCTGTATGCTGGTGTGGTGTTACTGGTTTTATACCTTCACAGCAGCTGCAAGTATCATTAATGATACACATTTGTATAACCAGAGTTTTGTGAAAGGGAAATAAGCTGGGAAGAGTAAACTAAGTGGAACCCTCCCCTTTAGAGTAGGCGGTGAAATGGTGAACCTTTCACATGAACCTCTAAAAGAATGTATCATGCTCCTTGACTACAAATACAATCTGAGGGGCGGCTAGGTGGTGCAGTAAATAGAGTACCAGCCCTGGAGTCAGGAGTACCTGAGTTCAAATCTGGCCTCAGACACTTAACACAAGAAAAACTAGCCATGTGACCTTGGGCAAGTCACTTAACCCCAACTGCCCTCCAAAAAGCAAAACAAAAATATATATATAATCTGAGTCTAATTCTCCCTTTTAGAGATAATAGAGAGATAGACTAACTATGGTGACCTTGAATCCTACCTGCCCCTCTCCTACTAGGTTATTGGTGGTATGGTCAAGGTTCTCCCTTATATTTTCCTTTAAGGTAGAAATAGAGGTCTGCCTTCAGGAATGTGGAGGAAGGATTTCCAGAGCCCACATCAGATGTCTACTCAAGTCATACACAGGTCAATCATTTTATGTTAGATAAATTTGCATATATATATATATATATAATGTATATATATATAAAATATTACCTATCATTAGAAGAGTGAGCCCAGAGTATAGCTATGGAAATCAAAAGGATAGTGAGTGGAATCCTGGTGTAATTGATTGCAGTGTCCTTTTCTTGAAATTTTTAGTTGATTAGATTATAATTCCAAGAGATAAGGAGGAAGGGGTGGACTTAGAAAGAATGATGTAACAGAAAGTTTACTAGAGAGCAGGATGGAAATTTTAGACAAGCTAGATATGGGCAGGCAGGTGACTCAATAGATAACACTCTAAACCCGGAACAAGGAAGACCTGAGTTCAAATCTGGGATCAGACACTGGCTAGCTGTGTGATCTTGGTCAAGTCAATTCATCACTTTCCAGGGTTGTTATAAAGATAAAATGAGATAATATTTATAAACCACTTTGTAAATCTTAAAGTTCTATGTAAATGCTAGTTGTTATTATTATTATTTTGGACTACCAATCAATAGTGCAAGGTTTTCCAGTCAGAGCTGGAATTCCATATCAGAGGTGAAAGGTAGAACCTAATAGTACAAAAAGAAAATGATATGTGTTCTTTTCTAATAACAATGGTTGTATCAATTTGGCCATTTTAAAAGAAGAGTAAGAGATGGAAAGAATGGAGGAAGGGGATGGGGAAGGATATGCACATGCATAGTAGGACAAATGGTGAGATGTCTAACCTGGTTTCCTAGTGGTCAGCTGCATGAGATAGGAAGCAGGATCAGTAGTCATAAATTATAGCATAATAATAGTAGATTTTTCACTCACCTGCTAATCAGGACTGAGTCCCAAAGCTGAGTGGATTCCCTGAATTTAGAGTTGACATCATTATTATTGCTAAGAATAGATGTCATAAAAAGTCTTGCAAGCATGCTTCTGTATTTGGTTTTTAAAATCCATTTTCCTCAGAATTTCCCCTAAAGAAAAACAAAGTAAGCAGAAGCAGGAGAACAATGGACACAAAGAATATAATTAGCATAAATCAAAATCACACAGAGGCAGCCAAACTGAAATGAGTTACATCTACAATGACCAATGTTAGTTCCAGAGAATGGAATAAGACAGTGCCCTATTTTTGGTAAAGATGGGGAGAACTTTTGGTACAGAATGTTGAGCATGCTGTCAAATGCCATGATCTTGCCAGTTGGTCATGTTTAACACTCTTACATTGTTATAAAGGAGAGTTCAGCGCTGTGTGTGGTGAAGGGTGGTACAGAAAAAAAGTATTGTGTCATAAAAAATAAAAGTAATCATTAAATTTTACCCAAAAAAGAATGCTCCCTAAAGATAAACACCAAGAATTCTTAATTATTATGATTTTCAGTGTTTCCTTCCTAAATGTATGTAGTTAAGGATTCTCCTGGTATCTTATTAGCTATATGGATAGGTATCAGTTGTTTGTGGTCATTTTGAGGATGACATTAAAGAAAAGTTGATTTCCAATCCTGATAATCACAAATGATTTGGAGAAGCTTTCCTTGGAGTGAGTGCCTTAGATATGAAGAGGTTGGGGGGTATAGTGAATGGTACTCTAGATTTGGAATCAGGAAGACTTCAATTCAGATACTTACTGGCTATGTTACTGTGGGCAAATCACTTAGGCAAATTTCTTAGGTTCAGTCTCCTCTTCTGTAAAATGAAGATAATAATATCACCTACCTCACAAGATTGTTGTGATGATCAAATGATAAATGCAAAACAGTCCGCAAAGCGTAGGGTACTGTGGAAATGTTAGTTATTATGTGTTAAGAAAAACAAAATCAAGCACGATTATGTTAGAATAAATATGAGTCCAACAAATTGTACTCCTCACGAGCAGCACTTTGAAAGTAGATTTGAGCTTATTTTCACCGAACAGTAATGCATGATGAATTTCTTTTATTCAGTACAAAAATCCTGAAGTCCAGTTTCTTTTCACTTTCCAGATCCATAACTAGGAATTTGAAAATCTATAGTAAGTGGCAGAAACTGTATCCAGTTGACAAAATATTCCCTCAGTTGGGATATCAGGGTACAGAGAAAGAGGACAAATAGGCTGAGAAAAGAACCCACCTCGATCCATTATCTCCTATTTTAACTAATTATTCTTGCTACCTCATTACTAAACAATTTTGTTTTAATATTGGATTCTTATAGTTTTCTAAATCTAGATCCCTGGGACAAATTCTAAAATCTTCAAAACTACAAGAAAATACTTTTTGTTGGGGTAAAGAAGAAATCTTGGGACCTCCCTTTCTGGGGAGAATTATGTACATGTGTTTGCATGCACATATAAAGAAGATGAGATGGAAGGAACCTTAAGATGCTGTGTTAGTGGTATAATATGGTGAACAAAGATGGCATTTAGGCCCTCATAATTAAAAGTAAAATGGATATGGAAGTGATTTCAAATGGTCCCTGAGTTTAATCAGGTAGGATTTCACTGACTTTTGGATGTAGTTGTTTGGTGGAGGGTAGATAAGGGGAAATGGTTTGATTAGTAAATAGAAGTTCAAGATTTCAGAGTGAAAGGAACCACAGCAACTGTCTAGTCCAACCCATATCCAAACCTGAAACACACCCAACACGTGCTTACACCATCTTTAATGTCAAGACTTCTATTTAGGTCTGAATAATCTCAGGTTTCCATTATGTGTTATATTTTTGTTGCATTGAGGCCTTCAATGATCATATTTAATATTTATTATTTTCTACATTTGTTTATAATTATTTATGCTCTAAGTCATGGTCAATTTTAGTAAAAGTTCCTTTGCCCCTGCCATACTCCAAACCAGGAATGAAATCCTCACCACTGCCAGTTAGAATCCCTTGACTCTTTTAAGACTCACTTGAAGCATCACCTTCACAAAACCTTTCCAGATCTTCCACAAGTGCTACCCTTTATCCCTAAACTACCTTGCATATATTCTATATGTATTTATATGTGTATGCCTTATTTTTCCCAATAGTAAAGCCCTTTAAAAAAGGATGTAGTTCTTGGCACATAATAGTTTCTCAATTGTGGCTCTGCTTCTATGCTCCAATCTCACCCTACTCAACATCCAAGATCAAGCTCTTTGGAAACCCAGTTGTGATGAATGGTGCTACTCTCTTGTTCTAAATGACACATTCTGTCCTTAATTCTGGTCCTCTAATTCCTCTAATAGTTGTCTATCGATGGACTGTAGCAAAGTTTATATATGTGTGTGTATGTGTATATGTATATGTATATACAAATATTTATATATTTTAATATTTAGTATAAATCCTTAATATCCTTATTTAGATTGGTCTAAATCTGAAAGTGACAAATTGGAGAAACCTAAATCATTTATTCACCTTATTCCTCCTATAATGTAGTTGGTAGTTCCTTTAATTAAATTATATAACATATGGTACCTATAATTTTAATACTGATATTATTTTTATTATCTATGGCATTTTTGTTTGAATACATCCAATGAAGAAGAATCCATTGCCTCTTTAGTTAGCTTATTACACTTTCGACTAGACCTAATGGATATGACCTTTTTCCTTACATTGCAACCTAAATTTCCTTCTTTACAACTTCTATTCATTGCTCCTCACCTGGCTTTTTAGGGTCATGTAGAATTAGCATACAACCTTTTCAAAGTGACTGTCTTTCAAGAATTTTAAGACTGTTAGCCTTTTTCCCTAAGTCTTCTCTTCTTCAATCCAAACATCCTTCAACCAATATGGCATTATGTTAAAACCCTTCATCATTCTGTGATTATCAATGTCCTTCTTGTACTGCCTAGAGTTTTACGCAATACCGCAGATGTGTTCTGAGAAGGGTAGAACATGGTAGAACTATCACCTCCCTCTTCCTGGAAGCCATGCCTCTTAACACAACTGAAGAGTACATTCATTTTGTTGACTGCCACATCCCACTATTGAGCTTTCAGTCCACTAAAAGCCCATGTTGTTTTTCACAGTCTTCCAGCATAGAGAAGTGTAAAGGGGCTTGAGCAGATCAGGGAAACCCACCAATCTCAGTTGGAATGAAATATTTTAGATTCAGTTTATCAATAAATAATTATCGAACATCTACAATGTATACCAGATTGTGTTAGAATCTATGGATTATTTTTTTAAATGTAAGACAATGTTAGTATCTTTAAGGTTTTTTAAATCCCTTTTATTAACTCTTTTCCTTCCTAGTCTACTCCCTGTGAAGAATTTTTTAAAGAGAAAAAATGTAAGAGGATTGCAAATCCTGTTAAACACCCCACTCTCTTTTAGTTTGTTTCTGAGTCCAGAACTAAACTACATCTCTGTACACAAAGAATAAAACTGGGTTTTGGTGATCCTGGAGAAGAACTAAACACTATAGACTTGACAGGATTGTCCAACTAAGAGGACAAGCTGAATAACAAATTGTTCTGCTACCTCACTTGCTTGGCATGGAGGCATAGAAGACAAAAGCCATAATGAAAGCTTAAAGGGAAAAATAATGCAATATATTTTCAGGAAATGGCAAAGAACATGCAGAGTTTATTTATGAAACTAAAATACAGGTAATTTAAATCTAAATGTGAGTAGGAAGACACTTCTTTACAAACAAGCAACATTGCAGAGCTCTAAGGGTCATAAATAACTTGACAAATTTAGAGCTAATGGTAAAACTCAGTGTATAAATAAAGAGCATGTAAATTGGAATATTTGCTGATAGTTTTCAATCCATTATTGTTACTGTTGCACCTCTAGCTTCTCAAAAGGTGTTAAAAGGTTTTGCAAACGTTTTTTCTTCCTGTTAACAATAAAGTATATCTATCCAGTAGATTCTGCAGGCAGGAAACAGCTTGGTAGAATGTTGAAAATGCTGCAAGCTTTCTAAAATTTGATTCATAATAATTAGACATATTTATATATTGCTATAATGTTTGTGAAGCACTTTACATAGTTTGGTTCTCAGATGTATGAGCTATTTTTCTCCATTTAATAGGTTTTTAAACTTTTGTTTATTTTTTAGTTTACATCATTCATTTCCATGAGATTTTGATTGGCTAATTTTCTCCCGATCTTTCCCCTACCCACCACCCCAAAACAGCAATCACACTGTATACCCCCTCCCCCAATCAGCTCTCTCCTGTATCCTCCCTCATCACCACTCTGACTTTCTGGTAGGGCAAGATGGATCTCCCTACCCCAGTACCTGTATATTTCTCTCCTTCCTATTTCACCCCCCACTTGTTCTATTCTCTACTTTGTCCCTGTGCCTTTACAAAAGTGTGTGCTTCTAACAACCCCCCTCAATCTGCTCTCTCTTCCATGATCCCCCCTCTTATCCCTATCACCCCTACTCTCCTGAAGGCCAAGATACCCAATTTAGAGTATATGTCATTCCTTCCCTAAGCCAACTTCAATGAGAGTGAGGTTGGCCCATTCCTTTTTTCCTTCCTGTTCTTCCCCTTCATTGTAATAATTATCCCTTGCCTCTTCTACATGAGAGGATTAATCCCATTCTGTCTCGCCACATCTCCACTCAGACTATTCCTCTCCCACCTCTCAATTTCACCTTTTAAAATACTATCCCATCCTATTCAATTGATCCTGTGCCCTCTGTCTATGTACACATATATACACACACTCACATATGTATTCCTATGCATATATACCCTCCTATATAGACAGATGTGTGTGTGTACACATGTATGCATATATATGCTTTTATATTCCCTTCAACTATCCTCATACTGAGAAATGTTTCATAAGTTATAAATATCATTTTTCCATGTTGGCAGGTAAATAGTTCAACTTTGATAAGTTCCTTATGAATTCTTTTCCATGTTTACCTTCTCATGCTTTTTATATTTGAATGTCAAATTTTTATTCAGTTCTGGTTTTTCTTCAAGAAAGATTGGAAGTCATCCACCTCATTGAATGACCATATTTTCACCTGGAATGTTATACTCAATTTTTCTGGGTAGTTGATTCTTAGTTTTCATCCTAGCTCTCTTGATCTCCAGAATATCATATTCCAGGTCCTTCTGTCCATTAATATAGAAGCTGCTAGGTCCTGGGTTACCCTGATTTTATTTCCACAGTATTCAAGTTGTTTCTTCTTGGCAGCTTGTAATATTTTCTCCTTGATCTGGATTCTCTGGAACCTGACTATACAGTTCCTAGGAGTTTTCTTTTGGGGATCTTTTTCAAGAGGTGATTGGTGAATTCTTTCAAGTTCTATTTTGCCCTCTGGTTCTAAAATATCAGCGCAATTTTTCTTGAGAATTTCTTGAAGGATGCTTTCTAGGTTCTTTTTTTTGATCATGGCTTTCAAGTAGTCCAATAATTATTAAATTGTCTCTCCTGGATCTATTTTCCAGGTCAGTGGTTTTTTCAAGGAGATATTTCACATTTTTCTATTTTTTTCATTTGTTTGGATCTGTTTAAAAGTATCTTGATTTCTCATAAGGTCATTTGCTTCCATTTGCTCTGCTCTAATTCTGAAGGAATGATTCTCTTCAGAAAGTTTTTGAGATTCTTTTTCCATCTGGCAAATTTGACTTTTTAAGGCATTCTTCTCATCGTTGGCTTTTTGGGCCTCTTTTACCATTTAAGTTAATCTATTTTAAGGTGTTATTTTCTTCAGTCAGTTTGTTGGCTCTCTTTTCATGATTTTCTTGCATCATTCTCATTTCTCTTCCCAATTTTTCCTTCACTTCTCTTATTTGGTTTTCAAAGTCCTTCTTAAGCTCCTCTATGGCTTGTAACCAGTCTACATTTTTATTGGAAGCTTTTGGTGTGGGATTTCTGATTGTGGTGTCTTCCTCCCGTTCCATGCTTTGATCCTTTTTGTCCCCCCAAAAGGAATCTAAAGTTGGATTGCTGGGCTTGCTTTGCTTCCTTTGCTCCCTCATGTTGCCGGTCAAATACTTGACTTTTAGTTTCAGTAGAACTCTGCTTTCAGAGGGGAGAGCTCTGTCCCAAATCTCTTGGGGTTTTGCAGCTGCTGGAGCTATTAGGAGGCCACCATTTCTGCAGTCCCCACCAGCTTTGACTCACTGAAAATGCACCTCAGGACCACCACCCAAGACCATGATTTGATCCAGGCAGCTCAAGGCAAGAACACTTAGCCTCTGTTTGATGGCTTGGCCCCCCTGCAATCTGCAGGTCAGGAGTTTCTGAAGCAGCCACGTGGAGGTGGCTGCATTACCTCTGCTTCAGACTGTTTCTAGCCCTAGGGCAGTTGGCTGGACCTTCTCCCCCAAATTTATCTGAGTTCAACTGACCTTTCACTTAGTTCTCGTTTCTTATGGGTTGGTAGTTCTGGAAAACACCACAGCTGCTGGTGATTCGTGCTCCAACCACGGCTTGTTCTTGCGGCCCTTGGGCTCCAGCCACAGGTTTATGCGATGCTGGTCTGGGCTCCCAGAGGGCTGCAATGAACCCCTTCCCATTTGCCTGCCAGGCTGCCTTCAGCAGGTGCCTTGTTTCTCTATCATTTTATGAGTTATGGAGCTCTAAGATTTATTTAGAGTCATATTTTAGTATTTGAGGTGTTCATTGGGGAGATCTGCAGAGTTTTGCTGCTTCTACCAGTATGAAGGTTCTCTGTTCTGGTGTCATAAGGAAGAAGTGATTTGTGGTTATTTGGGGAATTTTTGGTTTTTTTCTTAGAAGAAAGTACCTTTCCCAGTCAAATTTCATTCCATTTGCTTTTGAATATACTATGTTCCCACCATAGCTGTTCCGATTTAACCCTGCCCACTACTGTATATTTATGCAAACTATCCCTGTAATTTTGGAATGTATTCCTATTTTGCCTAACCTATTGAAGCTCCCCTTTTCCTTCAGTGTCCAGTTGAGGTGTGAACTCCCCCAGAAAGCTTTCCCTGATTCTCCCAGAACAAAGTATTCCCTCATTTTCCAAATGGTCCTGAATGTTTCTTCTAGAACAACAATTCTTAACTAGGAGTCCTCTGTCCCTCAAGACATTACACAGACTGATTTCAGGGATCCTGCAGACTTGGAAGGGGAAAAATTACACCTTTATTTTTACTGACCTCTAACTCAAATTGAATACCTTTCTCAATTATGAATGTAGGCAACAAATATTATTGTGAGAAAAGATCCATCAGCTTCACCAGATACAAAAGGGGTCCATCATACACATGTATGTGCACACCCTCACAACACATACACACAACCCCCAAAAAGTAAATAGGGAGTCATAAAGAGTTTCTAACCCTAAGTAAGATGGAGATTCCTAAATGGATACTCATGAGGAAATAGAGCTTTAAACCTGAAGAAACTAGTTAGAAGAACATGATTCTACAGTTTTCCCAAGAGTTTTGAACCTTGTGCAAGGAATGTCCTGAAAAGTAGAGTTTGTTCTAGTAAGGTCTTCCATCAAGAAAGAAAAAAGGGGGGGAAGAGGAAATATTTTCTTTTCAGTAACTGCATGTGTTAAGACATTTTCCTTTTCAAAAGAGCTGGCTCAGAAAAGGGCAATGGACTTTAAGCTAAAAGAGCAATGACAGAACCTTTCTAAACTTCTAGAAAGAAAAGATAGCACCCTACTTGAGATCACTGGGGGAGATCAGAAGCTGGAATCAAAGAGGGTCTCCATAATTTGAAGCACAGTGGATCTGTACTTGGCACTCTCCAGCAGTGATCTTGGGACCAGTAGAGCAACAGGAAGCAGCAGCAACAGGAGACCAGACCAGATCAGCTCTAAGATGAGAATACAGGTCTGGCAGAGACTGCACATCTGGCACCCCTAGCCCTCCCATCTCCCAGGCTAAAAACCTTTGCATTCCTTTGAAATCTTCTTTCTCCTTAAATCAGTGAATCTAATCTGTTACTAATATTTCATCATTTTCTCCTTTGAAAAGAAGCTCTTGGCTCCTTTTCCTTTCCTTTCTATCCCATGGCTACTCCCATAGACCAGGCTTCCATCACCTCACACTTAGACTACTATGACACCCTCTTCATGGATTTCCATGATTCTGATCTTTCCATTATGTGTCATCACTATCAGATTAAGACACTGCTTTCATCATGTCACTAATTATCCTATGGTCATTTCTTATGGCCTAATATTGGAAATTCAAACTTCTCTGCTCATATTTCAAGATTTTCATAATCTGACCCTAAACTATATCACTTAATTTTATAACTCGTTTTAACTAGTCCTGATGTACTCATTTCTTTAGCTATACCACCAAATGTGTTTGGTTCGTTCTTTTGATCCTATAATTCAGAGCAAGCTAGATGGTGCAGTGAATAGAGTGATGAACCTAGTCAGAAAAACCTAACTTCAGCCCAGCCTCAGACACTTAATTGTGTGACTCCAGGAAAACCATTTAACATCTCTCTGCCTGTTTCCTTCTCTATAAACTAGGGCAATAATAACACTTATTTCTTGGGGTTATTGTAAGGATCAAATGAGGTAATGTTTGTAAATTGCAAACCTTAAAGCATTATGTAAATGCTAGCTACTATTATGCAATCACCACTTTTTCAATCTGGTAAAACCTAGGAAACTTGTCTCACTTTTTTTTAAATGCAGGGGGAAAAGTTCACATAAGCTTACCATAGAGACCACTTATATCAAAACACAGTTATCAAAATATTTTTAAAAATTAGATTACAGACCCCAGGTAAAGCACATCCTCCACAAGCTCCTTGAGGTCAGATGCTACACCATAACTTTCTTTGTATCCCCACAGTATATTGAATTTGGAGTTGGAAAGAACCTTAGACTTTAACTAATCCATCCCCCTCATTTTACAGAAAAGGGAATGAAGGCCCAAAGAGGACTTACCCAAGATCACATATATAGTGAGTAGGAAAGTAAGGATTCAAGCCCAGCCTTGTATTTTGCCATTCTCATTGTAGTCTTTGACATTTTTTATTGAATTGAATAAAAAAGTCCAGGTCCTCAACATTTATTACGTTCTTAAAATTCCCTGAGTCCTAAAATCTTCAGTCAGTTGTGAGCTTTCTCTGTGGGTGGTTCAATTTTTTTAAGATATGTTTTACCCAGAAGAAAATTGGGACCTTTTGAAATGTCTGCCTTTTCTTTCTGAAGGATAGCTCACATTTCTGAGAGATACAGAGCCCTTATCCTCTTTTCAGCTGTGAATGAATTGATTCATTAATATTTCATATTATTTCTAAGCTTCCAAATGACCGGACATCAAAGACTCCATCCTCCATGTCTCTATGATATTCACCACTTAGCAGGAACTTGTTTGATATCACATAGCTGCATTGATTGAGTCACTCAGCTACTTTGGTTTTCCTTCCAAAATGTGTCATAGATGGGGACTTTAAGAAAATATTCTAGGGTTCTCTCTCTTCTCGTCAGCTAGCAATGTCATCTTAAAGCTTTCTATCCTGCTGACTTCAGTTATAATCTATAGCAGGGATCTCATAACCAGCCCACTGGCCCTATCTAACTGCTAGCCCACTCCACCAAGTGATAATTCCATATCTCTCATTGCTGAATCCTTCTCTCTACTCATACAACTTATATCCATTGTAAGTGCTTTTAATAAATGCTTATTGATTGATTCAGGACTTTATCATCTTTCTGAAATAGCCTCTTAATCGATATCCCTACTTCCAGGCTCTTACTTCTCAAACCTATTTTTCATATTAACTGCTAACTTGATATTCCTAAAATACAGCTGACTATGAATGAATGGAGGTAAGGGAAAATACTTCTTAAGTACTTACTCCCTGGCAGACATTTTTCTAATCTCTGGGATACAAATACAAAAATCAAAGCAACTCCTTCCTAGATCCTTCCTAGATGAGTGCAGTCTCCTTCAAACACGAAATTGGAATTAGAGACCATTTGTCAGGATGTCAAGTAAGAACACCCTGTAACCTTATTGTTGGTATCTTCTCCCCCCATTGGCTACCCAGGAAACCTGTGTATGACCAAAGGCCCAAACATATATCCTTCAGTTTTCTCTGACTAGAAACTTTGACATTCCCAGGGACTCTTCCTGTTCCTCAATTTTATGTATCTAATCTGTCACCAAAATCTTCACATTTCTTTCTATGAAATCTTGCTTGCATTTCACCTTTACCCTTTATTTCCACTACTGCTTGCATGGATCAGGTTCCCATTGGGTTACACCTAGATTATTCCAACATCCTCTTAAATGTTTTCTTTAACTCTGATCTTATCTCTCCTTTTTGTATTGTCATTGTCAGGTCAAAATGCTGCTGTGATCATATCACTCAAGACCCTATGATGATTTTTAATGCCCTGACAGAAGAAATTCACACTTCTCTGTCAAGCATTCAAGGTCCATTTAAGAATCTGTAAAGCCAAGCACAAGCAGCTCTCCAGAAGACTGCTGCTGCTTTGAATAGCTTTAAGGTTCTGATCACATAGTATAGTGAACTCTATTTATTCAGCAGTAAACTAAAGTAAAACATTCACAGAAACCAAAGTACAGCATTTGCAATGATATAACATAACAACTTATCACTAAAGTGGCCACATAGTTTTAAACAAAAGATATTCAGTAAATCCTTAACTCAATCATCCTTAAGGAGCAAGCTTCCTTAAAGGATACAATGCAAAGGTCTCCCAGCCCTAGGTCACATTGCCTTAATCTCTCAGTCAAAAATCTTCTTTCTTCTTGGTTGGAGACTAGCTTCCAATCACCCTTAACTGAATCATCCTTAAGGGCTGCAAAGTACAAAGTACTTCTCCCACCTCTAGGCCACAGTAAATCATGATCTTCTCAGTCAGCACTAAGTACCCAAGAGAGATCTTTTCATCTTGCCTCCCTGGCTTCCAAATTCCATGGTTCCTCTTCCATGGATCCAGCTCTCGCTTGAATTCACCCAACTGTCACCTGGATTCACAGGGGGGCAACTCTCACCTCTTTGTCTAGCTCCTCATCCATTTCCATGAAATATTGAAGCTCACAGTGTCTAGTTCCCCTCAAGTACTTCACAGTTTCTGTTTCTGGGAAGACAAAGCTCAACAGAGCCAAAACAACATTGCCAGCACCACCATCAATTCACTATCTGCCTGTGAAATCAACACATACCCACAAACAAGGTCTGAGAAATCAACATAGACCCACAAACAAGGTCTGAGAAATCAATACAAATCATCGGTATAATCCCAGGACCTCTGAAACCCTCCTCCAGGACTTCTGTAAACAGACAACAAGAAAATCCTCTTTCTGGGCTTATGAACCAGCAGTAATGTCCCAGGGCTTCTGTACGAAGTACTACAAACACAAAGCAACACAGACAGAACCAACAAACAGAACGCTGGCTACCATAGGGGTTCTCCTTTGTTCTGCTCAGTCCCAGCTGTGATTGAGCTTTTTATCTGTCATTAGCTCCTTCCTGTTCCACCCACCTCTTACATCCTTCCTGTTCCTGTCTTTGGCAAACCCCTCCCACTGTGGGATTCACAGGTTCTGTTTCTTAACAAAGACTTGATATAATCATGACAAGGCTCAAAGACACTTGAACTGAAATAAGGTGCTAAGTATTCATTTTCTTGTCATTACAGAATCTGAACTCATCCTATATATTTCAAATTTATATATTCCTCTGGGAAACCACACAGTGTAATGGATAGAAAGCTAGAATCAGGTTCAAGTCAAACCTACGACACATATTAACTGTATGACTCTGGACAGGACATTTAATATTTCACCATTCTGGGTAACTCACTAAGACTAAAATGCAGAGGAACTGCCAACCTGCATTGGTAGAAGGAGTTTGCTCATCTGGAATTCCCTATATATTGGGATGAAATAGAGGAATGAAATTGCAAGTTCAGATATAAAGATGAAAAAAAAATCACAGTTCCCACCTCCAAGAGGTTACAATCTAATTGAGATTAAACAAATATAGGAATCATAAGGATAAAGACAGAATATGAGAAGTGCAAAGGAGAAATCAAGAAGAAAATCTATGAGAAATTTGAGGAGGGATACATTGCTTTCAATGGGAGTAGCAAGAATTAAAAAGAGATTCATGGACAAGGCAGCACCTGAGTAGGAGCTTCAAGGAAGGGAGATATTTGAAGAAGAAATATTTATGGCTTGAGTGGGCTGAATCCAGTCCAAATACAGGGGACATAGTATGCAAATATACAGAAACAGGTGAGGGTAAAACAAAAAGGGTTGGTGGGAAGGTGGCTCCATGATGTATGTGAGAGAGAAGATAGAAATGTATGAGAGTGTGCTCTCCAAGCTGGAGTGCGAGGCTCAGTGCCAGTGCTACCATATGCCACTGCCCAGGCTAGGAAAAAAAGCTATGGAGTAACTAGGGCTGAAACTAGGTTTACCTAGAGTAATGGCAGGAAAACTGTGGCATCTCTGTTTGATAAGAACTACAATAATGAAACTCCTGTCCCTACCTCTTACCATTCTCTGACTCCCATGCTTTTCCAGCGTGTCTCATTCTGTGTCTCTTTATATACTGCTAACTTTCCGCATTTGTTTTGCAATCTTTTTCTCAAAATCATTTCCCCTGAAATAATGGTGTGTGTGTGTGTGTGTGTGTGTGTGTGTCCTTGGTAAAAAATCAAAGCAGCTAAGAGGGACTATACTTATTCAATCACAAACACATTCACACACATACATATTTACAAAGAAATCCTTTTACGATCATTGGAATTGCCAACTTGGGGATCAAAACAAATCAGAGATTTTATTGATAAATGTTATCATAATTCTTCCAAAACAGATAAAAGATCAAACAAATTGACCATCCTACGATTGCTTTGGCAAAGAAAAATGAATCAATAATGTTCTGGGGGAAGGAAACTTGGAAAGGTAAAGTTTTATATCGAAATTGATTGAGTTAGTGGGCCTCGGGCAGCTTTCCTTATCTTGTTCCATTCATTTGATAAGGTCAAGGAACCCCCCTATCTCTTTGGCATAGAATGGATGGTGGTAATTCTTGAAGGGAGTTGAAAAAGACTATGAGCATGAGCATGGGGGACTGACAGAAAGGAGTAGCTACTTTTCTTCTTCAAACAACTACTACCAACTTCCCCTCCAGACATGTACTATTGATGAAGGCATTTGTTGATGTGAAATAATTTCTCCCTCATGCTCTGAATATCAAAGGGAAGAGATTCAATGAAGTATGGATAAATGGTGAGAGTAACTGACTCTCTAAAGTTAGCCCAATCTAAATTAGGTCATCTAAATTAGTGCATGAATAGATTAGCACTATTCCCATTGTTCCTACCTACTACCTAATGAAGCCACAGCCAAAGGAATGAACTTGCTGAAATAAGTAGGAAAAAAGACCCTGTTGAGCTTTATTCTAGTCTGATATAGTGAAGAGACATGAGAAGTGAGAACAAGTGAAGGATCCCTGGCACTTGTATAAATGTACATTATAAAATATACATAAAAACAAATCAAAAGTGAATAAAAGATCAAATAAGTAATATTTTAAAAATTTGTGTCATAAATGGCACAACATTTTTGATCTCAGTAAAATATTACTACTACTATTGCATAAAGAACAGTATAATTATATATGCCTTATAATTTTTTTGTGTTTTTCTAATACTTTGTGACACAATGAGCCAAAGCTATTGTTCTAAGTTCAGTTTATTCCAATATTTGACTTCAATAATTGTCATAGAAAAAACTATGCCTACTAAATTATGATGTTAATCTTTCAACCTATCAATTCCACATACCAATCAAGAAAATATTTTGTTGAAGTTGAATAGAAATTTTGATCTTTCCTAAAGAACATATGGGAGATGAGGAAGAAGTAGGGGATGATTTATGGAGGTTAGGTGCCAAATTCCAATGGAAGATAACTATTCCAGGTTGGGGGAATAGGGCAGACAGATCAAATGTGAAGAACCTCTGGGAAGGTTGTGATTTACTGGTGGTAAATGGCCTATTTCATTTGCTTCAAAGTTGTCCAATGTGTTTGTATTGTCATTGTCAGGTCAAAATGCTGCTGTGATCGTATCACTCAAGACCCTATGATGATTTCTAATGCCCTGACAGAAGAAATTCACACTTCTCTGTCAAGCATTCAAGGTCCATTTAAGAATCTGTAAAGTGTCATCAGCAGGAAGAGGAAGTTAGGAGAGGCAGGATAAATAGAAACCACAAAAATCTATGTTAATATGTTGAATTTGAGGTGCTAGAGTAATGTTTAGAAGATATATCTAGTCTGCCTATGAAAATACAGAAAGCTGTAAGGAAAAGTTGGAGGTGAAGATATAGACTTGTGAGTCATCTGCATAGAGGCCATAATTGAATCCTGAATAGGAAATAAGAATGTCAAGGGAGAGCATAAGGGGAAAATACAAATGCCAAGGATCAAGCCTTGGGGGCCACTCATATGTAAGGAATAGTAAGAGAATAGGGGGATCAATAAAGAAGATTCACAATAGGTAAGAGAAGAGCTTAGTACCACAAGAGAACAGTACCAATTAACTTAAGAGAGGAGGGAATATAAAGAATGAGAAAACAATGTGAAGTGTTGTTGGAGTGGCATTAAGGTAGGTGAGGACTAAACCAAGGCTGTGAATCACCTTAGAAAGAATGGTTCCAACATGGTAATAGAGATGTAAACCAGAAAGCAAAGCAGGTGGTAAATAAAGATTGTGCAGTAAATCACTTCTTCTGGAAGTTCAGCAGTGAGAGGAGAGAAAGCTTGAGAGACTAATAATAACAGCTAAGACTTATATAAGAAGTTAAAGTTTTCAAAATGCTTTGCATACATTTTCACAACCCTAGGAGGTAGGAGCTATTATTATCCCAATTTTATAAATGAGGAAACTGACTCAAAGGGAGGCTAAATTACTGGGCTAGTGTCACACAGATAAATAGTCTGAGGCAAAGATGTGAACTCTGGTCTTCCTGATTTCAAGCCCAGTGTTCTATCCATCACACTACCTTTCAGTGGAGAGAAGCAAAGTCAAGAGAGGATTCTTCATTTCTTAGATTCTCAGTTTTCATTTCCTTCCCAAGAAAGTTTTCCTACTTTTTTCTATTCCTGTAATTTATCACTTACATTTTAGGGATAACCAAAAATAATTCCCAACTAAAATGCTAGTAGCCAGTTCTCAAAGTGATGATTCTCTCTTAAACGAATTAGTCTGGTCTTTGATTTGAGAGATGCCCAGTCCATCATTTGAGGCTTTCTAACCTCATCCTTCCAGAGCTTACACTTTACTGGAATAATTTTTTGAGAGTCCAGGACTGCCACCAGGTGACAATAAGATGTAGAGGAAAGAGGAGAAAGAAATGTAATAACAGCTTATAATGTAACCCAAAATGTTAACCTATGCTTTTAATGAGCCTATGCCTCTAACTTAGAATGTAAAACCTAGAAGGGACCTTGGAGAACCCAGTGGTCCCAACATCAAATTTTACACTGATTTTTAAGTTTATAACATTTAGCTATTTGTACTACTAGCCTAAACATTATTACTACTAATAATAATAACTAGCCCTTATAAAGCCCTTTAAGGTTTGCAGAGTGATTTACATGTAACCTCATTTGAGCTTCACAACAACCCTGTGAGTTAGGCGCTATGATCATCCCCATTTACAGATATGAAAATTGATATTGAGAGAGCCCACAGACTAAAAATCTATAGAGTAAGTCTATTCAGGAAAGATGGGAAACTCTCAAGAACCAATTTCTGAAAAAGCAAAGGCAAATTATTCCCATGGAGAGGAAAAGCAAGTGTTGCCTTAAAAGACTGCATGAGGGGCAGGGAGGAGAGGGTGGATAAAGAACTGTCCTCTAAAAATTATGTCATGAATTCTAAAATGCTGCATTGAGGTTGGTGAAGGAACCTAAAGGCTTTCATTTGTACAAAAGGAAACAAAACAAACTTTATAAATGTGACAGAAGGGGAGGCTAAGTGGTGCAGTGGATAGAGCACTGGTCCTAGAGTCAGGAGGACCTGAGTTCAACTCCGGCCTCAGACACTTAACACTTACTAGCTGTGTGACTTTGGGCAAGTGCTTAACTCCAACTGCCCTGAAAAAGCAAAACTAAATAAATGAATGTGATAGAGGATGTATGGTTAGAGAGAAATAAAACTAATGTCATTTTAGGCTATATTAAGAGAAGCACAACTCCCAGGGATAAGGAGACAATAATCCTGTACTCTATCCTAGTCAGCCTATATCTATAGAGTATTGTGTTCAGCTTTCCATGACTCACTTGAGAAAGGACATTGATAAGCTAAAAAAGGATCCAGAGAAGAACAACCAAAATGGTGAAGGACTTTGAGTTTATTACCACATGAGGATTTGTTGAAGGAAATGGAGAGATTTTTCTGGGAGAAGATGAGACTTGGGGGAACATTATAGTTGCTTTCAAGTACTTAAAAAAGGCTTAACAGTTTTACTTGGCCACAGAGCACAGAGCATCACTAAAAATCTTGGAGAAACCTCCTCCACCTCCTTCCCTCTGCCTCATAGAATCCATCTGCTTTTTTTTCAATACACAGCTGAAATAAAACCAGATGAGGCCTTTCCTGATCCACTCAACTGCTAGTAATCTTTTTCTTAAACTACTCAATATTTAACTACTTTGTATTAATTTGTATTTATTTTCTTTATATTTATTCTGTACATTAAAAACATATGTACTTATTGCTTCTATTAGAATAATAGCTTCTTGTGAGTAGAGGTTATTTCTTTTTATTTTGGTAACTTAACAGCTTTGTTGCTTTTCTTTAAATTGAATTTTTTTAACTTTTGTTTATTTTTAGTTTACATCATTCATTTCCACAAGATTTTGAATTACAAATTTTCTCCCTGTCTTTCCCCTACCCACCACCTCAAAACAGCAGTCCCACTCTATATTCCTTCTCCCAATCTGCTCTCTCTTATATCCATCGCCCCTCTGAATTTTTGGTAGGGCAAGATGGATCTCCCTACCCCAGTACCTGTATATCTTATTTCCCAGTTGCATGTTAATAACAATAATGAATATATATATATGTATTTATACATATATACATAGACATAGACA
>CM053595.1:194533756-194562869 GCA_028646575.1 Pseudocheirus occidentalis | reverse complement strand
TGTCCTTGAGAAATAAGACAGTTTCAATAGATTACTGTGATGGTGACAACCCTGGCATTATAAATGCAAAGACTTCTGAGAGGGCTAAAATTTGTATCAGCAACAGTGATGTTAGGTCTGTATCCTAAAGAAATAAAAAAAATGAAGAGAAAAACATATGCATATACATATACATGCAATTGAGTGTGTATATTATATATATATGTATATATATGTATATACATACATACAAAAATATTTATCACAGTTCTTTTTGTGGTGGCAAAGAAGATTTTGAGCCCCATTTGTTTGAGGGGGAAAAGATGGGGTGCTTGTGTCCAAGCCCCCACCATAAGATATTGTTTTATGTATTTGTTTTCTGTTATCCCTGTTATATTGTTGCAAAGTTCTGTTGGCACCAGTTACTCCACCAGTTACCCCTAAACTCTTATTAATCTATGTAAGGAAATGCATTGTTAATGGATTTTTGCTATGTAAGGGACATGAAAGATCTGGGGTCCAAATGTAATGTTAATGAGAATTTGAAGATCTTCCTTGTACTTTAATAAGCCTAAGGGAATTTGGAGATTCCCTCCTTTGGAAATAAATTCTACCCCCAATAGACTGAATGCAATCATATGGAGCTTGTGGTGGGAGGAGTTTGCTGAAGGGTGGAGCAGAGTCACAGGAAACTGAGAGTCAGAGACAGATAGATGGTTGGGAGGACAGCATGCTTCCCAGGGAGACAGATGGGCTTGTGAGTAAATATTGGTCTTATATTGGGTGATAGGAAGGCTAAAGTATGGTGTGTCTCTCTGCTACGTTGTGGTGCATTAACTTCTATGTTAATATGATGGAATTGGCTTACTGGTTTTGGATTCTGTTTTCTGTTGTCTGAATAAATGTTTTCCTTCTGTCTTCTCTATGGAGAATCTTATATTTTGCAATTGAGTGCCATGCAGGTATATTTATAGTGTTTGTGGGCTCTGTGAATTTTGCATTGGCACTACAGCCCATCAATTAGGGAATGACTGAACAAGTTGTGGCACATGTGACAAAACACTATTATGGTATAAGAAAAGGCAAACAGGATGATTTCAGAAAAAATTGGGAATACTTACATGAACTGATGCAAAGTAAAATGAACAGAACCAGGAGAACATCTTACATACTAACAGCAATATTATAATGATGATCAACTGTGAAAGACTTCATTACTCTTATCCAAGATAATTCCTAAGGACTCATGATAAAAAATGCTATCTACCTCTAGAAAAAGAGCTGATGAATTCTGAGTGCACATTGAGGTATACTTTTTTCACTTTCTTTATTTTCTTTGTTTTTTTTTTAAAACATGGCTAATATGGAATATTTTACATGACTTTAAAATATATTCAGGGGTATCACATTGTTTACCTTCTCAATGGGTGGGGGGAGCTAGAAGGAGGGAGATGATTTATAATTCAAATTATTTTTTTAAAAGTAAGTTAAAAATAAATAAACAATGGAACAAAATAGCTATCCTTTAAATACCTACATTAATATTATCATGAGCAAGTAAATCAATGGGACAATCATAATCACCAAGGGATCACCATAACCACCTGCCTCTTAAGCTTAACAAAATAATTATTGAAGACAGAATTTTACCCATGAAACAATTTTTCAGAGTTTTGAGCAAATTAAAAAAAAAACACAGTCTTATTTAAAATGGTACCAGGAAGAGTGTCTGCCTAATCCTAATCCTAAATCCAATATGTAACCTGTTCATAAAATTGGATCCATTTCTGGTCTACCTTGTATTTTATTAAACCTGAATTTGAGAGGACAGTTCCTGGCTTCTCTTGCCAATAGATAGTGACTCAGTTTTACTGTCTGTGAAATGGACCCATAAATAGTTACCTTTGACGCAATAGGCACTCCATAAATACTTGCTAATTGTTGAACAGATTGCAGAAAAGAGTAAATTAAAAAAAATGAATTCCGCAGGAAAAACTTGATGATAGAAACAAAATGTCTTTAAATTGAAAGTGTACATATGTTTTCTTTACTTCCACAATGACCTTGAAAATGCAGAATCCTAGTTGGGACTCTATGTGCCTTGTGCTGAGTCCAGTGCCTTACAGGCACTCCATAAATAGAGCACTTTCCTTGGCATAGACAAGGGAAAAAACAATCTTTTTACAGAGACCCAAAATAAAAATGTCTGGCCTAGAGCACAATATGTTACTTTTGTTGCCAATAAGGTATTTTAATAGCTCACAGTTCTCTAAGGTTTTCCTTTTCTTATTAGTTACCTTTACTGGACACTTTACTTGAAGTAAAGCGTGTTTCTGTATGTGCATCAATGAGCTCAAGGTTTCTGTGAAAATGTCCACCAAATAATAAGCCTCCAGAAGGACCCTGGTTATGTCAGTTTTGTCACTTTATTCCTTTCACCTGCCCAGACTGTGGCCCCTCTATGCCTCGGCTGGTACGTTAGCACGGTTGTTCCTAACTGGTGTACTCTTGCTATAACGGCACACAAAACCACAAGCACTGTCACATTTAATTTTCATTTCACTCCCAAGATACGTAGTGTGACTATACCAGCATAACAAAGACACAATCATACTTTCTGTAGACTTCATAAATTTTGCGTATATATGCATATATGTATGTATGCATGTATGTGTCTCTGTAAATGTTTTTCAAAAGGACACATATATTATAGTGATTAGTAAAATAAGACTTCATTTTAAAGTGATACTGAAATCAGAGAAGTCTTCTATTTTCTCCCACCCTTTCCCATATTTGAAAAGAAATGGTAGAATTTTATGATATATGTTGTCTTTTCTCCTCCACCATTTCCAACCCATCCTTTCCAGACTGAATTTTCCCTTGTGGCAAATAAAACCAATTAAGCAAAGATCACCAACTGAGAGATCATAAATGACAATTTATACGCTATTTTGTCCTTGGAGTCCCCCATTTTCTGGGAAGGGTGTGTTTCATTATCTCTTTTTTCAATTCCTGCATCTGTTTTTCCAATATTAGGAGTTTAAGTGATCTGTTCAGTTACATTGTTGTAGTCATTACGTATATGATTTTCTTGGGGCTAATTATTTCACTGCCATTTCATGAACATCTTTCTCTAAATTTCTCATATGCATAATTTCTTACTACACAGTAAAATTATATTAAACATTTCTCATTTGATGGTCAATCTTAGCCAGTCCATAGAAATAACTGTTAAGATAATAACTGTTAATAACCTACAGTCACCATAAGAAGACATTGGGGTAGTCAACAAACTTAAAAAGCAGCCCTTCATGTGGCTCTATATAAATATTAATCCCCTAAGAGCTGAGTCATATTTATGATTATCACAGGGCCGTCAGAAACCCACAAAGTTAAAATAGTCCACATTTGCCTTCAGATGAAACTTCATTTCTTCCACAAAAGTCCTACTTTTATATATCTCAATCAAAAGAGATTCTCAATCGTCTCACAATAGTATGTTTACCAAATAAATACATCATCTGGAACCTGATTCTTTTCCCATTGAATCTAGCCATAATTCTTCCTATTAAATACATAGATCTCCTTTAATCATTCTCCAGTGTAAAAGAACAGCAGATGTAATTAATTCAATAATCATTTATTAAGTGACCAGTATATACCAGACAAATGGAGACCTGGGAAAGGCCTTAATTTAAAAAAGACCAAGGTCTCTCACTGCACCCAGGGCCATCACCCATCGTCCTGACCTATGTCTTGCCACTGGACACAGATGGCTCTGGAGGAGGGAGTGAGGTTGCCTCACTTAAATATAGTTCACTTGCAAGTCAAAACATCTCCTCCCTAAAGTCATTGGTCCTCTTTGAGAAGGAAGGATGAATAACAACACTATGAACCAGGCACTGTGATGTCCCTGGGGGGATATAAATAAAAAAACAAAAACAAAAAACCCCTCTGCTCTGAAGGTGCTTACATGCTGATTGGGAGAAGGAAGAGATAAATGAATCCAGTAATATGAAATAGGTAAGGGAATAGAAAAATATTAACAAAGTAAATATGAAATAATTTGAGAGTGGATGGAAGAGAACCCTAATTACTAGGGGAATCAGACATTTACTAGCTGAGTTACCTTGGGCAAGTCACTTAATTGTTTTTTGCCTCAGTTTTCTCAACTGTAAAATGAAGATAATATCATTTACCTCCCAGGGTTATTATGAGGATCAGATATTTGTAAAGCATTTAGCACATTACCCAGCACATAGTAGGATCTAGACAATTTGCTAGTTATTATATTATTATTATTATTATCATTGTAAACAAGATCAGTTTGGCTGGACCATAGAATGTAGGAAGGGGGATAGTGCACAATGAGTTTGGAAAGATAACTTGGGTGCAGGTTAGAAGGCACTTTAAAAACTAAGCAAAGTTTATATTTGATCCTAAAGGCAATAAGGAAGGCACTGGAGTTTACTGAGTAGGGGAAAGACAAGGTGTGAAGAATGGACTGGAATGGGGAGAGACTTGAGATAGAGAAACATAATAAGGGACAGGTCTGTGTGAATAATAATAATAATAAATAATAATAATATACTTCAAGGTTTGTGAAGACTATCTTCCTAATAACCCTTGGAAATAGGACAGATGGAAAAAATGAGGCAGGTAGAAAGAAGGTAGAGAGGTTAAATGAATTGCCCAGGGTGAGACAGCAAGTGTCTGCAACAGAATTTGGACTCAAGTCACCCTGACTCCAGACCCAGCACTTTATCCATTGTATCACCTCACTACTTGTAAAGTAGGTAGGATCTTGTTCTCATGCAATATTTGGAGTCTTTTATACTTTTCAAATAAAGAAAGAAATGGCAAACCACTGCAGTATCTTTGCCAAGAAAGCCCCAAAAAGGATCATGTAGGATCAGATGTAACTGAAAACAACCTAACAGCAAGACCGAGGATACTTTTCAAAACACATTCCTAAACACGGCTCTTTCATTTTGTTTTCCACAAAAACTTTTCTAGGGAGGTAGGTAAGGTATTATCATCATAAGATGGATGAGAAAACCTGAACATGAGGGAATTAAATGATTTGCTCTAGGGGTCACACAGGGGTGTGAGAGGCCAAGCTGAGACTAAAACAGTTGTCTTCTGTTCTAGTACTCTTTCTTTCAGAACATATTACTCTAGAACCCTGGATTGAATACAATCAAAGAATTTGGGGTGGAAAAGAGGGATCAGAGCCATGTTGTACAATACAAAACAGAAAAAAAAAATCCCCACACCAGCACACCTGACAACCTTTTCTTGAGGATTGCAACTTTCCAAGGCAATTCATCTCACATATGGACAGATATAATTATTCAGATATTTTCCTTATTTTAAGCCTACTTTTGCCTCTTTCTAATTTCCATCTGCTATTCCTAATTCTTCCCCCTGTGGTCAAATATAATAAACCCAAGATTCTTCATTTCCCTTCTCCAAGCATTTTCACTGGCTGTCCCACACACCTCAAATACTCTTCCTCCTCATCTCCACCTCCTGGCTTCCTTAAAGTATCAGTTAAAACCCTACATTTTCCAAGAGACATTTCCTGATTGCTTTAAAAGAGAGTGTTTTTTCTCTTCATTGTTTGAATTAATCTCATGTATAGTTTGATTGTATGTAGTTGCTTACATACTGTCTCTTCCATTAGACCAAAAGCTCCTTGAGAGTAGGAACTGTCTTTTACCTTTCTTCATATTCCCAGCATGTAGTATGATGCTTGGCACACAGATGGTTAATGAATGTTTATTGACTGACTTTTCTTCTTTAGGAAGTGTAAAGAAATTCCTTAAGTAACTTGAGAGGATTAGAAGTCCTTGGACATTGAATGAAGGCAAGTAACAACAACAACAGAAATCTAATTGATCAGAAATCTAATTGAGTGAAAAAATCCGTGATGCCTCTTGGGCCCATATAAAAAATCAAGGTACCCTGGTCCAAGAAGAGTTAACTTTTGCAATCCAGAAGCTATGGAGAAAGAAAGCATTTCCTGAGTTTAGGCTTTTTTTCCCCTCACGTCTTGGAGAGGAGAATGAGGTCCCTTCTCCCTCTCCACCTTTTGGTAATAGCTTCTTGCTGCAGAAGCACATGGACTTGTCCTCATGCCCTTTTCTCCTCCCACTCACTGGCACAAGTGAACAGGAGAGACTTGGAGTTTAAAGCAAAGGAGCTGAACTACATTACTATTAAACCTATTTTCACATTAGTCATATTATTTAAAAGAATTAGGATGAATAGGAGTAGAAAGAAAAACAAAACAAAAAAAAAGAGAATAGACTGCTTTGCTTTGCATTCAGACTCTGTAGTTCTTTTTCTGGATGTGGATGACATTTTCCATCATGAGTCCTTTGGAATTGTTTTAGGCCCTTGCATTGCTGAGAAGGGCTAAGTCTATCAAAGTCAAGCCTTGTGCACTGTGGCTGTTACTGTGTGCAATGTTCTCCTGATTCTGCTCACTTCATTCAGCATCAGTTCATATAAGTCTTTCCTGGTTTTTCCGAAGTTCACCTGATCATCATTTCGTATAGCACAATAGTATTCCATTACATTCATATACCACAACTTGTTCCATTGATGGGAAAATCACTTTCTTATTCCTAGAATATTTTTTCTCTTAATTTTACATCAAATTCTTCAAGCATAAATGAATTCCCATAAGGAATGAAAAATAATCATTTAGTGCTATGTGCCAAGTGCTATGCTATGTACTGGGAACACCTTTTTAATGCAGTGAATGGGGTACAAGGGAGAGAAAATATATTTCTGTTAATTAAATAAAATGAATTAAAAATATGAAAGTAAAATAGTTGCTGTCTTCATATAATTTAGGTTCTAATAGTGAAGAAAGTACTTTTTTGACAGTGAAGTTACCAAACAGATGTCAAGACCTGGCAGTCTTTAAAGGATACTGGAGGGTTTATTAACAAGGGATCTGTAAACTTGTTTGTTTTAAAATATTTTCACAAATATTATTAACATATTTGATTTATAATCTTGTTTTATTTAATGCATTTAAAAACATAATTCCGAGAAGAAATCTTTAATCTTTACCAAATTGTTAAAGGGACCTACCTATAACACACAGAAAAAGGTTAAGAAGCCCTGACAGGGAATATGACAATATCTGGGAGTCCTGAATGCTCTGAAATTCACATATAGAAACTGAACAAGTGACTCTTCAAACTTCATTCTCTAACATCACACCTATTCCTGATGCTTTAAGGGCAAAGTCACATCAAGTTTCTATATTTGAAGTCCCAAGATTCCTATAGTTGGTTAGCATCTCATCTCTATATAGGTCCTATTTGAGTGGAATCCAGCTGTCCCCACTCCTTCAGAGAAAATAAGCATAATCAGCAACATCCACATGAAATTAGTGGGCATGTTAGTTGTTGGAAATTGGAAACCACAGCTGTATTTGTTCTGTATGTAACATTCCCAGTCCTGGAGCTCCCAGCCTTCGCTGTCTGTCTTGATTAGTGAGTGTACCATGTGTTCCACTCCATCTAGCCAGTTGCAGCCATATTTCATATTCCATGCTTGACACGCTGTTTTTTTTTAAATCATACTACTACTTCTTCCTGATACATCTATACCCTTGAGATCACTTGATTTTGACAGTTGTCAGCTAGCCAGTCTTCCCTTATATCTGTTTTTTAGCTCCAGAACAGTAATTAAATGAATACTGACGTTTCTAATCAAAAGGGTCCATCAATCAACTTGACATGTCAACAATCAAACTGATTATAGTTCCATTCACCATCATTGTGATTTTCCAAACCAAAATCTCTCTCTTTGGCCACTATTTCCTTTTGCATATTGTCTCCTCCATGGTAGTGTAGGTTCCATGATGTCAGATACTATTTTGCATATGCATTTGCATAACCAGTGTTTAGTATGGGCATGCCACATAATTTTTCATTAATTCAATTAATGTAAGATGATCAGGAGTTCTGGCAACTGAAAACCATTTTGGACAAATTTAGCTTTCCATTCATAGGTTGGAAAGAATTTTTACAGATGAGGAAACTAATATGTGGAAAACTCAAGCAATTCCCTCAAGGTTACACAGATAACAAGCAGCAAAGACAGGATTTGAATCCAGGTCCTCTGACTTCACACTCAGTTTTTCAACTAAATCAACCACTTTTCAAAAATTGTTTATTCTATTTATAGAACATTCAGGTTATTCTCTTCTTTTTACTCCTTGGCCAAACATTTCTTATGCTCTTCATTGCTAATTAATAATTTTTACTAGAGAGTTAAAGGGAAAATACAGAAAGAAAAAATTCCATTTTGGTTAGTAATCAATTTGAGACAAATGACTAGAATAAAAGTTTTGGGGCATTCTATGTTATAAGAGAAATCATTTGTCATTGTTCATTCACGTACACCTCTTCGTGTTTTCATTTTTTTATATAAGGCATGTGGGGTTAAGTAATTTGCCCAGGGTCACATAGCTAGTTAAGTGTCAAGTGTCTGAGGCCATATTTGAATTCAGGCCATCCTGACTCCAGGTCTAGTTCTCTATCCACAGTGCCACCTGGCTGTCTCAACGCCTGCCTTGTTGTGACCACAAAGACCATAGAATGCCAGATTTTTCTATCCCTTACTATCCTTCAAAGCCTGACCAAGCTCATGTTCATTGCTTCCACGATACTAACTATCCATCTGCTCTCCTCTTTTCCTTGTGCCTTCCACTTTTTCCAACATCAGAGTCTTTTCTAATGAGTCTTGTTTTCTCATTTTGTGGTCAAAGCATGTAAGTTTCAGTATAGGAAGGGTATTGAATCTACAGTAAATGACCAGTTCTTTCCTACCACAAAAAAGTTGCTCTAGATATTTGTGCACTTATGGGCCCTTTTTCTTTCTTTTATTCTTTGGAGGTAGGGACCCAGTAATGGTATTTCTGCATTAAAAAGAATGATTTAGTAATTTGGAGGACATAGTTCTCAATTGCATTCCAGAATGGCTGTCAGTTCACAGATTTTCCAACAGGAAAGAAGGGAAAGTACCTATGCAAGGTGCTTTACAAATATCTCATTTGTTTCTCACAATAAGTCTGGGAGGTAGATGTTATTATTCCCATTTTACAGTTGAGGCAGTTGAGAGAAAAAGAGGTTAAATGACTTGCTCAGAATCACACAGCCAGTAAATGCCTGGGGCCAGATTTGAGCTTAGGTTTTCTTGATTCCAGGTCCAAATGCTCTATCTATTGCACTATATGGATGCCTTTAGAGTCCATTCATTTAGCTATATATTAATTTCTATCCTCCCCAACTAATGTACAATGAAATGAACAGTAGCAGAAGAACAATTTATATTATAATAACAATACTGCAAAAATGTACAACTTCAAAAGACTGAAAAGCAGTGATTAATTACAATGATCCACCATGAATCTAGGACTAATGGTAAAATGCTATCCATCCTTTGACAAAGCGTTGATAGACTCAGGGTGC
The DNA here is from genome assembly GCA_028646575.1 of Pseudocheirus occidentalis. Taxonomy (NCBI): domain Eukaryota; kingdom Metazoa; phylum Chordata; class Mammalia; order Diprotodontia; family Pseudocheiridae; genus Pseudocheirus; species Pseudocheirus occidentalis. Next base: position 194,553,393 of record CM053595.1, on the reverse strand, counting down.
TGATTGAAACATTTATTTTTTTAGACATGGTCATTGTGGGAATTCATTTTTTAAAATATGCTATTTGTTACAAAGGTTTTCTTTTCTTTTCAATATTAAGGGTGAGAGAATATGATAAATGGGAAGGAAAGAAAATAGATTTTTATTCATTGAAAAAAATTAATTAAAATAAGGGCAACTGGTTATAATGCACATCTGCAGGGGAAAAGGAATACTTTCCATGTACTGATAGAGAAAATATACAGAATAAGACATGCATTTTTAGAAATGAACGAGGGAATCTGTTTTGCTTGTTTATTAATATTTGATACAAGGTTTTTGTGTTTTTTTCTAATGAAAGTGAAAAATAAATGCTTGTTAATTGAAAAAATAATGTTTAAGTTAAAACAAAGCTAGTATGAAAGATTAGATTTAGCTTTATAAAGAAATCAATCCTCTTTGAGCCTCATAAAATGGGAAATCCTAATATTTTGTACTCCACTTCCCAAGATTTTTGAAAGGATAAAGCAAGAGGTGACATACTTTGTAATTGCAAAAGATCCCGTCAAATCCCCCCCACCCTTGCCAATTCTTTTCTCCATTTAAGTAGATGGCTAAAGGTTTAGTACAATGTGTTAATTCTACCATAACACCTTTTCATCTGACCTGCCACTGAAGCTTCTATGTGTTTTGTCTTTTTCTAAGCTTTTCTATTTTTATCCCCAATACTCAGCACAATGCTTTTTACATAGCAAGCACTTAATAAATACTTTATCATTCATTTATTTTTAAAATGAGGAGGAAGTTAGCTAATAGACTAGAAAATTTACCACATGAGAGATGAGGACTTATTTACATTGCCCCCCTTTTTGTGTTACCTTGGGCAAATCACTTGACTTCCCTGGGCCTTGGTTTCCTTTCAGCTCTCAAATTATGCAATTCTATAGTTTTGCCACATTTGAAATGGTACCCTACGCTCATACACACACACACACACACGTACATAAATGAAATCCTGAGATATTTCAGGTAGTTACATCTCGGTGGTAGCTAGATATCAGTTAACCACTCATTGTATAGCATAATCAGGCTAGTTTTTGCAAATACATTAAGCAAAGACTGGATCAGGATAGCATTAATTAGTAGGGAGACAGTAGCGCTAATAGCAACCAGTGAGTTCTAGGCTAGGCCTGGCTACATTTTCTGTGATGCTTTGACATCATTTTCACGTTCTAGTTTCTTTATTACAATCACCAGTATTGGCCTGTGTACCACATAAGAGATGGCAAACAAGTAATCATTGTAAAGAGTCTGTTTTCCCCAATGGCAAGCTATAAAGTCGTCTGATAAGGGGATCTTGTTTGGCACTGGCCTTGGTCCTGAAAATGAATTCTGTTTGATGTCAACTAATTCAATTCATCAATTAAACCCAAACAGTGCAGGCAAGTGTGGAGCAAAAATACATGAGAGAAATTAGAAGCATTAGGCTTCTAATAGTGCTCTACAAAAAAGAATATTGCCTTCCTGTAGCAAAGGTACCCTTACTTAAAGAAAAAGAGGCTGAGTTAAATCATAGTAAAGGCAAAGAGCATTGGGTTTGGAATCATTAGTCATGGGTTCAAATCCTGACTCTGCCACTTAATATCTGTGATATTGGAGGTAAGTTGTTTAACTTTATATATATATACATATATATATATACACACATATATAAACATACTATATATTATATAAATATATATTTAACTTTATATACATATATATATATATATATACATATGTGTGTATTAGTTTCCTCATCTATAGAATTGGGTGATTGGATATTATTTGTAAGGTATCTTTTAGAGGTAGCTAAATGGTTCAGTGGAAAGAGTGAATGGCTTGAAGTCAAGAAGATTTGATTTTAATTTTTTTTCTCAGATATTCACCCCATATATAATCCTGTGTAAATCACGCAACATGTTTCTCAGCCACAGTTTCGCCATATGGGAAATGGGGTTACCTATCTAACAGGGTTATTACAAGGATTAAATGAGATAATATACATGAAAAGACTTAGAAATGCTATCTCTAAGGTAACTTTTGGTTTTCAATCTATGATCTCTTTGACATTATGTTTTTGTTGAAGCAATTTGCCAACTCTATCCACTCATTACTCTCTCCTTAAAATGTGACTTTGACATATCTGTATTCAGATATTGTCTTCATATTCTGACCATGATGACTTACCTTTCCTGATTCTGTTGAAAATTTCTTATTAACGCATCCCAATTTCTTCAATGTACTTACCTACTAGGCACATGCCATCTTTGGTGTTGATGTGGCTTGTCTTCTTCTGGGTTCTGTCCCTGAACTACCCTCTAGCTTAGACAAATTCTATATGTCCCTCAAACCCTTGTTTACCACCCCTCCCCCAGCTTTCTCTGTTTCAATGGCTGGCCTGCAAATCTTGCTAGCTAATCTCCACCTATCCCTGACCTTTTACACCTGACTTTTCACCCTTGACTTCACCAGGTGATTTCTTGTAGCATTACCTCAGTTGAACCCCCCCAGATAGCATTTTCTCAGAGCAGAGAGGAAATGGAAAATGTGGAAAGTGGAAATGATTTTTTAAAGGAAGAAAACTCATCAATTCACTGTTGCTTTAATTTTTGGTGATTTCAAGTAGGAGTTCTAACACGCAGCAGGTGCTGTTTGACATTTTCATCTCCAATGCCGCAAAGAGATTAGCACTTGTGGGTATTGATTTAAACTAGGATTTATACTGTGGCTGTCATTTTTATGGAAAGCACAATAAAAGAGATTAGAAAGAAATTGCCAAGCTGCCCAGTGCTAATCAATTGTACAGTGCTTTGACTAGGAATTTGCAATTTTACCAAGAAGAAAGTTAACACCCGGGATAAGCAACAGGAAATGAGAATTCACATCAGGGTTTCATGACCAGGTAAAATCAAACCAAATAATAACATGCTGGTTACAATTTGGCATTGTTCTTTCCTCTCTCCCTGGGAAATTCCCTACATCTGTAAAATCGAGGATTAATGTGCAAAGCCCCTGCTAAAGGATAAAAGGCACCACAGTGGTTTGGAATAAGCCATGAGTTTGATGTCAGAGGACCTATTGCTCTGCCTTATTGCCTAGGTCACATCAGGCAAGCCACCAGCTTTCTAGAGCTCAATTTCTTCATCCGTAGAATGAAAAGATTGGATTAGATGATTTCTAAGGCTTCTTCTAGCTCTAAACCTATGGTTTCACAGTGGAAGAAAACTGAGAATCCTTTGAGGATTGCAGCCAGCTTGACGTTAGACACTACAAAAATAAAACAGTTCCAAGAGTATTCATAGATGAAAATGGAAGGAGTACAATAAACAGACATGAAATGGAACAAATTTGTTCCTACTTCCATAGCAATCAATTTAGGCGAGGCCTTTGATTTCATTGGAATAGTTAGTTCCCAGCTGGGGAACTCCTATTAATGCAGACCAGCATCTGCTCTGCAAGTTAAAGTCTTACTTTCCTGGGGCACTGAAAGGTTAAATGCCTTACCCAGGAGCATATAGTCAGTATGTGCCAGTGGCAGGACTTGAACCCAGGTCTTTCTGAGTGCCAGGTAAGGTCTCTAATCATTATGTAATGTTATCTGTGACATAATTCACACTTGATGGGAATGTAGAAATTTGAATGTAGAAAAATACCATATTTAGACTCTTTATGTAAAGGAAGTAAAAAGTACACATACTGGCATATAATAAGATGAAGTTAGGAAGAACAGCTACACTTGATAAAATACATATAGAAGAAATCGGAACTGGTGACAGTAGAATTGTAAGGTGCTCCAGCATCAGTTTTCATTGGTTTAAGAAAGGGAAGGATGTCAAAAGAATGGACAAGATTATAGCTAGCATTACTGAAGAAGTGACTGACACATATTTATACTTTCCTCATTCCCATAAAATTTTTTGAGTAATCTATATGAATATCAAGGGTATCCTTGAGGAAAATGATAACGTAACAGTTGGGACTTCACAGATAATTTTCTATAGCTGGCCACACCTTTCTAGTAATTCAGTTGGCCAAAAGGTTCAAAGAATGGGACGTTTTTCTGTATTTATTGCTTATTAATTAAAATATACATGTTACTTAGTGGAGTAAAACCTCAGTCTATCAACAAAGATAATTTACATGCAAGAAGTAGTATAAATTACATTACAAGGGACATGAGTGATCAGAAGAGATGGGCAATAGGGAGAGGCTAAGAGATGAATAGCCTGTTTGTTGTACTTGTATCCATGAAATATTTAACACTTAGAAGGAGTTTCAGGTTTCAAAAAACATAAAAAACATTCTAACCATTATGTTTGCTCATAAACACTTAGAGAGTATTGAGTTGTTGTTGTTTTAATCTCTGGAAGTGTATAAAAGGAAGCTGAATGACCAGGTTATAAAAGTCCCTGTGACCTGTGAGAATACTAAGTAGGTCATTTCCAACTCAGTTACCTGAAAACTTGGGGAATTTAATTTAATTTAGCAATACATTTCACTTGTGGGGCTCAAGTGCTTTAATTTATGTAAATTTAAAAAAGTATCACTATGTACAAATAAAGTTTGGGATGCCTTAGTGCAATGGAAAGAGGGATGAACTCAGCAGCAGAAGAACTGGGCTCAAATTTCAACTTCCACACTTACTAACTGGATCACTGTGAACAAGGCATGCTACCCCTGAGAGCCTCAGTTTCCTCATTTGCAAAATCTGGACAATAATGCCTATAGGACCCACTTTACAGTGGATTCCAATGAGATAATGCATGAAAATAGGTTGCCAACCTTAGAATACTACATGAAATCATGATTATATCATCATAATTACCATCATCATCCTCATCATCCTCATCATTATTACCTGGGTTCAGATCCTCTCTCTGATGGAGTGTGACCCTGGATAAGTCACTTAACATCTTAGGGCTCTAGAGAATTTTCTAAGACTCTGAATGCCAGCTTATATTGATGAAGGGATTTCCTCATCCGGGAGTTTCTTGTGCCAATGAAATCACAGGCCCAGTCCCTATCTTAATTATTCATAATACTACAAATACTGCTGTTCACCACTCCAAAGTTCCTACCCACATATAATCCCTATTATCTAATTCACATCTTGCTATAACGTTGGCTCATTTCCTCTCATCCTAAATCTCATGACACTTTATCACCTTTACCCTGTGCAACTCCAGCAACAAATTCTGGGAGTTGGCATTGAGTTCATTGGGATAAAGACAAATGCAGTGCTTTTCAGAGCAAAAGGAAAAGTCATTAAGGGAACAGAGGGCTCAGCTCCAGTGGGGTGATTAAGTGTCTGCTCCTATAGGTAGAGATAATTATGGTCTAAAATATGTGAAAGGGGCAGAGAGCTCAGAGGTCAGCAAACCACCATATTTAATAAATTACTTAGGTGTACAGTTAAATATACTTGGATAACATCAATGAAGAGAACGAAGGGTCAAGCACAACCTGGCCTCACAGAGTTATTGTGAGCATCACATTGGTTAATATCACATAAAGGGCTTTGTAAACTTTAGAGCACTTCACACATACTTGCTTCAACTATTATTTGTCAAGACAGATTATGGAGAACAAGATGAGAAGCTGACAGAATGGAAAACACAAAGAAAAGTTCTGTCTAGCCTAGTTATCTGAACATAGGTAGTTGATTAATATGGTAAGTTGAATTAATCACCTACATTTTACAGAGCTGAGCATTATAGGTAATTATACAAACAAAGGAAAAGATAGGAGCAAAAGCAGCTGGAATATTGCTAGGGATATTTTAAGTCAGGTAGACCATAGCAAAGGCCCATCTCAGGAAGGAGATTAGAATTTTCAAAGATTGGGTCTTCCTATCTATATAAATTCTATGACCTTGCAATCCTTTCCACTTTCTTTCGGTCCAGTAACTAAATTTCCCTATTCTCCTTAGCTCCTATACTGATTTCTTGCTCCATTTTGAATTCAGAGAAAAGTCTGATTCAACAACCTATTCATCATGCAGTAATAAATATAAACATTTCTATGCCTTGCATTCATGATTGATTTCTCCCCAGAATTAAACTGTAAAATGAACCTAGGACCCCAAGGGAATGAGAAAATCCAAAATATGTATTACTCTCTTTAAAAAAAAACACAATAGTGGTGAGCTGATTTAGAGGTAGTAGATAGATTTTACTGTGGAAGTTAGATGGCACAATGGATACAGCATTGGTTCTGGAGTCAAGAAGATCCATTTTTGTGAGTTCAAATCTAGCCTCCGACACTTACTAGGTGAATGACTCTGGGTAAGTCACTTAACCCTGTTTGCTTAAGTTCCTCAGCTGTAAAATGAGCTGGAGAAGGAAACAGCAAACCACTCTAGTGTCTTTGCCTCCTTCCAAAAAAAAAAAACAAACCAAAAACAAAAACATCCCACAAAATGGGGTCACAAAGAGATTGACATGACTGAAAAATTATTCAATAACATACTCGTACCTGATTGAGTTCAGGGTAATGTATAGAAAGTTAGCCTCAGAATTAGGGAGATGAGTTCAAATCTTACTTCAGATGTGCTAAATGACCCTAGGAAAATACTTAACCTCAAAAGGCCTCAGTTCTCCCTTCTATAAAATGGGCATAATAATAGTAATTAATAATAATAGTAATGAAAACCTCAGGGTTGTCATGGCGATATAAATGAGTCAATATTTGTAAAGTTCTTTGAAAACCCTGAAGTGCTATATAAATGTTTGGCAATTATTATTATTAAAGTCCCAGAAAATTTCTTGACATATATGTACTATCACTGCTATAGGAGAAGATATTAAAAAGTCAAATCTGTCTGGAACTTCAAACAAAATGTAGGTTCCCCTTACACTTTTCTGTGATACATTATAAGGATGGGATTTACATAGGAAGCTCCCCGGGAGACAACTCTCTCTCTGTCAATGCAGATCAACACCTTCTTTGCTATTTGTGGCCTAGGAGACTGCGAAGTTATGTAACTTACCCAGGGTCACAGAGCTAGGATGTCAGAGGCGGAGTTGAATTCACATCTTCTTGACTTTAAGGCTATTCCATGTTATCTCTCATACATCATGAGAAAGAGCTTATACACTGTTAGGCTGCCAGGAATTGGGTTTCCACTGCCATCTCTCACCTCTGCTCTAACCCGGGTTCTATGAACTCCTAAGGGATCTGTGAAAAGACTTCAGGCAGCTTGTGAACATGAATGAGAAAAAATTGAACTGTTTTCTCCAAACTTTGGTTTCCTTGGTAATACAATGTATTTTATCTCATGCATTTTAAAACATTATTCTGAGAAGGGATGCATAGTTTTCATTATGACAAAAAAAAGCCCGTTAGATTCCAGTTCTCATTTTACATATGAGGAAATTAAGGCACAGAGAGGTTAATGGATTTGTCCAAAGTCACGCAGGTAAGTGGTGGCTGAGGTAGAATTCTAACTTGACATTTTTTATTCCAAATCTATTGAAGTCACACAGTACCTCTTTTTGTATATATTGTATCTCCTCTTGGATTAGAGCTCTCCAAGGTAAGATGTATGAAGAAAATATGAGAGCTGACTTGTAGCTGCTACTGCCTCTGCTCCTCTCTTTCTCCCTGCATGGGTTCAGGGTGGGCTGAGCTAGATTATCCATCACTCCCTCCTGTTCATCCCCAGGCAGGCAGGCAGATGGGCTGACAGATATTTCTAGTGAGACTCCCATATGTCCCTTCTTTCATCTCCTGACTCCTCCACTCCCATCACAGTAGCAACACACACCTGGTTTGGGCTCCTTGCTGCCAACTTAGATTCCTTTCTTCCCCCATTTCCAGGAGAACATGGAAAGTAAATGACAGATTGGGAGGAGGGACAGCAATGAAGGCCTGATAGGAGACAAGAGCTGGTTCAGAAGTGGTATCATCTGCTAACAAAGGTGAGAAATAGAAGGGACTGCTGCCATTGATGGGCTTGGGGATCACCCTCTCTCAGAGCTACCACCCAGTTCATCAACACTCATGCCCATTCCCCATTCCCATGGGGTTGATTTGTAGCACATTAGGAAGGCCATCAAGTACTAGGCAAATGGGCCTCCTCAGGCATCTTGTCATCTGCTTTGCTGATACTTTTTCCCTCACCTGGAGCAAGCAATATCCAGATCTGTAACCTGCCATTTTCCTTTCTCTAACACTAGGAAAGAAAGAATATAAACTAGTTGAATTTCAATTAAAAAATAAAATTTCAAATAATTAGTGAATTGGCCTGAAACTTTTGTACAGTGATTTAGTAAGAGGAATCAATGATGCACTTCTTACTTTTGGAGAGATCCTTATATTTGTACAGCAATTTTTCTTCACTGATGGCCAATAATAAAATTTTTAAAACCAACTAAATATGGAAATAAGATGAACTGAGATCCAAACTTTTGAATTTCTATATTACAAATTAAACCAAGAATTAAAAAAATAATGAGTCCTATTCGATCACATTGCTATCACTAAAAACACTATGATTTTTAAAAAGGCTTTTATGTAGTAGTACTAAATAAAATGAAAATTATCAGAGTGAATAGGGCACAAGATTTTGAGTCAGGGAGACCTTGCTCAAATCCCACTTCAGACATTTATAATCTCTGTGACTTCAAGAAAGCCACTGAACCTACCTGTGCCTCATCCTCATCATCTGTTAAATAACAGGACTCTCTCCAATAGATTCCAAGGTTCCTTCTAGCTCTAAATCTATAATCCTATGATCATTTTTTAAAAATTTATTTTGCAAATGTTCTCTAATTTATATATTACTACAATAGTACAAGTGAATAATTTATAACTAAATTATGTTGTTGCTGTTCAGTTGTTTTGGTAGTGTCCTACTCTTTGTGAGTAGGTTTGGTGTTTTCTTAGTAAAGATACTGGACTGGTTTGCCATTTCATTCTCCAGTTCATCTTACAGATGAAGAAAGTGAGGCAAAAAGGATTAAGTGACTTGCCCAAGATCACACAGTTACTAAATGTCTGAGGTCAGATTTGTACTCAGGTCTGAGACTCCAGGTCTGGTGTTCTATCCAGTGCACCACCTAGCTGTCCCCTTATAAGTAAATAAATACCCTTAAACTGGGGGAGGGGAAGTGCTAATTTTTTTGTTGATATAGGTTTGCAATTTTAAAAAGTTTGGAGGCCATCATATTAGTCTGTGAATTCCATAAAGGGTAGGGACCACTTAGCTACTGCCATAGTCAAAGAAACTACAATTAAAATGGATCTTATAGGTGATTTTGTTCAGAGGTGTCAAGCATGTAGCCCTTCACCTGCAACACTCCTGAATGCAGCTGAACCAGCCATAGTAAATGGGAAATATTAAAAAAAATAAAATACAATAGAACGCAGTTAATATGTGATTTTTCTAAATCAATATGTGGCCCATAAAACATCTAATCTAAAACCTTCCCTTTACTTATGGGGACACCAATGCCTCTCTTTATCTTTGGACATCCCACAGTTCCATAGCACAATATCATGTCTCCAGTACATGCTGAAAAATGAATATCTTCATTTGATTCATGAAACAAACATATCCAGAATACACTCAGTTGTATTTGGCACAAAGTGTTCATACTCACAACAATTCTATTGGCACTGATGTTGCAAGGGCACAAATGACAAAAGGTTTTCTCCTCCTTGTACGTGTTGTGTTCTAATTTTGTCTTTTCCTTTATCTTTCCCTGGGGAACAATAAACTCCTGTGTGTAATGGAAAAACCTGAGGAATTGAAGCTTCCACATCACATTGGGCTTTTAATACATCCAAACCAAACAAATGTATTTTGAAGTGCCAATTTGCTGGTAATAGATTCCTTATTACTTTCTCTGTGTATAATGCCACCAAATCAAGGACCAAGTTAACTGAGGGAGGTTTTCAGACTTCAATAGTTTAGTAAAAGTAAAAATGTACCATATGCTACTTCATCAGCTAAGTCAGTAGCATCAACAGAGTCTGATGGAAGAAAATTGGGTTGGGAGTCGGGAAATGTCATTTCTGGATCCAGCCTCAGTAGTACAACTTTGTGTGGAATTTTGAGCAAGTACCTGCATAACCACTCAATCAACCACTTATTCAACAAATATTTACTGGAAACTTACCATGTAGTCATAATTATGCAAATGTGTCAGGGGCAGAAAAACAAGGAAAACATAATATTGGTTGTTACCATTTTAAAAAATGAAAAGACAAAATACACGTAAGAAAAGATTATTGTAGGATCATAGATGTGGAGTTAGAAGGGACCTTAAAGGTAATCTACTCTAATCTTCTAATTTTATAGATGAATAAACTAGACCCTACAGGGCCCAGTGAATGCTAGAATTGAAGTTCAGAAAGACACAGATTAAAATCCTGTTTAGGACACATATTGTCTGGGTGTCTCTGGGCCCTAAACTGGAGGTGGGGAGAGGGAAGGGTGAGGAGGAGATGGTCTACAAACTACAGTCCAAGGAAGGGCTAAATTCAGGCCACAGTCTGTTGTTGTATAGCCACAAGGTTTCCTTCAGGCCAAAACCATTCTTAGCTTGCTGGCCCTCAGGCTATAGTTTGCCATCCTTGGATCATTGTCCCGAGCAACTGTTTTAGGTTGCAAGCTGCAGAACAGTTGTTTATCTGCATTGATAGAGGGAATTCCCTCTCTGGGAGTTGTCTGTGTTGATGAACTCAAGTCTAGATCACAAGAACTAGATGGCCTCTGAAGTCCCACCCAGCTCTAGAGCTTTGTTCTTATGATTTATTTGTGTGAAATAACGCATATGTTAAGTTTCTTGCATGTTTCTTGTTCAGTTTTTTTGGTCCTATCTGACTCTTCATCACCCCATTTAGGGTTTTCTTGACAAAGATACTGGAGTGACTTCTCATTTCTTTCTCTAGCTAATTTAGCAGATGAGAAAACTGAGGCAAATAGAGTTAAATGACTTTCTCAGGGTCACACAGCTAGTGTTTGAGGCCAAATTTGAACTCAGGTCTTCCTGATTCCTGCCCCAGTGCTCCATCCACTGTGCCACTTACCTGCCCAACATAATGCTTAGCACATAAATAACACATATCTGTTGGAAAAAGAATAGTCCACATATATCTGGACCATTCAACACACACATATGTGTACATTTATACATCTATCTATCTATCATCTATCTATCTATCTATCTATCTATCTATCTATCTATCTATCTATCTATCTATCTATCTATCCATCCATCCATCCATCCATCCAATCTATCTATCATCTATCTATCTATCTATCTATCTATCTATCTATCTATCTATCTATCTACACAAATGCACACACAAACATACATACATTTGTATTAAAGGTCATCTAGTCCAATGTATGTATGTACATGTATGTATGTATATATACATATATGTGTGTATGCATGCATGTGTTTATAGCCAACATATGGAGTGCCTTATAAACAAATAGATTCATACATATAGAGCTAGAAGAGACCTCAAAGGCCATTTATTCCAACACCTTCATTTCACAAATGGGAACCAGGAGTTAAAGGAATATAAGCCCAGGGCCACACAGGTAGTATACATCAGAATTAGGATTTGAACCCACACCTTCAGACTCCAGAACCAATGTTCTAGTGTTCTTTCTGTTGTATCATGTTGTTTTCATATATTCCTGAAAAATTGCCTGCAAATGTGTTTTTATTTAAATGCACTAACAGAGTTGCCTAGAGAAGTACTGTGGTATAATGCTAGAGTCAGGCCCAGAGTGCAAGTTCAAGTGTGGCCCACACATATTACCTGTGTGACTCTGGAAAATTTACTTCTCACCCTGTTCCCCTTCCTTCTCATGTAACAGCTTTGCTTGTCCTCACAAGGTATTCTGCCTTTTGATAGGGACTAGCCTTAATATATAAGAGATAAGGTGGCTTTTCCATAGGAATGTAAGCTTCAGTAAAATGGGTAGACAGAAAAAGATATTCAGTTTGGTGGGGGAGGGATTCCGGGAGTCTCTCAAATCACAGCAGCTTGACAAAGACCTTCAATGCCTTTATGTGCAGAGACCCGCTCAGTAACACAAATTGTATGACTTCTTTGTGCTTTGCTTCAATAGCTTTTTAAAGTAGAAGAGGACAAAGAAATAGTTCCATTAGAGGGAGTATGCTGTTTTTTAAAAAACATTCTTTTAGGGCTGTTTTTGGCGAGAATGGAGTGAATGTACTGACTGTGGGACTAAGGTACTAGAAAGGCTTGTTTTAAAAATCTGCTACATGCCCCCTGACATTAATTTTAGGAGCTGTTTTTGAGGTCAGTGTTGGAGGAAACATTGAGAAGGCTATATGGGCTAATGGGCAGAGGGCCAGCTTTGGAGCTGGGAAGATCTGGTTTTGAATTCTGTCTCTGACACATATCAGATGTGTCACCCCCGGGAAGTCACTTACCATGACTTTTCCTCAGGTAACTTTCTAAGAGTATAAGTTGAAGATGAGCTGCTACTCTACCTTGGTACATTCATGTGACTTTTCCATAGCTAGTGAATTGTACACCAAAGAAATCACTGCTTGGGGCTACCCTTATCCCTACTCCATATCTTTTCTCTCATTTTTTTGTCTCTGTCTCTGTCTCTATATTTGCTTGTTTCTTTATGTTACATGCTGTGGTAATTAAAAAGGCTGGAGAGATATAATTTCTGGGTAATTTAATAATTTTATTAAAAGGCTAGCACATTTGTTAATAAAAGGGTGGTCATTTGACTATCTCTCTTGGACCAAAAGACAAACATGGTATTGGGCTCACAGTTTATACATCCTTCTAAAAGCAGGTATTTCCCAGGGTAGGAACTAACCCTGAATGATAAGCAGTTGATGAAAGAAGGAATATTACAATGAGGGACTGAGAGTGACATCATGTCAGCCTTGGACAGAGAGACTTTCTCTATACTCAGACCACCCATATTGCCTTGGGCAGTCTATTCAAAGACTTTATGCTCCACTCAAACCTAAGTTGAACAAAATGGCTATGCCAGGTCTAGTGGTGCTGATGATCTTGGGCCGTGGGTGAGGAGTGAGCACATGGTGAGTGAGTGAGATGCCAAAGGGACTAAGAACATTTTCAGAACAGCATGACTGGGCCCTAACTATGATTTAAGGACGGAGGAGAGGAGTCCTAGAGTTTAAGACCACAGATAGAATTCAGAAAACAATAATAGGGAGGACCTGAGGCCTAGGACAACCCACAAGTTGGGATTAAAATTTGATAATAATAAGCTGCTAAAATAAAATAAGATGAATTAAAAATAAAAATAAGTAAGCAAAATAAAAAAGAATCCAACCATACACAGCACTTTGATGTGAAAGAATACATGGGTTCTTATTCAGAGGAAGACAGTGAGGTAAATAAAAACCATCCTTACCCCAAAGACTCATGTCAAAAGGTCAGGCCCTCAAAAAGTATTAGAAGAACTTAAACAGGAATTAAGAAATCAAAAAACAAAATCAAACAAAAATTAGAAAAAAAGCAATCCAAGAAAATTTTGAAAAGAAAGTTAACCAATTAGAAAAAGAGAAACAAAATCTTAGGGGAAAAATTCCTTGAAAACTATAATTGGGCAAGGGGAATTAAATGATGTAATAAGACACTGAGATATAAAAAAATAGAAAAACTAAAAAAGAATCTGAAATATCTCATTATAAAAACAACTGATCTAGAGAACAAATCGAGGAGAGACAATATAGGAATTATCAAACTACTTGAAATTTATGATAAAAAAGAATCTGGATACAATATTACAAGATTATAGCATTATAAAAAATTATTAAGGAAAATTTCTTTGAAGTTCCAGAACAAGAAAGGGAAAGTAGAAATAGAAAGAATTCATTGATCACCACCACCAAAGATCATAGGAAGAAAACTTACAGGAATGTTGTAACCAAGTTTCATAATTCCAAGGTTAAAGAGAAAAATTGCAAGAAACAAGAAAAAAAAGCAATTTAAATACTGCAGAAAAACAATCAGGATTTCACAAGACATAGTAGATTCTACACTAAAAGACCATTGATCTCAGAGCTTCATATTTCAAAGAGCAAAGGAGTTAGGGTTGCATTCAAGAATAACTTATCCAGTAAAGTTGAGTATAATCCTAATTTTAAAAAAATGGATATTTGATAAACTGAAGGACTTTCAGGTATTTGTAATAAGAACACAACTCAATGGAAAATTTGATACAAAAGATCCAGAAAAAATATAAGGGAATCATTAAATACCAATTATAAGGCACTTATTAAGGTCAAACTGTTTACTTGTGATATATGAAAACATTAGTCATATTAGTAATTATTAATAGTAACCATAATCTTAAAACTATTATCATTACTAAGGCAGTTTGAAAGAAAGATTGGGACTGATTTGTCTACAATGAGGTGATTTTAAAAAAATAAGAAAAGGGAAAAAGGAGAAATTATTTCATAAAAATGGGTATGAAAGGAAGAACTAATACAAAGGAAACAAGTGGGGTTGGAGAGCTAGTAATATTGGAAGCTTACTGTCATCTGGGTTGAAGAGGAAAGAAGGTATACATTTAAAGAGGTTTAGAAGTTTTATGAACTTCTAGAGAGGTGAGAAAACTAGGGCTTAGGATGGTGGAAGACTTTTATAAGGGTGTATAGATTAAGATTAGGAGGTTTGGTGTGACTAGATAAGGGAGGGGCTTTGAGAGGGGTGGATAAAATGAGGAATAACAGGGTAAGGGGAGAAGATAAAGTAACAGGGATAGAACAAAAGGCTGAGAAGGACATTAGTGAATAAAAATAAGATGGAGGGAAATTCATGTATAGTAATTATGACTTTGAATATTAAGGGGATGAATACACCCATAAAGTAGAAACAGCAGAATGAATTAAAAATCAGAATCCAAAAATGTGTTGTTTATAAGAAAGACATTTAAAATGAGAGATACACACAGAGTTAAGATGGAGAGTCAGAATAGAATTCATTACAGTTCAGCTGATGCAAAAAAGGTATGGGTAGCAATTATGATCTCAGACAAAGTTATGGCTAAAATAGACTTAAGTAAAAGAGATAAACAGGTTAACTACATTTTGATAAAAGTTACCATAAAAAATGAAGCAATATTAAAACTGAACCTATATGCACCAATTACAGCATATATATTTCATTTTGGAGGAAGGAAGGGCAATTGAGGTTAAGTGACTTGCCCAAGATCACATGGCTAGTAAGTCTGAGGCCAGATTTGAACTCAGGTCCTGCTGACTCCAGGACCAGTGCTCTATTCACTGCACCACCTAGATGCCCCAAGCATATAAAATTTTAAAATAAAAGTAAAATGAATTACGGGTGGAGATAGATAGTAGTACTATAATGGTAGGGGACTCTAATCATCCCCTGTCAGAACTAGATAAATCTGGCCCAAAAATAAATAAGAAAGAAGTTAAGAAAGTGAATAGAATTTTAGAAATAGAAATGAATGCACCTTTTTCTTGGTGGCTAATGGTGCCTTTACAAATATTAACCATATATTAATACATACAAATTTTATAGTCAAAGGCATAAATAATAAAACTCTCCTTTTCAGATCATAATGCAATGAAGTCATATTTATTAAGGAACCAATTAGATTAAAAACTAATTGGAGATTTAAAAAATCAATCTTAACAAATGAGTGGATTAAAGAACACATCATAGAAATAATGAATACCTTTATTAAAGAGAGTGACAATAATGAGACAAAACATCAAAACCTATGGATACAGCAAAAACAGCAATTAAAGGAAAATTTATATCTCTAAATGCTTACATCAACAAAATAAAGGAGGAGCAGAATAATGAATTAGGCATGCAATTAAAAAAACTAGTAAAGAACAAATTAAGAACCCTAATTAAACACTAAATTGGAAATCCTAAAAATTAAAGGTGAGATTAATAAAATTGAGGGTAAAAAACCATTGAATTATTAAGTAAAACTAGGAGGCGGTTTTATGATAAAGCAAATAAAATAGACAATTAGCTAGTTTGATTGGAAAAAAAGAAAGCCAAGTTGCTAGTATAAAAAATGAAAAGGTGAATATACCACAAAGATGAAATTAATGTAATTATAAGCAGTAATTTTGCTCAATTATTTTCCAATAGATTTAACAATTTAAGTGGAATGGAAAAATATTTACAAGAACATAAATTGCCTAGATTAGCAGAAAACAATATCTAAATACACCTATTTTAGAAAAAAAATGAATGGTCCATAAATGAGCTTCCTAAGAGAAAAACACGAGAACCAGATGGATTTATAAATAAATTCAATCAAACTTTTGAAGATCACTTAATTTCAATATTAAATAAATAATAGGTAAAGAAGTGATTCTACTAAACTCCTTTTATGCAACAAATATGACAGTGATACTTAAACCAGGAAAACCAAAAACAGAGAAAAGAAAATTATAGGTCAATTGCATTAATGAATGTAGATGCAACAATCCTAAATAAAATACTAGCAAAAAGATTACAACAATGTATTATAAAGATTATGCATTATAATCACATGGGGTTTATACCAGGAATGCAGTGACAGTTTAACACAAGGAG
Organism: Pseudocheirus occidentalis; assembly: GCA_028646575.1. Taxonomy (NCBI): domain Eukaryota; kingdom Metazoa; phylum Chordata; class Mammalia; order Diprotodontia; family Pseudocheiridae; genus Pseudocheirus; species Pseudocheirus occidentalis. The sequence goes on along the minus strand of CM053595.1, from coordinate 194,536,797 downwards.
AAATATTCACATAATTGGTTACATTTATAATAAAAACATTTTGAATCATGTAATTATATTAATAGATGGAGAAAAAAAGCTTTTGATAAAATTCAACACTCATTTCGGTTAAAAACACTGGAAAGTACTGGTATCAATGGACTTTTCCTTAAATTGATAAAAAGCATTTATCTAAAACCATCAGCAAGCAGCATTTGTAACGGTGATAAACTGGAGATCTTCCTAGTAAGATCAGGTGTGAAACAAGGATGGCATTATTCAATATTGTATTAGAAATCTTAGCAATAAAATAAAAGAACAAAAAGAAATTGAAGGAATTGGAATGAGAAAGAAGGTAATAAAGCTATATCTTTTTGAAGATATGATGATATTCATTGAAAATCCTAGACTCAACTAAAAAGTTAGTTGAAACAACAATTTTAGAAAAGTAACAGGATATTTCCAGAATGGAAAGAACTATGTCCCACACTGCTGAGGTTTTTGCAGCTTCCAGAGCTATTAAATGGGTGCCCTCTCTACAGCCCCCACATGCTCTGGTTCACTGATCACACACCTCAAGACCACCACCCAAGACCGCGATGTGGATCTAAGCAGGTCAAATGAAGAGCAATTACCCTCGGAATGGTCTCTTGATCCCTCTACAATCTGCAGGCCAGGAGCTCTGAAGCAGCTACATGGCAGTGGCTATAGCCATCATACCTCCGCAGCTTCATGCTCTAGGGGTAGCAGCCAGACCACAGTCTTCTATCTCCTCCTGGACCAACAACATTCCACACTGACCTTTTACTTTGTATTTAGCATTTATGGATTGAGAAGTCTGGAAACTGCTACATCTGCTGGTGATTTACTCTTTTTTTCCCTTAGTAACATTTTGTTTTTTTCCAATTACATGTAAAGAAAATTTTCAACATTCAGTTTTATATGATTTTTACTTCCAAACTTTTTTCTCCCACCCTCCCTCTTCTCTCCCCACCCCAAGATAACTGATATAGGTCATACATGTACAATTATATCAAATATTAAACATATTTCCACATTAGTCATATTGTGAAAGAAGATTCAGAACAAAAGGGGAAAACCAAGAGAAAGAAAAAACAAAAAGGTAAAAACAACACACTTTGAACTGCATTCAAACTCCATAGTTCTTTCTGTGGATGTGGATAATATTTTCATCATGAGTCTTTTGGAATTGTCTTTTATCACTGTATTGCTGAGAAAAGTCAATTCTATCAAGGTTGATCATTGTTCAGTGCTGCTGTTATTGTATACAATGTTCTCCTGGCTCTGCTCACTTCATTTGGCATTAGTTCATATAGGTCTTCAAATGTCCATTTTTTTTCCCATTCAACGGTTTCAGGCTGGGCTGTTTTCAGCTCTGAGCCTTCTGTGATGAGCCCCACCTGCTGAGTTGCCTTCAGCAAGAGATGTGTTTTCTGTATTTTTGTGAGTTTTGGAGCTCTAGAATTTGTTTAGAGTCATATTTGATATTTAAGGTGGCTGTGTGGGAGCTACGAATCTTTGCTGCTTCTACTCCGCCATCTTGGCTCCCTGGTGATTTACTCTTTTGAAGGCTGCTTCAGCCACAGCTTGTGAGGCTGCCCTGGGGCTAAAACCTTGGCTCAGGAGAGACTGCACTGGGCTCCCAGCAAGTTGCGATGGACCCTTCTTGCCAGCCTGCAGGGCTTCCTTCAGTGAAAGCTTTGTTTTTCTCTGTCACTTTATGGGTTCTGTAGCTCTAAAGTTTGGTTAGAGTCATTTTTACATTTATCGGAGGAGGTAGAAGCCAGAGCAGCGAGGAAGTGCTGCTTCTACTCCACCATCTTGACTCTGTCCCCTTAAGCACGGATTCTTAACCTGGAGTCTGCAAAAGTATGTTTTTACTATTTTGGTAGTTATATTTCAATAAAATTGATTTCCTTTTAAATTCTATGTATTTTATTTTATGCATTTCAAGACATGGTTCTGAGAAGAGGTCCATAGAGCTCACCCAAGGTTAAGGAAACCCACCATTCCAGATATGTCAATGCCAACTTTATGACCATAGTGTACATAGAAATGAACCATTCCTTTCAGAAAAGAACAGATTATGCTGATTCTGCCTATACTTATTATCGTATTCTAAAACCAGAAACCAAACTCAAGTCCCTGATTCCAAGACCCAGGACTTTTTTCACTCAGCCATTCTTTCTCTAATCAAATGCCATTCCAGCATGCACTTATCTAATTTGACCACATAAAAGGCTTAAAATGGAATATGTTTTTCTTAGTGATTGAGCTAAAGCTCAACAAGTTCACTCCATCTAATTTCTAGCTAGTCCCAGACCACCAGATCAGGCCATGTTTTATATAACATCTACATCCAGCTGTCCACCCTATCCATATTGCAAATCAGCTCTGCTGCCCTGCCCCTGATCTCTTAATCTTCACTTTTCCTCTTTTCCATCTCTTTGCTCTGAGTTCAGTAATCAAATCAATACAACTATACTAACATTGTTCCTGGAAAGGGCCTGTCAAATGGTAGCCATATGGATCAAGCCATCAACTCCATCAAGATTGATTTTATTTTGAGCAGGGTAAAAGAGGCCATTTTTGCCTCATTTCTTACCTAGCCTAAATCACTGAATGGTTTTTGCTTCAAACAAAATGAGACCTAGGAAAGATATTACCTTATAAAGGCCAAGTTCTCCCATTGCATCTGGTGCCATGTCCATTCATCCTGATCTATGTCTCATCACTGAATCCAGATGACTTTGGGTGAGAGAGTGAGGCTGATGACTTTGCACAGCCCTTCCTTACTTAAATCCAATTCACTTGCAAGTCAAGACATCATACTTTTGGTGTTTCTGGTTCTCTTTGAGAACAAAGGACAAACAACAATCTGTGAGTACTAGTAGCTGCCCTACTGGGGACCCAACTGGCCAGTTCCAGTAGGGAAAAGATCCTTCCTTCCTTCCTTCCTTCCTTCCTTCCTTCCTTCCTTCCTTCCTTCCTTCCTTCTTTCCTTCCTTCCTTCCTTCCTTCCCTTCTTCTTTCCTCCCTTC
>CM053595.1:194511292-194533256 GCA_028646575.1 Pseudocheirus occidentalis | reverse complement strand
TGATCTTGGAATAAGTGCAAAGACTAGTTGGTGTTACATCAAGATAACTCACTTGTCATTAGTAAACACTTTTTTTCAACAACCTAAAATGTGACTCTTTATATAGACATCATGAGATGGTTAATACTGAAATCAGATTGATTATGTACTTTGTCAACAAAGGTGGAAAACCTCTATAAAGTTAGTTAAGCCAAGAGTTGGAGCTGACTATGGCTTAGATCATTAGCTTCTAATTGTAAAATTTAGACTTAAATTGAAGAAAGTAGAAAAAACATCAGACTGTGTAGATATAACTTAAATAACAATTCTTATGAATAGAAAATAGAAATGATTAATAGACTTAAGGGATTAGATCTGGTAGATAGAGTGCCTACAGAACCATGGACAGAGGTTCGCAATACCGTAGAAGAGGCAACAAAAAAATCTAAAAGAAAAAGAAGAGTGAAAAAATAAAATGGCTGTCTGATGAGGCTTTACAAATAACTAAGGAGATAATAAAAGTGAAAAGGAAAGGAGGAAGAGAAAGATGTAACCAACTGAGTATAGAATTATAGACAATAGCAAGGAGAGATAAGGTTTTCTTAATTAAGCAATGTGAAGAAAATAGAAGAAAATAATAGAATGGGAAAAACAAGAGATTAATTCAAGAAAATCAGAGATACTGATGGAATGTTTCATATAAAAATGGACATGATAAAAACCAAAATGGTAGGAACTTAAAGGAACTAGAAGAGATTAAGAAGACATGGCAAGAATATATGGAAGAACTATGCAAGAAATACATTAACATCACTGATAACCACAATAGCGTGGCTACTCATTTAGAGCCATACATCATAGAGAAAAAAGTCAAGTAGGCCTTAGGAAGCATTGCTAAGAACATGACTAGTGGAGGGGGGCAGAGCCAAGATGGTGTATTGAAGCAGAAATTGACTTGAGCTCATCTCCCAATCACCTCCGATACCTGTAAAAAATGACTCTCAAATTTTAGAGCTACAGAACCCACAAAAGACAGAATGAAACACATCTCCAGATGAAGAGAGCCTGGCAAGCCAAAAGGATGGGTCTATTGCACCAGGCTGGGAGGAGAGTCCTATGTGGGCCATGTTGGCATAGACCAGTGGCACAGACCAGGAGAAGCGGACCTCAGGGGACTGAGTAACTAGAAACTGTGGTGGTTCCCAGACTTCTCAACCCACAAAGGCCAAAGAGCAAGTAAAAGGTCCATGGGATAACCTGTTGGAATTGGGTAAGAAAAGAACACAGTCCATCCCTTGCCCCTGGAGCAGTAGAAGGCAAAATAGAAATAGAAAGAATCCACTGATTGCCTGTTGAAAAAGCTCCCCAAAAGAAAATTTTTAGGAATAATATAGCCAAATTCCAGGGTTCCCAGGTCAAGGAAAAATATTACAATCAGTAAGGAAGAAACAATTGAGTATTGTGGAAACACAATCTTGTATGCAATCAGATCTTGTATTAATCTAGAGCTTCTTATATTAAGGGATTGAAGGGATTGGAATATGATATTCTGGAGGCCAAAGGAGCTAGGACTAAAACCAAGAATCATTCACATGGCAAAACTGAGTATAATCGTGGGGAAATATGCATATTCAATGAAATAGAGGACTTTCAAGCATTCTTGATGAAAAGGCCAGAGTTGAACAGAAAATCTGATTTTCAAATACAAGAATCAAGAGAAGCATGAAAACAGGAAAGAGAAATCACAAAAAAACTTATTAAAGTTGAATTGTTTACATTCCTACATAGAAATATGATATTTGTAACTCATGAAACTTTTCTCAGTTTTAGGATAGTTGAAGGGAATGTGTGTGTGTGTATGTGTGTATATGTGTGTGTGTGTACATAGAGGGCACAGGGTGAATTGAATATGAAGAGATGATATCTGTCAAATAAAATTAAGAGGTGAGAGAGGAATATATTGGGAAAAGGATAAAGGGAGAGAGAAAATAGGGTAAATTATCATGCATAAAATAGGCAAGAGAAAGCTGTTACAATGGAGGGGAAGAGCAGAAAGGTAAAAGGGAATGAGTCAACCTTACTCTCATTGGATTTGGCTTAAGGAGGGAATAACACACATACTCAATTGAGTATCTTGCCCTACAGGAAAGTAGGGGAGAAGGGGATAAGAGGGGGATGACAGAAGGAAGGGCAGATTGGGTGACTGGGTAGTCAGAAGAAAACACTTTTGAAAAGGGACAAGGTCAAAGGAGAAAAATAGAATAAATGGTGGGGTGAGATAGGCCCTAGGGAAATATAGTTAGTCTTCCACAATATGACTACAAAGGAAATGTTTTGCATAACCACATGTACAAGCTATATTGAATTGCTTGTCTTCTCAGTGGGGGTGGGTGAAGAGAGAAGAAGGGAGAGAATCTGGAACCTGAAGTTTTAAAAACAAAGGTTAAAAATTGTTTTTACATTCAACTGGATTATAAGATATACAGTCAGTGGGGTATAGAAATACATCTTGCCCTACAAGAAAGTAAGTGCTAAGGTGGTAAGGAGGGGATAGGGGGAAGGAAGAGAGGTCAGACGAGAGGAAAGGGTAATTGGTTTGCTTGCCGTCTTGGGGTATGGGGTAGGGGAAAGATGGAGAGAAAATTTGGAACTCAAAACCTTGTGGAAATGAATGAAAACTAAAAATAAATAAAAATAAAAAATAATATAGAAAAAAACAGTATGGCTAGTGGAGGTGATGGGATTCCAGGTGAGCTATTTAAAATCCAAAAAGATGATGCCATTGTATTGAAAAATATCAGTTTAGGCCCCAACCATAAAGAAGGGGAATGTCAAAGAATGTTCAAATTACTGAACAAGTACATTCATTGAATGTGCCAGCTAATCTTCTGCTAGCAATATGTGAACCAAGAATTACCAGAAGAGCAGCCTGAGTTGGTTTTTTTTTAAAGAAGCAGTGGAACTGGAGACAAAATTTCCAACATTTACTGAATTAAGGAGAAAGCAATGGAGGTCCAAGAGAACATTCACTTCTGGTTCATTGACTACACTAAAATCTTTGACTGTGCAAATCACAACAAAATGTGGCAAATCCTCAAAGAGTTGGGAGTACTAGATCATCTTACTTGTCTCCCAAGGAAACTGTATGTGAGTCTAGAAGGAAAAGTTAGATTTGAACATGGAACAACTGATTGGTTTAAGATTGGGAAAGAAGTTTGACAAAGCTGGCATCTTATTTATTTAACTTAAATGAAGAGTGAAATGCCAGGCTAGATGAATCAAAAGCTAGAATTGGGAGAAATACAAACAGTCTCAGAAATGCAGACAATACCACTCTGACGGCAGAAAGTGAAGAAAAATTAAGAACCCTCTTAAAAGTGAAAGAAGAGAATGCAAAAACTAAATTAGTTCTCTCTAGTTCTAATAGATCTGGGCAATGGAATGCAAGACCTAAATTCAGGAAGATCTGATTTCAAATCTTATTTCAGATATTTATCAGCTGTGTGACCATGGACAAGCAATTTAACCTCTGTCCTATTTTCTTCATCTGTGAAACAGCACCTACCCCAAAGAGTTGCTGTGAGTTTAAAATAAGATATTTGTAGAATTCTTTTCAGATCTCATGTGCTATGTAAATTCTATTTTTAAAATTATTATTATTAGTTGAAATATCGTATCCAGGCTTTTTTGGTCATAGTTTTTGGGGGAGTCTGATAATTCTTAATGCCTCTTTGACCTGTTTTTCTGGGTAAGTTGTTTTTGATAGATGTGTGTTTCATTTTTCTTCTTTTAAAATATTTATTTATTTATTTACTTTTAGTTTACAACATTCAGTTCCACAATCCCTTGAATTTCTCATTTTCTCCTCCTACATCCCCCCGGCCCATGGCAGCATGCAATCAAATATAGGATCTATAAATGCCTTCACATTAAACATTAGTCAGGTTTTAAAGGATTATAACCAATGGAATGAACAATGGGAAAAAGGAAACAAAATAGAAGAAAAAGAGAGGAAATAGTTTGCTTCAATCTGCATTCAAACTTCCATCATGAGTCTTTTGGAGTTGTCTTATAACCTTTCATTGCTGAGAAGAGCTCAGTCTAATAAAGCTAGTCATCACGTATACATTATGTCTGTAATTGTGTACAAATTTCTCCTTGTTCTGCTCTTCTCACTCAACATAGGTTTATGTAAGTCTCTCCAGTTTATTATGTAGTCTGTCTGCTCCTCATTTCTTATAGCACAGTAGTATTCCATTACATTCATATGCCACAACTTGTTCTGTCCTTCCCCAATTCATGGTTATCCCCTTGATTTCCAATTCTTTGCCAAAACAGAAAAAGCTGCTATAAATATTTTTGTACATATGGGGCCTCTTCCAACATCTATGACATCTTTGGGATACAATCCTAGAAGAGGTATTACGGGATCAAAGGGTATGCACTTATTTATAGACCTTTGGGCATAGTTCCAGATTGCTGTCCAGAATTGTTGAATCAGTTCACAACTCCACCAACAATGCATTAGTGTTCCAGTTCTTCCACATCCTCTTCAGCATTTATCAATTTCCTGTTTTGTCATCTTAGCCAATCTGGCCAGTGAGATGTGGTACCTTAAAGTTGTTTTGATTTGCATTTCTCTAATCACTAGTGATTTAGAGCATTTTTTCATATGCTTATAGATATCTTTAATTTCTTCCTCTGAAAATTGCCTGTTCATATCCTTTGACCATTTATCAACTGGGGAATGACTTATAGATTTGACTAAATTCCCTGTATATTTTAGAAATGAGTCTTTTATCAGAGACACTGGTTGTAAAAATTCCTTCCCAATTTTCCACTTCCCTCTTAATCTTGGTAACATTGGCTTCATTTGTACAGAAACTTTTCAATTTAATGTAATCAAAATGATCTATTTTGCATTTTATAATGCTCTCTAACTCTTGTTTGGTCATAAAATCTTCCCCTTTCCATAAATTTGACAGGTAAACTATTCCTTGCTTTCCTAGATTGCTTAAAGTATCAGCCTTTATACCTAGATCATGCACTCATTTAGACTTGATTTGGTATATGGTTTTAGATATCAGTCTATTCCCAGTTTCTGCCATAATATATTCTAGTTTCTCCAGCAGTTTTGGTCAAATAGTGTGTTCTTATCCACAAACCTGGAGTTTTGAGTTTATCAAACAGTAGATTACTATAGTCAATGACCGCTGAGTCTCATGTACCCAGTCTATTCCATTGATCCACTACTCTATTCCTCAGCCAGTACCAAGTAGTTTTGATGACTGCTAATTTATAATACAGATTAAAATCTGGTACGGCTAGCCCACTTTCCTTAGCATTTTTTAAAAAAATCAATTCCCTTGATATTCTGGACTTTTGGTTTTTCCAAATGAATTTTGTTACTATTTTTTCTAGCTCTATAAAGTAATTTTTTGGTAGACTGATTGGTATGGCACTAAATATGTATTTTAATTTGGGTGAAATTGTCATTTTTATTATATTAGCTCAACCCAGCTACAAGCCATTGATGTTTTTACAGTTACTTAGATCTGACTTTATTTGTGTGAAAAGTGTTTTGTAATTGTGTTCATACAAGTCCTGGGTTTATTTTGGCAGGTAGATTCCCAAATATTTTATAATGTCTACAGTAACTTTAAATGGAATGTCTCTATCTCTTGCTGTTGGATTTTGTTAGAAATACATAGGAACATTGAGGGTTTATGTGGGTTTATTTTATATCCTGCAACTTTGACAAATTATTTAATATCTCAAGTAGCTTTTTACTTGATTCTCTAGGATTCTCTAAGTATATCATCATATGTTCTGCAAAGAGTGATAGCTCAGTCTCTTCTTTGCCTAGTTTGAATCCATCAATTTCTTTTTCTTCTCTTATTGCTACTGCTAACATTTCTAGTACCAAATTGAATAAGAGGGATGATAGTGGACAGCTTTGTTTCACCCCTGATCTTACTGGAAATGCTTCTAGCTTATCCCCATTACATATAATACTTGCTGATGATTTTAGATAGGTGCTACTTGTCATTTTGAGAAAGACTCCATTTATTCCTATACTTTCTATCATTACTAATAGGAATGGGTGTTGTATTTTGTCAAAAGTCTTTCCTGCATCTATTGAGATAATCATATGGTTTCTGCTAGTTTTGTTGTTGACATGATCAATTATACCGATAGTTTTCCTAATAGTGAACCATCCTTGCATTCCTGGAATAAATCCTACATGATCAAAGTGAATTATTCTCATGATAAGTTGCTGTAGTCTTTTTGCTAATATTTTATTTAAAATTTTTGAATTTATATTCGTGACAGCAATTGGTCTATAATTTTCTTTCTCCATTTTGTCTCTTTCTGATTTAGTTATCAGTACCATATTTGTGTCATAAAAAGAATTTGATAGGACTTTTTCCTCACCAATTTTCCCAAATAGTTTGTAGAGTATTGGGATCAATTATTCTTTAAATGTTTGGTAGAATTTGCTAGCAAATCCATCTGGCCCTGGAGATTTTTTTCCTAGGGAGTTCATTAATGTTCAATTTCTTTTTCTAACATGGAGTTATTTAAGTAATTTACTTCCTCTTCAGTTAATCTGGGCAACTTATATTTTTGTAAATATCCATCCATTTTACTAAGATGGTCAATTTTATGTGCATGTAATTGGGCAAAATAATTCTGGATTATTGTTTTAATTTCCTCTTTATTGGAGGTAGATTCACCCTGTTAATTTTTGATATTCGTAATTTAGTTTTCTTCTTTTTTTATCATATTGACTAAAAGTCTATCAATTTGATTGTTTTGGGTATTTTTTTGTAAAAAAAACCTCTTAGGTTTATTTATTAATTCAATAGTTTTCTTAATTTCAATTTTATTAATCTCTTTTGGTGTTCATTATTTCTAATTTGGTGTTTAATTGGGAATTTTCAATTTGTTCTTTTTCTAGCTTTTTCAGGTGCATGACCAATTTATTGCCCTCTATTTTCTCTATTTTAGTCATGTATGCATTCAGGGATATAAAACTTCCCCTAAGAACTGTTTTGCTGCATCCCACTAGTTTTGGAATGTTGTCTCACTATTGTTATTCTCTTTAATGGAGTTACTGATCGTTTCTATAATTTCTTGTTTGACCCACTTAGGATTGAATTATTTAGTTTCCAATTGGTTTTTAGTCTATCTTTCCATGGCCCATTATTGCATGTGATTTTTATTGCATCATGATCTGAGAAGGATGCATTTAATATTCCTGCCTTTCTGCACTGAATTGTGAGGTTTTTATGTCCTAGTACATGGTCACTTTTTATGTGTGTGCCATGTACTGCTGAGAAGAAGGTGTATTCTGTTTTATCCCCATTCAATTTTCTCCAGGGATCTATCATATCTAGCCTTTCTAGAATTCTGTTTACCTCCTTAACTTCTTTCTTGTTTATTTTGAGGTTAAATTCATCAAGTTCAGAGAGGGGGAAATTGAGATCCCCCACTAGTATAGTTTTGCTATCTATTTCTTCCTCTAATTCCTTTAACTTCTCTAGGAATGTGGATGCTATACCACTTGGTGCATATATGTTAAGTAATGATATTCCTTCATTCTCCATGGTGTCTTTTAGCAGAATATAGTTTCCTCCTTATCTCTTTTAATTAGATCTATTTTTGCTTTTGTTTTATCTGAGATAAGGATTACTACCCTCGCTTTTAAAAAAAACGTTTGTTTATTTTTAGTTTACACCATTCATTTCCATGATTTTGAGTTACCAATTTTTCTCCCTGTCTTTCCCCTACCCACCACCCCAAAAAAGTGATCCCACTGTATATCCCCTCCCCCAATCTGCTCTCTCCTATATCCTCCCCCATCACCCCTCTGACTTTCTAGTAGGGCAAAATAGATCTCCCTACCCCAGTACTTGTATATTTTATTTCCCAGTTGCATGTAAATAATAATAATAATGATAATTATACACACATATTTTTAACATTTGATTTTAAAACTTTAAATTCTAGATTCTTTCCCTTCCTCCCTAGTCACCCACACCCACTGGAAAGACAAGCAATTCAATACAGGCTGTACATGTGTTGTTATACAGAACATCTCCACAACGGACACATTGTGAAAGATTGACTATATTTCCCTCCTTCCTATCCCCCCTTTTCTATTCTCTACTTTGTCCCTGTCCCTTTACAGAAGTGTGTGTTTCTAACAATACTCCCCTAGGACCTGCCCTCCCCTCCATTCTCCCTTCTCTCATCCCCTTCCCCCCTAGTCTCCTGTAGGCCAAGATACTCAGTTTAGATTGTATGTCATTCCTTCCCTAAGCCAAATTCAATGAGAGTAAGGTTAACCCATTCCCTTTTGCCTTCCTGTTCTTTCCCTTCCTTGTAACAGATTTCCCTTACCAGTTACGGCAAGAGCACTTAGCCTCTGAATGATTGCTTGGCCCCCTTGCAATCTGCAAAGGCTGCAGAGTTGTCACTGCTGCTCCTCTCCCTGGAGGCAGAGGGCCAGACTCTCTTCCCCAAATTTAGCTGAGTTCCACTGACCTTTCACTTAGTCCTTGTTTCTTATGGGTTGATAATTCTGGAAAATGCCACAGCTGCCAGTGATCCACTCTTCTGAAAGCTCCAGTTGTGCTTGTTCTGGCTGCCCTAGGGCTCCAGCCACAGTTCATGTGGTGCTGATCGGGGCTCCCAGATTGTTGTGATAAACCCCTTCCCATCAGCCTGCGGAGCAGGCTCCAGCAGGAGCTTTGTTACTCTGTAATTTTGTGGGTTCTGGAGCTCTAAAATTTGTTTAGAGTCATATTTTATAAGTATTTGAGACAATTATGGGGGAAGCTGCGGAGTTCTCCTGTTTTTAGGCTGCCATCTTGACCCTCAACCCCTGCTTTTTTTAACTTTAGCTGAAGCATAGTATATTCTACTCTAGCCTTTTACCTTTTCCCTGTTCATATCCCCTTGTTTCAAATGTGTTTCTTATAGACAGCATATTGTGGGATTGTGGCTTTTAATCCTTTCTAGTATCCACCTATGTTTTATGGGAGAGTTCATCCCATTCACATTCACAGTTATGATTACTCTCTCTGTCTTTCCCTCCATCCTATTCTTTCCTGTTTGTGTTTTTATTTCTTCCTTCTCACTTTACTTCCTTAAGAGTTTTCTTTTTTACCACCACCTCCCTCAGTAGTCCCTCCCTAAGTACCTCCCTCCCTTTATCTACTCTTCTCCCTTACCATGATTTCCCTCCCTTCTAACCATCTTCCCCTTTTATCCCCATCCTTGAACCAAAACTGATGAGAGTAAATTTCATATTGTGCTCTTCTCCCTCCCTCCTTTCCCTCTATATAATGAGTTTTTGTTTCTTTTTATGTTAGAATCCTAAACTTAACTGACTATGTTGATCCCTCCTTGAACCAGAACCAGAACCAGTGAGAATAAAGGTCATATGGTGTTCATTTCCCTCCCTTCTTTCTTTGTTTTTTTCTTTCTTTCTTTCTTTCTTTCTTTCTTTCTTTCTTTCTTTCTTTCTTTCTTTCTTCTACAGTATGTTTTTATGCCTCTTTTTGTGGCATAATTTACCCTTTTCTGTCTTCTCCTTTCCTTTGCTCCCATTACAACCCCTTTGTACACCTTAATGAGGTTTTTAAAAAATCATCAGATTACTTCATTTATAACCACACCCTCTATGTAAGTATATCCCTTTTCAATATCATGATAATTATGTAAATCTCAATATTTACAGGTATCAGCTTCCCATATAGGAATGTAAACAGTTTGCTGTCATTGAATCACAAGTTTGTGTGTGTGTGTGTGTGCATGTGTGCGTGTGTGTTTTCCTTGTTTACCTTTTTATGTCTCTCTTGAGTCTTGTATTTGGAGATCACATTTTTCCATTGAGCGTTGGCTTTTTCATTAGGAATGTCTGGAAGTCCTTTATTTCCCTGAATGACCATCTCCTTGCCTGAAAGATTATGCTCAGTGTTGCTGGGTAGTTGATCCTTGCTTGCAGTCCAAGCTCCTTTGCCTAATGAAATATCATATTCAATTCTTCTGATCTTTTAATGTAGAAGCTGCTAGGTCCTTTGTGATCCTTACTGTAGTTTCATGATATTTGAATTGTTTCTTTCTGGTTGCTTGCAGTATTTCTCCTTGACCTTATAATTATGGAATTTAGCTACTATATTTCTTGGAGTTTTCAATTTGGTATCTCAGGAGGGGTCCAGTGAATTCTTGTGATAACTATTTTGCCTTCTGATTCTAGGACATCAGGACAGTTTTCTTTGAAAATCTCTGAAAGTATGTTGTCCAGGCTGTTTTTTTCATCATGGATTTCTGGTAGACCAATAATTCCTAAGTTATCTCCCCTGGACCTCTTCTACAGGTCAGTTGTTTGTCCAATGAGATACTTTTACACTTTCTTCTAATTCTTCAATCTTTATGTTTTGTTGATTCTTGACGCATCTTAGAGTCCTTAGCTTCAATTTGACTGATTCTATTTTTAGTGAATTATTTTCCTCAGTTTTTGAAGCTTCTTTTCCACATATTCAGTTTTCATTTTTTAGGGAGGTATTTTCTCCAGTTAGATTTTGAACCTCCTGTCCTAGTTCACAAATTTTACTTTTTAAGGATTTGTTTTCTTCAATGAGATTTTTTTTTCCCATCCTGGCTAATTTATATTCTATCTCTTTAATTTGACTTTTAAAATCTTTCTTGAGCCCTTCTAAGAATGCTTTTTGGGCTTGAGACCAATTCATATTTCTTCCATTTCAGGTATCGATATAGTGTTGATGATGTCTCTTGAAAGTGGTTTTTCTCATTCACAATAAAATGATTCAATAATTTTAGTTGCTTCTTTCCCATTGTGATTGCCTATTTCCTGGCTTTTAAAGTGGGATTTCTGCTTCTGGGGTACAGAAGGTTCTGACCCATGCTTCCCAAGCTGGGAGCTAGAGGCCTGGTTGTTGACTTTGTGTACTGTAGCCTTTGGGTGTCAAGACTGAGGCCAATGCCAGGACTTTCATTGTTTCCCCTGGGTTACCCTAAGGCTCACAGAGTAAAGTGTGAGAGAGGGGTGGTCCAACCACTTCTGGTTTGTGCCTCTGTGCCCCTGGGCTACAGATAAGGCAGGCTCAGCAGCTGGTGGCTGGCAGCACTGGTGTCTACAGATTCTCATGCTGCTAAGGCACACCTGGGCTTATGTTGTTAGTGCTTGTTGGTTCCACCCTCCTGGCCTTTTGGATCTCCTGCTGGTCAGCTGAGATGGGGCTTGTTGGGAAGCCTCTTGCCCTTCACTTCAGGCTAGACACAGCTTTAGTCACACCCTTACTCTAGGACTCCCAAGCCTGCTGCTTGTTCTACTGTTTAAGGATTTTTCACTAGGTGGTATAATAATCTCTAGGTTTTCAGGGTCAGGGAGGGGTATTAGAGCAGTTAGGGTTTACTCCGCCAAGAGGCTCCTAGAAGCTCAAGTAGGTGATTTTTAAACATCCAGGCTGTGGGCTGATAGCCCCAGGAAAAGTTGCTGTCACTGCTGTGGGCCCTATGCTTTTTTGTACCCAGCTCTGACCAATTGTCCATCCCATGGTGAGATATCTGGGAATCACCTTTGTGGTGGGTGAATCCACTGGAAAGGGCTCACTCTCACTCTGCTTTGGTCTGCTCTCAGGTCTGTGCTGGTGTAGCCCCCATGTGCTCAGTGCTTCCCCGCCTAGTCTTATGTTGGCACTTTCCTAAATGGAGAATCTATCACATTCCATCTCCCAAAGGATTCTGTCACTCTAAAATCTGTTCAGATTCACTTTTTAGAGGTTGCTGATGGGATTCATGGAGGAGTTAAGGTTAGCCATCTTGGCAGTGTGCTTTATTTTCCACATTTTTTCTGAATCATTAAAACCAGGTCCTTCCAGGTATCACATTCAAATATCAAGACCAGTGAAGAAGCTTCATTAGTAGCATGACAATGGGGTCATCTATAGAGGGTCTGAGTCATAGTGCTGCTCTTGGAACAGATAGTCATTAAAAGCATTTTCTTTCTCTAGGAGAAGGGAAAGAAGGTGACCCCTGAAGTAGCATGACCTTCCTCTTAAACAAAACAAAAACACAACTTTACTTGGAATAAAATAAAACCCTTCTCAAAAAGAATCTTAACATCGGAAATGTACAAACAACCCCCCCCCCAGCATGTGGTTGGATGATATAATTCAAAAAGTAGTTTTTGTACTTAAAAATACTTCTTATGCTATGTAGATTTTTATCTTCTAAATGCTACTTTTGAAAGTGTTTATCTTCCAGATATTCTCCCCATTAGATTAATTTATTTGAATAGTGGACAGTGAAAAACCCCAAAAGCCCATGAATAGAGACTGTCATTCATCTGTTCCTACTCCATTTGCTTTCTTGCCATTACTGTTTTTGTCCTATCTCAGCTCATCCCAAAGCAGCTTGCCTTGGTCAAATTCACCATAGAAAGCAATGATGGTGGACAATGCTAGCGGAATGGCCAGCAAAACTCTATTTACATTTGACATTCCATTGAATACAAAGATAATTATGACTTAATGTATGGGGCACTAAATGCTAACCACACTTTTGACATAAGCTTCATATGTGTGTGGTGGGTTTAGACCTTCCAGCTTTCATCTACCTAGTATTCCTCTGGAAGTCTCAGCCCCAAATTATTCTTGGGTCTTTATATCCTACCATCACCGCTTGTAACTCATGTAAAGATTCTGTGGTCTTTGTGGAGGCTATGTGGAAATGTAAGACAAGTAGTGAACTTGAAGTGCTAAGAGAGATGAATTTGATATTAATTTTGATACTTACAATGTAACCTTGGGCAAGCCATTTAAACATGCTGAGCCTCGATTTCTATAAAATGAAGATGATGATATCTTTAATACATGATATACTGAGTGATTGTGAAGAAAACACTTTACAAACTTTAAGGTCCTAAATAACTATATTACTACTATTCTTGTTGTCATTCCTAACTCTATGCTATTGTTGTTCGGTTAGTTCAGTCACATTTGATTCTTCATGACCCCATGGACCATAAAATTCATGAGGTTTTCTTGGCAAAGATACTGAGTGGTTTGCCATTTATTTCTCCAGTGGATTAAGACAAACAGAGGGTAAATGAAGGGTCACAACTAATGAGTGTCTGAGACTGGATTTGAACTCAGGCCTTTCTGACTCCCAGCTCAGTGCTCCATCCATTGAATCATCTAGTGGCCCAAACACTGCTTTATCGCTGTTTCTTTTATCTTGATACATTCATTCGTTAGATTGTTAGAATATAAACTCTTTGAAAAAAGAGACTTTTACTTTTTGACTTTGTAGCAACAGCTTCCAATGCAGTGCCTGTAACATAGCATGTGCTAATAAGTAATTTAGTGGTTGGTTGATTGATTGATTCGTTCATTCATTTATTCAACAAATACTTAGCACCAACTTCTGGTACTGAGAATACAAAAATCTGAATGGCAATAGACCTTTTGTTCAAGAAACTTGTATTTTAATTGGAGGAAAAGACTAATTCAATGAATCTGTTATTTCATTAATATTGGAACTCCTTCCAGTAATGAAGGTTGTAATTCATCTTGTTCACATCTAGGTAGTAAGGTGGAATGGAAACAGAGTATTGAACTTAAGAGTCCACAAGGTTCAAATTTAAATATTGCCTACAATACTTACCAGCTTGTGACCTTAGGGATGTTAATATCACTCTCTTTGCCTTATTTTCCTCATTTGTATAATGGGGATAATAACAGCACTTATATCACGGGGTTGTTGTGAGGATAAAGTTATGTGGGTGTGTGTTCATGCAAATATGTGTATGTACACTAATATATACATATACATTACACATATATATGTACACATATATAAATTGTTTTTCAACCCTTAAAGTGCTATATAAACATGAACTTTTAACTGTTATCCTACAAATCCTCTGGGAGGCAAAGGAAAGTATTATAGGAAAAAAGTTCAGTCAATAAGAGGGGACATTCTTCTAGGTCTTTTAACATCCAACATTCCATGGGGATGATGGTAGCACCTAGCCTGTGCATTTGTTTAATTTAACTCTCTCTACACAACTGATACTTTCTTCATCATCTAGTTCATGACCTTTGCCACATTTGAGGCATCACTAATAACATGCTATGACCTATTCATGCTCACTGTACATATATTCATTTTCTCTTTCCTTGCCCAATTTCATCTTAATTTTCTTTTGGTGATGTTCTGTGATTTGTAGCTACAGAAAATGTTGAGGGGAATATCAAGTAATGAAAAACTGCCTTTGGAATTCCCAAAGCCTAGGTCCAAATACTGTCTCTGACATCTGCTGGATGTGGGACCATATTAAGTTTCTTGCCGTGTCAGTGTACCAGGCAGTACTCTAGGATTATAAATTGCAGAAAAATATAATGATTTAAAATTATTTCTGCTTTACAAAGTAGCTTGGGGTTCATTGAAAGTGCTGTACAACATTCCAAATACAATCCAGACTGATCTTTTCCTCCTCTTCAGTTCTAGACCCAGCTCATTGCTAACCTACAACATCTGCTAAAGGCATCCATACAGTGGGCCAGCTCAGTGCACTGTCCATTCAACTGCTTAATATAGTCTACACAATAGGTTGCCCTCCTTACACACACACACACACACACACACACACACACACACACACACACAGAGTTTTTCCTCAGTATTCTTATGCTGAACTCTTTTGAATGCATGCAAACCTCACTTAGGAGACATGACCTGGGAAGTCTGACACAGTAGTTAGAGAACGAGTCACCAAATCAGTGAACTTGAGTTCAAGATCTACCTCTATCACATACTTGCAGGGTGAGTTAGGCAAATCACTTTACTTCTAGTTAACTCTCTCTCAGTTACAGAACAGGTACCAGTCTGCATTGGTAGAAAGTATTTCCTTACTGTGTGTTTCTTGTATAAACAAAATCACAGGTCTAGTCCCCACCATTCTATATTGATGTTCTATGGTTTGCAGTTACAGAAAATGTTGAGGGGAGCATAGTATAATTAAGAACTGCCTTTGGAATACATTGGATACGTTATGCAACCAATACAATGTCTTTCATAACCAAGAGCATATGGAGGATAGAACTATCTAAAAGGAATTTTGCTTCCATTCGCATTATGTACTGGACATCTTTGATGACAATTTCAAGCATTATTCTTATTCCCTTTGACAGTGATAAGAAGAAGATCACAGGAATTACTTCTTTTATTGCAGCTATAAATTAGTACTGTTTTCTTTTTTTTATACAAATTCTACAGTGACAGAATCCACAAAAAAGACTGACTGAGATAATTTTTCAGCCCAAGACAACTTAGAATGACAGCAGGACCATGGTCCATCACAGATTGCATCAGAACAGTCCAGGCCCCAGAAAATCAGAAGCAGGTTTTGGGAGCCAGTGAATAAGCAGTGGTGACTTTCCAGAGTTCTCGGCCCAAAGACAATAAGTGGGTCGAACAACTGGTCAGAAGGATATCACATGGGTCCCCTTGCTAATACTGAGACAGAAGTCTTTTGCTTTGCCCATACTGAGATCTAAGCCACAGTCCTGGGTGTCAGTCCAGGGTCAACGAGGAGCACTAGCACACCACGGCTTCTGGCACCAGTGGAGTAGGGACCCTTCTTACAGTTACAGGGCAGAAAAGAGTGCTTTTGGTCTTTCACAGACCAGAACACAGGCCAGGAGACTAGGAAGATCCTATCCTTAGATTGTACCACCTTGGAAGAACTGAAAACCTACAATTCCTTAGAAGTGTCTCTGAAAACAGCTGCACAAAACCCCTGAATCTTGGAACAATGCACCCTTCATCCTGGAAACAAAACTCTACTCTAAAAAGAGTTAAAAGTCAAGTAATAAGCTGGGAAAATGAACAAACATCAAAAAAATTCTAACCATTGAAAGCTACTAGGGTGACCCTCAGAATATGATAACAAAGTTAAAGCTCCTGCATCCAAAGCTTCCAATAAAAATATTGAGTCTGAGGTCATGGAAGTGCTCAAAGAAGATTTTGAAAATCAAATAAGAGAGGGAGAGAAGAAAAATTGGGAAGAGAAATGAGAGTGATGCAAGATAATCATGAGAAAAGAGTTAACAGTTCAGTAAAGGAGACACAAAAATACTGAAGAACATAACACCTTAAAAAACCAGATGACGCCAAAGGGTAAAATAAGTCCAAAAAGCCAATGAGAAGAAGAATGCCTTAAATGACAGAACTGATCAAATGGAAAAAGAAGCACAAATATAGAGTTGGCCAAATTGAAAAAGAAATACAAAAGCTCATTGAAGAAAATAATTCCTTAAAAATTGGAATTGAGCAAATAGAAGCTAATGACTTCATGAAACATCAAGAAACAACAAAATGAAACCAAAAGAATGAAAACATAGAAAATAATATGAAATATCTCATTGGAAAAACAACTGACCTGGAAAATAGATGCAAGAGAGATAATTTGAAAAGTATTGGAGTACCTGAAAGCTATGATAAAAAGAACCTACGCATCATCTTTCAAGAAATTATCAAGGTAAACTGCCCTGATATTCTAGAACCAGAGGGTAAAATAGAAATGGAAAGAATTCATGACCACCTTCTGAAAGAGATCCCAAAATGAGAACTCCCAGGAATATTATAGCCAAATTCAAGAGCTCCCGGGTCAAGAAGAAAATATTTCAAGCAACCAGAAAGAAACAATTTAAGTATCATGAAGCTGCAGTCAGGATAGCACAAGATTTAGTAGTTTCTACATAAAGGACTGCAGGGTTTGGAATAGGATATTCTGGAGGGCAAAGGAGTTAGGATTACAACAAAGAATCACCTATTATGCAAAACTGAGTGTAATCCTTTAGCAGAAAAAAAATAGTTATTCAATGAAATAGAGGACTGTAAAGCATTTTTGATGAAAAGAACCGAGCTGAGTAGAAAATTTGACTTTCAAATATAACACTCAGGAGAAGCATAAAAAGGTAATCCAGAAAGGGAAATCATAAGGGATTAAATAAAGTTAAACTGTTTACATTCCTACATGGGCAGAAGATATTTGTAACTCCTAAGAACTTTCCCATTATTAGGGCAGATAGGAGTATATACATAGAGAGAGGTCACAGGTGTGAATTGAATATGAAGGGATGATATCTAAAAAAATAAAATTAAGGGATGAGAGAAATGTATTTGGAGAAAGGGAAAGGGAGAGGTAGACTTGGATAATTTATCTCATAATAGAGTCAAGAAAAAGCTTTTACAGTGGAGTATAAGAGGTGGGGGAGACATGAAGGGGAGTGAAAGAACCTCACTTTCATTGTAATTGGCTCAAAGAGGTAATAACTTGAACACTCAATTGAGTTTGGAATTTTATCTTACTCTGCAGGAAAGAAGGGGGAAAAGGGATAAGAAAAAGGGAGGGTGTCATATAAGGGAGAGTAGATTAGGGGAAGAGGTAGGCAGAAGCAAAACATTTCTGAGGAGGGACAAAGTCGAAGGAGAAAGAGAAGAGAATAAAGTGGGGGGATAGGATGGAGGAAAATGCAGAAAGCAATAGTAACTGAAAAAAGTTGGAGCGAGTTTCTCTAATAAAAGCTTTATTTCTCAAACACTGAGTCAAAATTATAAAAATAAGAGCCATTTCCCAATTCATAAATGATCAAAAGATATAAACAGTTTTCAGCTGAAGTAATAAAAGGTATTTATAGTCATATAAAAATGTTCTAACTCACTACTGATTGGAGAAATGCAAATTAAAACAATTCTGAGGTACTCTCTCATATTCATTAGATTGGCTAATTAGACAGAAAAGGAAAATGACATAGCAGAAGAGATGTGGGAAAAATTAGACATTAATGTGTTGTTGATGCAGTTGTGAACTGATTCAGTCATTCTTAGAGCAGGTGAGAACTGTGCCCAAAGGGTTATAAAATCATGTATATCCCTTGACCTAGCAATACTACGTCTATATTGAAAAACAGATAAGGAACAAAAGGAAAAGGATGTGCATGTACACAAATATTCATACCAACTTTTTTCTGGGGTTAAAGAGTCAGAAATTAAGGGCATGGAGGTCAATTGGGGAACAGCTGAACAAATTGTACTACACGATTGTGATGGAATACTGTTTTGCTCTAAGAAATAAAAACCAGGATGCTCTCAGAAAACCTAGAAAGACTTACATGAGCTGATGCAAAATGAAATGTGCTGTATATAAAGTAATAGTAATATTTTAAGGTGATCAGCTGTGAAAGACTTAGCTATTCCCAGAAATACAATGATCCAAGACAATAAAGACTTATGATGAAAAATGCTATCCACCCCCAGAGAGAGAATTAATGGTGTCTGAATACAGATTGAAGCATCCATTTTTTTTAACCTATTTTTCTTGAAATTTTTCTGGTCTGTTTTATTTTACAACATGACTATTATGGAAATGTTTTGCATGACTACACATGTATAATTTATATAAAATTGCTTGCCTTCTCAATGAGGGGGTGGTGGAGAGGAAGGGAGAGAATTTGGAACTCAAAGTTTTAAGAACGAATGTTAAAAATCGGTTTTGCATATAACTTGGGAAAGTAAAATACTAAGTTAATTTTTTTAAATTTTATTTTCAGTTGAAATTTTCTCCCTCCCACAACTTCTCCCCTACTCATAGAGAAGGCAAAGAATATGTTATCCACATTAATACTGTGCTATCTTGACATATACATGGGTGATATTCTGTTGGCAGAGAACTTTTAAAAGCTGCATTTTGCTCTAATTCAATAAATGACTTTTAAAAATTAGTCAACAAATTATAAATATCACAACATCTAACATTTTTATAACCATTTAGTCAATTGTATGCTGGAAAGGTGTTATGTGCTGTACTGAATGTTGTTTGCAAAAGCCTGCCAGTTCCCTTCTCATATTTTCACTAAGGATACCCTCATTACACATATAAATAATTTCCACAAAGATTTTATTGGCAAAGATACTAGAGTGGTATGCCATTTTCATCTTTAGCTCATTTTACAGATGAGGAATGGTGGCAAACAGGGTCAAGGGAGTTGCCTAGGGCCACATAGCTAGTAAGTGACTGAAGGTCTATTCACTGGGCCACTTAGCTGCACATCTCATCTTGTTTTTCTCATCTTTTTTTGTTGTTGTTCTGTCCTGTCTTATTCTTTGGGACCACATTTGGTGTTTTCTTGGCAAAGATAATGGAATGGTTTGCAATTTTCATCTCCAGCTTATTTGACAAATGAAGAACTGAGGTTAATAGGATTGTGTTGCCCAGGGTCACATAGTGAGGTAGTGTCTGAAGCCATATTTGAACTCAGTAAGATGAGTCTTTCAGACTTCAGGTCCAGCCTTCTATTCACTGATAATTTAACATGTCAGTGGCATCTAATTCAGAAATGTCTCTCCTAACCTGGTAGTCACTCAATTAATGTATTTTTAAAGATATATCTCAGTGTGTGTGTGTGTGTGTGTGTGTGTGAGAGAGAGAGAGAGAGAGAGAGAGAGAGAAAGAGAGAGAGACAGAAAGACAGAGAGAGAGAGACAGAAAGACAGACAGACAGAGAGAGAGAGAGAGAGAATGACAGAGATAGAGAAGAGAGAGACAGAGAGAAAGAGAGAGGGGGGAAGCACGGGGAGAAAGAGAAAGACAGAGACACAGAGATAGAGACACAGAGATGGAGACTGAGGCAGAGACTGTTAAGTGTTTGCAGTGTCTCTCTTTTTGAAGAAAATATTTTATATATTGCTAGGAGGCTTTGGATGTAACCTTTTGTTCTATAAGAGGAAAGATTAAAAATAGCTGGAGAAAATAAAACATGCAAAGTAAAGATCTTGGCACAATTTTGTATCATGGTTGAGGAAGACAGACCTTTCATCTGGAATGGAGAAGGTATGAGAAAAATAAAAAGCTTCCTGGATGAGGTGGGACTTGACTTAGGGCTTCAAAGAAGGAAAAGATTTCAACAGATGGAGATGGGCTGGAAGACAGGCCAATTCAGCACTTAAGCAAAGGCTCTCTATACTATTTACCAAATCCTTGGTTTGAACTTCAGTGTTGGTACACAAACCTCTTCTTGGATTCTGTTTCCAGTCCTGACATTCTTGCTCCCTTTCCAATGATGAATAACTCAGCAATCCCAGTCCCTCTACAGGACCTGGCTATGGTTGTTTAGCCTTGTCTTTGTGACAAGACAGGACAATGGAAAAAGAAGAAGGCAGGACAGAGAAAGGAATATGAAAACTCCTAATAGAATGCTATTATTCATTTAACTTTACATTTTTTTCAATTATTAGGTATTTATTTTTCTCTACTCACCTCCAAACCTTAAAAGTGAAAAATCCCTAGTGATAAATACCCATACTGAAGCAAAACCAATCCCAGAATTGGCCATGTTAAATATGTGTGTTTCATTCTATATCTTGAGTGTATCACCTTTTAGTCTGGAGACAAGTAGCATTCTCTGTTAGCCTTCCAGAACCATACTTGATCATTTTTTAAAGCAAGATTCTTAAATCCTTCAATGCTGTTTTTCTGTACCTTATTGTTGTTAAACAAATACAAATATTTCTTGTTGTTCTGTTCATTTCACTTAGAAATCAATTAATACACATCTATAACAGCAATAAGTTTAGCAGATACTTAGAACTTAGTAACTTAGGGCTAAGTATGGAAGGTGTGAGTCCTGTCCACTGTTGTTGTTTTTTGTATTTCAAAGTCTGTTTATTGCAGACCTATTTCATACAGAGCCAAAGATACATGGAAGACACAAGGTTTATATACCCTTAGCAGAATGCAAGGAACCACCCTTGGTCTCCAGCTTTCTCTACCCCAGCCCAAAGCCAATCACTTGTTAAGCTCTTTATCCTGGGACCACATCCAGAGGCACAAACAGGGTGTTACAATCAAGACTTGCAAATTAACTCAGTACTTTCTTTAGATATTCACGAAACCAATGAGAGCATCCACCCAACAAGATTATACTTTCCTTGCATATCTGCCTAATGACCTTTGTAGAACTGGGGAGCTAATGTGGCCAAGGATCCTGAAAGTCTTGGCCTACAACATTTCCCCCATCTTTTTTATTTATAGGAGAGGGGAACATCCCATTAACGAAGCCCTAATAGTCTCCTGGGAGTTCTTGGCTTCTCTCCTATACTGCCTATAGGAGGGGGGAACATCCCATTAACAACGCCCCAAAGACTTCTGGGAGCTCTCTTTGTCCCCCCTATAGCATATAGGGCCACAGCAGAATCATGCAGTTGGACATTATATATATAACTTGGATGATGTGAGAAAAACTGGAAATAAGTATGGGTAAGCAGGTGCATAAACCCAATAATGTCACCCCTATTCCTATGTAGGTTATAATTTGTTGTGTTTGCCCAGGTAATATGCCCTGAGCTCTCTTAATCCAATCAACTATAATGTGCCTCAGGATTTGGTCCCCATTAAGATGATTTCCAATTTGGGCTACGCTATATTCTGACTCATATTATTTTTTGTTTACAAATACAGAAATACATATACAAAATTCCTAATAACTATCTGATTTTGTACGGTGCTAACAGAAGTAGACATAGCAACACTGTTCACAATAGTAGAAATTAAAGCAATTATCCCAAAAAGAATAAGAAATACACCTCTTTTTTTGATTAAAACCCAATTGGTGATTGATTTGAGCAATAGAATGATCAGCATTCATCAGTAAAACCAGTTTTCACTCTCCACAGGAAGCATAATTTTACCCGCTCTTCTTACAACAAATAGCAATTGAACCAAAGAACTGTTATCATGACATTCAGAAATCATACAATTAATACATGTGCCATCATAATGCTTATCAACCCTAGTGATTTTTACATTGCTAAGGTTTCTCCACATGAATGCATAAGCTTTTAGGAAGGTGTGGTCAATTTTGCTCAAGTATATCCCATTAGGAGCAAC
>CM053595.1:194498410-194510792 GCA_028646575.1 Pseudocheirus occidentalis | reverse complement strand
TCCCTTAGGGAAACCAGATGATTATTCTCTTGTTTTTTGTTCTAAATATTGTGGTCACTGTAGTGAAAACCGTGTGGCCATTCTAATGTTAAGCTGTTATGAAAACCATATTGTGATTTTCTGTGATAAGATGTAATGTTGTGAATATTATATTGTGACACATTGTGAATGTTTGCCTTGATTTGTAATGGAATAAACAGAATGTTCACTGTACTGTGTAATCTGAACCTTAAAAGCTGTTCTTTTGGGACTCTGCTGGTGCATGGTGATACAATGACTTATGAGGTTACTCTGAAACCATCCCTTTTGTCATTTCTTAGGATACAATGATATCTCACTACATTTATATCACATAATTTTTTGGTCTTTCCTTCTTTAATACTTCTCTATTAGTTTCTGGTTCTTTGTTGCTATAAAAAGAGATGCTATAAATATTTTTGCACATAGTGGTCCTTTTATTCCTTCTTTAATCTCTTTGGGTTATAGACCTAGTGATGATATTGTTGGATCAAAAGATAGTAACTTTTGTGGCATAGTTCCAAACTGCTCTCTAGAATGGCTGGACCTCAGTAGGCTTTTCTCCAATCAAAAGAAAAATAACTGTATTCACTATGAGATCTTCACCTTTCCGAGTATGTAGAAATGTAAAAATGTTATAGATGAATGTGATTCATGTGTTTATATAACAAACATAGTATGCAAAACAAACTACAAGCTCAAAGTCATAAGGAAGATTTGATTTTTATAAATTTGTACAATTATTCTTTTTCATGCTCCATTTCAATTAGTTTGTCTTCACTCAAAATATTCAGGAAAGTAGGAGGGAAATTCTTTCAGACAAATTTGAATTATACAGTTTGGAAAATGTTTTTTTCTTCCCAAATTAAAATAATCAGACCTACTTTACTACCTGTCAAGAAGATAGATGAGATTTTTCAGATTCCACATTTCACATCTGATAGCATTTGGCAAGAAATCATTGCTTCTAATATTTGAATATTTTCAGCCAGATCTTCTTCACAGTTTGTGAAGTACAGAAGAGATGATTGGACAAATGACCTTGTTCTGAACCTTCAAATGAAGTGGGTGGGTATTTTCCTTTTAACTATGGCAACCTTTTTTGGGAAGCCTTCAAAGCAAGATCCTTTGCCATGAAGGACTGACAGAGCAAACCAAAACTGTTCACAAGGAACATCCACATTGAAAACATAACACTCCATCAAGCTAAGCTTCAGGCACACAAGGTACCTGCTAATACTAACAGCATAGGTCTATGAATCTACAAAATAATTGACTATTGTCTTTGGTGTACAAGAATTAAATTGGTAAGTGTGCTACATTTATAGGTCAGAATTTGATAGCTGGAAGGAAACTTAGAGCAGCACAGGGGAAAATGCTTTTAATTTGGAGTTAGAAGACCTGGGTTTGAATCCTATCTCTTTCACTATCTCCAAGGAGAGTCCTAGATAAGGAAACTCTCCAATGAATCTCTTCAAATGCAAAGAAACCCCAATATATAATAGATGAAGCCCTTAAAGTGTGTAATCTTAGGTAAGTCACTTAATCTCTTTGGACCTCAGTTTCCTCATCTGTAAAATGCAGTTGTTCTAGCTGACTGCTAAGGTCCCCTCTAGATTTAACAGTCTATCCAATGACCATTTAGTTCAAACCATCTATTTCATTGATTAGAAAGCAAAAATCCAATGTCTTATAGCTGATTAGTATTAGAGCCAGCTTTGTATCTCAGGTCTCCTAAGTAAACTATTCTATTGTTTGTTGTTATTTACCATTTAGGCTCAAAGAAATTTGGCCTGACCTTCCATACAATAAATATGAAATGAATGAAGAAAGTCTATTGCACAGATTACAATATGCATGTGGATGGAAAACCATTTGTCAATCAGCATGTATTTTTGGAGGAGACCATACAGTTGGACATTGAGTCATTCGATCAGTCAACAAACATTTATTATGCAAATATTAGATGCCAGACACTGTGCTAAGTGCTGGGGTACAAAGAAAGTAAAAAAGAAAAACCATTGTGCTTGCCCTCAAGGAACTCACAATCTAATGGAGGAGACACGTAAAAGCAAAAGCTATGTATCTACAGTGTGTGTGTGTGAGTGAGTGTGTGCGTGAGACAGAGAGAGAGAGAGAGAGAGAGAGAGAGAGAGAGAGAGAGGGAGAGAGAGAGAGACAGAGAGACAGAGAGAGAGAGAGAGAGAGAGAGAGAGAGTGAGAGAGAGAGAGAGAGAAAGAGAGAGAGAGAGAGAGACAGAGAGAGAGAGGGAGAGAGAGAGAATAAATTGAATATTGTCCCAGAGGAAAAGTACAAGGAGGAAGGTGGCAGGGAGAGGCCTCTTGAACTGACTCTTCAGAGAAAGCCAGGGAATGCAGGAGGCAGACATGTAGAGGGGGAGAATTCCAGGCCTGCCAGTGAAGAGGCATGAGAGTTAAGACATGGAGTGTTGTGTGCAAAAAGACCACTGAGAATATGTAGAAGGGAGTATAGTGTAAGAATACTACATACAATAGATGGGATGGGTTGTCTTTGGAAAATAGCAAAGCTCCTTTACTGAACTCTCATCAGGAATTATATAAAGACTCACATTCTAAGGACATGTATAGAAAACAGAAAAGCTTTTGTCTTTCTAATATCTCTTAGTGAGTGCTTCATATCCTTCCAATATATTGATAACATCTTGTAAAATACCCTTAAAATTCTTGTCATCTAAGTCACCTGCCACTCCTTTAATTAGAAATCTTCTGTATGTTTCTAGTTACATTGCCAGGCACCACCAGAGCCCTGTGGATGCACATTATTCATCTGCATGCTTGGAATACAGCAGTAATACAACAGATAATCAATACTTCAGTTGTGTGTGAGTTATCTCAAAGAAAACAGTTAGAATTGTAAAGGAAACACATCAGGAAACTGACTAGCCAGAAACAATTTTTTAAAAGGGAAAAAAGAAATAATTTTCCCTTAGTATAGTAGAGCCCTATAAAATCAGTGCATCTAATTAGGAAAGTCCTGGATGGAGAATCTTTTTAAAGCAGCTTTGAAGATTCAGAGGACACACAACTACATCCTAGATGAAGCCACCAAAATGTAATATATACTATTACTTCAAGTTGTACTCATATTGTAAGTCTGGGTCCCCAGAATATGGAAAAGCTCATTTTTTAATGCCACTATTCTATTGTTCTGCTATTCATTATTGCTATTTGGCAGGGGGAAAGAAGGAAAGAAGGAAGGAAGGAAGGAAGGAAGGAAGGAAGGAAGGAAGGAAGGAAGGAAGGAAGGAAGGATGGAAGGAAGGAATTTATTAAGTGTTTACTATGTACCAGACACTGTGCTAACCACTGGAGATAAGCAAAAAAGAACACTCCCTGCCCTCAAGAAGCTTATATTATAATGGGGGAAAGCAACATACAAAGACAACTGAAAAGTAGGGGCCAGGCAATGCATGTAACCAGTGTGGGAATGTACTTTCAAAATTAAAATGGAGTTAGAGAAGAATGAAAGGAGGCTGGTCTGGGCCCCTCCACAAAATGGAATGGATATCACACAGAAGGCAATGGAGAGGCATATAATGATGTAAGCAGGCTAAAATACATAACCAATGTGGAACTGCAAAGAAAAGGAGTAAAAGATGTCATTGAGCAATTTTATGACATTAAGAGGAAATGAATGTGGCAAGGGTAAGGAATGAAAGATGGATAGCCAGGGTGTTCCACTGCTATGCATGCAATGTCAGCAGAAAATAAGAATGACCTAAAGTACATTGGATGGATCCCTTCTGTCAAACTTATAGAAAGACATGGACAAGAGCTACAGAGAGATGATGAGAGCATGGATCCCATTCTGTTTTCGTTGTTCAGTCACTTCAGCCATGTCCTCATTTGAGGGGTTTCTTGGTAAAGACACTGGAGTGGTTTGCCATTTCCTTCTCCAGCTCAATTTATACATGAGGAACTGAATCAAAAAGTGTTAAATGACTCGCCCAGGGTCATACAGCTAAGTGAAGTCAGATTTACACTCAGGAAGATGAGTCTTCCTGACTTCAGTTGGGGTGCTCTATCTCCTAGTCAACTAGCTTCCCTTAGATCCCAGTAAGTATTTTCAATCTCAGTTGTGTTTCCAAGAGACTCAAAGATCTTTAGCAGCTCCTACATGTTTTCTTAAGAATTCTCCCATCTATGTCTCTTGCTCTTACTTAGCTCCAGAAATGCTTATAGTAAATGAGAATTTAAGAGGTTTTTTCCCCCTAAGTACAAAAATGAGGAGTGGTCATTTTTGTAGCTGTCTAAGGAAACCAGGCCCTTCCCTTACTAGGCCACATACCATCTTGGAGTCCATGAGAGAAACTTTTGGTAAATTACTTTTTAAATGAACACAAATTTACTCTCTCTTCCTTCTATCCTCCACCTCATTGGGTATAAAAGAAAAATAAGCCTCTTTTAACAAATATTAATAGTTAATTAACACATTCTCTCATTGGTCATGTTCATGGTATGTCTCATCCTGT
Organism: Pseudocheirus occidentalis; assembly: GCA_028646575.1. Classification (NCBI taxonomy): domain Eukaryota; kingdom Metazoa; phylum Chordata; class Mammalia; order Diprotodontia; family Pseudocheiridae; genus Pseudocheirus; species Pseudocheirus occidentalis. Next base: position 194,506,260 of record CM053595.1, on the reverse strand, counting down.
ACTATAATGTCATCCCTTCTATGGACATTAGTGCAAAAACTTAGAATAGAATATTCACAAAGAGGCTAAAACAACATATCACAAACATTACACACCATGACTAGGTTAGATTTGTGTGAGGAATTCAAGGTTGGTTTAATATTTGGAAAATTTAAACTTAATTACCAATATTAGTAGCAAAAACAACAGCAATCATACAATTAAATCAATAGATGGAGAAAAAAGCTTTCTGACAAAATACAACACCCCTTTTTTGTTGAGATACCAGGAAATGCAGTGATAAATGGACCTCTCCTTAAAATGATAAATAATTTATACCTAAAACCAAAAGCTAGTATTATATGTAACAGCAAAAACTAGAAGTCTTTTCAATAAAATCATAAGCAAAAGAATCATGTCCATTGTCACCCCTTCTATTGACTAGAAATGCTGCTATAGAAATAAGAAGAAAAATTATTGCTTTTTAGTAGTTGGTGTGATTCTCTACTTGAAGAAACTCAGTCAGCTAAAAATAAATCGAAATTAACTTACAAGAAGTTAAGTTTCTTGGCTTTGTCCTACTAGAATTAGTTATAGGTTGTGGAAGTAGACTCCACTTTAGGAGCAAGAAATATGCTATGTAAAGCATAGGATGCCCGCTATTTCTCTAGAGTCTATTCTAACAGAGTCAACAGGAATGTAGCTTAAGTTCATGGGTCAGTTAATCTCTACTGACAATCATCTTGAAGGTCAAGTCAACAATCTTGATTCAGTAGAAAGAACACTCAGCTCCTTGTCAGGAAAATTAAGCCTTCTCCATATAATACTGCCTTCAGTCTAGCCTCACTCCTACCAGAATCTTGGACTCTGCCCCTGGACTCAAGACTGATTTCTGAGCTTTTAACTTATCTTGCACAGAACCATGACACCACTTCACTTCCTACCCATTTTCCTCCCATGTCATCATGCACCTATGTCGTTTGTCTTCCTTTCTCTCTTCCTTGTTTCTAGCATCCTTTTATGTGGCTCTCCTTCACTCCACCCCATTAGAATATAAGTTACCAGAGGGCAGGTACCATATTATTTACTTGTTATTTATATCTTCAGTGCTTAGCACAATGCCTGGCAAATAGTTAAGTGGTTAATAATGTTCTCTGTCCACTTAATACTGTGTTAAGCTGTGTGACCTTGGACAAGTCACTTAACCCCATTTGCCCTGCCTTCCCCCTCCAAAAAAAGAACAAAAAATTAAATATTCTCTGTCTGCCTATCTTTTTTTCTCCCTCCCTAACTAGTTATTACTTTGAACAAGTGACTCCACCTTTTTGAGCATTAGTTCCTCATTGATTGACAGAAGTTATTGTATTAAATGAACTTTAAGGTCCCTTTCAAATTTTACAATTGTTGATTCTATGAATCAAACTGATAGGTTGTGCTTACGGTAATTAGATCTTCAATTTCATAAATCTATTCATTTAACTGGTGGTTATTGTCTTTGTTAGGGATTGTTTTTACATCAAATGATGCTTGTTGAGCCTGGAAAAGTAATTATTTGTGATTTTAAAAAGTTTTGTTTTTCAAGATCAACCACTGTGTTTAAAGACGTTCATGCACATGCACACACAGATACACACAGGTACACACCATTCACAGTTAACATGCTCAAAACCATTAATATGAACAACCAACTCCAGGTAAATAATTTGGTGGAGAACACAAATGATAAAATTGTCACAGTTAACTCTTTTGTTGACTTCTCATGGATTTAAGTCATCACACACGTACACACACACATGCACACACACACACACACACTCACTCATATATGAAGGTCTCATTCAAATAGAAGTTGTCCTACTGAGAAATGAAGGTTGGAGCTTAAGATCAAAGGGTAAGACAATATATTTTATTTTAGAAGCAAGATTCCTATTGCCTGTAGCCAGAACCCAAGGAAATTGAAAATTACATTCCAAAAAAAAAGGCTGCCCCATGAGCAAAATCCTAAGGGCTTTCTCTTTCCCCTAATTGTGCTTTTTTCTTTCTTTCCATTTAGCTCCTCCTTCAGCGTAGTACAGTAAATAACCTGTTTCTTGCATACCGCCCTCCCTCTGAGGGCAGTGGTGAAAAGAGCCTTACCCCTGACGAGCTATTTCCAATCTGCGCAAATGAGTCTTTCTAAAAAACGACTGCATGAAACACTGGGCCACACTTTTTCTCTACTCTACTCTGTGTCTGTGCTTGTTACAGGGTTCATGTTTTTGGACTCTCATTGCATCCTCTTGCCAACTTCCCCATTTTATTTGCTACCAGGATCAAAGGCCACATGCTGGAGATTTTGAACCTTCATCTCTGAAATTTCTACCCTCAGGCCCCATTCTTCTGATAGGTCACTTCTTTATGGGATCTAATATTTCAAGCATTATTTCCCCATCATGTGTCATTCCATTGTCTATTCACCATGCATTTACTGTTTCTGCCCTTCAGTTCTGGAACAATGACCAAAATAACTCTATCTTTGTCCCTAGAAGAGGTATGCCAATCTATTCAGATACGGTCCTAATCACTAACCCTGCAAGTATTCTAGACCAAGATGTCCCTTCCTGGACATGACTTCCTTCTGTGTGTGTTGTCTCCCCCATTAGAATGCAAGCTCCTTGAGGTCAGCTGATTCTGGTTTTGAACTCTTATCCCAAGTTCTTAGTGAAGCATGGAGCATTTGTTTAGTGTCTCATAACCAGTAGGTGTCAGCAGTGGGACTTGAACTCAGGGTATCTTGACACCAGAATCAGTTTTTATCCACTAAGCCATGCTACCTACATTAACAAGCATAACCACCTTGAACAAGGAAACAGTTCAAAATAAAATAATAAATGGCTTTCCTTGAAACAATTTTATGAGTTATATAATGCCGGTAATTGAAAAATGAAGGAAGTGAAGCACAGAAATATTAAGTATCCAAGATCAATTCACTATTAAATAAAGGAACCAATGCTCCAACTCAAGTCTTTTGACTGTACAACAGCACTTTTTTCACTAAAATATACTTTCTTTACTTAAGGCGATATTGTATACAAAGGGGAAAGGTATTTGAAGAGTTAAATATTTAGATGAAAAAAGTAAGTTCTCTGGTGCTTGTTTTCCTCTTCAAAACTAACTTCCTTTATAGTTTAGTAAGAGGCTGGATTATTCCCAAAAGCATTTCCTTAATTTCTGCCCCAGCCTCAGAGCTACTCACCACTTAACAAACATACATTTCTCAAAAAAAAAATACTAGCTCACAGTAATGAGAATGGTTGGAATCAACTACTATTTACCTAGTGTTTGGGGGTTTCCAGGTAATTTTCCTTTTAACAACTATGAACTTAATTCCTCACAATATATATGAGAAAATAGAGGCTGAGAGAATTAAAGTGATCAGCTCAGGACCATACAGCTATTAAGAACAGGAGTGAGGTTTTGAACCACGTTTTCTTCTGAATCAAAGTATGATGCTCTTTCTACTGTGCCATAAAGAATCAGAGTTGTAAGGAACATAAAAGTATATGTAGCTCACCCTCTTAATTGAACAGCAATCTCCTTTTCAAAATCCTCAACAAGTGCTCACTAAGTTAATACTTAGTGAAATAAAGAATTCCCCCACCCATTTCCCCAAATGTATGTATGTGCCAGCTGGAATAGCCCATTCTATTCTCAAATAGCTCTAGTTGTTAGAGAAGTATTGCTCATATCTAGGTGAAATATGTTTCTGCAACTTTCACATACTTAGAGGCAATGATAGAAAGGGAAATCATATTGAAATAAAATTGAAAATGCACAAAATATTTGAGAATCAAACTACCAAAGCATATGAAATACACAAATAGATTTAATTACAAAGTACTCCTTAAATAAAGAAAGAATAACTTAAATAGTTGGAAGAATATTAAATGCTCATGGATAGGTTGTGCCAATATAATAAAAATGAGAGCAGAGTACTACTAAAGTCAGCATTATAATTGGGGTAGCAAGTACACAGAAAAAATGTATACAGGTGAATTCAAACACACATACAAGTGTAACAAACAAGGACATATAAAATCTATAAGGTGAATAATCACCAATACATACAAAGTAATTATAAGTTAGGTTAGGAGGGAGATTACTAGAAAGGAAAAAAAAGAGGACAGATGGAGAGGATAGAATCTAACTAGAAAACTCAATGTGCTTTTTAAAATCATCATAAAGTATCTGGTACCAGCAAGCTAGATGTCTATTAAGTTTGCGTATTACAGTTGCTGCTATGATTTGGCATGCACACTTGTGTCTTTCTTCCATTATCAGTAATAAGACACAACTACCTGTAATAAAACACTTGTTTATTAAGTGTCTACTGTGTATTATCAGCATTCACTTTTCATTGAGCTTTAAATCTATTATCAACAGAATCTCAATCTACAGAGACTCAGACATGATTTTTAGGATTATCCTTCTCAGAATCCCATCCCCGAGTTTTTCCCAGCATAAGCTGTTAATCCCTTGATACACTAACATGCCCTGTCTTTGAAAATCACAAGAAGTAATTCAAGAGACAGCCCTGCTGACTCAGGAAGATGAATATTATCCACAAAATTCAGGCAATGCTACCAAATAGTTTTAAATCAACAATAATTTCTTTTCAGGGTTCCAGGGGGAAAAAACCAAAGCAAAAGAGAGGAGGCCATATTAAAAGTATTGAGTGGGTGTCAGTCAATTGAAAATTCATTTAAACTAAAAATATAATTTCACTTTACCACTGAGCCAAGCCTAGAAACATGAGAGCCCTCAAACAAGGCTCATTCTATTTCTTCCACTAAAGGCAATTAGACATTTCCTCACTAGAAACCAAATAAGAAAATACATTTATTTATCAGTGGTGAATGGGCTTTCTAAGTCCTGGGGTTCTTTCAGTATGAATTTCCTTCAGGAATAGGTAGATTTTTGTCAACCAGGAAGGATGCTGGAGATCCTTAAATTAGAAGACAGGTATCAAAAGATAATCTCATTAACCAGAGACAGGAAGAATCTGCAACATAAAAACAAACAAAAACAATTTTTCTCTTTTTTTGGAAGGGAAGTTATATATTGCTGTCTATTTCTAAATATGAGGAATTCTGGAAAAATGGAAATTACTAGATTTGAACTGAGAAAGGACCTGGATTTGAATCTTAGCTCTGCCACATTAGTTGTGAGCTCCTTGAGGTCAAAATTTATTTTTGCCTTTCTTTGTGTCCCCATTGGTCAGCACATATTGGGTGTTGAACAACTATTTATTGACTTGAATTGACTAGCCCAGTGGCTTAGTCAATTCACTTGGCCCTCTGGTTCTCAGTTGACTGGTGTGTGAAAGGAGGAGTTAGACGATATGACGTCCAATCTTTTTCTGGCTCTAGATCTATACTATTATCTCGATTCCTACAGTATGAAGCAAGAAGAGACCTTAGAGATCTTCTCCAACCTCCTCATATTGAAGACAAATAAACCGAGGCTCAGTTTTTTGAAATTGCTCAAATTCACAGTCTACTTATTGGCAGAGCTAGTTTCCTTTGGAGAATTAGGAAGGAAAAAATCTGATATTTTCATTAAGGACAATTTTTTGTAGATTCTAAATATAATCTGTGTAGAGTTAATATTACACCCAACTTTCTTTTCTTCTTTCACAGATTCTAGGAGGGAAAAGGTAGAACTGAAGTCCTCAAACCTAAGGTAGTGGAATAAAGTATCATGCAGTGGAAAGAATGCTGAGCTTGGAGATGGGCGGGCTGGCTCTCATAGGAACAAGATACATGACTGAAAAAGCAACTTGTCTGAGTTTTTGTTTCCTCATCTCTAAAATGGGGATAACAATAATAACTGACTTTAAAGTTTGCAAAGTGTTAAGTTTGTCTTGGCCAGGGTAAAGTATCTAAGGAGGGATTTGAATTTAGATTTCCTGACTCCGAATGCAGCTTTCTACCTACTGAGTGACCTAGCTTTTCACTACCTGCCTCAGTGGGTTGCTATGAGGAATGTGCTTGCAAACCTTGAATGATATAATACATATAAAGTGTTTTGTGAACTCGAGAGAGCTTTATCAATGTTATCTATTGTTATTATTCTTGTCATTATAACATTATTACCTATATCTCCTCTTATTGGATTTTAATTACTCCCTAGGTCCCTACTGTTTTGGTCACCACTGTCCTGCATCCTGATGACAGTATAGCCAATCTTTAAAGAGGGACATAATCATCTGCAACTAAATTCTTGCAGTAGAAAAATTATCATATAGCTTGTCCAAAGGATTATCCTCTGATGATTCAGGCCCTGGGAATTATACCTGCCTTTGGCAATCACCCTGTTTTTCTTAATATTCTTCTCTCTCTACGTTTTTGTGATGCTGCTTTATCCAAGCTCTCCTCCTATCTGTCTGACAACTCATTCTCAGTCACTTTTGCTGGATCTTAATCCAGGTCACATCTTCTAACACAGGGAAGGGGAGCATTTCGTAGGGCTTTGTCTCTACATTCTTTTGTTTGTTGATCTCATCAGCTCCCCTAGATTTAATTATCATCTCATTGCTGATGATTTGGAATTCCTCTATCCAGCCCTAATCTCTCTTCTAATCTCTAGATTCACATCTCTAACTGCCTATTGGACATCGTCAACTGGGTATCTTGTAGACATCTTTAACTCAACATGTCCAAAACGAAATTCATTATCTTTTCTCCAAAACCCTCCTTTCTACCAAATTTCCCTAATACTTTTAAGTAATACAACGTGCTGTTTTTACAATCTATAGGTCATCATTCACTCCTCACCCTCTATCACTTTACATATTTGATGAGATACCAAGGCCTTTTGGTTTTGCTTTTTGAACTATTTCTCTCCTCTGACACCACCACTACTCTGCTAACGGCTCTTATCACCTCACCCCTTAACTATTACAATAACCTGATGGTTGGTATCTTGGACTCAGCTCTTTTCCATCCCTAATCCATCCAACATTTATTTGTCACATTGATATTCCTAAAGTATAGATCTAACTACATTGATTCCTTATTCAACAAACTCCAGTGACTCCTTGTAACTTCCATGATCAAATATAAAATCCTGTGTTGGGCTTAAAAAGTCCTCTATAACCTGACCTTTTCATATTTTTCCAGTCCTATTATAATTTAAACACTGCTTTTGCCCCTGTCCCTAACCACATTCTTTTGAATCCAGTGAGATTTGCCTTTGGGTGTTCCTTGCACAAGACACCCCATTTCTGCATTTTCACTGCATGTCCCCCATGCCTGGAATTCCTTTCCTTCTCATTTTTGCATCCTGGCTTCCCTGGACTCCTTCAACACTCAGTTAAAATCCTACCTTTCCTATTTTTCTTAATTCTAGTGCCTTCCCTGTACTTATTACAGGGAATTACCTGTATTTATCCTAAATATAATTTGTTTATACATAGTTGTTTGCATATTATCTCCCCCATTAGACCATGAGCCTCAAGAGAGTCTTGAGCCTTTCTTTGTAATTCCAGCACTTAGTAGTACCTGGCACATAATAGGCATTGAAAAAATACTTGATGAGTGATTCAGGCAGGCTAATAATACTAATAGAACTTTTAAAAATAATCACTCACAATTATCTATGTAGCACTTTGAGGTTTGCAAAAGCACTTTTACCACAATAATTTTTGTTCACATTGTGCAATAGTCTTGTTGTATAGAAGCGTTGTAACCAATGGAGTGAATAATATGAAAAGAAAGAAAGAAAGAAAAGAAACAAAAGAAGCAAAACCAAACATGGAAAAGAACAATAGCATGTGTTGCTTCAGTCTCCATTTCAGCTCTGGTCTTTCTGGATCTTTCTCTGAATGTAGA
>CM053595.1:194483051-194498310 GCA_028646575.1 Pseudocheirus occidentalis | reverse complement strand
TTGTAGAGTTGTCTTTTAACTGTGCGTTGCTGAGAAGAGTCCAGTTTTTCAAGATTGGTTGTCACACATATGATGTATCTGTGACTGTATATAAATTTTTCCTGGTTCTGCTCTTCTCACTTAGCATCAATTCATATAAGCCTCTCCAGGTAAATATACCATGACAATTTTGCAAGGTAAGTATTACAAATATTGTTGGGCCCATTTTGCGTATGAGGAAACTTGGTCCCAAACCTGTGAAGTCACTTATAGATTCAAAGGATTTGACTACATGTTACTTAGTCCGACATTTTCATTTTGCAGATGAGGAAACTGATACCCAAAGGAGATAGAAGATTTGCCTAATGTCACATCAATAGTGTCAGAGGCAGGATTTGAACTCCTCTCTTCAGCCTACAAGTTCAGCTTCCTTTGCACTTTGTGATTCCACACTCTCAGCCTCAGATTGTTGTTGTTGTTGCTCTTGTTGTTGATGCTGCTGACAATGATGATAATGACATGACAATGATATTTCCATCCTGCATCTCATGGCATTTAGAGACAGGACATTTTATTGAGAGGAAATGGAGGCTGAGAAAAGTTAATTAATTTATCCAAAGATAAACAGCTAAAATGCAGCGGAGCTGTAACAAAAACTATACTCCCATGTGTGCTAGTCAAGAACTTCCTTCTGCTATTTCATGCAGACACCCAGAAGATACAGCCACCTTCACAGATCCTCAGAGGTCCCCTCATCCAAACTAAATCTCAAAAATTAATCTCCCCAACAAATGCTCATCCAGCTGCTTTTGCTTGAAGACCTCCTGTGAGGGAGAACCTGTTGCTTCCTGTAGCTGCTCATTCCACTTTAGGAGAGCTCTGATTAGGAGGAAGTTCTTCCTTATATTAAGCGTAAATCTGCCTCTTTGCAACCTCTACTCATCATTCCTAGTTCTGCCTTCTGGGAACAACAAGAAGAAATCAAAGCTTGCTTCTTCACAACAACCTTACAAATACTTGAAGGAAGAAGGAAAGGAAAAAATATTAAAGCCTACTATGTTCCAGGCACTTTGCTAAATGCTTTAGAAATATTATCTCTCAACAACCTTGTCTAAAACGTGTTAGCCTGAGTTGACCACAATTCTCCAAATGTATCAGGGAAGAGTCAAGTGGCCATCACTTTCCTAATCCTGGAAATTGTATTTATCTTAATGAAGTGTATGACAGTGCTAGCTTCTTTATTCTAGAAACCTAAAAAAATAATTTTTCTATCCATAATTCCTACCCCATAGTACTTTCCAATTTTCTGGCCAATTAGAGGGTATTTATATATTTATTTGACTGCCTGATCATTTTCTCTGCTGAAAATAGCATGCATTGGTGATTTAGAATGGCAAGATTAGACATTCAGTCTTCTACTACCACTAACTCACTATAGGCAACTCATAACCTAATTAGCAGAGCTGTAACTAGCTTAAGGGTAAATGGGGCTTTTTCTGAAGGCACGCATTCTCTCCAAGGAATATCCTTTCTCCTTGTGATGTCTGCCATTTCTGTACCTTGTCTCATAATCCTCCACTAGTCTGTCTTGCCATGAGGAACTACTATCTCCTAGCCCTATTACCAATGCATTCCTCTCCTAAAATTTACTCTTCTTCCTAATTCCCGTAGGTTCAAGGGCAGACCCTCCGAGTAACAGACTGTCTTCTTTCCTAATGCTTTTGCCCTCAAAATCAGAGTGTCTTTAAATGTCCCCCTCCCACCCCAATCAACCAACTGATTTTTCCTTAGGGACAAGATTTCATAGCTCCATCTTTGTTTATATCACTCCCTCTATCAGTAAACTGGAAATGTGTCTGCTGAAAAAGATAACTTGATGAATCACTCTGAGTGCTTTGAAAGGCAGATTACAGAAATCCATCATTTTTATCCCAGAGCTTCTCTTCCAGGCCTGTGATTCCAGGAGCATTGGAAATAGTCATTTTCAGACCATTTCAGAACATTCACTCCTGATCTTTCCAGAGGTAAGAAAATACCTTGAAAACTCACAAAACTCTTGGACAATAACAACACCTTTGAAAAGATTTAAAAGCCAAATATATAGTGGTTGTGGATGGGAGAGGGTGGAGGATGGAAAGAAATTCATCAGTTAGCAGAGGGGAGAAATGAGAGTTTCAAAAGTTAACATAGCATATCATAGGTTTTTGAACTGGAAGGGTCCTTAGGGGTCATTTAATCCAATTCCTTAATTTTCTACATGAGGAAGCTAAGGCATGACCATGGAGGTTGAAATTTATTCCAGGTAGCTCAATGTTATTTCCCCTACACTGCTCCCATTCTGCTCAAAGGGACCTCAGAGGTTGTATGAGCAAGTCCCCATTTGACATAGATAGAAAGTCAAAGCAGAGATGGAAAGTGATTTACTCAAGATCACAGAAGGGGAAAGTGGCAGCACCAAGGTTTGAACCTATGAGAAGAAAGCTTCAGAAATATAATTGAATTTTGGAAATCCATTTTACTGTGAAAGGGAAACGACGTCCAGTGTGAGAGAAGTTTGCAGTGCAACAAGCCTGTTTCTGCTTCCACAGAGTGCTGGGCCTGGAATTAGGAAGACCTGAGTTCAAATCCAGCCTCAGACACTTTATTAGCTGTGTGACCCTGGGCAAATTATTTAACTTCACTTTGCCTCAATTTCCTCATCTGTAAAATGGGGTTAATATTAGCACCTAAGTCCCAGAGTTGTTAGGGTCAAGTAAGGTAATTGTAAAGAGCTTCACAAAGCTGTACAGTGCTATATAAATGCTAATCAATATCTTTCTATTTATAGAGACTACTCATTTTAGGAAATATCTGAGCCTCTGCACCAAAGAAGAATATTATGCCTGTCAGAAGCCTAATTTAATTATCATTGTACTTTGTTCTTCCTCCAATGAAACTTTGGATGGTGGTTCACTCTGGTTTTTTGTTTGTCTGATTATTTGTTTGTTTTTTTAATATTGCCCAGGTAGAACTTGAAAAAGGTGCCGAAGAGGAGTATTTTTAGTGAAAAGAGTCCCTTTTCTATAGGCACTAGGTGTGCCAATGCAAAATCCAGCACCCACCAGAAACTACTATGAAGTTTCTCTGCCTTTTTCAAAACAGATGAGAGGTTTGAATATCACCATGGAGCCCCTCTTTTGGACTGTTTTAAATGACTGTGTCTTCCAATATCCTGTCTTCCTGTCTACCTGCACTTTTGGAACTTTAGCTGTTGCAAAGAGGTAATTAATGTTGCTTCATAAAGCTGAGAGACAAAAAGGAATATTCCACTCTGTAATGTGGGCCTCACTGCCCGCTCTCTTTAGGGACATCTCAGCAGACAGCAGGGGTTAAGTCATTTCAAGAAAATGCGTGGCTCCCGTATTATGAGCGGAGTTGAGCTGTTTCAGTAATTACCTTTTGCAGTCAGTGGTGGCTTGGGAAGGAAAATGCACACCTCCCAAACAACCCTACAATTAGAAAATAAATCAGCTGCCAGCATGGAAATTGAATGCTAACTGGATCATGTTACTCAGTTCCAGAAATGAAGCTGCAGGCTTCTTCCCAGATGCCTGTTTGGGATTAGCAGAACATCCTGGGTAAGATAATGGAATCACTGAGACTGGGCCCTAAGAAAGGACCTCAGAGACTGTCATGTTCAATCTCTCCCTTACTGAGAAATCCTTCTTATGATCTACACCAGTGGTTCTCAACCTTCCTAATACTACGACCCTTTAATACTCGTATGTGGTCATAATCTGCATAATCTGCATGTGGGCAGACCCACCTGGAGACGGATAGAGGAGCAATGTCTTGGTTCCTAAGACCATAGGAAATATGTGTTTTATGATAGTCTTGGCGACCCCTGTGAAAGGGTCATTCAACCCCTAAAGGGGTCGTAACACACAAATTGAGAACCGCTGATCTACACACACACACACACACACACACACACGAGAGAGAGAGAGAGAGAGAGAGAGAGAGAGAGAGAGAGAGAGAGAGAGAGAAAGAGAGAGAGAAAGAGAGAGAGAAAGATTCAGCTTTGCTTGAAATCCTACAGTGAGGGGCAGCCTACTTACCTCCTGAGGAGGTTCCCTATTCCATTTTTTTTTAAGAGATCTGATTGTTGGAAAGCTTTTCCCCACTGTTTATAGTCATATCTTTAATAGACCATTTTGCCACTTCCAGTCAAGCCTCTCTGAGCCTTAGTTTCCTCATCTGTAAAATGATAGGATTGACCTTTACTTTCCTTTTCAGTTGCTAATTTATGATGTGCAGGTAGAATTGGAGTAAATGAAGTTCTTACTGTGCCTAGTCAAGGATGCTGTTCAACGGGCAAGGCAAGGTTTCTTGAAAGAGATGAATATTAAGTTGTGTTGAAAAGGACATTGACACTTGTCTAGAAACCTTAACTCTCTGACGTTATGGTTCTAATGCTGCTCTATGCAAACTGGTCTGAAGTACTACGTCCCAAATACAGCCTGGACTTTCCTGACACTATTCCTTTGCTTACATGGTCTCTCCAGTCTGACACACTCTCTTTCCTCTAATCCTCTATACAAATTATCCTCATCTTCCAAGGCCCAGTTTCAAGTGGAGGTTTCCTGGAAGACTTCCTTGACCATCCTATCTCAGGAGAAAAATTTATCAACTTTTTTTGTATCTAATATGTGTGCTGTTCACTTGGCTTATCTTGGACTATAGAAAGCTAGGTGATACATTGGTTAGAGGACTGAACATGGAGTCAGGACGGTCTGAGCTCAAATTCTGCCTCATACACTTAATTAGCTATGTCACCCTTAAATTTTCTCAGACTCAGTGTTCTTGCCTGTAAAATGGGGATAGTAGCATTTACTTCCCAAGGTTGTTGTAAGGATCAGATAATCCATATGAAAACCTTAAGGTGCAGTGTGAATGCTAGCATTTATCTGTTATAGCATTTGTTAAATGTTCACTTATGAGTATTTTTCTCCCTAAATTATAGGGATAAGGGTAAAGGTAAGGAGGCAGCAGCCTCTTCTATCTCTTTGTATGCCCGGCAGAACTCAGCATCATACTTGTATATAGTAGGCCACTGATAAATGACACTTGTTGGCAAATTGAGCAATGTAGGTGCTCTTTTTTTATCAAGGGTTGATGGGAACAGAGGTTCTGTGGGAAAAATGGTGGAAAAAGCATGCAAATAGTATTCTTTTATTGTGGGCAAGTATTCAACTTCTAGCTATCTCTTTCCTTACCTATAAAATTAAGGGGTTGAACTACATGACTTTTAAAGTACTTTCTAGTTCTAAATCTATGATTTTATGATTCTTGTTCTTCTCTGAGACCAAAGAGAACAAGTCTAATACTACTACCATAAGATCCCTTCAAATACTTGAAAATAGCTCTTGCCTGCTCCTCTTTCCTGACCCCAGAATTCTCTTCTTCACGTTAATCATTTTCAGTAAGTTCAAATGATCCTTACATGGCATGTTCTTAAGGCCCTTTGCCATTCTAGTCACCCTTTGGCAACTGCTTTCCAATCTATTAGTGACTTTCCCAAAAAAGACTTCCAGAATACAACATAACACTTCAGGTATGGTCTAGAATACAGAAAAAAGGACAAGATCTGCCACAGCAAAACACGAAGTGATTCTCTGTCTCAGGAAATTCTATCTTATTTCTTCCATATGCTTGTGATTTCAAACTTAGTGGAAGGTTGGAAGATTCTAGGCTGTAGAACAATCCAGCTTTGGCCTCTGTTTCTCCCTGGCTCCCTGGACCTTGTCAGTTTTTCAGTGAAGTTTTATTAGCAAGTACTCAGAGGAATGGAAAGTTCAGCTGCATGACCTTTCCCACCCCTCTCCTTATCCTACCTCTCTTCTCTCATGTAGGAAATTATGTCCAAGGGGAAGTGACAAAACAAGTCCAATCAAAGAGGGTATTGTGAGTAATGCTTCCATGTAATGGTAAAAACAAACCTGGCGTCTTAGTGGGTTGACCCCATTTCCCTACTTTGGCTATCCTTATGCATCAAAAGAATGTGTTCCATGTTCAAATACCTAAGAAAATTTGGCAGTAAAACCTGTTTCTAAATTGAAAGCCAGTTGGCTCCGGAGATTCATAAGGAATGAGTTGCTTTGAACTGGCAAGAGGTATAACTTCTTGGACACGCATCACCCAATAATATGATATGATGATGAAGAACTTAACAAGAAGATAAGGACATGAGCCAGGAACAAGCGTGCCTGACTGACTGTCCCCAGTTATCAAGAACAGAAGCATCAAATTGAGAATCTTGGTATTGGATGAATTCTCCAGAGGCTATTTGAATATTACATGATAATGATAATGGGGATGACAATGATGTAAACTGCATTATTCCTATAAATTCTGTATACTTACAAAACATATTTAAATATACATTCCCTTAAAGCACTCATAGAAGAGGTAACATGGATCAGTGAGTAGAATTCTGGACTTGGCATTAGGAATCTGACACTAACTACATGCCTTTGAATATATTATTTAACTTCTTTGCCAGGTGCAGGGTGGGGATTAAGCATTTATATAGTACCTACTACTTGTCAGGCACTGTACTAAGGGCTTTACAAATATTTTCTCATTGGGTCCTCACAAAGGGAAATCCCTGTAAGGGAGGTCCTGTTATTATCCCCAGTTTATAATCGAGGAAACTTAGGCAAGTAGAGGTAAAGTGATTTGCCCAGGGTGACCCAGAGAGTAAGTGACTGACACTGGATTTGAACTCAGGTCTTCCTGACTCCAGGCCCAGTCCTCTATACACTACACTAACTAGATATAAACAAGCAACTAAGACTCACCTCTTAAGTAATGCATGAGTTTTTATCTTCTTTCATGAAAAGAGGTTTCACATGGAGTAAAATCACAAATCTTTCATTTGAAAGGACATAGGTAGTGCTCATAACTCAATAAAATTCCCCTGAACTATTCTGGACTGTATGCTTTCACTGGGGCATCAGTCCCTCCATACTACTGGCTTGGGTCCAATCAAAGTAGAGCACAGACAAGGGACAAGATCTGCCTTGGCAGCACACAAAGGGATTCTTTGTCCTACAGAGTATCATGTACTCTGTAGTACAGCGTGCCATGTACTCAAACTAGAAAGTTATCTCAGCCGCTGTTATTCCACAAACAAATTCAATTCAACAAATATTTTGAAAGCACTTCTATGTGCAAGATACTATGAGAGTCGTTGGGGATATGAAGATAAAAAGCGGGAAGTTCTTTCTTTCAAGGAGCAGTCTCCCAGAAGGATCTGTCATCACCCAGATCAGTATAACACAGAATAGGTAGAGATCAGGACAAAGTGACTTCTAACAAAATTTTAGGAGGAGATGAACATTTTATGGATTAGGGATGGGGGGAGGATGGAAGAAGACTTCATGGAGTAAGGTGCCACCTGATCTTGGGGTGGGTATGTAATTGGACCTTACTTATTATGACTTTTTAAAGTAGACCATCGGACTTTATTGCTATCATTAGATTATCCTTTGATAACTTTTTTCAGAGTGATGGAAAATATCAGTTTCACAGAGTGGCAAGAGTGCTAGGTTTGGATTCTGCTTGAGTTGAAATCTTAGTTCTGCCACTGTCACCTGGGCCTCATGAATAAAAAAGGGATTAGACTACATGACCTTTGAGGTCCCTTTCAGCTTTACATCCTGTGACCTTCTGACCTTGATCTCATTCACAAGGCACTATGGCTATTTTAGAGTCAGAGCACTATGGGTAGGTCAATTTTGACCCACATGTTTCATTAACTGAAAGAATTTAAGATGAAGAGAAAGAAAAAGAGAGAGAGCAAGAATTATGCTATTATACAAAAGATGAATTCAGCAATATGGAGAACTCTCAATATAGGAAGCACTTCTGCCAACACAGATCGTAACTCGTTTGTGACACAACAGATTAGATCTTGGGGAAATGTCTGAGGCTCTTCAAGGTAAAGAGCTTTGCCTTGAGTGACACAATGAGTAATTGTCAAAAATGGAATTTGAACACAGCTAGCAGTCTCTCCACTATGCCACAATGGTTCTAACAACAGGAATAAGAAAGGCAAATACTTCAATGAGGTAAACACTGAAGAGGGAAAGAGGACCTATATAGAAAGGTAAATATTGGCAAAGTGGGAGAGAGAACTGAGTGACAGAGCAAACATTGCAGCACGGGTGCTTAAATAGGACAAAACCTCTTTAGGAAGGATTCCAACTTCCACCATTTCAGGCCTGGACCTAAAATGGAGTTGAAGGTACCAAGACAGTAAGTGACTAAAAAGTAACTGCTCTGGTAAGAAGGGTACCCACCATACCACTGAACCCAAGGAACAAGGGATGATGAGGCCACTTTCTAAATGACCCAGTGTACATCATGTCAGAATAGAAAAAGGTAGGCCAGTTATATAAGCAGTGCATTTATACCTGGAGCATCACCAAAGAAAGAGCTGGCATCCTTACATTCAAATGAAAGCCACTGAAGAGAAAAAAAAAGACCTTGCAGAGCAAAGGACCCTGGTCTTTGTGGATAGGATTTATAAAGAGATGTATAATCAAGTGTTCCCACTGCGAATATGAATGCAAAGTATCTGGGGTTATTTTTATGTTCCATGCAATGGCAATTAAAGGTCCAAAGGAAAAACACCACATGGTTCCAATGACTACTTAAATAGAATAGAACACACTGGACTGAAAAGCCAGCTCCCACCATTCTACAGCAGGATAATCCTGCAGTTCATACCAGGAGCATTACAATCTTTGGAGCAGCTCCCCTTGCTGCCTGAGGTCCTGTTTTCTTGCACCTTATGAAAACTGCTTTCTGCTTTTTAAAAAGAAACTCTTTCAGAGGAATCACAGATGTCTCCAAATCTAGACAGAAAAGGAAATTAAGAGATCTGCAAAGGAAGGAAGACAGTGGAGAAAAGGGAGCAGGAATGCAGCAGCATGGGCGGGTGCTTTGGTTTGAACGCAGTCAGCCTCCACACTTCCTGAGGTGGCTCCACCAAAGACTAGCCCAATGTACTGCTTGGCTTTTAACTTCATACCTACTGACTTATAAAAGCAGAGGAAGGGCTGGGGGAAAGAAGGGAAGAAAGGGATGGAGAAATCCAGCTGAAGCTCAGATTCAAAAAATGAAAATGAAATCAGTCTATTTTGGCTTAACAACTGTTTTTCATTGCGACAAGGGAGAGCCCAATTCTGCGATGGTGCTTTACTATGCACACACAACTCACATATATGTACACATATATGCACTCATATGCACATATGCATATAAATAGAAGTATATTTATATACATTTGTACACATACTTGTATGCGTGTCATAATATATACATATATTCAGCTCTACAGAGATATATCGGTTCTATATACCTATATACGTGTGTGTATCAGTTCTATGCATGCCCCCAATTTCAAAAAGTCGGTGAGTTAAAACCGAAAAGGATTCTTTTTCCCTTAATCATCCTTCCTCCCAACAGTTCAAGGTGAATTTTAAAGAGAGTATTACTTATAGAACAGTATAGGTCACCTATAAAAGAGGAATGTCATGGCTTCCTATTGTCACAAATGTAGTCTAATTAGAAAATTTCCATCACATGATAGACCTGAGGGGTAGAGGGTAGACTTAACAAATCAGAATTAATATCATCTTATAGGTTTTTTTCTTTAATGTTGTAGAATTCAGAGCAAAAACAAAAAAGTAGAGGTTCTGAACCAATCAGATTGCAGTACATACTTTCTGAATTTATGTAAGCTTCTAAAAGTTGCCATTGTTGGGGTGGGGAGAGAAAAAAGGTCAAGATACTAAGCAAAAGGTCAGAATCAAAGATCTGATTCATCCCTTGTCTCAAAGCTAAACATGGCAGTAGGCTCTACATGACAAAGAAGAGAAAAACAGGTCATTTCAATATAAGAAAGGTTATTTGGTGCCAACCCGGACCCCACATTAGTTATTCTTTCTCTCAAAGTATCGGTTCTCAAGAGAAAGGCTTCTAATGCAAGCAGGGTGCTAATGACACATTCATTTGTAGAGTCTAAGCAAAGAGGTTAGCACCTTTTCTTTCCAAACACACACCACCTGAGCTTTTAAGTCCATTAAAGCCCTTCCAGATGATTAGAAATAGAGAGGTACCAAAGCTTCATTATCACAGGCAAATATTTGTCTTCATGAAGTAGCAGGGCCCTTTTGACTCCAATCAAAATAATCCTGGAGTCATGAGGGACAACAACTATTGCCCTGAAGGACAGAGATGGCAGAAGGATTGGGTCCTACACTTACTGACATTGAGCGCACTAGGAAAAGCTAAAGGATAATTATTTTCACATTCACATACAAGCATTGACAGCACTTATTATCTTGTATATTTCCTAGCTGGTGTTTTATACAATTTGGTGTCAAAGTAACCCCATTTCCTAAAGTCGTTTGCAAAGTAATAGACCACAATAAATGGCTTCCGGGATAAGATGTTCCTGAGATACTTTCTTTTCTACAGAGATAACCCTATTACTGATTCAGAAGCTCAGACAGGAAAGGGAGGATCAGTAAAAATAGTTAAAGAAGAAAAGATTGCTGTTTCTCTAGGACAAGGGTAGGGTCCCCTATTTTGTTTGTTATATACCACATTTTCTCTGTAACCAGAGTCCCTTCACACAGTGAGGGCAAATACGTGTAGTGGATTGTAATGATTTCAGTATAAATTCTCCGTCCATGGAGTCATCTTCTTTGCCTTCATCTCCTCAGAAGACTTAGTTGCCTGCAAAGCTAAACCCTGGTGCCACTTCCTTTAGAATGATTTTCCTGATTTAGTTTCTAGCTTCTAGTGCTCTTTCCTTCCTGAAAGTATATTGCGGTTATTTATGTTTGTGGTTTAGAGATCTTCTGCCTCTTTCCCCCTCAAGTAGAATATAAGGTATGTGAGGACTTGAACTGTTTTACATTTTGTCTTTGCATCCCCAGAGCCTAGTAGGTGACTTCCACTGTAGATGCTTAATAAATTATGTATTGAATTGAAAATGAATGTTCAGAAAATTCTGCATGTCACTCAATGTTTCTGGCCCTATAAAAAAAAAAACTTTCAAAAATTTCTTGGAGTGATCCTTCCAGAAGCAGCATGGAATTTTAGAATTGGTGGCACCTTAGAAATAATCTAATTTGACACAGTTGTATATGTAAGAAAATGGAGGCCCAGAAAAATTAAATGACCTGCTTGAGGTCACTCAGATTGCCTGGCTCTTAATTATGAATTCTCATAATTCTTAATTGTGCCGCCCCAGAGTTCTTTCAATATTTTTGTTGTAATAAAAAAATTTCTGCTTTTTGGAGGGGGGAAGGCAGGACAATTGGGGTTAAGTGACTTGCCCAAGGTCACATGGCTAGTGTTAAGTGTCTAAAGTCAAATTTGAATGCAGATCCCCCTGACTCCAGGGCTAATGCTCTATTCACTGTGCCACCTAGCCACCCCTCAATATTTTTGTTATTCAGTCATTTTTCAGTCATGTTGAATACTCTATGACCTCATTTGGAGTTTTGTTGGTAAAGATCCTGGACTGGCTTGACATTCTCCAGTTCTTTGTACAGATAAAGAACTGAAGCAAACAGGATTAAGTGATTTGTCCAGGGTCATACAACTAGTAAATGTTTGAAGCCAGATTTGAACTTAGGAGGATGAGTCTTCCTGACCGCAGGCCTGGCCCTTTATGTACTATGGAACTACCTATGTGTCCCATTTTCAATATACCATTCAAAGAAATAAAATGCTTATATATATAGCCTTACATATAGATAGGATAGATGGTAGCCTATTCTCTAATAAGGCCCCACTGGGAAGCACCTTTTGCCCTCAAACAATTTTCCTAATGGTCTGACACTGGTTTGAAATTCCAATGATAAGATATTAATCTTCATGGTCTAATATTTCCCTTAGGAAATTACTCCTTTAGGCAAGGCTTTGCATACTTTCAAACTGAGGGAGAATTGTTGCATAAAGTTAGGAAACCTCACTGTGAATTAGGTTTCTTCTCTAACTGGGATTGTTGGAGAGGATTGGGATCAGGAAAGAAGGAAGAGAGAGGACACTTAAGGTGGAGGGGGTGGTATAAAGTGCATAAGGGCAGCCCATCAACTAGACTTTATTAAATGCCTGCTATGTCAATAAATATCTATCAGGCACCAAATATGTACCAGGCACCATGCTAAGGTGGAGTGGGGAGAAAAAAACACTAAGAAATTTGGACTGCTTCATCATTTTTGCTCTAGGACTGACCTTGTGGGAATGAACAGGTACCCAGAAGAGAGAAGGGGGAAAGAATGCCTAATATACTCCCACCGTGCTCTGCCTGGTGTCAGAAGGAGCACAAAAGGAGAAAAGGGGAGAAGCCCGATGATGGTTGTCAACACTAAGAAACTGTCTAAGCTCCGAATGTATTATAAGTGCCACTGTGCATGTCAGACTATATCCTGTGTTGGGGTGGGTGGGAGAGTGTGGGGGGGAAATCAGCCCTGCCTTGTCTGTTTTCGCCAGGATGAAGAATACTGTGTGCCACAGATGTTCTCCATAGAAATGTGTTAAACCTGAACTGACAGTGCTGGCAATCAAAGACATTGTAAGACAGAGAATGCAAAATGCAAGGAATCCTCCATTTACCAGCCTAGTCAATGCCATCTCTGATTGCCAGGCTTGGTCTCCCCTATGCTTTCCAGTCTTAAAGGGGAAGTGACATTGTATCTATCACAAATGACCCAGTTTGTGGGAGGCAAAAGACTTGGCTTTCTGGCAGCACGAAAGGGACCCAGCTGAGAAAATCAGGTGGCCCTGTAGATCACAACTATGAAGAAATCAAATACTTGCTTTAGGAATAGTAACTCTCCTGTCATAAGGGGTTCACTTAATCTATTCACAGAGAGTGCTGTTCTATTAGTCAGAGGGTCTGGTGCTAGCTCCAGGGCTGCCATCCATTACACGGTATAAGCTATGATTTCTCTGTATTCCAGGGTTGTTGTTCCTTTTTATTTTTTTGTCTGTGAGGTGACAGTGTAACGTTAATGAAATCAGAAGATCTTCCATGTCCCTTTCTATTGGCACCTAGTAAAGACACTTAGCTCCTTACTTCAAGTTAACTCCTTGGGAGTAGTTAACACCTTAACAGGAAGGGGCAGAACAGGGAGGAGCTATACTGTACATAAGGAAGAGAACCAGCAGGACAGTCAGATTTTTTCTCAGACACCACCTGGAGACTGCACCTTTTCCTGAGACCCTCCTTCTGCAGCTTCTACTGAGAACTTCCAAGGACCAGGCTGAGAAACTGTCGTGCGTCTGAGAGGGATCCCTGCTTGAGGGAGCCTGTTCTATTTGTGAAGGCTTGGGAATGTGGGTGTCCACTGCGTTAACTATGTGTATCAACTTTGGCTTTCTGGTTTTGGGATTTGTCCTTCTGGTTTGGGGACTCAGTGTTCCGGTTTCTGAATAAAGACCTTGGTTCTGCCTTCCATGTGGAGAGTTTGCTACATTTTGTGATTCAAAACTATACCGGCATATTCATAACCACCATAGGTGTTGTGAATATCACATTATTGATACATAGTATCAATATGATAGTGTGATACCTCGGAAAGAATGCTGGACTGGAAGTCATAATTTCTCATATCTAGTCTCAATCTACAGGAGCCACCAAACTCCTGGGTATTCTCAGGCAAGTCCCTTCATTTCCCTGAACCTAAATTTCCATCCCTTCCAAATGATGATGTTGGATGGGATGCTCTCTATGGTCTCTTCCAGTTCTGGCCTTCTATTTCACCTAACTTCTCTTACTTACAGAAAGATGTCCTAGAGCAGTTCAAAGCAACTGCCAGAGAAAAGACTGTTAAATTTTTCAAGGTGAGCATTTATACCTAGGAAATTGGCTAGCACTACAAATCAGGGATTGATTTCTTGTTTTGTTGATTGTCTAGATCAGTGGTTCTCAACCTGTGAGTTGCCACCCTTTTGGGGTTCAAATAGGGTCACCTAAGACCATCAGAAAACACATGTTTCTGATGGTCTTAGGAAGCGAGATACAGCTCCTCTATCTGTTTCCAGGTGGGTCTGCCCACATGCAGATATGCCCACATATGAGTATTAAAGGGTAGCGAGCATTAGGAAGGAACCACTGGTCTAGATGTAAGAAATTGATGAAGAAAATGTTAATAATGAAGATTAAACTTAAAAGTGTGCTGTATATATTCTTCTTCCAGAAAGTTGGTGATTAATTATTTACCAGCACAGCCCTGCTTATACATATGTCATAAAGATTGACAGGCAAATACCCAGATGGTTTTCACTTATAAGGGATTTTTGAAGAGGAGTAGGCTAAGGATGATCTAGGAAAGGGGGAGTAATTAGGACAGACAAGAAGGAATGTATATTGTAGGATGGAGAATATGAAATCTGTATGAAAAAAAACTAGTGGCGAAGGAGGAGGTAATTTGCAACTAAAAATAAAGTAAAATTGAATTAAAAAATTAAAGAGATTGGGAACAAATAATAATAACTATCAGTTATTTATAGAGCACTTTAGGGTTGCAAAATGTTTTGCAAATATGATCTCATTTGGTCCCCACAAAAACATTCAGAGGTAGGTACCATTGTCATCTTTATTTTATATGTGAGGAGACTGAGGTTCAGTGAGGTTAAGTGACTTGTCTAGGGTCACAACACTAGTGAGTGCATGAGGCTCAATTTGAATTTTGGTCTTCCTCACTCCAGTTCCATGGCTCTATTCACTGAACCACTTAGTTATCTAAGGACCAAGAGTATTATCTATATTGACAGACATAGCTGACATATTGATTCTGTTATTCAGGTTTTTCTCTTTGTTGCAAGTGAAGGTTTGCAGTCTAGGAGAGGAGTTCAGAGATGGATATTAGAAAATAACTATTTTCTGTAAAAAAGCAAAAGGCAGAAATAAAACTTTTTTAAAAACAAGAAAAAAGGCTGGAATATCATAACACAGAACAAAAAAAAGTGTGCCAAAATTGATATATGTTTCCTTGATTTTAATATTTTTTGAGTTAGACATAGATCACTAGACCTGGAGTCAGAAAGAAATCAGTTCAAACCTAGCATCAGACACTTACTAGCTCTGTGACCTTGGACAAGTTAGCCTCTGTCTATCTCAGTTTCCTCATCTATTGAATAGTCATTTTGACTGCTATAAATTTCCAAATGAATATAAGGACATATGAAGGAAAACATGATCTGCATTCAGAAA
>CM053595.1:194449056-194482551 GCA_028646575.1 Pseudocheirus occidentalis | reverse complement strand
TCTAAGTTCTTTTTTTGATCATGGCTTTCAGATAGTCCAATACTTTTTATATTGTTTCTCCTGGATCTATTTTCCAGGTCAGTGGTTTTTTCAAGAAGATATTTCACATTGCCTTCTATTTTTTCATTTGTTTGGATCTGTTTAATAGTATCTTGATTTCTCATAAAGTCATTTGCTTCCATTTGCTCCACTCTAATTCTCAAGGAATTATTCTCTTCAGAAAGCTTTTGAGATTCTTTTTCCATCTGGCAAATTCGACTTTTTAAGGCATTCTTCTCCTCATTGGCTTTTTGGGCCTCCTTTGCCATTTGAGTTTATCTATTTTTCAAGGTTTTATTTTTTCAGTCAGGTTGTTGACTCTTTACATGATTTTCTTGCATTATTCACATTTTTTCTTCCTAATTTTTCCTCCACTTCTCTTATTTAGTTTTCAAAATCTTTCTTAAGCTGATCTATGGCTTGTAGGCAGTCTTCATGTTTCTTGGAAGCTTTTGGTGTGGGAGTTCTGACTATGTTTTCTTCCTCCCATTTCATGCTTTGATCCTTTTTGTACCCAAAGAAGGAATCAAAAGTTCGGTTGCTCTTCTTACTTTGCTTCCTTGGACTGCTCATGTTGCCAGTGAATTACTTAACTTTTTAGCTCTGTGGAACTCTGCTTCCAGGGGTGAAAGCTCTATCCCAAATAACTGGGTTTTTTCAGCTGGTGGAGTTATTGGGAGTCTGCTGGTTTTTTTGCAGCCCCCACCAGCTTTGGCTCACTGAAACTGCACCCCAGGACCACCAACAAAGACCATGGTCTGGATCCAGGCTGCTCAATGCAAGAGCACTTAGCCTCTGAATGATTGCTTGGGCAATCATTAACTTCTTGACAGGATGTGACTTTTATGCCTAGCTAGTCCTGGGTTACCCCATGAAAACCACAAAGAGGATGATTAATTGACTTATGACTGATTCTTGAACCTGGGGCATGCTATTTAAAGGGGCAGAAAAGAGACACTGGGGCCTGGGCACAGAGAACCAGACTTTGGATGATGGTAGAGCTTTCATTCTTGTATATCTCTAAAATGTAGTCCATGACCTGCATATGAAGCCACAGGGATTTCAGTGGACAGGGGCCAGGAATGGCATATTGAGGAGTACCTGAGACAAGTTAAGGGAAGCAAGAATTCAAGAAACTGTAGCAGAGTGACGCTAGAGGTTCAACAAAGAAGTCTCTTGACCAGCTGGGGAGCTCTTGAACCAAACCTGGATTCTGTGGAGCAGCAATGAACAGAACCCAGTCTGGAGGTTCATAGACCACAGGGCATTACCATAGGTAATCTAGTCCCAAAGTTCCTCCATTCTGTAGGTCCAGAGAAGTTAAAGGACTTGCTATTCACATAGCCATTGTATAGCAGAACTGGGATTTAATGCAAACTGGCTCAAAATCCATGACTTTTTCTACTGTGTTAAGTTTCAGCTTGCTTTTTACTTGTAATCTGAGTTATATGGGACTATGCAAGTCTAGGAAAATCTATGCTCTTCTGACTTCTGTTTATTTTCCCTTGACTGGAGGGATTGCTGTGTGATTTGGGGGAAAGATAAACTGGAAGATTGTTGTAACAATAATGCAATATTCACAACACCCATGGTGGTTATAAATATGCTGGTATAATTGTGAATCACAAAATATAGCAGACTCTCCACATGGAGGGCAGAACCAAAGCCTTTATTCAAATACCAGAAAACCGAGTCCCAGAACCAGAAAGCCAAAGTCATTACAGTAGCCACAAAGTTGGTACTTATGGTTAATGCAGTGAACACCCACATTCCCAAGCCTTCACAACAGAACAGGCTCCCCACTCACAGTAGCTCCTCAGCGTAGTTCTTGGAAGTTCTCAGCAGAAATTCCCAAAGGAAATGTCTCAGCAGAAGTTCCAGCCTCCAGATGTCTATCCCCAGGAAATTCTGCCATTCCAAGCTGGGGCTTTTCCCTATATGTGCCTTAGCTCCTCCCTATTCTGCCACTTCCTGTTACATCAGCAACTCCCTCCCAAGGTACTAACTACTCTTGTGTTAGCTAAATAGCTTAAACAAGGTTAACTTGAAACAAGGTGCTAAGTACCTCTTTACTTGCCAATACAAAGGGACATGGAAGATCTTCAGATTCCATTAACATTACAATTGTATAGGTCCCTAAGACACTCACCTTTGGGTGAACTGCTTGATTCTGTAGAAACTCTGAATGCTTTCTCCTTGTTAGGGATCCACCAAAGATCATAACATGTTCAGAGAACTATATTGGTCACCAGAGGGATCATAGATACAAACTGAGAAGGACCTAAGAGGTCATATGTTCCTACTACTTCGTTTTACAGATCAGGAAACTCAGGAGAAGAGAAATTAATTGACTTTTCTATGGTCACATAGTGACAGGTTTAATATCTGAATACAAGTGCACAAACTCTAAACACAACACTCTTTCCACTATAGAATGCTGTCTTTGGGTCAATGGATAGGTTGCTTGACTCTACCAGTCCCCAGTTCATTCCTGTGCTTGGAGAGGGGGAACTTATGGTAATACTATAAGTCAGAAGGTCTATATAGGTTTCTAGATTCAAGGGTCACTTGAAGGGGGAAAAATTGTTGTCCTGACTATTTGGGGGCTCAAGTGAAAACCCTTTGAGTTCCATTTTTTGGTCAGGTTAAATAGAGCCTATTCTATATTTGATAGTTCAGCAACTTAAATTCTCTCATGGAAGCAATTAATTGTCTTTTCTTTTTGGTGGATGCATAGGCACAGGCAAAAGTATTCTCTAGACGGAAAAGAAGAAGCAGCCTTCTAGACTCCTACAACAAACTTACTAGAGGCAAAATGAGCCAAATTTTGTTATTCACAAGAAAAGCCTCTGTGGGACCATGAACCAAAGACTATGATTATTTAGGAACCTCAGGCACTAGGTAGTACAGTGGATGGATCACTAGGGCTGGAGTCATGAAGATCTGAGTTCAAAACTGACCTCAGACAGTTATTAGCTGTGTGACCCTGGGCAAGTCACTTAACTCTGCTTCAGTTTCCTCATTTGCAAAATGAGCTGGAGAAGGAAAGGGCAAATTAGTTCAATATCTTTGCCAAGAAAATCCCCAAAAGGGATCATGAAAAACTGGAGAAGACTGAGAAATGACTAAACAAAAACAAAAAGAATGAACCCAGCCTATGTTAATCTAGAGCTTCAGTTCTGAATCATGTTACACTGTGAATGAACAATCTACAAAGTAGCTTTTTATAGAAGTGGAACATGCTAAGTACATACACTAGATCCTAGAAAGCAAAGGCAAAGTTTTACAATGTGGAGGCTAGGTATATTTCTGAATAGAAATCCCAAATGTTGCCTATGGGCAATCCCTTCCTTTCTTTCCTGAGGAAGATATATGGTAAAGACCAAAAAACAAAATCACGAAGTGATGAAATAACTCACAAGTCAAGCACAATGATTTTTGTAACCTCCAAACTGTCCCCTTCCATTAATGGATAATTATGATTTGACTGTATTATGCTACAGTGCATACTCTCATTAACTCCACCTCAGCCTATCCTCTTCTTCTTTACAGGTAGAAGGCCTGTTAGATGTTGATCACAAATATTTACAAAGTCATAATCAAGCGCAGATGAAGAATGTGAGTCAGAGTCACTGAGTGGTTTGTCTAGTTACTGTTTCACACTAGTTGTCTTGATTTTAGTTGACTGAGTTCTTAAATAATTTCAGGGCTATTTACATGAAGATTATTAAAAACCTAACTTTGATATAGCCCATAGAAAAGAAATGCTTTGGTTTTGTCATGTTATCAGAGGATGCGAGGTCTGGGTGATGACCTAGGTCATTGAACAAAACCTTTTCAATGGAAATAAAAGCATTGGAAGTGGGATCTTTGTTGTTGTTGTCGTTTCTAAATTTTAGACTCAAACACCAAAACTCAAATACACAAGAGAAAAAAGAAAAAGAAATAGATCATCAATTTCAATATTGAAACAAATTCAAAGTAAGAAAAGAAAAGCATGTTATGTGTACAGCAGAACATGCAAGGCTTCAAAATATATCATAAGCAATTTCCATTTCAAGAAAGCCTATATAATAAATACTATACATTGTGTGGAGAGCTCTCCATCTTTTCTTAGTTTCCTTGTAAGTTTTCTTTTGTTCTCTGCTGTTTACTTTTTACTTTGTTCTTTTTTGCTCCTTCCTCCACTCCCCCAAAAGGCTACAATTAAGTGTGGGTTTATTTATATAGATATATGGATACATACATGAACATATACTTATATACACAATGGGATCTTTTTTTTCTACATTTGTCTCACAGGTCAGAAATCATATATACATATATGCATACACACACACACACACACACACACATATATATATATATATATAAATACCACCAATAATTAGTCTAAGATGGGGACACACACACACACACACACACACACACACACACACACCCTTATGCTTACATATCTTTGTTCAGAGAACAAATGGAGAAGGGAAACTTGTTGAAGTCACTGACTTTGACAACTCACTCAGCAGAGATCTTGAGACAATGCTGCCCTCCGGCAGTGAAACTTTACACACTACTGATTAGCTTGGTGATACCAAATAGACCTGACAAGCCTAAATCTGAAGACAAAAATGAACATAACCCCTAAACTGAAAGTCATCCAAATGTATGAGCCCCTACATTTAAAGGACATTCATATTTGAGCAAATTCACTTAATAAAGTTAAAGAAGCACACCACAGAAAACCCCCAAATTCACCTTAAATTTTTAAAAATGTTTCATTTATATCCTTTGTTTTTTACATCATGATGATTTCTGCATATGCTTTTGCCCTCATATGCTCTCTCCTCCACCCCCAGATTGAACCCTCTCTTTGACAAAGAAAGTAAAAACAACTGACAGTCCTACATCTGATAACATATACAATCTCAAATCTAATTTAGAAGAGGAACTAGCCATTTATATGATGTTCAAATTAAAATGTAAATGTTCTTAAGACATTATTAGTAGAATTGTCTTTATTTTCCCTCTCTCCATCGAATTTATTTTCATCAAACCTGATTCAACCCAAAAGTTCTGCAGAGAGAATAAGCTTTAGAAATAACTTTTGTCAAACCCTTGTCTAATCACCTCCCAGGGTAAAAGTGCTTTACATTCAGTTCATACCAATATTAAGGGGAGAGCTGGAAAGAAAAGACAAAGAAAGAAATGTATATGTGACACCTCTGTGCAGCCTCCAAATCCTCCCAGAAAACTAGCATGAGAATAGGCTCTCTATTCTTCATCTAGATCTGCCACCACCTATGTCTATCCAATAATGAGTGATCCAGTATGTACACCTGGGGTGTTTCATGTGCTCAGTGGCTGCAGGGAATAATATGTACCACATTGGGCAGACTGATTGTGTTGTAACCATCTGTATCATGGGACATTTAAATCCTCTTCAGCCATCCACCTGAAAAATCTGACCCAGTTGAACATTGCCTACCAAAAGCAACAAAGTCCTAGTTTCTCCTTCACACAGGGTATTTTACTGTCTAGTAAACCGACTGTTCAAATGACAGATAATAATATCTTAAATTCCTATAGCTCATTTTACACTTTTCAAAGTATTTGAACATAAATTAATTATTGCTTGTGATGCTTCCTGGCTTTTTTGAATTGTTGAAAGCATTATGCAAATTTTACAAAGTCACATAGTCTTCTCCAGGGCCAAACACAGCTAACAAGATAGAATCAACATAATCCTAGTGGCAAAGGACCTCAGAGGTCACCTAGTTCATCTCTGCTGAAAAGGAACCCTTTCTATCTCATGTATACATCTATACATGATAATTAATCATCTAGCCTCTGCCTGAAGATGGCAAAGGAGAAGGGAACCTCTTTCCTGAGGCAGACCATTCCACTTTTGACTAGCTTATGTAATTGCTAAATTTCTTTACATTAAGCCTATCTCTGTATATTTGCAACATCTACCTACTGGTTTTAGAATCAGTTCTGCTTTGGGGGGCCAAGCAGGATGGATCCAATTTCTAGTTTGAATGTTGGGCTCTTCAAAAGCTTGAAGCCAACTGTAGCATTCCTTATAAGTCACTCTCTTTTCATTCCTAAAGATGAATGCACTAGCACTTTCCTAGCACTTTCCTTTTTTCTTGTTTTTTCTCCTTTACTTGTTTATCAGAGCTATAAAAAACTTTGTAGCTCCAATGGTCCAAGTCATTAATTTTATTGGTGAAAAAACTGAAACTCAAAGATTTGGTGAATTATCCAAAGCCACATAGGTTGTAAATGAGAGAGGCAGGATTTGAGTCCAGGTTCTTTTTCTCCAAAGGCAGTATGCTTTCTGCAATGTTTTACCTCTTTTCAATATGACATTTTACTTTCTGGACAGCTCTTCTAATTTTTTGTCTGCCAGTTTTGATACTCCCAGGCAATTTTCTCTAAAAGAACCCATTCCGAAGATGATAGATTTAGACTCTGATGGGAACTTAGAAGTCATTTAATCCAACTTCATTTTACAGATGAAGAAACAGGTACAGAGAAGTTAACTTATTTATAAGAACAAGGAAGATACATCAGAAGGCATCTAGTCTAAACTGCTTGTTTTATGAATGCAGAAAATTTGACACTCAGATACATTAAATAATGTACTCATGGTCAGACAGGTAATATGCACCAGAGATCCAGCCCAATTCCAGGGTTTTTTCCCCCTGCTACACCGTATTGCCACTCCTCATAACTGTTCAGTATAAAGTACAACAATAGAGAAAATTATTTAGGAAGGAGGGGGAGAACCCACACAAGTTGGTTAACTGGTTTTGGGTTAGTTAGGTTCAGGTTTGTTAAAGAGTTAAGAGATCCCCACCTCCTTCTGGTGAGTCAAAGCTCTCCATGGACCAAGACATTTCACATGACTTATGGTACTGCCAGGGATGGAGCACTAATGAGGAAGGTCCAATTCTGCTCCTCTATAATAAGGACATCTGTCATTGTCCCTGGGTTGAGTCCTCCTTTTATAGGAACTACACTGTTGTGACTCTTGTCCATAATGGCTCTCTCCCCTGTCCACATTCTAGGGTCCCACTTTTACCAATATCAATTCGCAGCAGGCATAGTGATCCATCTTGCCACTTTTCAGCTCTCCCCCAACAGATGCTTATTGCCATGGCTCTGGTTTACTCAACATCAGGTCTTTTCTCACTTCAGTCAATACTTCTCATTGTTTGTTCTCTTCTCTAAGAGTTGGCATCATCTTTTAAGTAACTGCCTCATGAATAAAATACACTAGTAATATGATTTACTTTATAGACCTTTCAGTATAAAATGACCAGAACCAAAAGCTTTGGAACTATTTGAAACTTCAAGTCCTTCAGAACTGTAATGTACTGGACCACTTGATACCCACAACATTGCTCTCTACACAAAGAGACTCTTTGGGTAACTGTGGGAACCTATGTACTTATTTTATTCAATCAAAAGTTCCCATTTCCCACTACTAGACAGGTTAGTATGCATGGATCACATTTGCTTTGCTTTGCTTTCCCCCTGAGTCTTGAGATTAGAAAGCATTACTGCTTCCTTTCTTGTCTTCCCGTACATATTCTTCTTTGTGGCAGGTGGGCCAACTTATGTAAATTACCAGGAGACTTCTCTGAATTGAGCCCAAAGAAAGTACTTGAAATATACAAAGGCAAAAATACCTTTCCTCAGCAATCTGTATTGAGTAATGCCAGTTAACTCTTTCTCCCCAAATATTATTGTTAACATTGCTAGTTCTATGAAACTAGTCATTTCGTTTTCCTCCCCTATGCTTTTGAAAACATCAGTCCAAAGTGTGCTCGGGGGTTGTTGAATTTAGCAGTAAACCCACTGGGTTCAGGAGAATTTTCCTTTCCTCAAATAATTTGATCATGCTGCTCACTTCTTAAGCTGTCATTTCTGTCACTAAATAACTTCTTTCATCATCCTTTGACACTCTGGCATTATATAATGTCTTTCCCACTCTTCACACCTTTTCTTGCCATAATGAAATCATTCAGTAATAATTTCTCTTTTGCCTTATATCAAGTCACTCCCATCCTCTCGTCACTTTGTCTTCTTTCTTACTCCACAATGTCAGGATGTACCTTTGTTATTGTTTGCCCTTTCCTTCCTTCCAACATGACTTTGGCTTCATCTATGCCAAGTCTCACTTTTTAAGAATTTATTGTAGTATTTTACTCAGTCTTCCTTTCCCCTAAAATCAAGTTTCTCTTTTTAAAATAGTCTTAATCCATCCAAAAAGGGGAAAAGGACCTATTTGTACAAAAATATTTACAGCAGCTCTTTTTGTGGTGGCTAAGAATTGGAAATCAAAGGGATATCCATCAACTGGGGAGTGTTTGACAAGCTGTTGTCTATGATTGTAAATAAATATTATTGTTTTGTAAGAAATGACAAGCAAGATGATTTCAGAAGAACCTGGAAAGCCTTATATGAACTGCTTTATAGTGAAGTGAACATAACCAGGAGAACATTGTACACAGTAACAACATTGTTCAAGGAAGAACTCTAAGTGACTTAGCTATTCTCAGTAATACAATGATCTAAGACAACCCCAAAGGACCAATGGTGAAGCAAACTCTCCTCCTCCAGAGAAAGATCTGATATTGATTGAATACAGACTTAAGCATGTTTTCACTTTCTTTTTTCTTTTATTCAAGTTTTCTTGTACAAAATGACTAATATGGAAATGTTTTATGTAATTGGACACATATAACCTATATCTGCTTACTATCTCAGGGAAGGGGGAAGGGAAGGAAGAGAGGGAGAAATAGAATTTGGAACTCAAAACTTTAAATAAAAATGTTTAAAAATGGATAAAAACAAAGATAACATTTCCAAGAAAAAATAGTCCTAATGAAAATGTGAAAAAATATGGAGGGTGGCTAAAGAATATTACCATTTAAGTGTCACAAAACTGAACAGAAATGAAAAGATAATGATTATACTAAATGTTTATTATGAGATGGAATTTAAACAGATCATCCTAAATCTTCCCAGGAACTAGAATCCTTCCCTTGAACTAGACCCAGATTATCATCCACTCTACCAGTTAGCATAGTAAGAAGGTATATAAGAAGCCAGTATAAGGTCACAATAAAAGGGAAATAGAAATTAAGAGTGTAAAGGGGAACAGAGAAGGCACTTGCAAAAACTGACTCCTAATGTAATTAAGGTCACATCCAGAGACCATGTGCTAAATTAGGAGAAGCCAGCTAGGCCCCCAATATAACAGCACTAGGTTCTAATAAAGCCCTTTTAGTCCGTAAGCTACAGACAAACTCCAGACACATGCAGTAAAACTAGAGAAATGTTCTGCAAATTATGTAACCCTAAAATGGCACCGTCTTTGAGATGATATTGATATGTTGATTAAGAAACCCCAAAGTGTTATGTATAAGAGTTAGGGATTCCCTATACCAGAACCCTATAAAAATGGCACTCCAAACCCAGCCCCTCAAGCACTCTTCCACTTACATTCTTCTACATGCTTCCCCAGTGATCCTAACTCGAATCTGCAGTTATGTGACGATGTACCTCTCTCCTGCTCTCTATCTCTTCTGTCTGCCTTATTAAAGTGTGACTGATGTATTACTCCCTGCTTCCAGTGTGGTCTTTCCCAATGAGGATCCAAAGAATCAAGTTTGTTTTCCCTGACCCAAATACAGAACCCTTCATGGTTCCCTTCTGCAAAGAACAAACCAGGGCACTACTGGTAGTACATGTTTATAGATGTGCTCCTCAGTGGGCTATCAGGGTTCCATGAATCCACTAGGAGAAAGCAGGGGTGGATAAAGGAACCCCATGCCTCCTTTCCTTCTCCATAAAAACTTTCCCTCATGGTTGGGTCAATAATAGAACATATCTGAACAGTGTATTATTATAATGATCTAGCTGGACCTTGATGAAGAGCATTCCTCCTTCCCCTGCCAATAGAGGTAGAGGATAGGGATATGAAATATTACATATACTATTAGATACAATTAACATGTTAGTTGATTTTACAAAACTGATTTTTTTCCTTCTTTTTAAATCTCTACTAAAGGAAAAGTTCACAGGACATGGGATAAAGAAGGACACATTTAGAAATGAGGGTGATATAAAATGAAGTCAATAAAGATAAGATTTTTAAAAGATAGCTCTTATAAAGGAAGATGCCAAAAAATTGGGGAAAAGTATCAAGGGCCTCATTATTAAAAAAAAAACAAGATAAAAATGTAAAATAAAAACATGAAGGGTATATGAGAGAATACCAGCACCTGATGAATCACATGCTTACATTCAGAGTTTTATGATATTTAATCAGAATTATTTATGCATATACTGATGAACAAAAGTGGCAGGTGACCAAAAGGCAAAGAGAAAAGTAAGATGGGCACAAGTTGCTTGCATGATATTACCAATAACAACTTAAACAAGATGTAATATAATAGATATTATTTAGGAAATACAGGTTTGCAAAAAGAATATGGGCTAGTCTTCATTTTGTAATCTTATCACTAGCATTTAGCACACTACTTGGTACAAATTAGATATGTAAGAAAGAATTTTTCATTCGTTCACTAAAGAATTAGCTGAATGAAACTCACTGATATCTAAGAAATGTGAAAAGACTTAAAAATCAACAGCAAGGTGGATAGATTTGTTAAAGAAATTATATGGGATGAAATGGGTAGGATTTGAAAGTGATAAGAAAGTGAAAGTGAATAATCATCTATACTACTGCAGGTAATACCTATTTTGATGAGATCCTAGATGCATTGAAATGTTGAAGTACTACAATGTGTTGGCATGTGTGACTACATAAGCATCTTTCTATTCTATCCCATTCAGAGAGATGGATGCCAAGTATTTGACTTTATAAGCCACTTTTTTTTGCTTCTTACAGTGCTATAATCTCTTCCTAAGATACAACTAAAATAATCTCCTGATATCTCTCTTTTTGTTGTATGCAGAAATAACACTAATTACTCATATTCGTTGGGGAGGAGGGATAGAAAGAAGTACAGCATTCATTCCCGTATTTCCTGTGGAGCATTCTTGATCATACATACTTTCTACCCTGATATAATGACTTGATTATGTGTGTATGTATGTATATGTTTATATACACACACATGTCTGTACATCTATATCTAAATATATAGTTGTTGCTCAGTCATTTTCAGACATCTGAAACTCTTCATTAACCTATTTGGGGTTTTCTTAGGGAAGATCCTGGAGTGGTTTGCCATTACCTCTTCCAGTTCATTTGACAGATGAGGAAATACTATATACATTCATACATACATATATGTCTATGTATATGCATATGTATGTATATGCAGCTATGTATGTGTGTGTCCATATCCATATCTATCTATATCTGTATCTATTAATCTGTGACAAGTAGTGCATCAGTGACCATATCAGAGGATATAAAGAAAGATGAAAAACAGTCCCTATTCTTAAGGACCTTGCAATCTTAAAGGGGAGACAACATGCAGATAATTATTTACATACGAAATATATATATATATATACATATATATATATATATATATATATATATATATATACAGGAAAAATTGAGGGTAATCTCAGAAGGAAAGCATTCTGATAAAAGATGATTGGAAGGATTGGGGGGAGGTGGTCAGACTTTAACTGAGACCAGGAGGAAATCAGGACAGCCAGGAAGTAAAATTGAGGAGATAACGTTCCAGGAATGCATGACAGTCAGTGAAAATGCATGGGACCAGGAAATGGAGTGTCTTGTATGAGGAACAGCAAGGAAGCTGATGTCACTGGATCAGAGAGTATGTGGTGGGGAGCAAGGTGTAAGAAGAAAGATCTAAAGGGCCTGTGTTATGTAGTCTTTGTGTGCCAAACAGAGGATTTTACATTTGATCCTGGGAGCAACAATGAGCACCTGGAGTTGATTAAATAGATAGATGACATAGTCAACCTTTGACTTTAGTTAAGATCTCTTTGGTCCATGAATAATGTGGAAAGAGAGACAGACAGACAGACAGACAGATAGACACACAGAGACAGAGATAGAGACAGAGAGACAGAGACAGAAAGAGACAGAGAGACAGGGACAGAGACAGAGTTGGACAGAGACAGAGTCGGACAGAGACAGAGTCAGACAGAGACAGAGAGAAATAAGTCTGGGAGACCAATCAGCCACCTATTTCAATAGTCTAGGTGTAATTTAGTTTGAGATGTCCAGTATGTAGTTGGAGATATTAAAAACTATCCATTTATAAACCATTTTTCTATTGATCTATGTGATCCCTTAATTCTGTCAATTTGTGTTTAATAATCTTCTGTTTTGTATTCAATTGCACTTTTTCACCAAAATTATATCTGCTTTCTCTTCTCTGAAATGTATAGCCTAAATCTTTGTTACATTTTTGCTTTGTGTTCCAACAAGTTGTGCCATTCTCCATATTTTAAAGTGCAAGTAGGTATTCCTTATCTTCCTTCCTCACAGAGATCTAAGCTCTTCTTGAAGTTGCTGAACATCTTGCTTATCCTCTCATTACTTCATTTGTTTGCCATCTCTCCCATTTGTCCCTCATCATTACCTAAAATCCATCATTTTTTTTCTTTTTGCCCCATCTCTTCCCCAGAATCCCTCTTGCTACATTGTCTTTTTGCAGCCTGAGAGACTGTTGGCATGCATTTGGGCAAATAATCACAAATCTCTTGCTGTTCATTCTCCCTTCCATTCTGAGTCCTTGCAGCTGGCTTAGTTATGCCTGCCTCCCTTTAACCCTTGGCTTTTTTTTACATGCATATGCTTTCTTTTTTCATAAAGGTTATACTCAATCCTGTTTATCAAAAAGTCACTATGCCCTTGTTCATTGTACCAAAAAAACTTCTATGATTATAAATTAAATTGAGGTGACTCTTGAACTAGACATACAATGTATATTTTGTTGTTTGCTCTACAAGCTATAACTCTTCTCTATCCCTAAATTAAAAACAAACAGCCAAATAAAACAAAACAACTGGCAAGTAGTTGATTCTTGCACCTCTTTGCCACAGTTCTATTTTATCCTTGTAACAACCAGTTCAAACTGAAAATCTGTTTTGTTCTTTTACAGAAACTAAGCATTCATTAACAGAAGCAGTATGATACAATGGATAGAGAGCTGTCCCTGGTGACAGGAAGACCTAGGTTCAAATCCTATCTCTGACATACAGTGGCTCTGTGAGCCTGGGTAAATCCTTTAATCTCTCAGTTGCTGCTCAGTTATTGAGTCATGTCTGACTCTCCACGATCCCATAGAACATAGCATTGCCAATATTGTCCATGAGGTTTTCTTGGGAAAGATACTGGGGTGGTTTGCTATTTCCTTCTTCAGTGGATTAAGGCAAATAGAGGTTAAGTGACTTGCCCAGTGTAACACAGCTAGTAAGCGTCTAAGGCTGGATTTGAATGCAAGTGTTCCTGACTCCAGTCCCAGTCCTCTATCCACTGAGTGACCTAGCTGCTTTAATCTCTCAGAGCCTCATACAAATCTCTATGACTTTACATTGAAGAGAAACTCCCAGTTTTGCACTGGTAAAGGAAGTTCCTTAGTAGGAACTCCCTATTCTAATAAAAATAATAGATTGGATTTTAAAAAAAAACCCTAATTCATCACTTTATTTTCTTAATCATATCACCATACTATAACTAAATTACTTTGTGATTTTGGTAAGTCCTCTCACCACTTATTTCTCTCAAAACCTCAAACTTAGATTACTCCTACCATCTCCTTCCTATTTTCTTATTCTCATACTGCTAAATGCTACTGGAGCAAGAATTGCTAAGTGGCTATACTACAAATTTATGTTACCAATTGTAAATGAAGCCATCAGTGGTACATGTGAATCCTTTTACTCTTCCCTAAATAACTCTGTCACATTACCTACAGCGACTGTGTTCAAATCTTTCTTTTCTCATCAAGCAACCTAGATTGCTCCCTACCTCCTCTCACTCAGAAGAAAGCCTTGCCTTATACTATACTGAAAAAAACAACAACAACAAGGTCATTGGTAACAAGCTGAATTGTATCCCCTCCTCCATTCTACACTTCAGAAATCACCACATTCTACACTTCAACATCACTCCCTCCACCCAAATTTCTCCTCCTTTGCTTCAGTCTGAGAAAAAGAATGCTTTTATCCTTGCCAAACCCAATTCTCATATTTGTGCCCATGTTCTCAGTCCCTCTCATCCTGACTTGGAGCTATCACTTTAATTACCTACTCCTCTAATTGACAATATCTCCTTATCTATTAGAACATTCTCCTTCTGCCTATTAACATATCTGAATCACCCCCAACCTTAATTGACCTTATCAAGCCATCCAAATATCTTCCAATATCTCTTCTACATTTTACATCCAACTCCTAAGACCCCTTGCCTTATTGCTTTTGGTTCCCTGTCTCTAACCCTATCCTAGTCAATATGAGAAATAAAATAAGACAAAGACCAAATATCCATTTTCCTTCCTTCTCCTCTGGTATAATAGGAAAAAAAACATGGCACCCAGAATAAGAAGATGTCATTTCAAGTCATGATTCTGCTAACTGTGTGATCTTCTGTAATATACACTACTTTCTCTGAACCTCAGTATTCTTATGTGTAAAATGGGGGGGGGGGGAGAATAGTAATGTCTACCTTGACTTCTTCAAGCTTCCTGAGGGCAGGAGTTATGTCTTATCCAAATTATGCATATACTTCCAGCCCCTGGTAGAGTATTCTGAAGACAATAGGCACCTTCTAAATGTTGGGTGAATGAAAGAATTCTCCAAGGAATGTCAGCAAAATTATCTTCATAAAACCAAAATGATCATAGCATCCAGGGCAAAGGGCAACTTCATATACACAGAAGTGTATATTAATTTCTAAGGAAATATCAGCAATATTAATCACAGAAGAATAACATACATAAAAAGATGTTTGTGGATAACATATCATTAATGACTACTAATAAACTAATAAAATTTTGTATTAAATACTAGCAACTAGGCAACATCCAGAAATAAAAAAGGAACAAGAAATACAAAATTCAATACATGTATGGTAAGTAAAATTCTGCATTATAGCTCATAGAGCTAGAGAAGAAAGACCGTTCACTTAAACATCTTCATTCTGCAAATGAGAAAACTGAATCTCTGCGAAAGTAGGAGTCTTATTCAAGGTCACAAAGTAGTAAGCATCAGGGGAGGAATTTGAACCCAGATGCCCTGATTTCAGAATCAGCACTCTTTTTATTATACCATCTGAAGAGACAGAAGTAGAAATGAAACATTTTCTGCTTTTATGGAGCACACAGCCTAATAAAGAGATAAGGCATCTACACAAATGACTAGAATATAAGTATGAATGTGCTGGGCATACGGGAGATGGCAAAGAAAGGCATGAGAAATTTGAGAAAGGAGGTATCACTTCAAATCGAGGTTTCTTGGAAGGTGTCATGTCAGAAGTAGCACTTGAGTTGAATGTGGAAGGAAAGGAAGGATATTAACAGGCCAAGAGTGTGGAAGAAGCAGGTTTCCAGTATGGGCAGGATATGTATAAATATACAAAGGTGAGAGAGGGCAGGGGAAAGCCTTCACTTCAATTTTGCTGAAGTGAAAAGTAAGTGAATGGCAGCTGTAGAAAATATATTTGGGGCCAGATTCAAGTTGGAACCATTTGTATTTTATCATGTAAACAACTGGAAATTACTTAAGATGCCTGAGCAAAGGAGTGACATCCTCTGACCTATGCAGTATATAGATACAACTCAGGCAAGGAAACTGAAGGTTTTCCAAGAACAATAAAATGTAAAGGGCACAAAAATGTTATGTGGTGATTTTTAAAGACTGTGCAATTTAAAAACTTAATACATATTCATGTTGATGATGCAAACTCCTTCAGTGGCATATGAATGACTACATATAGCTCCTAGTTAGTAAGAATAATTGGTTAAAATATGAAGCTACCAGATGGTACATATTGTTAATAACACCCATCTGTGAGCCACTCTAGTAAAAAATTCCCCTCCTGCTTAACTGAATTTGTTTTAATTACTTGTTATATTATTTGCACAAGAGGTAGTGTGATAAAGTGGAAAGAAAGATGGCTTTGGAGTTAAGAAGAGACAGTTCCTGCCTCTGAAATATGTTGGTTGTGTGACCATGGGCAAGTAATTTAACCTTTCAGTGACTCAGGAAAATCTCTAAGGCTATGATTTGAGACAAGTTGTTGACCTAAGCCATTAAGAAGAATCTCTAACCTAGGTATTTCTCACATTAATCATATCAAAAGCCCTGATCATGACATGCATTTGGATGGACAGCATATAGGATCTGGTCATTCCATATGTATATGTTAAGACAAGAAATAAAAATAGATAACAAAGTGAGATTCAAGTTGAATGGAAGAGAGATAGACTATACTGGCCTCAGGAAATTGCAATGCTCCTTTCATGATTCTCTATGAAAACAAAGGCACATTTTAAAACCCCAACATTCTATTGCTTTATGGCAATGAGATATGGAATATAATGGTCTCTGAAGAACTGAATGAATATCACAGAGGGCAACAGAGAGGTGAATGATGGGTGTGAGCAGGCAGCAAAATGTAATCAATGAAGGAATCAGAGAACTGGGGTAAGAAGATGATTAAAGAGTTAAAAGTAAAGGGACAGTAAAAGAGAGAAGGTAAGACATGATAGGTAAACAAAAATAGTGGTCCCCTCTAATAATGTCACAAGAAAGTTAGGAAGGACTCCAGAATGTTTGGTGGACTCCGTCTGGTGAATGAATAGAAGGACAAGGACAGAAGTCACACAGGCTGGGCAGGCAAGGCTGGGGTATCATCTGCATCTAACGAGATCATAGATACATTTGAGTTAACAGACTACCGTGTTTCAACTCATTGCCATTTTACTTGTCCACAGAACCATTTAACATCTATGAATATTGTGTGTTGAGTCTTGGAAAGGCATGAGAATGTGAGATAGAAAGCATGAGAAAGTTATTCAAAGTTTTGACAACTGATTTGACTCTTCTTAATGTTATTTAGTCTAAAGACAAAGGCTTCTTAGAGGGTGGAGAGAAGTGAGCATTAATAACAGGAACTCAAGTAACATAAGTCTTTAATTAAAATTGCATTTATTTTTTATAATCGACGTTCAGAAGAAATAAACAAATCACAAGAAAAGGAAATAATACCAGAGGTTCAGGAAATTTTAGGTTACGTCCTAGCCTCAGAAGAGAATCAAACTGGTATTCAGTATTGCCTACAGGTACATGATGGCACAAGGAGGACTGATCTTCTGAAGGATGACCTTGAAATACTTTGAGATTTTAAGATTCCCTTATACTCTAAACGATTGGACAGAAAGTAGACTGATTTGGGTACAAAATTTAAAAATATGAAGTAGATGAATATATTTAGTTAGCTCTGACTTAACTGCAAATTTTAATTAGCATAGAAAAACCATGCTGGTAATATGAGGTTCCCTTGATATATTGGTCTGAACATCGTCTGATCCCCATCCTGGAGACTATAAGCTACACATATAAAATGAGATCTCTTTGAAAAGAGAAACATATGTGTGTGTATTTGAATAATTTGAAATAATAATTTTCAAAAATTTACAGAAAAGACCATACTTAAAATTTTTTATTATGAACTTTCACCCATTTTTCAACCAAATAAAAAATATTTTCTTCATTTTGCAGGGATTATTCTCTTCATTTCCATCAATATTTGGTTATTCTTTTACTAAAAGTCTATTTTGAAGAAAATTTCAGTTTTTGTAAGAACCTAGATTTGGGGGGTAAGAGCAGACTATATTCAGGCTAAACACATATGTGGTAATAATATTTCTCTAGCAGTAATGATCCTAGATTACACTGTAACCCAATCATACAGCTTCTCCCTGGTGTGTTCTTGTGACAACAGACCCCATGAAACAGTTCTGAAAAAATGCGTGTTGAGTGAATTGATGAGTGACGACTAAGAGCATTTGTTGGGTAGTGAAGGGGAGTTAGATAATTTATTTGCAGTGTGTTTTTAAAACTCAGGGTTCATACTATACTTATTAAGATTCAATTATGCCTAAAAACAAAATTTTGCTTTAAAATGACAAAAAAATAAAGGCTTAATTATTTAATTAAATACACAAAAGACTGTTTCTGTAGAAGTATACAAGTGGATACCCACTGAGATTTGAAAGTATATTTTAAAAAAACATTCATCATTATATCCTTTGACTCAGGAATAGCATGGTAGAGTTATATCCTCAAAAAAAGACTTATGCATGCAAAAATATTTCTAGCAACACTTTTTCTGGTAATAAAGAACTAGAAACTAATGAGTGCTAAATGGCTAAAAATTGGAATGGCTGAAAAGAATTCTATATGCATATAATGGAATATTATATCAAAATAAAATAAAGGATGGGGCAGCTAGGTGATGCAATGGATAGAGTGTTGGATCCGAAGTCAAGAAGACTCATTTTCCTGAGTTCAAGTCTGGCCTCAGACATTTACTAGCTGTGTGACCTTGAGCAAGTCATATAATCCTGTTTGCTTCTATGAAATGAGCTGGAGAAGGAAATGGCAAACTTCTCCAGGATCTTTGCCAAGAAAACCCTAAATGGGGTCACAAAGAGACGGATATAACTGAAATGGCTGAACAGGAACAACAACAAAGTAAAGGATGAATTCAGAGAAACTTGAGAAAATTATATGAAATATTTCAGAATGAAATGAACAGAAACAGCAGAACAATTTATGCAATGACAACCACATTGTAAAGGTAACTGGGGAGACTGAAGAATTCTTATCATTGTAATGATCAAACATAATTGTATTAGCATGTTGCAAAAAAAATCTAGAAAAAAAAGAAAAATGAAAAAATATACTTCCATCTACACCCCTTTTTCCTTTGTAGGTTAATAGTATTTTTCATTAGAAGTCTCTTGGAATTGTTTTGGATCATCATATTGACAGAGTAGCTAAGCCATGCACGAGATTAAAGAGTTAAAAGTAAAGGGACAGTAAAAGAGAGAAGGTAAGACATGATAGGTAAACAAAAATAGTGGTTCCCCCTGATAATGGTGAATCAATAGAAGGTAATTGTAAGGTAATATGATCACCTTACAACATTGTTGTGACTATGTACAATGTTTTTCTGTTTCTTCTTACTTTATTTTGTATCAGTTCATATAAATCTTCCCAGGTTTTTCTGAAAATATCTTGCTTTTACTTTCATATTATTCAATAATATTCCATCATGATATTATATTATGACCTGTACAGCAATTCTCCAATTGATGGGTGTTCCCTCAATTTCTATTTCTTTGCCAACTAAAAGAGCTGCTACAAATATTTTTGTACATATATAGGTTCCTTTTTTACTTTGACCTTTTTTTTATTATAGACTCAGTGGTAGTATTGCTGGGTTAGAAGATAGGCACAGTTTTATAACCCTTTGGATGTAGTTTCATATTTCTTTCCAGAATGGTTGGAAAAGTTCACAACTCCACCAATATGACATTAGTGTCCCAGTTTTTCCACCCCCACCAACAATTGTTATTTTCCTCTTCTGTCATATAAGCAAATCTGATATATAATGAGACTAGGCCTCAGAGATTTTTAGTTTTCATTTCTCTAATCAATAGTAATTTGGAGCATTTTTTCATTTAACTATAAATAGCCTTGATTTTTTGTCTGAAATCTGCCTGTTTAGATAAGAATCATATTCTTATAAATTTGACTCTTTCTTATTTATTTCAAAAATGCATTTGTCAAAGAAATTGCTGTAAAACTTTCCCTAGCTTCTTGCTTTTCGTCTAATCTTGGCTGCATTGATTTTCTTTGTGCAAAAGCTTTGTAATCTAATATGATCAAAATCATCCATCTTACATACCACAATGCTTTCTATATCTTGTTTGGTCTTACATTATTCTGTTATCCATAGACCTGACAGTAAATTATTTCATGCTCCCCAAATCTGCTTATATCACCATTTATGTCTAAATCATGTACCCATTTTGACCTTGTCTTGATAGACTGTGTGAAATTTTGGTTTATATATAGTTTCTGCCAGACTACTTTCAGTTTTCCCAGGAATTTTTGTCATGTGTGAGTCCTTGCAAAAGACTGAATCTTTGGGTTTATCAAACACTAGGCTACTATGGTCATTTACATCTATGTCTTGTGTATCTAATTGATCCCACTGATCCACCACTGTATTTCTTAGCCAGTACCAAATTGTTCTCATTATCACCACTTTGTAACACATTTTGAGATCTAGCACTGCTAGGCCACCTTCCTTCACATTATTTTCATTGATTCCCTTGATATTCTTGAACTTTTGTTCTTCCAGATGAGCTATTTTTCCTAGCTGTATAAAATAGTTTTTTGGTAGTTTGATGGGTAAGGCTCCAGTAGAAACAATTAGCAATGTTAGCAGAGTTGCAGGATATAAAATGAATCCACATGAGTCATAAACATTTCTATATATTACTGACAAAGTTCAGCAGAAAGAGATAGAAAGAGAAATTTCATTTAAAATAACTGCAGACAAGATAAAATACTTGGGAGTCTACCTGCCAAGATAAACCCAGGAACCATATCAACGCAATTATAAAACACTTTTCACGCAAATAAAGGTATATTTAAACAATTAGAGAAACATCAATTGCTCATGAATAGACCAAGCCAGCATAATTTTAAAAGTGTTACTAATTGTGTCAACCAGTTTTTTGGTTGATTCTCTATGGTTCCCTAAGTATACCATTAGATTGTCTGCAAAGAGTGATGGTTTTGTGATAATGACTATCCTTGCT
Source organism: Pseudocheirus occidentalis (assembly GCA_028646575.1). Classification (NCBI taxonomy): domain Eukaryota; kingdom Metazoa; phylum Chordata; class Mammalia; order Diprotodontia; family Pseudocheiridae; genus Pseudocheirus; species Pseudocheirus occidentalis. Next base: position 194,461,645 of record CM053595.1, on the reverse strand, counting down.
TCACCTCATCTTATTGGGAAGATTTCTAACTTGTTCCCATTACAGATAATGCTTGATGATTATTTTAGATAGATACTACTTATTGTTTTAAGAAAAGCTCCATTTATTCCTATGTTTTCTTGTGTTCTTAATAAGAATGAGTGTTGTATTTTGTTAAAATTCATTTGACCCCAATTGAGATAATCATGATTTTTGTTGTTTTTGTTATTGGTATGGTCAATTATGACTGATGGTTTTCCTGTGTTGAACCAACCCTGTATTCCTGGTTTTTAGAAAAAATCACATATGGTCAAAATGTATGATCTTTGTGATATATTGTTATAATCTTCTTGCCAGTATTTGATGTAAAATTTTTGTATCAGTATTTGTTAGGGAAATTGATCTATTGTTTCCTTTCTCTGTTTTTTTTCTTCCTCATTTAGGTATGAGTACAATTTGCATGTCATAAAAGGAAACTGGTAGGGCTCCTTCTTTGTCTATTTTTTCCAAACAGTTAATACAGTATTGGAATTCATTATTTTTTAAAGGTTTGGTAGACTTCACTTGTGAATTCATCTGGTACAGAGGATATTTTTTCCTTTGGAAGCTCATTGATGTCTTGTTCAACTTCTTTTTTCTAAGACAGGGTTATTTAAGTATACTCTTTCTTGTTCTGTTAATTTGGACAATTTATATTTTTCAAATATTTATCCATTTCACTTATATCATTAGACTTATGAGCATGTAATTAGGTAAAATAGGTTCCAATAATTGTTTTAATTTAATCTTTATTGGTAGTGAATATGCCTTTTTCATTTTTGATACTAATAATTTGATTTTCTTATTTCTTTTAAACAATCAAATTATCCAGTTTTTAAAAATCTATTTTATTGTGTTTTTTCCCATAAAACCAACCACTAGTTTTATTTTTAGTTCAGTGATTTTCTTTCAGCTTCATTAATCTCTCCTTTGATTTTCAGGGTTTCCAATTTGGTTTTTATTGGAGGTTTGTCGTTTCTTCTTTTTCTATTATTTTTAGTTGCTTGCATAATTCATTGATCTGCTCATTATGTTATTAACATAAGCTTTTAGAAATATTAATTTTCCTCTAAGTACTACTTTGGCTGCATCCCAAAAATTTTGTTATATTGTCTCATTGTTGTCATTCTCTTTAATGAAATTATTGATTGTTTCTATGATTCGTTCATTGACCCACTGATTCTTTATGATGAGGTTATTTAGTTTCCAGTTAATATTTAATCTATGTTTATATGGGTCTTTGCTGAATATAATTTTTATTGCAATATGGTATACAAAAATGTATTTAATATTTCTGCTTTTCCTCATTTGGTTATGAGGTTTTTATATTCTAATATAAGGCAAATTTTTGTGAAGATGACATCCATCACTGAGAAAAATGTATGTTCCTTATTCCTATTCAGTTTCCTCCAGAGGTTTATTACATGTAACTTTTCTAAAATTCTATTCATTTCTTCAACTTCTTTTCTGTTAGTTTTCTTTCTCTCTTTCTCTCTCTTTTTCTCTCTCTCTTTCTCTCTCTCTCTCTTTCTTTCTTCATTAGATTATCTAGTTCTTAGAAGGGAAAGTTTATGTCCCCGACTAGAAGTTTTCCTGTTTAGTTTCTCCTATGACTCATTCAATTTTTCCTTTAAGAATTTGGATCTTACGTTGCTTGGTGTATATATGTTTAGTATTGACATTTATTGATTATCTATGGTCCCTTTTAGTAAAATGTAGTTTCTTTGATTGTCTCTTTTACTTAGGTCTATTTTTGCTTTTGTTTTATATTAGATCATGATTTGCTTCTTGCTTTTTTTTAAACCTCAAGTGAAGTATAATATAATCTGCTCTAGCCCCTTGCTTTTGTTCTGTGCATTTTCTTTGTTCAAGTACGCTTCTTACAAACAACGTATTTTTAGATTCTTGTTCTTACTCCATTCTGCTATCCGCTTCCATTTTATGGGTGAGTTTATCCCATTCACATTCACATTTATGATTACTAACTGAATTTTCTCTTTCATCTAATGTTTTCTTTGTTCATGTTTCTATCTCTCTTTTTTCACCCTATGATTCCTCAAAAGTCTGTTTTGCTTCTGACCACTGCTTCCCTTCATTTATCCTCATTTCTACCCCCTTTCCCTCTTGCTTCTTTTTTTTGTATAAGATAGTTTTCTGCGCCCAGCTAAGCATGTATGTTATTCCCTCTTTGAGCCAGTTCTAGAGAGTAGTATTGTCTTTCAATTCCCCCCAATCTTTTCCTCCAATAGAAAAGTTATTTTATGCCTCTTTTATGTGAGATAGTTGTCTCCATTCTACTACTCCTTTCTCCATTCTCCAAAAGGCTTCCCTCTTTCTCGTTCCTTAATTGTATTTTTAAAAATCATTATATCAAAGTCAATTCATACCTGACTGTCTGTCCATGTAGATTGTTTCTAACTGCAGTAATAATAATAAAGTTCTTAGGAGTTACAAGTATCATCTTCCCACATAGGGATATAAACTGTTTAACCTTTTTGTATCCCTTATTTTTATTTTGTGTTTATCTTTTTGTCCTTCTCTTGGCTTGTCTTTGCAAGTTAAACAATCTACTTAATTCTTGTCTTTTCATCAAGAATGCTCAAAAGACCTCAATTTCATTAAATATCAATTTTTTTTCCCTGAAGGGAAAGCTGAGACCAGGGCTTCTACTCTCTTATGAGTGACCACAAATACTCTTCATTCTAGAAATGTGATCAGTGTCCCTGATCCTCTGTGACTACAAATTCTAGTGCTTCTCTTCCGCTGGGACTGCAACCTGGAATGCCCACTCCAGTGTCTCAGACCTCATCTGCTGACCTCTTACATTGTCTTGGAATGGAAAAATCTTTTACTCTGACCCTTTCTTTTCTCTTCCTCTCCAGAATTTGATTTGAGATATTATTTTAAAGTTGTTTATAGGGGAATGTTGGGACAATTAAACTGAGTTGCTGTCTGCATGCTACCATCTTGGTTCCACTTCCTGGATAGCTTGGTCCTTCCATTTCTAAAATTCTATAATTCTCTACAACATTGCCAACAAATGAGCATCCAGCATCTGTTTAAAGATTTTCACTGGTGAAAAGGGAGAGAGATGTGAGGAAGTGATTAACTCATTCTTCCTTGAAGCAACCTATTCCTCTTTTGGACAACTTTAATTGTTAATAAGCCTTTACTAACTTTAAACATACATCTACTTCTCTGACACTTCCATCCTTTGTTCCTCATTCTGCCCTTTGGGAACAAGCATAACAAGTCCAATTCATCTTCCATAGTTTAGTCCTTCAAATACTTGAAGATAATTACTAAGTCTTTCTTACTCTAGGAGGCTAAATACTCCCAGTTCTTTCAGTGGATCCACATTTAGCATTGTTCACAGTCCTCTAACCTGTTTGCCCTTTTTAAAAGGAAAATATACTCCACCTAGGCTTTTCTAAAATATGAACCCTAGAACTGAATGCCATATTCTAAATGTAGTTCGTCTAGGACTGAGTACAGTGGGACCATCAATTCCCCTTTTTCAGGTACTAAAGTCCTCTTAATAATGCATGTAAGGTTGTAGTAGATAGTTTTGGCTGACATATCGTGTTATAAGATCTTTTCCACAAGAGTTGCTGTCTAGCTCTTGGCCCATATTTATGAAGCTGATTTTTTAAAAACAAAACTATATTACTTACATTGATTTTTATTGAATTTCATTTTAATATACTCTGCCTGATATCTTATTGTCTTGACTATTTGGGGGGTGGGGGGATAAAGGGAAAAAAGACTTCAACTCCAACTTAATTAAAAGACTAGCTTTTACCTGTGCTCTTCTCTGAATGAACATCATGGTAAATGAACATCAGTGTAAAGGCCATTTTAGATACTGACTTTGTCAAACAAGAAGTTGGCTATTACTCCAAGCTTCCTGTCATTAGTAAATTTAATAAGCATGCCTTCTGTGGCTTCACTTGCTTCTTGATAAAAGTACTTCTTAAAAAAAGTACAGGATCAAAAACAGAATAATGGAGAATCCCTCTAAAAAGTCTTCTTCTAGCTTGATCCACTAATGATTACTCAATGCCTTGCCAACCACAAGCAGTTCCAGATTTGCCTAATTATAAACATAGCTAGCTTATATCTTTCTGGACCATCTATAAGGATAGCATAAGAGACTGTCAAATTTTCCCCCTGAAACATAGTTGCATTATCTACATTTAGTATAGCATAATCTATTCTTACTGAAGCCATGCCAATCCTTAGTGATAATATCTTCCTTTTCTAAATACACACAGACCATACTTTTAATAATGTGCTATGGAATTTTGTGAATCAGTTTTGACAAGCATTTGTAAATCACTTAATGCAAGAAATGTCACGCATTGTGTCAACACTGTGGTACAAAGATTAAAAAAATGAAACAATCTATGAGGTCCTCTAGGAACTAACACCTAAATGGAGGTAACAACTTGAACATATATCAATACATATGGAATATATACAAGTAAATAAGATGCAGATTTTTTAGGGGGGAATGCACCAACTGGGTGGGAAAAGATGAAGAAATTCAATGTCACTTGCGCTAAATCTTAAAGGAAATAAGGTATTTCCAAGAGACAGAGGTGAGGGACAACATCCCAGGCCTGGAGAATAGCTAGGGCAAAGACAAATATCAAAAATCACTTCCCATGGCTCCACAATCACACCTGCTGGTTCTTTTCTTACTTGAGGATGGAAATCGGTAGACAATATAGACCTTATAACTGGAAATTACAGAGGGTAGTTGGGTAAGCTCTTTTTATCTCTTAGTTTTTCTGTGGTTTCAATGATTTGCTAAGCATTGTTGTTCTTTCTCTTCCAATTGAAAGATAATTCTCCTTGGCAAAGAAAATAAAAGCAAAAAAAAAAATTGAATAATTCAAGCTTTTCTTCACCTCCTATGATCATCATCCTATTTACCCAAATCATTATTCCTATCCCTTCTCTGATCCTCATATAGTTTTTGAAAACAAGCTGTATCCTGTGTCTTTCAAAAACCAAACAAATCAAATCAAAGCCTTTCTTATTTCAACGTTTAACATCAAGTTCAGTCCACTTGGGCTTTAGCACTCAAGATTATTTTTACAGGGTTATACTATTCTTTTGTATTCATTCTCAGACAACTTCTTTTTTGCCTCTTTTAAAAAACTTAGTTAATTGATAAACTCTTTAGCCATCCTCAGTCTCTTTAGGCAACTTTACTTTTTTTCCTCTTCATCATAGAATTGATGCTTTTATTTTAAGAATTTCATTCTTAAGAAATTCTAATTCCTCTTGAAATGATTTTCTCTACAGAATATTAGATCCTCTGAAATCTCTAATGACTTATAGACTTCTGTAACAATAAGAAATAATAAAAGCAACTAGCATTTATATAGATTATTTTTAAAGCACTTAGCATAATGCTTGGCATGTAGTAGGTACTATATAAATGCTTATTCTATTTTGCCCATTTCCCTTTTAATTTTTGCATAGCACTTTAAAAATATCTCATTTCATTCTCACAACTACCCTGAAAGGCAGGTGCTATTATTTGCTATTATTATCCTCATTTTTACATATGTACAAATCAAGGCAGACAAAAGTTAAGTGACTTACTTAGGGACATACAGCTAGCAAATGAGGTAGGATTTGAATTCACTCCATTCAATCAGCCACCCAGCTGCTTAGTTTTAACAAACTGTTCACTGAAATCTAGGCATATTATGCCTAGAGCAGCAGTTTTCAAAGTTTTTGTCCTCAGGATGCCTTTACACTCTTAAAAGTCATTGAGGCCCTCACAAAGAGCTTTTATTTATATTGGTTTTATCTATCAATATCTACCTTATTAGAAACTAAAATATCACTGTCATTATGATAAAAATAATTTTGACCTCACAGGACACCTTAAAGAGTCTCTGTGGCTCCCAGGGGTCCCCAGACCACACCTTGAGAACACTGGCCTCTAATAGTCCCTTACCCATCAAGATTTTCCATCACTCCTAGTGATGTATAGTGAAGGAAACTCAGGGAAAGGAAACCCCATTTGCCAAAGCAGTTCTGCAGTTGTTCTGGTAATACATTTTCAGAGAGTTGCATGGGAACACTGAGAGGTATAAGAAACTTGCCCCAAATCACCCTGCTGTTACGTGTTAGAAGTCAGCTGGATATGAGCCTAAGTCATTTTAACACAGATAGCATCATTTGTCATATCCCCAATATTATCATTAGTTAGCAGTGTTAAAACAGTCCCTAGCTTACAATAGGTGCTTAATAAATGTGCATTGATTGCTAATAAATAAAAAGTTATCACCCATACCGTTTTACCATTTTTACTTATCTCAAAGTCCTGTGACAACAGGCAAATGATGAAGCAGCAGGTGTAGATACACTGGGAGCTGTAGTCACAACCCTGCACACAGGCAGCCCAGGAAAGAGTGTCATCTTCTCACTGGGAGCAGCAGTGGAATTCAGCAGTCCCCAGGTGTTTGAGAAGACTTTTAAGAACCAAACTGCTCACCTCCTGGTGTGAGGAAGAGGCTAGAAAAGGTGCACTAAAAAAGTGTCTGCTTACCCAATCCTGGCCTGATTACTGCAGAAGGCAGAGATCCCACCCTATAGACAAAACATACAAAAAATGTACAAAAACTTCTGCAAAGATGATTCCAATCACCATCTGTACATAGAACATGTACAAACTCTTAGATAACACAAAATCAGGTAGACCTGAAAGACAATAGTTCTTCTTGCAAGAGAACTCAGCAGGTATTGCCTCCAAATAGCATCCCTGAGTGAAACAAAGCTGGCAAATGAAGGCCAGATCACTGAAGTCAGAACTGCATGGACATTTTTATGAAGTGGCCACAGTGAAGAGGAGTGCTGTGAAGTTGTTGTTGGTTTTGCAATCAAAACTAATCTAGTCAACAAGCTTGTGTGCCTTCCAAAAGGAGTGAATGATGAACTCATGGCAATGCAATTGCCCCTTGCAGGAAAACACCACACCACCATCATCAGTGCCTGTGTTCCCACCATAATGAACCCTGATAAGGTCAAAGAAAAATTTATGAAGACCTGGAGAAGCTTATGATCAATGTGGCAAAAGAGGATAAGTTTATAGTTCTGGGTGACTTTAATGCTAGAGCAGGCTCAGACTACCAGACATGGCAGGGAGTCCTAGAGAGGAATGGAGTTGGAAACAGCAACAGCAACGTTCACTACTGAAGACTTGTGCATCTGGTGACCTTCATCACCAACACTGTCTTCCATTTATCTAAATACAATAAACATCGTGGATGCACTCTCACAGCAAACACTGGCATTTAATAGACTATGTGATTTTAAGGAGAAAAGACAGACAAGATACAAGAGTAACAAAGGCAATGTGTGACACAGAGTACTGTAAAATGTTTATCTGCCTGAGAGCCAGTGTGGTTTCTGAAAGGATCAAAGAACAGTCAATATATTTGCTGCCCAACAACACCAAAAGAAATGCCAGGAGAAGAACAGAGGTCTGTACACAACATTATAGATCTGACCAAGGCCTTTGATACTGTTAGTCATTAGGGCTTATGGAAAATTATGCTAAAATTTGGTTGCCCAGAGAAATTCATATGCATTGTACATCAATTTCACAATTTCACAATGGCATGCTTGCCTAGGTTGTAGATAATGGATGATGCTGTCATGCTTTCCAAGTCACCAATGGAGTGAAAGAAAGCTGCATGCTTGTTCCCATGCTTTTTTTTTAGCATGATGCTCTTAGCCATCTTGTCAAATGCATTCAATGAGGACATACATGGCAGCAAGATCAGTTATTACACTGATGGTAAATTCTTTAACTTGAAAAGGCTATGAGCTAAGACCAAAGTGGAGGTAGTGTTGGTTCATGATTTTCTGTTGATTGTAGTCTCACTGTAGTCTCTGAAGCAGAAATTCAGCAAAATATGGAAAGATTCTCTGCTGCTTGTGCTATTTTTGGCCTAACAATTAACACTAAGAAAACAAAGGTGCTCCATTCCCCCACACCACACCATCCATGCATGGAACCATTGCTTACAGCAAATGTAGAAGTTTTGATTGTTGTGGATAAGTTCACTTACCTTGGCATTATACTTTCCAGGGATATACACATTGATAATGAGGTTGGCACATGCATTTCTAGAGCTAGCTCAGTGTTTTGGAGGCTCCAAATTAAAGTGTGGGGAAGAAGAAGTATTAGACTGACTACCATACTGAAATTCTAGAGCCATTGTGCTGACCTCATTGTTGTATGCCTGTGAAAACTGGACAATATGCCAGTGCAATGCCAGGAAACTAAATTGCTTTCATTTGAATTGTCTTAGGAAGATTATGAAGATCACTTGGCAGGATAAGATACCAGACATGAAGGTCTTTTCTCGAGCTAAGCTGCCAATCATTCAAACTCTACTGCAGAAATTGCAAGTCTGATGGGTTGGCTATATTGTTTGAATGCCAAAAGTATGCTTTCCAAAAAGACTATTTTATGGAGAACTCACACAGGACAAGTGTTCACATGTGGTCAGAAAAATCAATACAAGGACACTCTTAAGGTCTCTCTTAAGAACTTTGAAATTGATTGTGTGACATGGGAGACACTGGCAGAGGACCACCCAGCATGACATGCCCTCATCAGAGAGGGTGCTGTGCTTTGAAAGCAAAGTAGACTTGAAGTAGCTCAAAAGAAATGTAAAATACCTGAAAAGGCCTCTTTTCTAAAATACATAGATAACTGAGTCAAATTTATAAGAATAGCAGTCATTTCCCAATTGATAACTGGTCAAAGTATAAGAATAGGTTGTTTTCAGATGAAGAAATTAGTTATCTATAGTCATATGAAAAAATGCTTTACATCTCTATTGACTAAAGAAATGCAAATCAAAACAACTCTGAGGTACCACCCCACACCTACCCAATTAGCTAATATGACAAAAAATGGAAAATCAGAAAATGTTGGAGACATGGCAAAATTGGAACACTAAGGCATTGTTGGTGCAGTTGTGAACTGATCCAACCATTCTGGAGAACAATTTGGAACTATGAAGAAAGGGCTATAAAACTGTACATACCCTGTGATTCAGCAACACCATTACAAGATCTGTATCCCAAAGAGATCATAAAAAGGGAAAAGGACCCACATGTACAAAAATATTTAGAGCAGCTTTTTTCCTGGTGAATTGGAAATTGGGGGCATGCCCAATAATTGAAGAATGACTGAATAAATTGTTGTGTATGAACATAATGGAATACTTTTGTGCTATAAGACAGGATTAGTAGATGAATTTCAGAAAATCCCATAAAGACTTCCATGAAGTGATGCTGAGTGAAGTGAACAGAAGCAGGAGAACATTGTACACAGTAATAGTAATAGTGTGAGATGATCCATTTAATTTAACGATCCATTGGCTCTTTTCAGTTATATAGCTTGAAGCAGTGGACTGTGTGTTGGATTTTGAGTAAGTTCTCTGAGTTCTTTGATGGCATTAGGCTTTTACAAATTCTTTGCTGAAATCTAGGAATGATCATATGCTTACTATATTCCCTTCCTGTCCAGGTTTTTGTTTTTGTCATTTCTGATTAGTTCTTCAGAGAGAAGGCATTGGCTTATTCCAAGACCAACATGACACCCATTATACCATACTTTCCCTGCTAGTTACAAAATAGGAATTCTCTATGTCAACAGCTAGGTGGCACAGTAGATAGAGCAGCCAACATCCAGTCGAGTCAAGATCCAAATCCTGCCTCAGACATTTACTAGCTGTTTTAAGTCACCTAACCTTCCTCGGTCTCATTTTTCTCATCTGTAAAATGGGATCAATAAAACCATTTTCTTCCCAGGGTTGTTGATGGATCAAATAATATGTGCAATGTGAAATAATGTTTGAAAAGTACTTTGAAAAATTTAAAGTGCTAAATCAATCCAGGTAGGATTATCTATTAAGGGCCTGTTCTATGCCAGGCACCATATTAAGTTCTACAAATGCAAACACAATAGTCAGAAAGTCCCTGCCCTCAAAGAGCTTATTTTCTACTGGAGGGAAAAATAGCTCATTCACAGATAAGTAAATATATAATACAAATGCACAATAATTTTTTGAAAGAAGGGGAAAACTAACAATTTAAGGAATTGTCTGGGGAGAGTGAAAACTTCTCAGGCAGTTTTAGATTGTTAACTGCCTTCCCCTTCTCCATTATTGCTGTCAATCAGTAACAAGCCCTTTCAAGAGTCTTTTTGATTTCCTGCCTCTGTGGGCTCCTCCTCCTGACTAGTGGGAGTCAGGGACAGCCCAAGCTCACTCCTCCTTCCTTGCTTTGGGACCTTTCCCCCTTTCCACTGCTGTCAATCAGCATCTTAGTTCTTTGTAAGCCTGTTTCCCAGACACTGAGAGGTAGTGGAGGGCTTCCCAGTGACTTGCCATTGGGGAAGATTTTGGCACCAAGATTTGAGTCTGCCTCTCAGCCAATGGGAGAGGGGACATTGGGGAAGGGGCTTGACTGCCTTAGGGTTAAAAAACCTGCTCTCTCCATATTGGCTTGCCTCTTCCCCATGACTATCCTCTTCTCCCAGGGAAGAGAATAAATTCCTGCTCTTATTCTAAGAGATATCCACATTTTTAATTATGAGACTTTTCATCCCAAACAGAAAGGAGCCAAGAGGCAAAGGTAAGTAGGGAGAACGTGACAGGCATGAAGAACAGTCTGTGCAAAGGCAGAGATGTGGGAAGCAGACTATCATATACAGGCATACCAGTCCTCCTGGGGTGTAGAGATCTTGGGAGGACATAATGTGTTATCAACCTAGAAAGGTAAACTAAGTCAGATTGTGAAGAAGTTTGTATTTTATCTTCAAGGTAATGGGGAGCCACCAAAGCTTCTTTATCAGAGGAATAAGTTGGCCAGACTCTCACTTTACAAGTTGCAATTTGGGCAGTGGAGATACTGGCTTGGAAAGGACTTTAAAAACTGTGACGCTCCATGTAAATTTGTACTATTAGTAGTAGTACTACATTCTAGGTTTTACCCTTATTTGTAGACCTTTCTTCTTTCTCCAAATCCCCCTTACTTCTCTGTGGCAAGAGGAGCTGAGGGAGATAATCCTGACTTTTGTACAGTTAGCCCTGAAATCCAATTTTTTTCTCAAATATTTAGCTCTGCTTTTCAGGATAAGGTAACGCCAGAACTTACCCTTTTCAGTGCCATTTCTATATTTCAAACCCTCTATCAGCTTCCTCCTTTACTTGCTGTCTTTGACTCCAAGGATTAGAATCAAACTGTCACCCCTCAGGGCATGTATCTGCCTCTGAACAAGATGAGCTCTCCCTCTGTCCTGTTGTCTGAGGAAATGGTTCATTGTTCATTTCCATCTGATTGATGAAAAAAGGAAATTAAAGAGGCCTCTGCCCCCTTCTGGGTTGATAAGGGACACACACACACACACACACACACACACACACACACACACACACGGGTGGTTGGGTGTTGTTTATGGCCTAGCCTACAGGGCTTTGGGACAAGCTGTCAGTGGGAAGATGCAGACTAATTACCTGGCTAAGGATGGAACATTCTGTATATACCCCTGAGAGTCAATGGGCAGCCTTCTCTTCTAAAAGAAGAAAAAATTGTGTCATAGAGCTTTTGCCAGGATTTTAATCAGATGGGGGTGGTAAGGGAAAAAAAAAGGCAAAGACCTATCTTTTTTCACAGGTATGGGAAAAATTGCCCCTGATAGGCATAGGTTCATTGTGATCTAAGTGAAGTCCCAGGGGCAGAAGAAAGGAAGTATAAGTTTCAGATCAATTATCATTCGATTTGGAGTTTTTCACTGACTCCTTTATCAAGTCAAATAATTCAATATGCCCAGAATCCCAAACCGCAACATATTTTGATTCTGCATCATAACTTTGCCCATCTTAATGGTGAAAAGTGAGGAAGATGAGGAAAGATCAAAGGAAAATAATGCCTACATCAAAGAAGAATTCCCTCTCTCTCTGTAATGTTATTTGAAAGAACTGAAATGCTGCTAGGTACCAAGAATTAAATCATAGCTTTAAAGATTTAAAATACATGTCTTTCTTTTTAAAAACATAAACAAATCCCCAAAGCTAAACTTATCTTACATAAAAAGACGGCACAATCTTTCCCTCAGGACACTAATGGCATGTATTCTTTATTGATTTAACCTTGTGGAACTAGAGAAATCCATCTGATTGGATGTCAGAGCCTTGCCTCCAGCCATTAGAGATGAAGAGTCAACCTTGTGGGCAGTTGTGGCAGAGTAGAAGATGTCAGACTGGGAGGCAGAGCCAGTCAATAGTGCAGAGTTTTAGGAAAGGGCCAAACCTCCAGGGTTTGCATTTCATCCTTCCTGGAAGAGAGTGATGGCACCAACATTTTAGAGCCAAGAAAGCAGACAAGTAGGAAAGCTAAGTACTAGGGTGGGAGTTAACGCAACTCTAAGCACCATCCTGCAAAGAGAGAGAGAGTGAGAGAGAGAAAGTGAGAGAGAGAGAGAGAGAGAGAGAGAGAGAGAGAGAGAGAGAGAGAGAGAGAGAGAGAG
>CM053595.1:194425236-194448556 GCA_028646575.1 Pseudocheirus occidentalis | reverse complement strand
ACCACCCAAGATGGTGATCCAGATCTGGGCATAGTAAAGTAAGAGCGCTTAGCCTCTGGATGGTCACTTGGCCCCCTTACAATCTGCAGACCAGGAGCTCTGAAGCAGCCATGTGGAGGTGGCTGAAGGCCCGCTGTACCTCTGCCACTTCTAGCTTCTGGGGGCAGGGGCCAGACCTGCTCCTCCTTCCTCCCCCCCAGTTCCAACAGAGTTCTTCACTAACCTCTCACTTTTTCTTTGGCATTTATAGGTTGGTAATTCTGGAAACCACCACTGTTGCTGGTGATCTACTCTCCTGAAGTCCACTCCAGCCACTGGTAGGGGCTGTCCTGGGGCTAAAACCACAGACTCACATAGGGCCAAGTGAGGCTCCCAGCACACTGTGATGAACCCTTCCTGTCTGCCTTCCAGGCTGCCTTCAGAAGGACATTTGTTTCTCTTTGTCACTTTGTGTGTTCTGTAGCTCTAAAATTTGTTTAGAGTCATATTTTAGAGGTTTTTGAAGTGGTTATGGTGGGGGGTGGAGCCACGGAGTTTTCTTGCTTCTAAACCACCATCTTGGCTCCACCTCCCCCCCCCCAACTTTTCTTTAGTAATAGATTATGTGGATGGGACAGGGAGACCAACAAGGACACTACAGCAATAATTTAGGTGAGAAGTGATATGGGTGTAAATAAGGCTATGGTGGCTATGGAATTAAGACTGTGGTGACCATGGGGGATGAGAGAAAGAAACAGATTGAGTGATATCATGGAGGTAGAAATAACAAGATTTAGCAATTGATTGGGTGTGGGGCAAGCATGAATGTATAAGAAAGTATTAAGTATATCCCAAGTGTCATAAGTACTGGGGGTAAAAGTAAACTTACAGGAGCTAACAAATATAACTGGCTTCTGTTTTGTTTCATATTCCATCCCATTCGTCTTCTTGTCATCTTTCCTTCTGATCCATGAAATTCTATTTCCTCTTCCACCTCTTTCTCAAGAAACCATAATCAAAGCAATACTACCATTGTTACTGGAAAGGGTATGTCAATTAACTATGGTTCCAGTCACTACTCCTGTGGCTATCGAAACCAAAACACTCCTCCCTGACTTCCAATTCACCAATATATATATATATTATCTCTCCTTATTAGAATCTATGCACCCCAAGGTCTCATAACTTGGATATACTTTTTTCCTACCTCTGTTTCTTAGGATCTTTTGTTGTTATTTAGTCATTTTCAATCATGTCTGAATCTTCCTGACCTCATCTAATGTTTTCTTGGCAGAGATACTACAGTGGTTTGATATTTCCTTCTCCAGATAATTTTACAGATGAAGAAACTGAGGTAAACAAGGTCAAGTGACTTGCCCAGGGTCACACAGTTAGTAAATGTTTGAGTGCAGACTTGAACTCAGTAATATGAGATTTCTTGACTCCAGACCTGACACTCTATCTACTGTGCCACCTAGTTGCTTTAGAATCCTGCAAATATCAATTCAAATGCCACCTACTACCTTAGAACTTTCTCAGTTTTCTCAGTTGCTAGTGCATCCTCCCCAAAATTAACTTATACTAACTTTGCATCTATTTTGTAAATATTTATATGTTGCTCATCTGGCTCCCATAGCTGTGTGACTCTAAGCAAATCAAACTCTCAATCCTCCAGGCAACTGAGATTATAAATTTCAGAGAAGGTACCAACTTTCATTGGTAAAGAGGTTTTTCTCATAAGACTGTTCCCTAGACCAATGAAATCATTAATCCAATACCTATTCCTCACCCTACCCTTGTGTATGAACTCATTGTCTCCCTTAATAAAATCTAACAACCTTGAGGTTAGAGATTAATTCATTTTTGTCTTTGTATCTCCAGTACCTAGCACAGTGCCTTCCCCTACTAGGCAAATAACGAATGCTGGATGATTGACAAAAAAATACCCCAAATCGTATATTCTAACCTAAATTGAGAAAAGTAGATTTCAAAGACTTCAGAAAAGGATAAGAAGGACTCCAGGGCCTGAGCAAATAAAGGAAAAGGAAAGCAATTTAGAGAGGCAGCGTTATAGAATGGCTAATGTAATGAATTTGGAGTTAAGAAGACCCTTATTGAAATTCCAACTTGGTCACATATGTAATGACAAGCAAAGAAGTACCTAATGCCTTATTACAACTGTTTAATTATTTAGCACCTTGTTTTAGTTCAAGTTTATTTTAAGCATTGCCCATGATTATATCAAGTCTTTGTTAAGAAAAATAACTTGTGAACCCCAGAACTTGTGAAATCCCGTTGCTGATACAACAGGAAGAGGAGAAGCTAATGGCCATATATAAGGAGAAGTCCAAGCTGGGAGAGAGCAGAACTGAGAAGAGAGCACTTGTGGTAGAAAATATTGAGAAGGGGAACTTTGTGGTAGACAGGCACTCTATTTGTCTGTTCTGTTTGTGTTGATTTTTTGTTTGTGATACTTTGTACAGAAGCCCTGGGAACTTACTGGAAGCCCAGAAAGAGATTTTCTTGTTGTCTGTTTATAGAAGTCCTACAGGAGGGATTTGGAGGTCCTGGGACTATACTGAAGATTTGTGTTGAGTTTTCAGACCATGTTTGTGGGTTTGTGTTGATTTTACAGGCAGAAAATGATTCAATGATGGTGTTGGCAATATGCATGAATGTTGTTTTGGCTCTGTTAAGTTTTATCTTCCAAGAAACAGATGGACTGGACACTGTGAGCTTCCATATTGAATGGGAACTGGACAAGGAACTGGACAAAGAGGTGGACGAGGAGGTGAGAGCTGCCTACCTTTGAAACAAAGTGACAGTGGGGTAGGTTCAAGTAGGAACTGGACCCATGGAAGAGGAACCATGGAATTTGGGAGCCAGCCTTGAATCAAGATGAAAAAGACCTCTCCTTGGGTACTTGATGCTGACTGAAAAGATCATGATTTACTGTGGCCTAGGGGTGGAGAACTTTGACCTTGGTACTTTGTGTCCCTTAAAGAAGCTTACTGACTGAATTAAGGACCTACTGGATAATATCTTTTGCTTAAAACTATGTGGTCACTTTAGTGATAACTTGTTATGTTATAAAATTTTGAATGCTGTACTTTGGTTTCTGTGAATGTTTTGCTTTAATTTACTGCTGAATAAATAGAGAGTTCACTATACTATGTAATCAGAACTTAAAGCTGTTCTCAGCAGCAGTTCTCTGGAAAGCTGCTCATGCTTGGTTTTACAACATATCAGCTGTTTAATGCCATCCAATTCATCCAGCTTTTATGATCTTCAGTTTATTTATCTGTAAAATTGGGGTGATGTCTATAGTCTCTATCTCATTTGCAAATAAGAAATTATATATAAATGCTTTGTAAGTGCTAGTTACTATTTAAGAAGGATGAGAGGCTCTCAAAAAATAAATTCTGACAATGGAAACAAAGATGATTTGGAAGATTTATGAGGAAGAAAATGGGGACTGCCTAAAGATATCAATGAAGCTAAAAATGGAGTTGACTGAAAAACTTAGATTTCTTAAAAGACTTGTGCTGAAGATGGAAAGGGCAGATATTGGAGGATGAATAGAGGAGTGGCAAGGACTTGTAAGGAAGGCAAAAGATCAGAATAATTAGAAGTTACTTTGCATGGTAATGAGTTTTCAATTATTGAAACTATGCAAGTCTTCTATGCCTTTGAACTGGCCATTAAATCTCCCTGGAATGAATGTACTTCTTCATTTTCAACTCATAAATTCCCTCTCTTCATCTAAGGTGCAGCCCAGGCACCGTCTTCTACATGAAACTTCTCCTAATACCTGGACTGCTGGTGCCCTTCCTCTTAGTAAAGGCTCCTTACTTAGTTAATAAAGTCTGCTACCATACCTTCGCTTACTCTGCTTTCTTCCCCTCCCCCAACATTTATTTTATTTTTAATTTATGGAATAAACAAGGATCTCCATAATATAATATAATAAAAAGATGATTTCCACATGAAACTGGAAATTTATTATGTACAACCTACTCTTTCTTTTAAATATATAATAAAGTGATCATGTAGATATTATTGTTCTTTTTTTCCTTTCCTCCCTCCTCCTCTACCCTACAAATGGCTTTACATGTGCTTTCCTCACTTCCTTGATTTAGCATCCTTTAATATCCTCCGCATCCTAGAAGCTCCAGATTATATAATCCACATAGATGAAAGATAGATAGATAAATAGCTAGCTAGCTAGCTAGATGATGGACGGATGGATGGATGGATAGGTAGGAAGATGGACAGATGGACAGACGGATGGACGGATGGATGGATAGATGGATGGAGACAACATTTGTTTAATGCTTACCATCAAGTAGGGACTGTGTTAAACACTAGGGATACAAATAAAAAGAAAAAGAAAAGCACTCAGTATTTTCAAATAGCTTATATTCTAATGGGAAAGGCAACATAAAGGGAGACTGTAAAGTATATACTCATGGGTTGCAAGACAAGGCAAGGGTGTGCTGGAGTCAGCTCACTCAGCTCTATGATAGTTAAATGTTCAGCATGAGCATTTACACTTTAGAAATATGCACATACTAAACACTAAAACTTTATTGTTTTGTTGATTATTTAGATTTTAGATTATTTAAGAAAATGATGGGGAAAGTGTTAGCAATTCCTTAAACTTACAAGTGTGTTCTGCTGGAGAGTAGTCTGGAGAGTTGGTTGTTAAACATTTACCAGCAAATCCCTGGGATAATGTGTAAAAGTATGGAGGACCAGGTATGGAACTAGGAAAGAAATAGGTACAGCTCACCTTTCTTTCTGACCAGACTTACTCAAATGAAATTTTCGAGAAGAAACTCACTAACTGAAAGAGGAAACTTCAAGGATGGAGGCATCTTAGGGTGAGAACGGTGCTGCTAAAGACTTGGGGAAAGTCTGGAGAGTCATTTAGCAAAAATGTAGGTTATTTTCCTTATGATGCTATATAGCCATGAACCATCATACCATGATCTCTCCCCCCAAAACAAAGCAGATTGTACATGACCCAGAGGTCAGATGTGTGCTTGGAATAAGGACACTGTTATTAATAGTAGTTGTTGTTGTTTAAAATTAAAGATGACTTGTACACAAGAATTGATATAAAAGGGATCATTTAGGAAATGTATGGCTGGAAAAAGAAGTAGGCCAGTCACAAGATACAGGATGAGCAGGTTCCTGTGCAGGACAGCTATGCATATCAATGAATCTGTTGGAGCACTGAGGTCTATATTACATAGTTTTGTTAACAATTTCCCCTCTGTGTATATCTTATGTTTCTTTCACTAGATTTTACATTCCATGAAGATCTCAGAATCCGTGCCTGGTACTGGCTTATTTTATGCCTCACAGCATCTAACTCACTGGTAGAGACATCTGAGGTGTGGAGGAAATACTTTCTGATTGATTGATTAACCTGTAGGCTTCATTTGTCTCTTCTCATCAAGTTCATGAAAGACTTGGTATAATTATTTCTCTTGACTCTTTTCCCCTCGGTAGCTTCATTTTTATTTTTCATCAGCCCTTTTCACACTCTGCTTGCTTACTTTCTTTCCAAATCTCCTGGCTGCTCTTTTTCTAAATAGTGCCTCTGCAGCTCTGGGTCTGTTCTCCTAAACCTCCTCTCATTTCTCATTCCAGTCTTGCTGGGTTCTTTCAGAAAATAGCTAGAATTTTATTTTTTTAATCATCTTCAAATTGGCTTCTGTCTTTTAGACAGTCAACTGTATGTGTATATGGTAGATGGGGAATGTTTTCCTCAGTCAAGTTTTAATTTCCTTTAATCAGTGATTACTTCTTTGAGACATGGACCTAATAAGAATGGAAACCAATTGAATAAATTTTACATATGCTAATTTTTAATTTTTTTTTTAGCATGACTCACTCAGAGAATTGACGGTGAGATTGTGGGGAAATTTTTTTCATTAATTTCAATTTTAAAGCCTTATGTCTTCTCTGAAGTACATTCTGGAAAACCATTCTGAGGCAGCAATGTTTTAATGGAGGCACAGGGCTGTGGTCTATTAGGCCTTGCTCTGCAGCGAGCATGGTGTCATTTGTCTTCTTGTGACAAATCAAAGCACCAGATAGAAGGCCAGAGCATTTTCTGATGTTTGCTGACAAAGTACTTTAACTGTTTGCAGCAGGGGGTTTTACCCACCCTGTCAAATACTCTTCATTAGGGAGAAGAGGATCACAGATTTAGAGCTGGAAAAGAATTTACAGGTTATTCAGTCCAAACCCCTAATTTTACAAAGAAGGAAATGGCAAACCAGAGAAATTAGCTGACTTGGCCAAAGTTTAAAAAGGAGACAGAGGTAGACTTTGAACTCAGGACCTGTGACTTAATTCAATGCTCTTTTCAACCTATCTTATTTCCTCCCTCCACTATATCAGCAAATCTAGTCACCTTTCAAGGTAGAGTTAAGGTCCCATATCCTCCACAATGTTTTTCCCCATACTTCAGCTTATTGTGTGTATATATAATTTATTTTGGTACTTAATCATACACTGTCTTGTAATATTACCTAACTGTTTTTCTTATTTATGATTTGTCTTTCCATATAAATGATAAATTCCTGGAGTACAAATAGGGGCTGAATCTCTTGAATACCTCAGTATTTAGCATGATGGTATTCAAATAAGAGGTGCTCAATAAGTATATACGTACATATTATATATATATATATATAGATATATCTATATATCTATATATATATATATCTCAGTAAGTATAGAAGGAAGGAAGGAAGAAAAGAAGGTAGAAAAGAAATAAAGAAGAGAAAGGAGGAAGAAAAGAAAAAAGAAAGAAAGAAGGGGAATAAGGAAAGAAGGAAGGAAGGAAAGAAAAGGAGGGAGAGAGGAACGAGCTATATTTTTTTTTATATAAGATGGCTTTACCATAGGGGTAGATAGTCTGTGGTCTTGAGGTCACATGTGGCCCTCTAGGTCCTCAAGTGTGGCCCTTTGAGTGACTCCAAACTCAGCTTGGGCCACACTTGAGGACCTAAAGGGTCACATGTGGTCTCAAGGCCATAGGTTCCCCACCCCTGCTTTACTCTACCTATACTCTATTTAATTAATTAGGTTTCTGGAGTCAACATAAGAGAGCAGCAACTGCCTGGGGTACAACGTGGAGGAGGAACACAATGAGGGATACTATTGATTATTATTCAATGTACTTATTTAAAATGCCAGAAAATCCTATTTTCTAAATGTACTTATTTAAAATGCCAGAAAATCCTATTTTCTATCACATAGGATCAGCAAAGAGTAAGTAAACATTTATTAAACACCTTTTGCAAGCAAGGCATTGTGCTAAGTTCTGAGAGTATAAAGGTAAAAAAAAAAATCACCAGTTAATCCCTGTCCTCAAGGAGATTACATTCTGTTTTATATTTGTGATAAGTTAAGTTGTATGTTATAATTAAATCTCTAAGCTTCTGGTAGACAGTAGCACAAAGGGGCCCAACTTTTAAACATTGCTTAAAAGTCACTAATGCTTTGGTTAGACCAGCTACTATTAAAGGCTTTAAAAAAAAATCTCCCTAATCTCTCTTTTTTTTTTGTCATGGACCACTTTGAAAGTGTGATGAAGCCTATAGACCCCTTTTCAGAATAATATTTAAAACACATAAAGGAAAATATGTAGAATTACAAAGGAAATAGATTATGTTGGAATACACTTATCATAGAATTTTTTAAAGAAAGCAAACATTCATAGACTTCTGGTCAGGAAGCCATGTAAGTGCATGCCCTTGGCCCCACTGTTAGCTCTGACTCTGCCTCTGGCTCCTGACCCACACATGCCCTAGCATTGGAGGCTAGAGTTTTGGAGTGGGATGGGGATGGGTCTGCATTTCAGACACTCATGACTAGACTGTTGGGCACCTTTCAGAGATCCCACACTACAACACACCCTCTCTAGTGTCCCAGACTTGTAAGGGTCAGAGATAATGCAGCTGGCTCCAGTCCCTTCCTCCACCATGGCCATGAGCTGGGACCTGCTCCTCTTGTAGACACATCTCTGGGTCTTGGGTTCAGGGATCCTGAGACCTCCCCCACCAAAAACCTCAAATACCCATCTAGTTGAACCCAGAGCTGAATACTCCAAGTCTTTTTGGGGTCTGAGAAGTTTAGTGACTTTTCAGGGATGATCTGGCTAATTAATGATCTAGCAGGGTACAAAGACTTGTCCAAGGTCATACAGTTAGAATTACGCTCAGAAGGTAAAGCCATTATAGCTATCTCTCCAACCAAGACACCAAGATGCCTAACAAGAAATATTAGAAGGGATGAGATCAGTCTGCTTCAAAAAGTAAAAGAACTTTAGATAAAACTCCAAATAATGGGCCTAGCAAAACTGAGTCTAACTTTTAAAAAGAAAACAACAAAAATAAGAACTTCAAGAAGAGGCATTTGAACATTCCTGCATAAGAACAGGGGCAGGTTATTTGACCTGAAATCCCCCCAATATCCAAACAATAGGAATATAAGAAAGGTAAATATATCCAACTACCAAGAAAAGTAGAAGTAACTAAATAAATTATCCCTTTTCTAGAGACTATGAAAAGGGAACCTCTCCCCCCCCCACTAGAAAGAGAAGCCTATAGGGTTTTAAGAAAAGGAAATAGATCATTAAGGGGTTTCTTCCTCAAAGTATTCAATCCCCTCTGTACTAAAGACTAAAACAGATAACCAAGGAGGGGGCAGGCTCCTATGAACTAGAATTGTGACCCCCCCCCCCTCCACGGTTGAATCAGTGTTTTTGTGGGATCAAATTGGAAAAGGAGAGGGCATATAAAAAGAAGATGGAAAGTGAAGGATAAGGAGGATATGAGATGTGTCCTAATAAAGTCCATGGTAAATAAAAGGAAAATCACTCCTGTAGATTCTCTGAAAAAAAAGGTGACCCCTCTAATGTTGCTGAAGTCATCATTTATGCAGATGAAAGGTCGGAGGGGAACCTAAAGAACCTTTGTACAGTAATCCTTATAATTGGCATTTATATAGTGATTTAAAATTTACAAAGAATTAAGTACAGTAGCCCTGTGAGGTTTTATTCTTGGTTTATCGATGAGAAAGGTTAAATGATATTCTATAGTTGCATGGTTTGCACACACCAGAGGTAAAATTTGAACCCAGACCCTACTCGCTCTGAGTCTGGCACTTGACTCTATTCTACACTGCTTCTCAATAATATGTATCTCATAATATTTGCAATCTTCCTTCAGGGCCTGGGTTTCACACAATTGTCTCCTAAAATATCATCCTTCTGCTTCATATTAAGCATTATTTATTGATTATCCAAACATGTAGGTGATTTGGAAAGGTTTAAATTGACAGTATAGCCACATCATTTCTGCTTGTTCCCACAAAAAGGAAATGACCATTTCCCCCAGGCTGCTAATGGGCAACTCCTGGCAAGGGAAAATGACAAATGGTCCTAGCTGGTACCTTGGTACCCAGTGTTCTGGAGTTCTGAGCTGTCTCAACACTTGTAGCTGCTTTCAGCTACACTCTAACAACCAATGTTTATTTAGCTCCTTCAATGTACTAAGGTGTTGAGGATAAAAATACAGAATAGACCATACTCTTAAAGATTTTAAATACCAAAGTAGAGAATTTAATCCAAGATGCTACCTAGTTTTTTCCTTTTCAGTTTTCCCTTTGGGACCAAAATAATTTTTGGATGCCTTTTCATTTCTAATTAATCCCTTTGCTGATATTGCCTTGGCATTGTTTTTTTTTTAACAAGACCCTACTGCTCCTGCCTAAATGCAATTAGAGTGGATCTATTCTTTTTCTATTGTGTGCCATTTTAATGGCATGAGTATCTTGCCCACGGACACCTGACCAGGTAAATTATCTGACCTGTTGGAGCCTCAAGAGACAAAAAGATCCCAGCCCTGATTTGGAAGGGGATATAGGTAAATAAATTCACAAGATCCTCCTTTATATTCCAAGCCTAAGGTCTGGAATCAGCCCAGGAATTTCTTCAGTAACTCTTTGCTATTTTTTGCACAAGGCAAGCACTTAGCACATAGTGTTTCTTAGCAATATATCTTGGATCCAAAATGATAGCAACTTGGTTTTTTTCCATACATGTCTTATGTTGGCACAGGGTATAGCTGTATAAATCTCAAGCCACAAAATTGTGCTCTGCAATTCCCCAGGCTGCTCATTTATTATTAATTACAACCATTATTTATATAGAATGGCGGAGTTCTACGTCAAGACCAGGGCTCAGCCAGGACATAAAGCACTTGTACAAGCAGCTGAATAGTAAGAGGAACCCAAGGGACCTTTGGATGTCCTTCAGTCTCTATCTATCCTTAGCTCCCACCTCCCCTAGCTTTCCCTCACCTCTAAAGGTAGAAGTGGATGAAAGCTCCAAAACAAGAGACAGAAAATGGGTGGAGGTGGGGAATTGGGAGTGAAAGGGAAGAGTGGCTGGGATAAGCTATTAAGCATCCATTCATTTTCCATGACCTTGCAATGCACAAGAGCAAAGGGGACAACTGAGATCAAACAATAAATCATTAGAATGTTAGATCTAGAAGGAACCGTTTAGGTTGTCCCACCCATCCTCCATATTCAGTAGATGAATAAAGTGATGGCCCTCCAGTTAATCTATAAGAATTTATCATAATACTTTTAATAATAAATAATAAAAATAATTATATAATAAACCACTATTTATTAAGTACTAATTATAGGGATACAAAAAAGGTCAAAAGCAGATTTCGCATTTGAGGAGCTCACATTCTAATGTGGGAGACATATGATTAACTGGGCACAAGCAGAAAGGAATCTCAAAGGGGAAGGCACTAGGGGAAGGGAAACTGGGAAAGGTCTCCTGCAGAAGGTGAGATTTAGTCCTGAAGGAAGCCAAGAAGACAGGAGGTGGAGGGAAGGAGGGGGAGCACCCTGGATACAGGGAATGGCCAATGAAAAAACACACAGAGAGGAGATAGTGTTCCTTGGGAAGAAAAGCAAATAGGCCAGAACAGCTGAATCATATAAGGAGGGGGAAGGGAAGGGAAAAAAGCATTTACATTGTGCCTACTATGTGCCCAGCACTATGCTAAGTGCTTTTTACAAATATTATCTCATTTGAGCTTTACAACAACTCCATGAGGTTGGTGCTATTATCATCCTCATTTACAGCTGAGGAAACTGAGGCAATGAAAGGTTAAGTGACTTGCCCAGAGTCATACAGCTGGTAAATGTCTGAGGCGGGATTTGGGTTCAGGTTTTCTTGACTCCGGGTCCACCATCTATCCGCTAAGCTACCACCTGCTGCTCTGCTAATATTAGAATGCATCTTTGCTTCAGTCATTCATTCAACACACATTTACTAAGCATTCACTATGTGTAGGCATTATGCTAACCACGGAAGATGTAAAGAAAGGTGAAACAAACAAATCATAGTCTCTAATCTGACATTCTAATGAGGAAGACAGGTTAAAAAAACCTATATACATAAAAGATATGTAGAGAACAGATGGAAGTAACTTAGAAGGAAAGCCCTAGCAAAGGAGAGGTGGGAGGAAAGCTTCCCGCCAAAGATGGGAGCGAAGCTGAGTCTTGAACGAAGCCAAAGAAGACAGCAGGCAAAGGTGGGGAGGGAGAGCACTTCAGGTCTGGAAGACAGCCAATGAAAGGGCAGGCAGTCAGCAGATGGAGTGTTCTGTGTCAGGAACAGCAAGAACTCATATGTTGTTAGATCATAGAGTAGGTGGAAGGAAGAAACATGTAAGAAGACTGGGAAGGTAGAAAGACGACAGACTGAAAAGAGCTGAACGGGGTGTTTCATATTTGAGCCTCAGGGTGATTGATGAGTTTAGTGAGTAGGGAAGGTGACTGGCAAAATTATTTTGGTGCTATAGATACGTTGTACCCACAATCTTTCTTATGCTGTCTTCCCATTCAAATGGGAGCTCCTTGAGATCAGGGACCATGTTTTTGCCTTTCTTTGGATCCCCAGCACTTGGTACTATGCCTGATGCATAGAATATGCTTAATAAGCTCATGTTAACTGTTGACATGAAAGGAAGTAAAATATAAAAAGAATGGAACTATATGAACACAATTACAAAACACTTCTCACACAAATAAAGACAGATCTAAATAACTGGGAAAATGCCAGCTGCTCATGGGTAGATCAAGTTAATATAATAAAAATGACAATTCTACTTAAATTAATTTCCTTTTTCAATGACATACCAATTAAACTGCCAAAAATGTTATATAGAGCTAGGAAAAAATAATAACAAAATTCATCTGGAAGAACAAAAGTTCCAGAATATCAAGAGAATTGATGAAAAGGGAAGATGATCCAGTCATGCCATATCAAAAACTGTATTATAAAGTAGTAATCATCAAATCTACTTGGTGCTGGCTAAGACATAGAGTGGTGGATCAGTGGAATAGGTTAGGTACACAAGACACAATAGTTGATAACTATAATAATCTGCTCTTTGATTAACCCAAAGAATTCATCTTCTGGGATTAAAAACTCAGTATTTGACAAAAAATGTTGGGAAAACTAGAAAATAGTATGACAGAAACTAGGCATAGGCCTATATACATTTTATATTGTATACCAAAATACATGTTACACTATACTTGTGCTTCATTTAGACATAAATGGTGATACTAGAAGCAAACTAGGAGGGCAAGGAATGGTTTACCTGTCAGAACTATGGAAAATGGAAGAATTTATGATCAAACAAGAGACAGAGAACATTATGAAATTCAAAATGAGTCATTTTGATTACATTAAATTGAAAAGTGTTAGCACAAACAAAACCAATGCAATCAAGATTCAAAGGGAAGTAGAAAGCTAGGAAGGAATTTTTATAGTTAGTGTTTCTGATAAAAGCCTCATTTCTAAGATATATAGAGAACTGAGATGAATTTAAAAGAATACAAGTTATTTCCCAATTGATAAATGGTTAAAGGATATGAACAGGTAGTTTTTAGATGATGAAATTAAAGATATCTATAGTCATGTAAAAATGCTCTAAATCACCATTGATTAGAGAAATGCAAATCAAAATAACTATCACATTAGTTAACATAATAAAACAGGAAAATTGGGGCAGCAATGCATTGTTGGTGGAGTTGTGAACTGGTCCAACCATTCTGGAGAACAATTTGGAACTATGCCCAAAGGGCTATAAAACTGTGAATATCCTTTGATCCAATAATGTCATTAATAGATCTGTATGCCAAAGAGATCATAAACAAAAGAAAAAGACCCACGTGTACAAAATTATTTATAGCAGCTCTTTTTGTGGTGGCCAAGAACTGGAAATTGAAGGGATGCCTATCCACTGGGGAATGGCTGAATAAGTTGTGATATATGAATGAAATGGAATACTGTTGTTCCATAAGAAATTATGAGTAGGTGGATTTCAGAAAAACCTAGAAAGATGTATGAACTGATGCTGAGTGAAATGGGCAGAACAAGAACATTGTACACAATAACAGCAATATTGTGCAATGACCAGCTTTGATAGACTTAGCTCTTCTCAACAATGCAGTGATTTAAGAAATTTCCAAAAGACTCAAGATGGGAAATGCTATCCACACCAAGGAAAAAGAATTATGGAGTCTGAATGCAGATTTAAGCATACTATTTTCTCTCTTTTTTTTCTTCCTCAAAGCTTTTCCATTTTGTTCTCCAACATGACTAATATGGAAATATGTTTAATATGATTGTACACGTATGGCCCATATCAAATTGCATGCTGTCTTGGAGGGGGTAGAGGTGAGGGAGAGGGAAAATTTAACTGAATCTTTTTTTTTTTGCTTTTTTTGGAGGGGACAGGGCAATTGGGGTTAAGTGACTTGCTCAAGGTCACTGACTCAAAGTCTTATAAAAGGGAATGTTGAAAATTTAAAATAAATAACAAAAAATATAAAGACTGAACAGATAGGAAAGGACCAGGTTCTTCAAACAGGAAACTTTACATCTGAACATAGAGGTAATAGGTCACCACTGAATTTTGATATGTGGTGAAGAGGGTAACATGATCAGATCCAGGCTTTAGGAAAAAATCACTTTGAAAGCTGAGTGGAGGATGCACTAGAAAAAAGACAGGGAGTTCAATTAGAAGCCAAGAGATGATGAGACTCTGAACTAAGGTGGTGATTATATGAGTGAGAGGAGGAGAGATGTAAAGGCAGAAAAGATGAGTTGTGACAGGAGTTACATATATAGGATGGATGAGAATGAGGATTTGACACCTAGGTTCTGAGCTTGGAGGCCTGGCAGGATGGTAGTAATCTTGACAGTAGAAGAGCAGTTGTGAAGAGGGGAGTAGAAATAATTAGTTCTGTTTAGGACAAGTTGTGTCTGATGTGTCTTGAGATGTCCACAAGGAAATTGGTGATGCAACATGAGCTGAGGAGAGAGGTTAACAGATATGGGAATTATTTGCTTAGAGATGATCATTGAATCTAATGGAATTTGATGAGATCATTGAGTGAGATACTATTTGGGACAAGAGAAAAGGGACCCTGGACAGAGCCTTGAATGTGACATGAATGGAGAACCATCAAAGGAGACTGAAAACAAGCAGTCAGCTAGATAAGATAAAAACCAGGAAAGAACAATATCATGGAAACCTCAAGTGATGATGTTCATGGCTGGGGCAATGTTTTTAGGGTGGAGTGGTAGTAGCTAAAGAAAGACAGGAAGTTCAATGCAATGACAATATAATTATCTTTTTTATTAATGGAAGGGAAGCATCCTAGACTTAGAGTTAGGAGAAAATGGATCAATTCCCTACTCTGGCAACATATTTATAGGCAATCTGCTTAACTTCTCTGAGACTCTGTTCTTCATCTATAAAATGAGGGTAATTAAGCCTGTAGCAGTTCCTAGGCTTGTTATGAGGAACAAACGAAATAATGCATAGAAAGTGCTTTGTAACCATTAAAGAGTCATACAATGATGTCAATTGATTCTTCCCTCAAGATCCTTCTACCAGCTCTGTATTGAAGATAGCTCTAGGGAATCTATGTTGCAATTAGTGGATGTAGTATATAATTTGAGAGGGAGCTATGCAGACTTACCCCAAACTATCAACCTTTCCATCATTCATTCTTCCATTATAGTTCAATTTGAGTTAAAAAATACCCTTGTACCCTTGTCCAGTTCTGGATTTCAAGGAGAGAAAAATAACCTTAGTGTGAACTCACTTCCCAAAAAGGATATAAAGATATATCTGTTTACTCCTCACCACCATATCTGAATCCCAGTATTTTTCTAAGAAAAAAGGGAACACACAATGACAATCTCAGAAATTGATTCTATCCATGACTAGATACCAATTCCAATGGTTTGTGTGGGTTTTATACTTAGACAAAGGAAGCTAAAACCTTTTAAAAATGAATCAATCTAGGATAAGTAGAATCTAGTCACCTTAGAATTATAAGTTATGTAATAAAAAAAACCAACATGGAGCTGAAGAACTCCTTCCTGGCCAATTCTGCTTAAATATCTTTCCTCCTTCCTCTCTTGTGGAGAGTTTCTTCTCTTGTGGAGAAGAGAGGGGCCTTATCTAACCAATCCCCATTATCTTATAAATTGCAGATTCCCCAAGTGAGGAGGGGTCAAAACTTAAGTTTGTTGTCAACTAACGTGTAGTTATTGGTAAGTAGAAACCTGGAGAATAAGAATGGTATATATAGGATATGAGATCAGTGATGATAAAGGGTGTCTAGTCCTCTCAATTTATGGGAAGAAGGAATCACTGATCTGAAGGTTGGGAGAACAAGCAAAGGACATTTCTTTTCTTCCCATTCATGCTGAGGATGCTGAAATAACTGACTGATTTAGTTGCTGAGCCACAATCAGGGATCTTTAAAAGATCATGAAGAACGAGAAAGTTGCTTCAGCATTGCAGAAGGGAAAGTCTTCTCCTGATTTAAAAAGCAAAGATGAAGAAAATGGGGTCTATTAACTGTGGGGTACTG
Organism: Pseudocheirus occidentalis; assembly: GCA_028646575.1. Taxonomy (NCBI): domain Eukaryota; kingdom Metazoa; phylum Chordata; class Mammalia; order Diprotodontia; family Pseudocheiridae; genus Pseudocheirus; species Pseudocheirus occidentalis. The sequence continues at coordinate 194,432,569 of CM053595.1, read as the reverse complement.
AGCTTTACTGATTCTCGGACAGATTATAAATGCTTTTTTGGGGAATGGTAATGGGAAACATCTAGAAAAGGAAGAAGTGATCTTAATGGACCAACATGGCTAAATCAAGAATGGGTCATGTCACTTGTACTTCATTTCCTTTTTGACAGTGTTGCCAGATCTTTCATATTAGCACAATATAGATAAGAGTTTACTTAGATTTTGGCAAAGTATCGAACCAGTTCTGGGTGGAGACATTTCTGTTATCTAATGTGGATTTGAACAGATACAATAACAAGAACAAGTTTCTTGGCAATTTTTGCTAACTTTTTTTTTTTAGCTCTTATTCTAGCTTCAATTAAATAAAGGATGAAGCTCTTTTGTAGCAGACTCTGATACATATACATATATACATGCACACATATACATACACACAAACACATGTGTGTGTGTGTATAACCCTGGGCAAATCACATGGGGATAGGAATATCAGTCCTACCTTTCTCACCAGATTAAGATAGGGGAATCAAGACAAGCACCTGAAATATTTCAGGAGAAAGTTGCTGATTTTGGAATTAGAGCATTAGAAATACAAATAATTGTACTGATCTCTACCTTTGCTAATTGCATTGCTGTCCAACACTTCATTTTGGTTTTACTGATCTGTTGCTCCAAAGTAGTTCTCTGTTGTTTTGAATCAGTTGTGTTGAGTAGCTGCAAACACCATTATTTATTGCTACTTAAAAATACTTAAATTTAATGAGCAGATTTCAACCATATATTGCAGTCCATAATTGAATTCTATCTGGGGTGAAATTATTTCTAGCTTCATTGCATCTTTTTCACAGAGGAGTAAAAGAATTAATGTGGGAGTTAGGTGGGCTAAACCCTTAGGAACTAGCGATGTTCAAGTGGATAGAGTCTTTATAGGACTTTTTAGTATATTCCTACTTAGAAACACAATTGAAAACTCAAAAATATAGTATCCACTTAATTGCATATCTATTTGCATAATTTTTTATGGGTCTAATTAATTGTATACCTTGGGGAACCAAAAGATTCCGTTGATTTTCCGTCCTTTCCCTACTGGCTTGTTTCAGAGTTTTCAACATTTCAATAAACCAATGATTTCATTGATGTGGGTACTCATCCTTTTAAATATTGATCCATCTGTGACTTCTCATCCTGGTGAAGTCTAGTCCATATTCAAGATTCAAATGAATCTGTGATCTCATCATGTTTTAAGTTTCCTCTACTGAGACAGATCTCGATCTATCTAAGCATATTGAGCAACTCTTATCTGTCTTCCCTTAAGTTCACCATAGGGGGTTCACTCAGTATAGTGGGAACCTTCTTCAATTTATCCTGATATTTTGTTGTTACTAGTAGAGCATTCTGGCTGCCCATCTATCATTTCTCACCCTCTCCATATAACCAGTCCATCTGCTCTTTCCACCACAAAACTCCTTGATGACACCTTTTACTCTTATTTTTAAGAATTCCTTTTTGGTTATAGGTTGCAACCTGCTCATGTCCCCCAAAGGCCTTTCCATTGGTCTCTGTGAGATAGTAATATTTATTTTTTGGAGTTGTATCTTATGTTTATTCTGCCATATAGTAAAATAGAATGTTGACATGGAAAGCCTTGCTTTCAAGAGAAAGTAACTTTTAAAAGAGCATTGAAATTTCTGACAGGCAATTTGGGCCTCTTTTCTCCTCTTGTTCAAATCTGGTATTAGTTTGTCATCCATTTGTATTGTTTTCACCAAATATACATAGTAATAGACAAACTCTATAGGCTGTCTACCCAAATGCATGTTGTAATCTGGGCAATAGAAAGTCTTGGTTTTTACGGAGCGCCTGCTCAGGCTAAATACTTTGAGTAATTACAGATCTCTTTCAGGAGGTGCCCAGTGTTTCAGGGCTTAATACAATCAGCATAATATCATCAGCAAATGGGGATTTGGAACACCACGTTATCCATGGAGAATTATTTTTGAACATGAACTCTGTGCTGAATCCCTTTATCATAGTGACAAACACCTTTGACAGGCCTACATCTTGTTTTGTGCTTTTCCTGATGCTTATAATCATTGAATAGGATTATTTCTGTTACAATTTTCATGTATGGATGGGAAATACTTTGTTGAAAAAAGTCTTTTATAATAAATGCCTTTTATAATAAAAACAAATGCAACAAGATCTTATATTCTCTATATATCTTGGTCAATTAAAAAATGACAAAGAGTCAGTTGGTTCTGACTCTTCATGACCCCAGTTAGGGTTTTCTTGACAAAGATACTGGAGTTGTTTGCCATTTCCTTCTCCAGCTCATTTTACAGATGAGGAAACTGAGGCAAACAGGGATACACGACTTGCTAGGGTCACACAGCAAATAAGTATCTGAGGCCAGATTTGAACTAACAAAGATGAGTTTTCCTCACTCTTGGCCCAGCACTCTGTCCACTGTACCACCTAACTACTGGTATATAATCTGTTGACAGTCATAATTAGTGAAGGTCTGCTTTTTTCCTTACTGTTGCCCTCATTGAGGATGCCTTTGGCCCATGCACAGATGGGAGAGTAAGCATATAGATTGGTAGTTACTGATTTTTCTCAATTATCTTTTTTCTGTGTATTAAAATCTGAGATTTTTTCCCCCTTATAACTTTGGTATCAATTTCTCCTTTATGTACATTATATATCAATTCATCCAAAAACAACTGTGTTGACTTTAGTGTGAATCTCCTTCCTAAGCTGGGTCTAATACAGATATTGAAGGCGGGCCAGATCTTTGTCAGATGGCTTCTACTGAGTAGGTACCAGGACCTGAAGCTAGGACAGGGTCATTGGGATATAGAGTTGCTGAAATTAGTATCCTATGGCCATACTAGTGGGATGGGGTAATGGAAAAAAACATGATCTTGAGCCTTTGTAATGGCCTCTGACAGTTCTTAAGCTGCTCTATACAAATGCCTTTGTATAGGGCTTAGAAATTGATTCCTATGTGAGGACAGAAAAATTACTTCAACGGCTTCCCATTTCTAAAGTCCACATGGATCCTGGAAGGTAGGACGAGGATTCCCAGCAACTTTATTCCCATGAATGCATGTCTTAAGGATTTGTTGTGATGGGATATTACCTTTGTGGTTGCATTGATAGTTGGTTCAGACTAAGTAGGAACCATATTTAATCAGGTATTCTTCTGTCTCCAGATATTCCCAGGAAAGCATCTGTAATATCAATGGAATATGAAGATCTTCCCTGTCCATTAATAGGCCTATGTGATCACATGTGTCCCCTTTTCCCTTGGAACAGGCACTGTGTTCTGAGGTCTAAGGGTGCCCAGGTATTTTGGTCACAGATATCTTGGTGCTTTGAACTTCAGATCAGTTCACAGCTGTGACACATCCTGAGTCACATAGAGCCCATCAGGTAACTCAGGAATATTTTTATTGCCTTGGAGGAACCTGCCTGAGGAGAAGCTTGCTTAGAAGGAAGCTTGCTTACAGGGAGGCTTGCTTGCAGGTGGGCTTTCACACCTTTTGGCACTGGGCCAATTAGCCACTGTCACATGGGTTGTGATGCCATGTGGCTATGAGCCTATTAGTTGAAAACTACATATGCTGGGAGGTTGATATTTTAATTTGGGCGATTGCTCATGAGAAGGAACTTAATTCCCTGGACAGGACTCTGAGTAACCATTTATTAAGGGCCCCCAGACTACTCAAATGCTGGTGCTCTCAAGGTCCGGTGGTGTATGTATGTGGTTATGTTATTCTGTTTAGACAGTTGGAGCCCTGTGTATTGGATTCTTTCTTGGATAGTACTTCTTTCTACTTATTTGTACTTATATTTCTGTTAATTAAAGTAAGATCCTTAACTCCTTTGAAGTTGTCTCTCCTTTAGAAAACCAGATCAAAGAACCTGTACTAGCAGGCCATCCTGGGTGTACTAGTGTGGCTGCTACTACAGCATCATGATAGGAGGAGAGAAAAGTATAAGATTCCTGCTCAGAGGGAATTTTGATGTACAGAGCTTCAGGTGGGAGAGGAGGGGAGAGTACTATGCACCCAGCAGATAGGCCTGACAGGTGTGAGGACTGGGAATTGCTTGAGCAGCATGGTTAGAAGAGAGGTTACCATCTTGGTGTATAACTAAAGTAATAGCTTCTCTCTGCTTTAGGAGGCTTTGTTTATATCATTCAATAAATTTGCTACCTGTGTTTTATCCAACATACTATATATAAGTGGGGAAGCAAAATAATATGATATGATTTTATGAGGGGGAATAACATAAAAAGATTATTTTTTGAGAGTAATACATCAGAAGGCAATAAGTAGGAAGACTCCAAGAAAGAAGTAGGATGGGCTTTTCCCTAATTGCTATATTTCTAAGCACTGTCTATTTGTGATCTAGAGATAACTTTTCCGTTTTGTGAAAGAGAATTTTACAGGTTTAAGGAATTCAAGAGTAAAAGTTTGAAATATCTACCATCAACTTAATGATAGGCATAGAATAAGCTTCTTTTCACCATTTGGACCCATCAAGGACAGTGAGAAATTATTGTGAATGACCACAATCATTTCTCTGGTATGAATTACCCTGAGGTAGCCTGATATTGGTAGAATTCATCATGTTGGGAAAGATTGGTTGATGGTGAGACCAAGATTGAATATCCTTTCTAATGACTAAGTACTTTGTTTAGAAGGGCTAGGAGAAGAGATTCATATTGTAGTCTTAATAAATACTGATTGATTGGTTGAAAGAGATTAAATGAATGAAGGTCACCATGATTGTGAAGCTTTGAATCCTTTATGTAGGTAAGTAAACCAATACAGAACTAATGTCATGCTGGTTGAACCAAAAGAAGAGGCAAATAAGTAATTTGGCAAATTGATAATGTCTGGTACAGTGATGGAGGACTTCAACTATCCACTTACATGTTGGACCTTCCTCTCTGTCCAAAACAGAGTAGCTAACTTGTTAACTTGTCTTAATGATCATTTGATCTTCTAAAAGATAGAGGAATAAATTAAGGTAGTTTCATATATTGGATCTTATGCCCAACAGCAAAAATACTAAAAGGTTCTGAGAGAAAAAAGGTAGACTCTTCTGGATGAATAAAGAAGCCATTTTTGCCTCATTTTTATTAAGCCGTAATCACTGAATGGGCAATGCCTCAGTCAAACTGAGACCTGTTAAAGATTTTAGCTTGAAAATGCCAAGGATCCCCATTGCATCCTGGGCCATCTCCAATCATCCTGACCCATATCTGGTCATTGACTCTGCAGGAGAGAGTGAGGCTGGTGACTTTGCACAGTCCTCACCCACTTAAATCCGATTCATTTATATGTCATGACATCACCTCCATGATGTCATGGTACTCTTTGAGAATGAAGGACAAACAACAACTTCTGTGAGTAGAGATCTTCCAGTTGGGTTACACGGCTCTTTTCTCTCCTCAGGATTGCTGGTCAAAGAGAAACAGTTACTATTGATATTCACTCAGCCAGGAGGGCCCAAAATATAGCTATTAAATACAGTTTGGGCAGTCACTTATTGTCATCCAATCTCTGAGCTGCAGAGTGAAATGGGTTTGGTCTTTGAGGAAAAAGGAAGGAAGGAAGGAAGGAAGGAAGGAAGGAAGGAAAGAAGGAAGGAAGGAAGGAAGGAGAAGGAAGAAAGGAAGCGAAGGAATCTAACTAGTAAACCCCAAGTTAAGTGGGCAGCTTCCAGACATCAAAATTTACCTTCCTTTGGAGGAGAGAGAGAAGAGAAAGAGGGAGAGGATGGGCTGAGTTACCCAACTGGCTGGGTCCTCATTCAAGCAGCTCAGACTACTCACAGGTTGTGTTTGTCCTTTGGGAAATGATGACATGACTTGCAATTGACTAATTTGAGTGAGGGAGGGCTGTGCAAGGTCTTTAGCCTCACTTTCTCTTCCAGCCCAGTAGAAAGTAAAGACCTTGAGAACAGTTTTGGTTTTGTCTTTGTATCTTGATCACCTCCCACAGTTCCCGGCATGTAATGATGCTTGATAAACACTTGCTAATTTAAAGTAAATGGACAGCAGTGTTTAGGGTTTGTGGAACAATGATCATGGATGTAACAGAGAGAAGGTGGAGCTGTATAGCTCTTATTTTGTTTCCACAGTCTCTGCCAAGGAGAATGATCTTCAAACTAGAAAGGACAGAACAAAAATAGCTAATAGGTAGATGATATTTGCAATGAGTGAGGAGATAATTAGGAACACCTAGCTGACCTTGGTGTATACAAGTCACTTGTCATCTCAGATGAGCTACATCTATGGATGCTGGAAAACTTTCCAGATATAATTGATGAACTATTTGTCAGTTACCTTGGATAGATAACCCCAGACATTCCACAAGGTGGAGGTGAGGAGAGAGGGCATTTCAAGTACGGGTGCCAGCCAAGGGCAAAGGCAAGGAGATAGAAAATTGAATGTTATAAGTGAGAAACAGCAAGAAGGTCAGTTTGGCTAGAACATAGAGTGTGTGAATGGGAATAACATAAAGTAGTGCCAAGAAGACAAAATGGGCTCAGATTGTACAGAACTTTAAATGTCAAATAAGAGGTTGACAATTCAGTACACATAACAGCTGTACCTGATGATCTATATGGAAGGGAAAGAGCATTTACTAAGCACCTACTCTGTGCCAGCAGCTGTGCTAAGCACTTTACAAATATCTCATCCGATCCTCACAACAACCCTGTAAGATAGGTACCATAATTAGCCTCATTTTACAGCTGAGGAAACTGAGGCAGAGATTTGCCCAGTCTCACAGGTAGTAAGTTCTTGAAGTAGCATTTGAATCCAGGTCTTTCTGATTCTTGGTGCAGTGGTATATTCATCATACTACCTTATAGCCCCACTTCTCTCTGCTATGAGAAGGAATGTATGTTTCCTTATCTGTTTTTCTGATTCTTCATTTATTTTTATTTTTATTTTTTTAGAACTGAAGCATTTATTTAGCCACCAGAAAACTGAATCCCCAAACCAATAAGCCGATTCCATCATAGTACCAAAGATATTCAGAAGCCATAATAATGCTGAGAGCCACAGCATCCTTAAGCCTTCCCACAAACTCACAAATCTCTATATCTCCTTAATGAATGTCCTCTCTCCCCCACAGTCTGGTTAGCTCTGACTGGCTTCCTTTGGACTCTGCTTCACCCTTCAGCAAATTCCCTCCATCACAGGTTCCATGTGATTACTTTCAGCCTCTAACTCTCCCTCCCCCAAATCTGGCCTTTCTTTGTACCTTCTTATGCTTGTGTTTGATTGTCAAATTTTCTGTTCAGTTCTGGTTTTTTCAGCAAGAATCCTTGA
>CM053595.1:194407996-194418861 GCA_028646575.1 Pseudocheirus occidentalis | reverse complement strand
ATATATGTATACACACATAAAATGTTATGCCTTTGCTTCCAAACATGCATTGTTGGGAAGTCCAGTACGCATCATTAGGAATATGTGTGTGTAATGATGTATTTACAATACAATACAATACGGTTACATGACAAAATAGCATGCCTTCAAAATTTCAACACAGAAAATTTCCAAAAACCACAAGTTTACAATGAATTATTAAATTAAAAAATTGAAATGATGCAATTTTTAAAAAAAAACACAAAAAACAGAAACAAAACCACTAAAGGGTTAAAGAAGATAGATTTTCAGGGGGGTGAGTTATATTTTTTAAAGGGGGTGGGGTGGTAGGTCAAATAAGTTTGGAAACTTCTTCACTGTGCTGTGCTTCACATTATTTTTTAGCTGTCAACTAGCAGAGAGCAAAGCATCAAAGGAACGTAACATAGAGTTTGGTTTAGTTTTATCCTGGTCTGTTCCTGATATTTTTTTTCATAAACAACTATTGGCATGAAAAATCCTCACACCAATATAGGCAGATTACTCATGTATAATAATATATAATTTCAGGGAAGTGCCCGGGTTACTGAAACATTAAATGATTTCTTCATGGTCATAAACAGGTAAGACTTGAACCCAGGTCTTCTCAGCTTCAGTAATACTTGTAAAAAGTTATAACCTTCCTATTTTTAAAAATTATTTTTCCTTCTACATTTATGAGTCTCAATATTAGTCTATCTGTTCAGGAAGTAGACTTATACAAAGCTTTTCTCCTTTTGTGGTTTTTGGATTTTAAGATTATCCTTCTATTTCTAGTATTTTGTTACTATACTTCCTCCTTATTTTTTTTGTCTTTCTCCTCCCCCAGTTGGTCCCAGTAGTCCTTGAGGTTGGGGATCCTTAGCCTTTTCAAGTTGTAGATATGAGAGCCTAGTTTGGGCCCAACTCAGAGCAAATTTTTCTACCTAAAGTCAACTAGGTTTACAGTGCCCCTCTCCTCTAGGCCTTTGTAATGCATTGCCCTTCTAAATCCCACCTTTCTATTGTGGCTATGTAGAATCAAAATCATTTTTCTCTTGTGGAATTGTGGGAGGATAATCAGAATAAATCACTGCCATGAGGGAATCTGCTAGCCCCCTATCCCCAGAAAGGCCCTGAGACACAAGCCTTCTAGGTTCCTTGTATTGTTCCTGATATGACAGGTTGGTGGTAGAAAAGGTGGGCTTCAGGTATTCAAGTCTTCCAATGTTATTTCAGAAAATTTCATCTTTTGTCATTTTTCTGTCTTATCCTGTGGGATCTTCTGTAGTGACTATTTGATATTCATTCCTTTTATGAGTCTTTTTAGGTTGAAGAGGCACATAAAGAAAAAAATAGCTACATTGCCATCTTGCCAATAATATCTTCTCATAACTGTCATTGACAGCCTATGGGTTCTTGTGGCAGCTAGGTGATGCAATGTATAGATAGAGTCAGGGCTTAGAGTCAAGAAGAAATGAGTTCAAATTCCTCCTCAAACCTATTAGCTTTGTGACTCTTGGGAAGTCACTCATCCTTAACCTACTGTAAAATGGATCTGATGATAACAGTGGTTGGCATACAGCAAGCACTTAATAAATGCTTGTCTTTCCTTTCTTCCTGTTGTAGATCTTGATATTTTCATTCTCAGAGGGGCTTGACCTCATTTGGTCTAGTCTTGATTTCTAGAGGCACAGACATATTGGTAAAATCAAAACAAAGTGAAAGAAATGAAATTTTATGGCAAAAAATTTAATCAAGAATGGATGAACTTCTTTTGAAAATGTTTTCTTGTATTTTCAAGTCTGTCATCTCCCAATTACCTTCTCATAACTAGGTCGTTCCATTTTATCAAAGAAATAGTTAAGCAAAATAAATGAACACACTGATCACCATTTCTAACAACAAATGACTCACTCTGTACTGAAAGTCCACCATATCACTACTGAGAGGAGAATGCAAGATTGGTAATTGTATTGATCTGAATTCTAGTTTTTTAATAATCTTTTCCTTCATGCCATTATGGTAGTTGTGAATATTGTTCTCTTGGTTCTTCTTGCTTCTCTTTGTGTCAGTTCAAATACCTCTTCCAATGTTTTCCAGAATTCCTCATTTGCATTGTTTCTTATAATTTGAAAATAAGATGAGGGACTAGAAAGGTAATTGCATTGATTTAGAGAACTCCTGGATCTACAAAGGCAGGTCACTATCTTCTTTGGACCTTTTTAGTTTTAGAGTTGCTCAAAGCACTGGGAACTTAGGTGACTTGCCCGTGGTTACAGAGTCAGCATATATGAGTCAGGACTTGAATCCAAGTCTTTTTGGTTCCAAGGCTAACTCTTTATCCAAGATGTTTAGTGATATTTTATTAAATGTATACCATAAATTTTCCAGCAATTCTCTAATCAATTGCCTCCCACTTAGTTGAAGAAGTACTTTTTTGAGTAGCATCCCTGAAATAAGCCATGTATAGATAGTCTTCTACTTGGACAATGACTATAGGTTGTTTTATCACAAGATAACAATATCTTCCCTTCCCTCAGTGACACAGGGATGGTTAATGCTATGTTTCATGGATAGATTACTCAATGATTGTAGGAATTCTCCCTTTTAAGTAGCTCAGCTCCTGAGATGTAAGATCAGGGTGCTGCTGCTCTGGATGAGATGGCCCTGTGCCCATTATTATTGCTGCCTCTGGCTGGCCTTTTGGCGTCACTTTCCAGCTATTAAGATGTTTCATGAGCAATAAATGAATCCAAAAGAGAGCAACATAAAGAAAGCCATTTAACCATAATTTTATAAGTTCTTAGGAGATCTTAACTAAAAAAAATACTCCACTAAGGCCCTTTCCTCTTGAATTTGCTTTGCTTGGACTCAGGACAGTTTAGTGAGACAGTGATTTAACTTTGTAAAAGCAAGGTGGCACTAATACTTGGAGCTATCGTTTTCTCCAATGTATTTTGTTGTGTCTTGAAATAATGCTCCTGAACATCTCCCTCCTCCACAAGCACTTCTCATCCTATGAAAAGCTCTAGTCCCTTCTCTCTGACACCTTCCCAGCACACAGTGATCTCTCTCTCCTCTGAACTCACAGCACACATTGTCCATATCACTCACTGGCACTTAATCAAAGGCAGCCTCGGATTGTTATTTTGAATTGCTATTTAAATCACATTGGTATTTGACATTTCATGTCCTTCTACCTTATTTCCCCAACAACAGTGTAAGCACCTAAAAGACAGAAAATACTTCATCTATTTTTTTTAAATTTTCCACAACAAAGTGCCCTGCCCATGATATGAATATCTGTTGGCTGATTTAAGAATTCTTGCTATTTATTGTGCCCTATAAGTGCCAGGTTGTGCTCTAAGCACAATCTTCTCTTTCCTTAGGTAGAGGCCAAGAGTAAAACATTCCTTTATCAACAACTCACCAGCAGACATGAGAAGTCTCAGCTGTATTGCATCATGGTTCCAGTTACTGGGGTTATAGAGAGCAGCACTAAAGCAGCACTATTTTATAATTATGTGTTCCTTCTTGCCTGTTGTATGGAGTCGAAAGAGTTAGAGGGACCTAAGGGCAACTTCAGTCTATAAAATCACTGAAGGACTGTGAGTCATTAAACACACCTGATTACCTATTAGTTTGTATTCCATCACTCATCCTAATACATCACTGGCCAACTCCACCATTGTCCTTAATCCATCACTGCCTCCTTTTCCACACATCCCCCACCAACCACTTTCCCATATTTCACCGTTGTCCTAACTTTATCACTGCCCCTACTCCATCACTGATCCTAATATATCACTGACCCAACTCCATTACTGCCCCCACTCAGTTGCTGTTCTAACACTATCAATACTCCTACTCTGTCACTATTCTTCAGTGTATGAGGGTATTATTTCATATAAAACTTTTTGTCTTTGTGGACTCCTAGGTGACAAAGACTGTGCCTACCATCAAATTTATGTAATATAGAAAGATGCAGTTCTAAATTCCTACACACAAAACAATATACTGTTAGAGCTAGAAAGAATTGTAATGCTCATGTAGTCCAACCTACTTATTTTACAGATAAGGAAAGTCAAACCCAGAGAGATTAAATATAAAGTGCCTTAAATACCAGCAGCTCAATTAACAAAAATATAGTACAAAGACAATATCTTGCATCTGTTTCCTCAACCTGACTCATGTCACATTCATTCAGTGCCTCATCATCTTTTACCTATACCACTGTAATAGCCTCCCAATTTTTCTTCCTGCTTCCAATCTCTCTTACTCCAAGTAGTCCTTAAAGCTGACAAAACAATCACCCCAAGGCACAAGTCACCCTTCCTGCTTCAAAAACCTTCAGGAGCTTCTGACTGACAATTAGGTAAACTACAAATGACTTGGTCTGGTATTTTAGAACTTTCCAATCTGACTCTCATCAGGCTTTCCAGCCTTACTACTAACTCAGTACTCCATCTCCTGCTTCTATTCCTTCACACATGCAACTTCTAATGCCAGAAACACACTTACTATGTATGAACCTTTGTCTCAGAATGCTTGTCTTTCTTCAAGTCTCACCTCAACTGTTATGTCTTCTACAGAGTCTTTTCTGATTCTCCAGTGACTAGACCTCTCTTATTCCTCAATTGTCCTTTCGTTTGGCATTGTTTCAAGTGTCTGTTTTGTATTCTTACATGCACAATACAACATAAACTATGTTTTTCATTTTGTCATTTTATCTTTTGTACCTAGAATATATTGTTAAATTGAATGACTTGCAAACAAAAAATGTGCCTTTAATACTTATCAAAACAATAAGAATTCATAATCAGGTCTTTCTTTTTAATACTAATTGAATCTTGTGTCATATGCATCAATTCACTAGCCCCAGAGAAAGTGTCACAAATAATCCTTGAACCTCATTGCCATTTCCAAACTAACCTTTCTACCACTATTGCTCAGCAACTTCTCTTGCTGTGAAGTTCATTCTATACAAATTTATAAACCAGTCTAGATCTTAGTGATTGTTATTTAACATCTATCTATGAAATTTTCTAAGATTTCTCTTTTTGAGGGAGAGAGGAGTAAAAAAAAAGTCAAACTGTAATAATTTTTAATCAAACCAACAGGAAAATGTCATGTCCTTGAGCTGATTTACTATTTTTACTCTTTTGTGGTCTATAAAAGATGCATTGATTTTTCCCACCTTTGTAATATATATATATATATATATATATATATGTATATTTCAATATCTCTGTACTCTAACACATGGCCATTTTTAAAGTTACATATGGTGCTGAGAAATATGCATATTCATTAGCAGTCCCATTTAAAAGATTCCAAATATCTTTAAGCTCTAGTTTCTATAGCTACTTGTTCAGTTTCTTTTTTTCCCCTTCAGAATTTGTGTTAGATTTTTTCCCTAAGATACAGGCACATTAAAATCTCTCTATCACTATTGTACAAATATTTATGTAAATCTTGGAATCTGGTTGGTTTTTCCCTTGTGAATTTAGATGCTAAGGGATTTGGAACATATAAATTTAATATTGATATAGGTTCTTTGTTTACAATTTCTTTCAGCATAATGCAGTTTCCTTGTTTAACTCTTTTTATGTTATGAATGTTTGTTTTTGCACTACACTTTCCCTCAGCGGCTCTGCTTGGTTTTGACTCCACAAATCATCCTGCCCCTGCACTAGGCATCCTTTGGCAGCCCTCCCTACCTCCAACTCCATGCTCTTCAGCTTTTTTGTGTATTATTTTCCTCAATCACATAGCAAGCTCCTTGAGGGCAATGACGGTATTTCTTTTTCCTATTTGTATCCCCAGTGCTTAGCTTAGAATATAGTAGGTAGGCCTTAATGTATGTTTGTTAATCAAAACCTCAATTTGACTTCTACTTCCATTTTTGTCTGTTGTACTTTTTTGAAAAAAAGATCTCTTAATGACCTTTGTTGTCATTGTTATTGTTGCTGTTAACTCTATAGTTCTCTTTCCTTTTTGAGTTTTTTTTTTCCTGGGGCATTTTATTACCAGTGTCTTCTTTGTTCCTATATTTGTTGACCTATCTTGTTTCTGTCATCTGAGATGCTTAAAAAGTATATAATATGTTTTTCTTTGTAAGGATTTCTTTAAAATATCTGTTTCAAATGAATGTCATTTTTTTATTTATAGTTAGGCTTAGGTTTTCAGAACATGTCAAGTTGGGGGTGATTCTTAAGGTGCTTTGCTCTTTTGAATGCATAATTCCATTCCTTCCTTTGGTTTCTAGTGGGCACAGAATAATTTTCTATTATTCTATATCCTTTTCTTAATATTTGAAGGTCTTCCTATTGATCACTGCAAAATTTGACATTGAAATTGTAAAATACAACCACTATATGCCTTCAAATCTGCAGTATAGTTGTTGTGTGTTGTTTTTTTCCTTCTGGAAGTTAAATGTGGTGGGTTTTTTTTTTCATTTGGCAGTTTGTTTTCTGTGTTAAGAAGTTCTGGGAACCTTCACTATACAATTCCTTCCCTTCCATTGTGATGTGTAGATTCTTTTGACATGTTCTTCTGGGAGACCTAAAATACGTAAGCTGTTTCTATGCATTCTGTTTTCAAGATGAATGTTTTGGCTTATGTGGAAATCATGCTTTTTTTAATCATTATTGCTTTTTGCTTCACTCTTTACACTCTCCTTTTTTCTTTTTTTCTTTTCTTTTCTTTTCTTTTTTTTCAGAGGGGAGAAGGCAGGTCAGAAGAGAAATTAAGCCTGGATAAACAAATCTGAAAATCATCTGCAAAGATTATGATTCAAGGGAACTGATAAGATCACCAAGTGAAATAATGGAGGGAAAAGGAAAGAGCTGGCTTAAGACAGAGCCTTGTAGTATATGGCATTTAGTGAGAATGATCTGGATGAAAATTCAATAAAATAAACTGAAAAGGAGTGGTCAGAGAGGTAGCAGGAAAACCAGAAGAGAGAAATATCATGAAAACTAAGGTAATAAAAAGATTCAAAGGCTGCAGAGAATTCAAGAAGGATAAGGATTAGTAAATAGAAAACTTATATGGGTTCAATTATTATCTCTATGTAGCTGTCTCCCATATCTGTACATCCAGATCTACCTAGTGTCTCTCCTAACACCTGATTCCCTAATATCAAATAGTTACGGGATATTCTATAATCTCAGTCATAAAATGTCTCCAAAGTAAGAGCATCTTTTCTCTTGAGGAGACTTCTCTTTGGAATTGCCCTATTTGGAACTTTTCCACTGTATTAAGAGTGCTACCATCCAAGATTTGCAACTTCAGTTCCATCTTTGATTTTCTACTCATTTATCCCATGCAACATAGTTGACTAAACTTGTTGGCTCTATATCCACAACATATCTTATATGTGCCCTTCTCTCTACAAACAGAGCTAACATCCTAGTTCAAGTTCTCATCACCAATCTGTGTAATAACCTGTAATAACCTAGGCAACTTTTGCCTAGACTTAAAATGGGGTCTTATTTGGTCTATCTACCTCAAACTTTTCTCTAGTCTAATCCATATAGTCCTTAGCCACCAAGATGATTTTCCTAAAATGTAGGTCTGACGATGCCAACCCTGACTCAATAAACTCTAGTGGTTCCCTATTACATTCAGAATAAGATAAAAACTCTATTTTTCATTTAAAGCTTGGACCTGGCTCCATGGGAGTTGTCATCTGCCACAGGGTTCATCAGCAGTCTTTCTACTGTCAAGGGAATCACCATCCTCTGAGTCATTCAGAACTTTAACGAGGGAAAATCAGCCTACTACACTAACTGATATGAAGTTTTGTCCCCTCATATTAAGCATAATTTTTTGGAGGGGGAGAGGCAAGGCAATTGGGGTTAAATGACTTGTCCAAGGTCATACAACTAGTAAGTGTTAAGTGTCTGAGGTCAAATTTGAACTCAGATCCTCCTGAATCCACGGCTGGTGCTCTATTCACTGCACCAACTAACCATAATTTTTTTTCTTCTTTGCAATTTCTATTTATTATTTATAGGCTCAGAGTTTTACAGGTAGAAGGGACATCAGAGGTCATTTCATTCAATAACTTTGTTTTGCAAGTCAGAAAACTAAGGTTTAGTTTTTCCTTCTATATCTAAGCAGAACAAATTTACTTCCCCTTCTATGTTAATAGCCCTTCAAATATTCTTTAATAGGTAATATCCTCTGTCTAAGTCTTATCCAGGCTCAAGGTCCCCAGTTCCTCAGGCTGATCTTTATGTGTCATGATCTTCTAAAATTATGTTGCCTAGACCTGAACATAATACTGGATATGGTATAACTTGGGAATAGTACCCTAGATGAATGCAAAAGTATCATATCACTAGGTCTATATATCAGTGGTGTCAAAGATACAGCTGATTCCCAAGTACAATATTCCCAAGTACAAATTAAAATGCAATTATAACATAATTAATAAAATAAAAATACAATAAAACATAGATACTACATTTTAAAACTAAGTCAGTATGCTTCCCATAAAGAGCTCTATGTACAAATTAGTACTCACATTTCTATTTGAGTTTGACACCACTCCTGTACACTGTGTTTCTCTTACTGTAGCCTAGGCTTCCATTCAGAGTTTGTTTTGTTTTGTTTTTGAGTACCACATTATACTGTTGATACTAAGCTTGCCCTGGAGCTTACAGTTCACTAAAACTCCAAGAATTTTTTCAGATGAACTACTATCTGACTAAGACTCCCCTATGAGGAGTCTCCTATAAGTCTTCACACTTATGAAGTAAGTTTTTCAACCAAAATATAAGACTCTCCATTTATCCCTATAAAATTTCATCTTAATCAATTTAGCTCAATGTTTTTATCATAAAGTTTTTATATCCTTACTCCATCCTTCATCATGTTTGCTATTCCTGTACCCCTTTTAGCTTTGTGTCATCTCTAAATTAGAAAACTATGCTATCAATGATTTATTTAAATCACTGGAAACAAAATGAAACAGTACAAGATCAAGCTCACAGTAAGTGCACTCCCCGAGAGAACTCCTTCCAAGGTGTCATTAGATGGTTAAGGACAGTTGTTTACATCTTACTTAATCTTATCCACCTAACTTCATAATTGGCTAGACAATATCTTCATATCTGTTTCACAAGACTAATATGAGAAATTTCATCAAATATTCTGCCAACTCCCTCTTCCCAACACTAATTTATATAGTAGTAAAAAATGCTACAAAAATAAAACAAGAGAACAAAATTAAAGGTATAAATATTTGTAAAGAAGAGTCAGATGGCAGAAACACATTTTATGGTGGTATACGCAAAAAATTACAGAAAATCAGGAAAGAAACTGAAATGAATAATAACTTCAGTAAAGCAGCAGGGGAAAACTGAATTTTAAAAAAACAACATCAGTTCTATATAGTAATGTTAAAACCTGGGAAAAAACACTAAGAGGAACTATATTTTTAAAAAATTACAAAATAAGTGAAATGTTCAGATTTTAACTCATCAAAACACACACAAGATGCTCATTGAAACAACTATAACACACTTTTCTGAAAGGAAGGGTGATAAAATAATTCATTAGTCATTGTTGAGCTATACCAATATAATAAAATTATGTATTACTTTAATTAATTAATTATTAATAATTAAATAAATATTAATGCTTATTAATATTAACAAATAATTAATTATTAATTAATATAATAAGAATTCTGTGTTATCTAAATTAATGTGTAGATTTAGTACTTTACACATAAAATCACCAAGAGGATAGCTTTCAGAACTAAGCAAAATGATAATAAAAGGAAGGAAGGAAGGAAGAAAGGAAGGAAGGAAGGAAGGAAGGAAGGAAGGAAGGAAGGAAGGAAAGAAAAGAAAGAAAGGAAGGAAGGAAGGAAGGAAGGAAGGAAGGAAGGAAAGAAAAGAAAGAAAGAAAGAAAGAAAGAAACAAAGAAAGAAACAAAGAAAGAAACAAAGAAGAAATAAACGAACAGTATTCACAACTACAAGATGGCTACTGGAAATTTCACTAAAAGAAATTTGTCCAGTGAGTGACTGAAAAATAAATGAAGGAGGGGTGGAGCCAAGATGGCTGTGTAGAAGCAGCAAGGTTCCTCAGCTCCCACACAGCCACCCTAAACACCCATAAAATATGACTCTGAACAAATTCTAGAGCTCTCAAACTCACAAAAATACAGAAAACACATCTCTCGTGGAAGGCAGCTCAGCAGCAGGGGCTCATCACAGCAGGACAGGAGTCGAGGCCAGCCCAGCCTGAAACCAAAACCAATGGCCAGGCCCCAGGGTGGTCAGGAGGAGCTGAGCTGAGCCTAGCTGCAGCCAGTCTACAAGAGAGAAGATCTACAACACCTCCAGTGATCTTCACATCTATTAAGCCAGGATTACAAGAGGTCCATGAAAGTGAGTGAAGCTTTCAAGCTAAATTTGGGGGAGGAAAAGCAGTTTGGCCAATCTACCCCCAGGGCAAGGAAGCAGTGGGGGAAGGGCAGGAACTGCTGTAACCAGCAGCTGCCCCTACTGGGCTGCTTCAGAGCCCCTGGCCTGTGGACCCCACAAGGGGGGCTGAATTGATTGATCAGGGCCAAGTGTTCTTGCATTGAGCAGGCTGGATCTGGATCGTGGTCTTGGGTGGTGGTCCTGGGGAGCACTTTCAGCAAGCCAAAGCTGGAGGGGATGCAACACCCCCCTAATAGCTCAGGCAGCTGGGAAAACTCCAGCTATTTGGAACAGAGCTTTCCCTCCTGGAAGCAGAGTTTCACAAAGCTAAAAAAAAACAACCAATTAATTGACTGGCCAACATGAGGAAAAGGAAGCAAAATAAGAACAGCAATAAAACTCTAGAATCCTTTTTTGTGG
>CM053595.1:194383527-194407496 GCA_028646575.1 Pseudocheirus occidentalis | reverse complement strand
AAAGAAAACAGTGTACAGGAGAAAGTGATGATCAGGCGTTTCAAATGATGCAAAAAGGTTAAGAAAAATGAGAATATTGATGTCAGGGAGGTGATGCCATGACATGCAAGTGAATTAGATTTGGCACCATAAATTGCCTTATTTCCTCTCTTATGTTGTTCTGTTTCTTTTCTGTTAGTCATTTCTTCCCAAATAATTTATAAACTCCTTAAGGGTCAATAATGGCTGCCTTACATCTTTGTAGAAATGAAGTTGAAACCATACTGTTTAAGCACAGATATTTCAATTAGCTAAGAACACTGACTGAATTAAATAATCAGAACTGAGAGTAAACAGGTGTGTACACCATCTTGAATCAATCAAAGCCACTTTGTTAAAGATTGACTCAGGCTCTAATCAACTTACATAAAAGGAAGAAGGTATCTCAGTACTACAATGAGTGATTCTAAGGGGCTAGATTCAAGCGGTTGGAGTCAACGTGGCATTTCCAGTACATTTGTGAAAAGACAGAACTGAGCTATGATTAAGGAGAAGAATTTTCAAGTAGAGTCATTAGTTTTACAGGCATCTCAGAGTGAAGGAACCAACCTGAGAAAAGTATCAAGAAAAACTCAGCTCTTTCCTCAACCTTTCCTTCTGCTAGCTATCTAGCCATAGAGACTATAATATAATCTTCTGGTTTTCTTTTCCAAGCATTTACAGTAAAATGAATTTTGCCACAACCACAAAGAAGTTGAGAGCCTACTAATGATAAATACAAACATAAGGTTAGGCAGAGAATCTGATTTCTTCTAGGTGTTAAGAATTTTCTGAACAGGAAGCTCACAGTAATTGTGACTGAACTCAGAACTCTTCATCTTAAAATAAACTCTTTAAAGTTGCAGCTCAGGGAATGAGGTGGACCTTGGGATTCATTATATTGACACTTAGGCTTAAAATAAGCTAATTACTTTTTTGTATTCTAATCCTATAGATGCATGCAAAAATAGCACATAATAAGAGTTGATCAGTGCATTTTGAATGAATAGTTAAATTAAAATCATACACTGAAGTAACTGGTGGGGGTAATTGTTGACATAAAGTGTAGCCAAATGACTATGTAGACTGCTCTCTTAGAGGTCAGGCTTTGTAGGGGAAGGCTTATTGTTCAGGGTAGCTAGATCTGTACACACTTTCTCTCCTTTCTTATTTCACTCATGCCAAAGGACCAATTAAATTGTAGGATTCTTTGGTCCTATTGGTGTTTCCTACCATTTAAGAACAAATACTTTTTAAATGGATGATTTTTGTGATATCAGCAGCCATACTGGAAAAATGAGAGATTACTCACACACAAAGCAAATATCTGAAGTCAGATTTATTGGAATGAAAATGCCATTTCAGGTAGGAAAGTGTCCCCCTAGATTCAGACCCACTGTTTATCCCATCACAGAAAGTGCCAACAGGTAGAAAAGTGATCATAAAAATGCACTTTTCCTAAGGTGGTACTTCCTTTTACACAGAAGAAATTTCAGCTTTCCATCTGATCTATGATGTTACCAAAAAGTTATTCTTGCTTTAGAATAGGCATTTCAGAAGTCCTGAGGCAATGACTGGTTGAGAAGGAAGCAGAGGAACTCAGAATTGTAATGTGTGACCCTTACCTTACTGAAAGCTTTAGGGTAGAGTCCAGAGGGGTCTACGTCTGTACATCAGATGGCCATTTTCTATATTGCTATCGCTCTTGGGACTTCAGAAAAGGGGCCTCATGCCTCACTTTATGTAAGTTTATAAACTGAAAATGAATTAACTAATAAAATCAGAGATGCTGTTAAGTCCATGACAAAAATATGTGAGAATTCTTAGCTCTTGGAGCCAGTTTCCAAACTTTAAAACCTACTAGATAGCTGCAATAGGAAGGTAATATTCATTCAGGGATTTGATAAAGTACTTCCTCTATTGTGTCTTGCACATATCAATAAAATGGATCAGCATGCAGTTACTGGAAGCTAATAAAAGCTACCATTAAAACAATGGTATTATAAGAGTTCATCATGATTAGTGGGGGCTGAAAAATGGTACAGGGAGCTTGAGAGAAGGCGAGTTAAACCTAAGTAAGGCCATTAGATTCCTGACTCTCCCTCTCACTGGACAAAGTCCCTGCGTCCTCTTCAAGTTATAAATCCATGATCCAATGATCCTATGATGCTCATCTAGAAGCAACAGGGTTTTATATAACCTTTGTGTCATGAACCCTTTTCAAAATTAGTTGAAACCTATAGACAGCTTCTCAAAACATGTTTTTTTAATGAAAATACACAGGATTATAGAGGAAATTATTTATTCTGAAATATAGTTATCAAAATATTAAAATCAACAAGTTCATGGACACTAGGTTAATAACCATAGTTATAATACAAAGACCACTTGAGCAATAGGAAAAACAGCAAAGACACAGTATCTGGCTTGGTTTAAGAGAAAACTTTCCAAAGGGCAGCAAAGCCAAAATCATAGAGTATCAAGAAGGAATGCAGCCAAACTCCTGTCTAAAAACCTCCTCTAAACAAGAAAATGTAATAAAGTGAAGGATGATGAAGAAATCTGGAAAAAGTTAGAGTCCTTTGTCTGCCCAGGTTGGTGCAGAGAGAAAGACAAGAAAAGTCTGTTGACCTTAGGGACTGAGATGGTCAGTAGCACATAGCACAAGGAGTATTCCAGTGCCTAGACTAGAAAGAGGCTGTATACCAAGGCAAATGGAGGCCCCACATACACTGAGGCCCTTCAACACAGAAAGGTGCCACTTGGCAGCTCTGTCACCTACTACCCAGTTCTGGGTCATAGATTCAAGGTGGACTAGGTACGGGATTTGTGCACAGAACTGAGATTCCCAGGTAGGGAGGCCCTGGACAGTGTGCAGAGAAAAGAGGAAGTTCAGAAGCCAGCAACAGCAGTGTAGTTCAGACCCAAGGAGCAGAGATAGGTCTCAGTTGCAGCATCCAGCCTTATATGCAGAAGAATAATTAAGGCAGAAATCTCAGAACAAAGAGGAGTCTGGCTAACAGGTGCTGAGTCTAGCAGCAGTCTACTGAACTGAAAACCCGATCAGGAATTTGAAGAGCTCAAACAAGAGGGGCTACAATCAGGCTTTTTCCTAAATCAGAACACTTTGGAAGTGCTGAAAGATGTCAGTATTATATACTGAGGTATTCCTGAGATTATAGAATAGTACAAGCCTCAATACTCCCAAGAAAACAGTAGCAGGATCAGCCCAGATCTTTCCTCCAGGGGTCCAAAGTAAGGAAGTTGGTTCCCAAATACGATAAAATAATTCCATCATAATGAGCTATTATGATGGCAGAGACACTCAAGACCCAGATGCAGAAGAGAATGTACTTCAAAACATCTACAAACAAAGCCTCAGAGAAAGAAACAACTTGGGCACACATTCAACTGGATTCTTGGAGGAGAGGAAAAGGTTTTAAAAGAATTTAAAATGTATTTATAAATGGAATGAATATACTCAAAGGGGAAAATAGAAACAAAATGAGAAGTACAGAAGAAAGAATTGGAAAGGGAATTTACAGCTTGGCAAAAAAGGTAGAAAACCCTGTTCAAGCTGTAAACTGTCTGAAAATTAGAATGGACCAAATAGAAGGCACTGACTGTGACACATTAAGAAATATTAAGACAAAATAAAAAACTGGGAAAATAGAAGAAAACATATGGTATCTCATAGCAAAAATTTCCTAATAATTAGAATTATCCCATAATTCAACGGACTGTCTTTGGGAAGTAATGGGGTCCCCTAATTGGAGCAAAAGTTGGATGATCACTTGTTATATATGCCTTACCAAGTAGGAACTACACTACTTACTGAGGTTCTCTTCCAACACTGAAAATTCTATTACTTGGATTCAGAAGCCATAAGTTCAAGTCCCAATTCTGCAACTTATTAGGTGGAGGACAATAGTCACTTTATCTCTATGAATGTCAGTTTTCTTGTCTATAAAATGAAGGGTTGGAGGTATGGTAGATGTTCTCTATGGTCTCTTCAAGTTATAATATCCTCAAATTCTGTGCTCTAATCTATTAACCATAGTCTCATGGTTTCTGAATACAATAAAGAGTTCTGGAAAAGGTCAGGAGATGGCCAGTAATTGAGAGTGTCACTCAGAATCAATCCTCATCTCAGAACACTTAATCATACCCAGCAGGGCTGTTCTCTTCAAGTGTTAGTTCACATCCTGCCAGGCCTATGGCATAGCATTCACACTCCTGCTAATCAGTATGGGGGTGGCTCCAACTAGATGTTTTGGAAGGCTGACCCTTCTCATTTCCCAGGGTCCATTTTCCTCTCCACATAACTACTAAGAGAGAGCACCTCACATAGCAAAATGGAGATTCTTTCAAAGGAGAAGTCTCTTTGATATACTGCTTATTATGCAACTATGTGAACTGAAACAGTCTATTTAACCTCTCTCTAGGTCTTATTTATCTGCCCAAATGGGGCTACTGCTTACTTGAAAATGCTCTGAAAGGTTGAAGGTGCTGTGATTTAATGTGAACAATATGACCTATTATTCTTCAAAAAGCATAGAGAATTCTTTTTTTAATTTATGGAATAGAACAAGTCTTTCCATAACATAGCATAATAAAAAAGATTATTGCACATGAAACTGCAAATCTATTATGTACAACTTGCTATTCCTTTTTTTTGTTTGTTTTTGTTTTTGTTTTTGTTTGCTTTTTGGAGGGCAGTTGGGGTTAAGTGACTTGCCCATGGTCACACGGCTAGTTTTTTGTGTTAAGTGTCTGAGGCCATAATTGAACTCAGGTACTCCTGACTCTGGGGCCGGTGCTCTATTCACTGCACCACCTAGCCGCCCCCTTGCTATTCCTTTTAAATATATAATAATCGTGAATTTTTTTCTTTATCCATTTTACAGAAAATAATTAGAAATAATAAAAACAGCTGTATATAGGGCCTTAAAATTTTCAAGGCACCTTACAAATATTATCTCTTTTTATTTCCACAAACAACCTTGGGAGGTAGGTGTTATTATTTACCTGTTTTATAGATAAGCAAGGTTAAGTGACTTGCCCAGGATCACACAGCCAGTACGTGTCTGAGGCGAGATTTGAACTCCAGTCTTTGAACTGGACCAAGATTGTAATCACTGTATTTTCTGTTTCTCAGGATTGCTCTGTAAGTACTTTGAAGAAGTTTAAAATTCTTTCATTTAAAAAATAGTAATTCTGCCTTTAAAGCAATCAACTACTTGAACTATTTGGGGGGGGGGGTAGGGAATGAAAAATCTAAATACAGAAGCTAAACATCAAATTGTTTAGAGATCAAAGAGTATCAGAGCTGGGGAAGACCAAGCTCACCTTGTCTGATTTCCCCATTTTATAGATGAAGACAGTGAGACCTAGAAAAGTGAGATAACTTGACCAAGGTCCCATCATGATAGATAGCCTGGAATAGAAAGAACCCTGGGTCTTTTAACTTATTCTGTAAGTTCCTTAAATCATGTGGGAAAAAATGGACAAATGAGAATACTGTATTGTGGAAATAGTACTGCCTTTTTTAAAATGTAAGTTTCAGTTCCCCCTGCCACCATCTAATCATATGACCATAGGTAAATTATTTTGCCTCCCTGGACCAAAGTTTTCTTCAGAGCCATAACTAAAGATTTTGTAGCCCACAACAAGCAAAAATGAATCCAACCTCAAACCAGCAATGGAGCAAGAAATCCCAGCATAGATGCCTGCGGTGGTAGGGCATCTTTGACATCAGTTTTGTGAGAGGCACCTTCAGATCACAGCCTCTAATGGGAGAGAATGCTAGGTACCACTGAGGAGATTCACATGGTGTGGAGCCACAGGAGTAGGGGAGGGGACAAGATAGATCAGAGGGTAGTAAGGAGGAAGCATGCCATCTGGTAGCCTACAAGTCAAACTAATTATTCTTGATAACCTTTTACTTTTGCTGCCAAAAAGTGTAGAAATGTGGTTAAAATGTAGATGTAGTCAGCTTAAAAATTGAATAATATTTTAAAAGAATTATTTAAGACATTTTTACCTTCTGGATTTGAGTGCCTTCAAACAAAGAATGAGTTGTCCCAACCTAGTCTTGGTTCTTGGTTTACTTAGCTGAATAATGACAGCATTAAATTAGATTACATCTAAGGGCCCTGTAATGCATCGAAATTCACCACCACAACAAAATTCTTTGCCCAGAATGTTTTCTAAGCAACACAAAATCATTGGATGAGGTGACATATAAGGATGCCAAGGCAATTTTTTGAAATGAAGAAATTCATGCATGGAAGCAAGAAGTGACATCTTCTGAGCCATATAGCACATGAGCAATGGCAGAAAATCCCAACTCTGGAAGCTTTGCCCTGTGCCTCAGTCTCACCAGGTTGTCACAATGAAGGGAGGTCAAGAGAGTGCATTTCATATAACTAAGTGTGAAACCCCCAGACACTTAAGAATGAGTTCACTGCAAGCTTCCCAACAACATCCAATGTGACAAGCGTTTTCCAATGCCTGAAAAGCCTGTGGGAGTTGCACAGGTGGGGCACTGGTTAACGACCCTGTCTCAGTGATCGGCAGAATGAGGGCTAGCATGTCAGTATTATTTATGCAGCTCAGGCAGAGTCTATATTTACAGATGGCTTAGTTTTAGCATGACAGGAAGAAAAGAAAAGATGGACTTGGAAATCAGTGAGGCAGAAAGAGCAGCTCCTTTCAGTATTCTGGTTGTGACTGAGCAGCCATGCAAAAAGCCTAGAGTCCCAGGTCTTAATTCTTGGCTTGGCATGTAAATTCGAAAGACAAATCATGGTTTATCTCAAGTGTAAGGAAAGAGAGGGGCTGTAAAGGTTGGGGAAGATTGATGGAGAAGATAGTTTGAGGGGTAGGAGGGAAGAACTAAAAAAAAAAAAGAGTCCTAGCCCCAGAAACATTCTCAGAGAGGAACCATGATGTAGTGAAGAACACAGGATTTTGATTAAAATGAGTATTACTAGGGAGGGTAGGTGGTACAGTGAATAAAGCACTGGCCCTGGAGTCAGGAGGACCTGGGTTCAAATTTAGCCTCAGACACTTAACTTAAAAACTAGTCTTGTGACCTTGGGCAAATCACTTAACCCAAATTGCCCTACAAAAAGTAAAAAAAAAAAAGCTGAGTACTAATGCCAGTTCAGCTGCTTATTAGATGTGAAGTCTAAGGCAAGTCACATAAGTGTCTTAGCTTCAGTTAACTCATCTGTAAAATGGGGATAATAGTACCTGGTCCACCTAACTCATAGGACTGCTTTGAGAATCAAAAAGGATGTCAGTAAAGCCCTTTACAAATTGCTATGGAAGTGATTTGTTTTATTTTTTACTTCTTTCAAGAATCAGTTTAAGCATCATCTTCAGGGAGCCTTTTTTGACCTCCTCACAACCCCCCAGTTATTAGGGTCCTTTCTCAAAAATCTAGCTTGAATTATTTTGCATTTATTCTATTTATGTAGGTGTTGTCTTCTCAGACAGTATGTAAGCTCCTTGAGGGCAGGGTCTATTTCACTTTTTTCTTTGTATCTGCAGTGCTCAGTACTTGCCTGGTGCATGATAGGATCTTAGTAAACACTTTGTGGTTGATTGACTTTGTTTAAGCCCCATTCATAGATCAATTGCAAGGGATCTTTTTGATACTCAGACCAACCCACACTTGACCAGGAATCCTCTTGACAGTATTCTTGACGATGGGTCATCTAATCTGTGTTAAAATACCTCCAAGTCCCAGAGGGTTGAAGTAAACTGTCCAAGGGTCACACAACTAGCACCTGAGGTGGTCAAGAGGTGCAACCATGTCTTCTTCTGATTCCAAGTACAGTAGTCTGTTCTCCTTAGGTTTGGTTTCAGGCTAGAAAGGGTTCCCTCAAGAACAACATCTAAACAACTGGAATTTTATACCAATAATTCAGGTTTGCTTATTTAAAAAAAAACAATTTTTCAGGTCAGTTTTGCCCTTCTACTCAACAAGAAGAGTGTGAACTAATGAGCCTGAAAGGGGAGGAGGAAGACGATGGAAAAAGCACGCAAGGAGCTAAAACAACATTCCCCTTTCCCCACCTATCCTGAGGTATCTGAACTGGGTCACAAACAAAGCATACAGGGAATGTCATCTCTTTTTAAGGTTTGGATATGTTTTGATTTAATTATTCCGCTCCATCCCTGAGTCCTCAGTCCCAAATTGATGACACGAGTGATTTGCACTTCATCAGAGGTACAGTCCAACTCTCAGGCAAGCCTTTCTGAACACATGCTGAGACTGGAGGGGTTGCCATAGCAACAGTCATCCTGCGAAAGCTTTCAAATTATTCCCTCCCCTTGGACCCCTCCTCTCCAGGCCCTCATCTTCCTTGGCAAATTTCCTTGACTTTATGATTTACACACATAATAAGCAAACATCACAGGGAAATTAATACTCAACAATTCTGTTATATATTTCCAGGTTAGATTGACCTCCCTTTGAATGTGGTGCATCCAAGGAAATCATGGAAACTCACCACTGGAAAGGTCTTTAGAGATTATCTTTTCCAACCCACTTACTTTACAGACAGGGAAACAGAGGGCCACAGAAGTTAAAAGACTAGCCCTGAGTCACCCAGTGCAAGTACTGGGACCAATACACAGGACTCTAGGAGAAAGTGTGGCATAGAGAATAGGTATTGGATTTGGAATCATATAGCCTGGACTTGAATTCTATTTCTCATACTTAACAATGTGCATGACCTTGGACAAGTCACTTGACCTTTCTGAGACTCGGTTTCCTCCTCTAAAAAATGAGGGGGCTTGAACTAGATCATCTCTAATGGCACTCCTAACTCGAAATCTATGATCCATGACATGTGATTCTGTGACTCCTATCAGAGGTTCTCTCAGGCTTTTTTGACAAGTTTCATAAATGAGGTGGGCAAGACCAGTATATATAGTCCCTGGTCCTGTGTTTGTATTTTCCAGGAAAACAAAGTCCATTTTAGGATTCCCAAATATGCTGTAGGCTCCATCAATGAATCAACAAGTGGCCTTTGGGCTCTTTCTCTGTGCTCATCACTGTGCCAGTAAATTCCTCGCTCTACTTTGTCACTTTAACCTGGTTGGTTGATTTACTGTTTAAATATGTTTAGGTTTAACCACACAAACAAAAGTGAAAACTGACCCATCATCTAAGATCATTCTTATCTAGTTATTTAAGATCTCATCTAATAAGTTTTACCTCAACCCTCAGATTTTGTTGCACCTGCTAGAAGGCACAGGTATTTATAATGATGCTGGCATCATCTCATGGATACATGAATAATAAAATATAGATAACTCCATTGCACAATAATGCAACACATGAAGGTTTTCAAATGTATAAGCTCTTCTGAAACCAGAAATAAAGGCCAAATCTCATCCTTTCTATTTCTTGTGTACATATCTCTTGCATACCTATGCTTCTCTCAAAGCACCTAGCCACTCTTAGCAGAGACCCTCATCACCTCTCATATGGACTATTGAAAAAGCCTCCCTTCCTCACATCTCTCCATTCCAATCTACCCTCCACACAGATGCCAGTGATTTTCCTCAAGTGCAGCTTTGATCATGTAACTCCCCTGTTCAATGGTCCTCTACTACCTGAGGGACCAAATGTAAATTTCTCTCTTTGACTTTTGAAGTCATATTCAAATTGACCCCAACCTACATTTCCAGTTACATTACCTTGCATTGTATAGTCCCTCCAAATTTACCTTCTTTGCACAAGAATTACATGCCAAATACTTTGATAAAATCTAGGTAAACATCATCTACAGCATCTCCTTGATCTATTAATTTAGGAATCCTATTAAGAATAGGAATCTATTCATTTAGGAAAAAAGGAAACAAGATAAACCTGGCATAAGTTGTTTTTGCTGAAGGTATATTGGTTTTGTGAGATGAGTTCTTACTTTTCTCTATGTTCACTAAACAGCTCTTTAAAATAGAGTCTTTGAGGATTGAACAAATTCAAGATCCAGCTAATTAGCTTATAGTCTATCAACTTTTTTCTCTTCCCTTTTTTGAAAATCAGTATACTTTTCCTTCTGCCTGCCTCCTCACTCAAATATTACTAGCAGTGGCTCAGAAGTAAAATCTACCAGTTCTTTCAGTATATGGGGATATTTAATTATTAAGGTATCATTAATAATTCAGAACAGTTGGAAAAAACTTGGGAGTCAGATTTAACCTTAACCCAACAAAGACCACGCGTTCTAATAAACCAGAGTTGGTAAAGAGAGATGGGTGAAGATGGAGTAGACATTGTGCTAGCACCTAAGGAGCTAAACCAAAGCCTCCTCCACCACCGATGGTGTATCCCTTGCAGTATCCCTGAACTAGGGCATAAAAAAGTTTAGAGGAAAAGTCATTTGGTTTTAAAGTAGTTCATTTGGACCAGGTGACTTGAATTCATTGAGGGCAGCCAGGTGATCTCTAATCTTATTTATTTGTGGAACCAACTCCCCAATCAGTCGTTTTGGTTCTTTCCTTTCCAATCCAAAGGTCATTCCCTTCATCAGGGAAAATGGAAGTAAAATAACAATTGGACAGCTCTGCCTTAGCTTTGTTGTCTGCTGTCATCATCTTATATGCCTCAAGTATACATCTGAATCTTTCTGTGTTCCTCCTCTTTTCTTCAATAGAGCTTTTGGTCATGTGTAGCTTTCCTCACTAGCACAAGAGTATTCTGAATTGTAGCAGTTCTTACATGATTTTATAGGACTATGGCATGTTCTTATATTCATGCAGTTACCTGTCATTGTTTCCATCTTCTGGAAATCTTTTTAAAAGCTGAGTTGGTTAATGAGTTTTCTTTGCATCCACAGCAGTCTCATCAGGAAACTCTTCCCCCCCCATGCCCCTTTCATAATAATATTTTCCTTTGGGCCTTCATAATTTCATACATAAGAGTTTTCCAAACTTCCTTTACTAAACTCTCATGTAGAACGTTAGCATATGGAATACAATGTGCTCTCTCAAAATGTAGGCTGCATATCAAACTATATTTAGTTTTATTTTCCTTCTCTATCAAAACTCAGAATGGTTATTTCCCCTCCCCCCAAGGTTTTTTTCATTTGCACCTACCAACCAGTTCCTCTGTCTTAGTGAGTATAAGATCAAGATTAGAATTTGTCCTTGCCAATTTCTCTACCTGCTAAGTATGAAATTATCATTAAGGCAACTCTAAAAGTGGTCAGCTACTCTGCTTTGAGAGAGAAGACAGACAGACAGACAGGGAGGGAGGGAGAGAGAAAGGGAGGGAGAGAGAGACAGAGAGCACTCCAACAAATGTCTGGATAATTAAAGTTCCTTATCACTTCTATATGATACTTCTGTTCTAGCTTGTAATCTGTTTCCTTAATTCTGCTTCTCTTTCTTCTTTCTATCCAAGTTGTCTATAGTGTATACTGATAACAAAATTCTTCTGAATTTACTTGTAAGGCTATTCCTTCTGAATATACAATGCCACCCCTATCCTGTTTCTTTTGAATAAAGCATAATTATCCTGAACCATATTCCATTATGAGAATCATTCCAAGTCTCAGTGATACCTATTAGGTTAACTTTGCTTCTTTACATTAGGAACTCCAGTTCCTTTCAAGTATAGCCTAAATAAAGGGCATTGGAGTAAGAAACTTGAGGGTAAGGTTTTATTACTGGTTGCTTTCTTAGGTTTTGTCTCTTGAGAACTTCTAAATGTCTTTAATTGCTACTCTTCTTTTTGGAGGGGGGAAGGCAAGGCACTTGGGGTTAAGTGACTTGCTCAACATCACATGAAGTCAAATATCAGAGGTACATTTGAACTCACGTCCTCCTGATTCCAGGACCAATGCTCTATTCTCTGCAACACAGTAACTGCCCCCAATTGCTACTCATCTTACTTCACTGAGGCTACTCTCCACAGTATCCACTTTGATGAACATATATATACACACACACACACACACACACACATATATATACATATATATGTACATATATATATATACACACATATATATGCTACAGTTTCTCTGTTCTATATAATTTCTTGTTTAGAGACCTTTTGATTATATTTGCAAGACATCAGGCAAGTACATTCTTGCTAGTCTTTGTGTACTCTACCCATGATCAGGAATCTACCAGTTATATCTTGAAGTCATGATATAAAAATATCAATCCCATTATTTGATACCTTTTTAACCCGCTGTTCATTTCTGGTTTGCACCAATTAAAAAGCTTCTTCAAATGAAACAAAGCTGTTCCTCATATGGTAAATATGCAATCCATCGCTGGCTCCAAATTAAAGTTGTTGTTTTTTACTTCCTATCAAGATGGTTGTTTGAACTGCAGGTCAACTGCCCAGCTCCTCCACATCTACTCCATTAAAATCCAGAAGTTCATACTAGATTTTCTTATAATCAAGAGATCTAATAAGAAAATAGAGTGAATTATTTCTTCCAATCCAGAGTTGTATAAAAAGTCAATTAAATTAATAAGAAACCATTTTACCAAATTAGAAAAAAATGCTGACAAAATTCTTTCGGAAGAACAGAAAGCAAAGAATATAAAAGGAAATAATGAAAAAATGTAAAGGAAGGAGGTCTAGCAGTACCAGATATTAAACTATTTATTATAAAGCAGCAATTATCAAAACTATCTGATACTGGCTAAGAAATGGGATAGAAGAGACTTAAAATTTACAGCAGCAAATAAACATAATAATGTATTTGACAAGTGTAAAGACTTAAGATTTGGGGATAAAAATTCATTATTTGGAAAAAATTGTTGGGAAAACAAGAAAGGCAGAAATTGGGCATAGACCAGTATCTCACACTATTTACCAAGATACCATCAAAATTGATACATGACCTAGATATAAAGAGGGATTATTATAAGAAAATTAGAAGAACATGGAACATATTACTTATCAGACTTGTGGATATGTAATATGTGGATATGTGGATATGTATAAACAAACAAGAAATAGACAGAAAATTTAGGTATAAAATGGATAATTTTTATTATATTAAAGTAAAAAAGGTTCTGTACAACTAAAACAAATGCAGTTAAGATCATAAGTTAAGCAGGAAATTGGGGGAGATTTTGTAAATAGTTTATCAAATAAAGGTCTCATATTTCAAATATGTAAAGAACTTTGTCAAATGTATAAGAATACTAGTCATTACCAATTGATAAATGGTCAAAGGATAAAAAACAGTTTTTCAATGAAGAAATCAAAACAATTTATACTCATATAAAATGCTTTAAATTATTGTTGATTAGAGAAATTCAAGTTAAAATGACCTTGAGATATCTTACACCTACCAAACTGGCTAAAATTATTGAGAGGGGAACTGACAAATGTTGGAGGAGATTTGGAAAAATTGGGACACTAATTCATTTATGGTGGAATCATGAACTGGTGCAACTATCCTGGAGAACAATCTGGAATTATGCCCAAAGAGTTGTTAAACTGCCCATACCCTTTGACCCAGCAATGTCACTACTTTCCAAAGATGATTAGGGGGAAAAGGAAAGAACTTATAAGTTTTTAAAAAAACATAGCAGCTCTTTGTGGTGGCAAATAACTGGAAATTTCAAGGATATCCATGAAGTGGAGAATGGATGAACAAGTTGTGGTATATGATTATGATGGAATACTACCATACTATAAGAAATTACGAGTTTAATAATTTTAAAACACATGGAAATACTTGCACAAAAGAATGAAGAGCAAAATTAGCAGAATTAAGAGAACACTTTATATAGTAACAACAATGTTTTTAGCAGTGATTTTGAGGGATTGGTTATTTTGACTACTGTAAATACCTAAATTAACGATGAAAGATATATGCAGAAAGACACTATCTACACCCACAGAAAGAACTGATAAATAAAAGTATGTACAGACTAATTTTGCATTTGCATACCTGTTTTGTGTCTAATGGTAGACATCTCTAGGGTGGGGTGGAGTCTAGGAGGAAAAAATGGGAGAAAAAACACATTTATATGGTAATTTTGTTGCACATTTGAAAGGAGTAGAAAGTTGTTCATAGTAGATTCGCAGTTTAATTTACAATCATCTTTTTAATTGTACTATGATATGGAACGGTTTGTTTTATTCCATAAATCAAAAAGAAAATATATTTTTAAAAGAAAAAAAATTTTTAAGTATTTTCTTTTGTGGAGGGAGTTTTTGACCTAGAAGTTGCCCATAATAATGGAATAACAAGGGCCAAAGGAAAACCCTTTTTGTAATATATTTTACATATATATTATAACAGTGTTGTATTTATTATCAATATGTAATCAGTTTGATAGATTAATAATTATAATTTATGCAAAACCTACACTGTAACATGGCACTGTAACATATAACAACATGTAGAACAATGCATGCAATGTGTTTAACATGTATTGTTTCATATGTAGAATTTGTAACACTATATCTAATATAATAATTAATATTGGTGGCACTGTAATAAAGCATACATTATATACTATATATTACAAATTCAAATCTGTGATTTATGTAGTGAAATTTGTTTAACATGCTATGTAAAATATCCCTTAATATATGAAGTATTTGAAATGAAACATGCAATATTTGTAGCAAGTGTAATATGCCACATGTACAATATGTGCTTTAACAATGGCTAACTTAAAAAAAAAGTCATCCTGCAGCCAATGAACACTACGGAAGAGCCCTTTGAATAAAAGATGCATCAATGGAACCAAAGAAAGGATACCTGTAACCTACAAGACCCTCAGTTTAGAGGCATCAAGAGAAAGTCCTAGGATCACCAGAAAGGCCCAGAGAAGGCAACTTTTGAAACCCTCAAAAGTTGCAGCTTTCATCAAGCATCATGTGCTCAGAGTAGAAGAGCCCAAGCCCAGTGTCTCTTGGATTGTTAACACCTTTTTCCTCAAAAACCAGAAAGATATCCAAGGCTCTGAACCTAAAATATCCAGGGAGGGCCAAATTCCAGGATGTAGAAGTCAGCATAAAATCCAGGGTGTGCTGGGTGAGATCCAATAGGGCTGACCACTTCATTCAAAAGTGGAGAAGGGAGACATGCTAGGCATGGCACAAAATACCATTCAGAAACTAAAGCTGGGGGAATGGGTAAAAATAAGAGAAAATAACAGCCAGTATGAAAAATTATTGTATATCTACAGATGTCCTACATGAAGCAGTTGGTTTTTAACAACTGCAAGCAGAGACTCAGTGGGGGGAAAAGGATTTTCCTCAAGGATTATATGAATATCTATAAGAAATGAAGCAAGAGGTGAAAAATGAAATAAAACTCTTGAGAAGAAGCTTAGAAGAAAGAGTAGTAAATCTTGTCCAAGAACTACACTTCCTGAAACCTAACTAGAACAAATAGAAATTAATGACTCCATGAGAGAGCAAAAGAAGCTTAGAACAACATCAAAGGATTGAAAAATAAAATAAGAAAATATACATTAGATAATACAAAAAAACCCTGATCTTTAAATAATAACTGACCATTAAAACATGTCTTGCAAAGATAATTGAAGACTCATTGAACTTCCTGAAAATGATAAAAGCAATTAGACATTGTATTCCAAGTGATAATAACAAAAGCTGTTCTGATGTAATTGAACCAAAGGTCAGAGTGAAGATAAAGAGAATCCAATAATTACCTCTTAAAGGAAATTCCAAACATAAAAGCCCAAGAAATATCATACCCAAAATTCAGTGCTACCCCAAGAAATAAAATGCAAGTACCCAGCAAAAACAGAGTTCAAGTACCCGGCAACCACAGTTAGTATTATACGGGAATTGACAAACTCCACATTGAGAAAAGACCTTGGAATTCAATGTTCCAAAAGACAAAAGAAATTGTTTCCAGTTAAGAATAACCAACCCTGAAAAACTGAGTGTGATACTATATGATGAAAATAGGCCTTTAATGCAATAGAGAAGTTTTGGTGGTTTCTGTTGGAAGATCAGAGCTGAGGAATAATTTTGAAATACAAAGACAAGAGTCCAGAAGAACCTAAGGAACTGTAGAATGAGGTGGTGCTAATATTCTAATGGAATAAGAAGAAACAAACGTTCTTTCAGAACTTTATTGTCTTTAAGAAATATTTAGGGACTTAAATAACAAAACTATGCTCCCTATAGATAGACTGGTTCTGTTTTAAGAAGAGGAAAAGAAGCAAAGGTAAAAACAAGTATGGAAAGGGAAAAGGAGGTAAAACTTATTTCACGTTACTGGAGTTAGTAAGAATAAGAACACACAAACATGGAGGAAGCAATGAGGGGAGTGGGAATATGCTGAACCTTGGTTTTACCTTAAACTGATAAAGGGAAGTTTAAGACATGAATACAACCACTCACAGTTTGGTGTGGGATATAACAAATTAAATGAAGAAATGACTTATGATCATTTAGGGTTGGCCTTTAAGAAGAAGGATAATACTGAGGAGGGAATAATCAAATGCCAAAAACAAAAACAAAGCAACTTTCTGATTCTGAAGGAGGCATTGTGGGATGGCATTGGTTCAGTTACACCAGCCCTGGAGTCAGGAGGACCTGAGTTCAAATCCAGCCCCAGACACTTAATACTTATTAGCTGTGTGACCTTGAGCAAGTTACTTAACCCCTAATCACCCTCCAAAAAGCAAAAAAAAAAATTTAATGGAGGGGGCATTGAATGGGGAGGGGGGAAGAAAATAGTTAAAAATCTAAAAAGATGTTTTAAATGGTTGGAGAATGACTGAACAAATGATAGTATATTAATATAATAAAACACTAAAAATGGTGAAAGACAACTTCAGAGATTCCTGGATAATAAGAATTTTGTTGCAGTATGAAGTGAGCATACTCAGGAGAACATTTTTTGCAAGGAAAATGATATTATAAAGACAAATAACTTTGAAAGACTTAAGAACTCTTATCAAAGCAATGACCTGCTGTTATCTTCAGAAGACCTATATGATGAAGTGTTACCCACCTCCTGACAAAGGTGATGGATAGATGGTATAGAAATAGATTTTGGAGCATGGTTATAATGTAGATTCTTTTTAATAGATTCTGTTTATTTGTTACAACAGATTTAACAATAGCAATACCAAAAAGGGGAGGGGGTGGGTATCACAACATTTTTAAAAATTTAGACAGTCAAATAACATTTATTAAGACCCTGTATCAGGAACTGTGCTGAACACTGGAGATATAAAGAAAGGCAAAATATATGCCTTTCCCTCAAGAAACTCACAATCTAATGGGAGAGAGGACATGCAAACAACTATACATAAATAAAATATATACAGGATAAATAACAGATAATTAACACAGGAAAACCTCTAGTGTTAAGGAAGATCAGGAAAGAGTTCTGTAGAAGAGATTTTAACTGAAACATGAAAAGTCAGGAGGTAGAAATGAGGAGGGCAAGAGTTCTAGGCATAGTGGACAAGCAACGAAAACCGCAAAGTTGGGAGTGGTGTGTACAAGGAACAGAAAGAAGGCCTCTCTCATTAAATCACAGTATATGTGGGTGAGTGAGGTGCAAAGTTCAAGAAGACTGCAAAGGTAAGTAGGGTCCAGGTTATGGAGGGTGTTAAAAACCAAAGAATTTTGCATTTAACCCTGGCAACAATAGAAAACCATTAGAGTTTATTAAATGTGGGAGGAGGATTAAATAGCTAGACCTGAGTTTTAGGAAGATCAGTTTGAGTAGTGAGTGTAGTAAGAACAAAACAATGCACAAAGAAAACAGAAGGAAGTTCATAAAGAATCACAGACAAATTAGACAGTTTTAAAAGTCAGAGGCAGAATTTGTTTTATATACACACATATGTATCTATAAGATATACACAGATACATAGATAAAATATATCTATATCTAATGAGAGATGGGCAAATATTCAGAAAGTAAGGAAGGGATGGGAAATAGAGATTTGTGGTTTTATTTTGAATCTTATCTTGTGTTCAGTTCTACGTGTGACAATGCATTGTTGGGTGTTTTGTTTTGTCTTGTTTTTGGTTCACCTTGGTCTTACATTACAGCTATGTTCAAATTGCATAGATGTCAGGAATTCAGAGCCTCCTCTGCACCATGATGAGGCATCATAAATGACCTTTAATGGGAGACCTATTCAAGTAAATTTACCAAATTGATTTTGTACCTTTATGGTGAGAAATTAGACTGATGAATACACCAAGGAACATGTGTAGGGATGGGCCTATAGAAGCCATACTGCATAATTATTTGGGGAGCTAAGCATGTATACTCTGTGCTCTGTCTCTACACTGAAAGACTTTGTGCTTTCAAATGACACAGCCATCCCTTATTGATCCCTGAGAACTTGGGCCTTGGGACAATGCAGCAAATTCTTGTTGGTCCCTATGACAGAGTAATTGTTGAGGGAGAAGGACCAAAAACATGATTAGACACCAAGTCAGGAAAAGCTGCCTGCTAAGTAGACTTTAAGAATAGTGATTCTGTCTCTCCCTCTCTTCCCATTGTAATGGTAATGGATATTTGAAGATCTTCCCTGCCCCTCTATTGGAAATCAAACAGGTATTTAGCACATTGTTTCACTTCTTAAGAAACAGAAGGAGTTAATGCCTTGTTTCCTCTATTTAACTATTTAGCACCTTATTTCAGTTCATGATTGTATTGAGTATTAAGATCCAGAATTTGTGAATCCCACAGTGGGAGGAAGTTGTTGATGTAACAGGAAGGGGCAGAATAGGGAAGAGCTAATACCATATATAAGGAAAACCCCAAGCTAGAGAGCCAGAATTTGGAGAGAGAGAGAGAGAAAGAGAGAGAGAGAGAGAGAGAGAGAAAGAGAGAGAGAGAGAGAGAGAGACAGAGACAGAGACAGAGACAGAGACAGAGAGACAGAGAGAGAGAGCGAGCAGCAAGGATTGTAAGAACTTGTGAGGACTACTATGAATTGAGAACACAATGGAAGAACAGAACTTGTGGTGGCAGAATGGAGAACTGAGAAGAGAATTGAGAAGAGAGGAGAACTGGGAGGAGGCATGGCTATGGAGTTGGTACTCTGTCTCTTTTGATGTTACTTTGTCAGATTTGTCATCTGATAGAGGACGTTGCTATTATTACAGAAGCCCTGTGACCTTACTGCTGGTTCAGAAACCCTGAAAGAGGATTTTCTTATTGTATATTTACAGAAATCCCAGAGGAGGGTCTTACTGACAGTTTCAGATGCCCTGGGATTATATTGATGATTTGCGTTGATTCCTCAGACCTTGTTGTTGGATCTATGTTGATTTCACAGTTAGAAAGTGAATTGATCAGGGTGCTAGCAATGTGCATGAATGTTATTGTGGCTTTGTTAGACTTTGTCTTCCCAGGAACATAAACTACGGGCTTGAGGTGGGCTGGACACTGTGAGCTTCAGTATGGAACAGGAAGTGCATAAGGAACTCAGTGAGGAACTGGGAGCTGCCTGCCTTTGAAGCCAGGTGAAAGTTGGATGGATTCAGATAGAAGCTGGACCCATGGAAGGGGAACCATGGAATCTGAGAGCCAGCCTTGAGTCAAGATGAAAAGACCTCTTCTTGAGTATTTAATATAAACTGAGAAGATCATGATTTACTGTGGCTTAGGGTTGGAGAACTCTCTACTCTGTGTTCTGTACCTTTTAAGGATGATTAGAAACTAATCTCCAATTAAGAAGAAAGAAGACTTTTTGACTGAGAGATTAAGACAATGTGACCTAGGGGTGGAGAACTCTGACCTTTGCACTTTGTGTCTATTAAGGAGGCTTACCTCCTTAAGGATGATTGAATTAGGACTTAGTAAATGACTGAGTTACTAAATTATTGAGTTACTAAATGGATTTACTTCATTTAAAACTATGTGGCCACTTTGGTGTGGCCATTTTATTGATAA
Organism: Pseudocheirus occidentalis; assembly: GCA_028646575.1. NCBI lineage: Eukaryota > Metazoa > Chordata > Mammalia > Diprotodontia > Pseudocheiridae > Pseudocheirus > Pseudocheirus occidentalis. The sequence goes on along the minus strand of CM053595.1, from coordinate 194,387,565 downwards.
GTTGTTGTGCCATAACATTCTGAAAGCTGTACCTTGATTTCTGTGAATGTTTTGCATTAATTTACTGCTAAATAAATAGAGAGTTCACTATACTATGTATCCAGAACATTGAAGCTGTTCCCAGCAGCAGTCTTTTGAAAAGCTGCTCTTGCTTGTCTTTTCACCCATATGTTGAGCATGTCAGGACCCTTCAAGCTCTCTTTCAGACTTCTAGCAGTAATGGTTGATACTCACAAATAGAAGCAAGTTCACATGTTCACTTAGGTGAAATTGACACCAGATCTCAAGTACATAACTAACCTCTTCTTCTTTGTCTTTCTTTTCCTGAGCACAAGTGACCAAAGAATGATCCTGTAATGGGTGTCTATAGCTTTGATGGCTACCTTGCATTTTAAAGAGGTTGTTATTCTGATCTAGCTTGCCCTGAGAGGAATGGTATCCACAACTTCTTGGAGAGCATACCACCATCAAGAGGTTACTGCAGATAAAAAGACTAAGAAAATCCAAGACAAGGCATAGTTTTCCATAAGACATAAATCTTGAGTGAAGTGCTCAGGCAATACAGATCTGAGGTGAAGATGCAATACCTGTTCAGTAGTTCCACAAAGTATTTCAGATTTTAATGTCTTTGATTTGACCCTCCCAGGGATAGTATAATGAGAAATAGTTTACAATATCATGTATTATTTGCCACAGAACACTTCTGAGTCTTTTGTATTTTAATAATTTGTTTTATGGTAGGAGATATATTGTAGTTCATCAGTACCTGAACTACATTGTAAATTGAGTAATTTCCTAAAAGAGACCTGAATCTCTTTTCAGAGATCTTAGACTTGAGTTATTTCTGTTTTAGGTATTTCCCTCTAAAGTATACCCTAGGATGAAACATAATAAATCAAAAAGCATGAGAAAAACCTGACCATCCCTTTAGAAGTCATGCTTCCCCAAGTTTGAATCATATGCATCCCCTTTCCAGGAAGAGAGCACCACGACTTCTGGATCCCAGGTTGCTCAGAGTCCCATAGTTCTTCATATACAAGAAAAGAGGAGTAGGGAAAAACCAGCCTCTCAAAACCTCTCAAAACAAATGCCTCCTTTTTATTCAGTGGCCATTCTTTGACATGACCCCCTCCTTCTATCATTGGGACCAAGGAGACAACCAGGGTGTATGATACTATCCCACTGTGAAAGTTCTTTAGCAATGAGGGCACAGATGTAACAAGAAGCCCAAGGGTGCAGGCTCAGCTCCATAATTGCCCAAGCCATAACGCATATAGCATTGGAAGTGATGAGGGTGCAGGCTCATTCCTATACATGCTCCACAGATTGGTCCTTAGGTGCCCTTTCCCATCTAACCCCTCCTATACTATCATTTATTTACTTTGGAGGAGGTTTCTCTCAGAATGAGAATTTCTGAGTCCAGTCCACATCAAACTTTTCTCTAAATGGAGAGCTGCAGTGGAGACTAGTCAGGGGGACAACACACAAGGAAGACCAGAGAAAAGTAATATAATTGATGCATGGTATCATCAAGAGAAGCTTTTCTGGAGCAAAGAGAGTAGATGAGAAAGTAGGCACCCCATGGTTAGTCAAATAAAGTAGATTTGAGATTGGATAAGAAAATAGGAGGTAGAAAAATATGAGGAAAGTAGGGATACAGCATTGCCATTAAGTAAAGTTTGATAGATGAAATGCTTTGCTATCCCATCTGGAGCAGCTTTCCTTCCCTTGCTGCCTCAGTGAGAGCCAGTCTCAGAGTGAAAGTGGCTAGAAGTTTATAAGAGAAAGCAACAGGAAGAGCTGAGTAGGAAGAAGCTTATATAAATAACAGAAAATCATCCTGATACCCTATCATTTTCCTATAAGAAAATACGCTGCTTAGCATTAATTGTGCATGGTAACACTGAATTGTTTCACCCTTTAGATGTCACTTCTAAAGTGGAACTAGACAATCTCTTGAAAAAATGTGCTTTCTCTGTCACAAACTGTAAGGTCCTTCATATATCCACTGTCAGGATCATCAGGATACCATTTCTCTCATTAGTCAGACTGACTTCTATAGATCGCAAAGTAGATTCACCCTATAAAGTAACAGAATCTTTTCAAGGTCCCCATTGATATTTTCTGCTAAATCTATATAAAGCATAAAGTGTGATTTAGAACAAAAATATTTCTAATATTATAATTTTTGTCAAAATTAATGAAATTGGTTTTGTAACCTAAAGTGAAAATTTGCTACCAGATTCCTCCCTATTAAGGAGGCCACATGAAATGGACATGATTCAACAAGGATTTATTAAACTATGACATGCTAGGCATTTGATATACAAAGACAAAAATTAAAACAGTAGCTGTCTCTAAAGGAACCTCATCTTTAGGCAGGCATATAGTTGTACAAAATCTCTAACTTTCAAGCTGCAAGAGCCTTTGAAACTCTCTTGAATTGTTGGAGAGGTTGCTGAGAGACATAGAAAGACTAAGCACCATTAATGGATTTTAATAATTTATTGAGTACCTAAGGACTGAGCAATTTCCAAAACACCATACCTCATGATCATCTTTTCTAACTCAATTCTAAGGCCAGCTCAGTGAATGTGTGTGAGTGTGTGAGCGTGTGTGTGTGTGTGTGTGTGTGTGTGTGTGTCATCTAACCAAGACCTTATTTGGGAAAGTATGTAGCTCTTTCAAAATTCCCAAGCTTCTGGTTGCCATGAAACCCCATCTTTAAATGGAAATGTATTTATTATTTTGCTCTATGGTTTCAGACACAATCTAAAAAGAATTAGAATTATAGTCACTCAAAAGGTAATAAAAAGATGTATGGTCAGCAAGTAAATTCTAGTATATTAAATCAAGTCAACAAACATTTGCTAAAAACCTACAGTGGCACTTTGCTTAGAGCTAGGGACACAAAGAAAGCAAAAAAAATCTCTCTCTCAAGTAGTTCATAGTCTGACGTGGGATATGATATACAAACAAAAATTAAAGGATAAATTGGAGATAATCTCAGAAAGAAGGCACCCAGATTAAGAAAGACTAGGAAGAGTTTCTTACAAAAGGTGGAATTTAGCTAAGACTTGAAAGAAGCCTGGAAATCCAGGAGACAGAAATGAGGAGGTATAGAATTCCAGTCATGAATGATAGCCAATGATGATTTGCAGAGTTAGGAGATGGATTTTCATTTAAGGAATACCCAGTTCAGAGTCACTCATTGGTCCCTTGAGTTCAAGAAAAGAAATACCAAGCAAAAGAAGCAGTTAGAGACTTGCAATCCAGTTTCAGTCTCACATAGGTAAACAAGTATATTTACTACCCTGTGTGAGTAGTCACCATGGCTACTAGAAATCTGGGAGTTATTCAGGAAAATGAAAAGCAAAGAGATACAATGATTTGCTCAAAGTGTCACATTTCATAGCTAGGATTTGAATGTTGTACCTTCTTATTCCAAATCTGATCATTTTTCCATTACAATGAATTGGCATAGACAAGAATATTTTTTGATGGTAATAAAAGAAAGGTAGAAAGGAATAAGGAGAAAGAGAGAGAGAGAGAGAAAAAAGAAAGATAATAGCCATGATATATCCAGATTTTCTCCAGGCATTTGAGAAAGTTTTTAATAGTTTTCTGGTGGAGAAATATGGTCTAGACAAGGGAATAGGTAGGTTTTAAAATGGTCAAATGATTCAACCCAAAGACTAATGATTAAAATGCTGATTTGGGGGGGAGGCGGAGCCAAGATGGCGGCATAGAAGCAGCAAGGTCCCGCAGCTCCCACACCGCCACCCTAAACACCCATAAAATATGAGCCCAGATAAAGCCTAGGACTCTCAGACTCACACAAAAATACAGAGAACACATCTCTTGCTGAAGGCAGCTCGGCAGCAGGGGCTCATCGTGGCAGCCGGGAACAGAGGCTGGAACAGCCTAAAGCCGAGACCGGGGCCAGGCCCGGGCAGTGGGAAGTAGCCTGGGTGAGCTGAGCCGAGTGGGCACCAGAGCTAGTCTGCAGAGGTTCTACAGCCTCCAGCACATCCACAT
>CM053595.1:194360838-194383027 GCA_028646575.1 Pseudocheirus occidentalis | reverse complement strand
TTCTGAGGTGGGAGAGGACTAGAATGAGGGGAGACAGGGAGAGACAAAATGGGTTTAATTACCCCATATAGAAGAGGCAAGGGATAACTGTTACAACTTTACTTTTCATTTACTCTTATTGAATTTGGCTTAGGGAAGGAATGACATAAACTCTAAACTGGGTATCATGCCACACAGGAGAGTAGGGGGATGGGGACAAGAGGGTGGGATGATGGAGGGGAAGGCAGGGTTTGGGGGAGGGTTGCTGGAAGCACACACTTCAGTAAAGGGACAGGGACAGGGTAGAGAACAGAACAATGGGGCAGGATAGGAAGGAGGGACATATGATTAGACTGTCACAATATGTCCACTGTGAAGATATCCTGTGTAATTATACATTCACAGCCTGTATTGAATTGATTGTCCTTCCAATGGGGGTAGGTGACAAGGGAGGAACTGAAAGAATCTAGAATTTAAAACTCTGCAATACATGCAACTAGGAATTAAGATATACAAGGACTGGGGTAGGGGGAACCTCCCTGCCCTACCAGAAAGTTAGAGGGGTGTTGGAGGAGGGTATAAAAGAGAGCAGATCGGGAGAGGAGCTTTATGGTGAGATTACCATTTTGGGGTTGGGTATAGGGGAAAGGCAGGGAGAAAATTTGTAACTCAAAAATCTCTTGGAAATGAATAATATAAACAAGAAAACCAATGAAAAATTTATATAAAAAAGACTATTGCCAAAGGAAAAAAAAAGAACTCTGCTCAAACTAATGACCAACTCCAGATGACTTATGAATCATATTACCTCCTGATAGAGCTGAAAGGTGCTGAAAGAGAAATGTATTTGTGAGTTAGGACCATTATACAAATTCATATTTTATTATGCTAATTTTTCATAAGTATTTTTATTCCTTTCTGTCTTTCTTCCCTCTTGCCCACCTTCCTCACTCCCTTTCTTTTCTTCCTTCCTTTATGTAAAAGGAGGAAAAAGAGGAAGAGGAGGAGGAAGAGGAGAAAGAGGAAAAAAGGAGAAGGAGAAGGAGAAAGAGAAGGAGAAGAAGGAGGAGGAAGAGATAGAGAAGGAGGAGAAGAAGGAAACAATTACAGGAATCACTGCCTACTTTACCTAAAAGCATAGGAAATTATAGGTTGGGAAACAGGTGGTGAGAGTGTTCAGGATTTTCCTCATGTCTTGTTATATACATACACACACACATACATATGTATTACTAGCTTAAATGATGATATTTTACATTGAAAATAATAAATAAATATAGTTTAACTAGATGTTAGTCAATGGTTTTGTCAACCTTTTGACAGAATCTCCCATGTTATTCTTTTGGTCAAAATAAAGAAATATGAACTAGAAAAGAAGAAATTTAAATGAATTAAGAACTCAAATGGTTAACTATCCATTTCCCCAAAATAGTTATTATTGGTTTGATGATAATTTGGAGAGGTGCTTTTACTTAACTGCCCCATGGATCTTCACTTGGTCCTCTACTAGGTTGGGATTTTTTTCCTGTTCACATTTAATAAATACAAGTTCATTATGATAATGGACTATCAAAATAAGTTAGTTCCAAATTATTTCCATTCCAAAATGTAGTTTTATCTAACATGAACAAATGCTAAGTGGTCAGAACAAGACAAGTAATATATACAATGAATATAATAATATTTTTTAAAAATTTAAATTAAAACAAAAAAGACAAAATCTTATGACATATATTTGGAAAGTGACAACCCTCTAAGTATCTTTTTAACATCAAAATACATATAGATATATACTTCTATAGCTATACTAAGTCTTCTTATATTCTTTGCTGTTTAATTTTCTTTATAAGTGACAAATAAAAAGAAATGTTACATCTATCAAATTCTCATTTGACACACAGCCAGTAGAGACAGCTAACTCATTAGATGAGAGTTAAGATCAAAAAAAAATTTTGAAAAACTAAAGTCAGGTCATATTCAACAATGTCTGAATCTTCTCTTATAAGAGCTAATTGTATCGGATTCCTGATCACGTTTTAGGTTGTATTAACTCATCTTTGAGTTTTCTTTCAGTTCTGAAACCATTATTCTGTAACACTGTGACTTGAATGACTACTTTTAAAAAATCAAAACTGTGAACATAAGAAAGTTTAGAGGAATATATATCAGATGACAGAATTTAAGATCCAAAAATAACCTAACTAGCTGGAATAATGGATTAAATTTAACAAGAAGAAATTTAATGGAACAAATGTAAATTCCTCTTCTTGTGTTAAAAAAATAAACTGTCCAAGGAAAATGTGGAGCTATGATTAGACAAATGTTTACATTAAAAAATGAGGAATATTGAACTGCAAGCCTGATATGTCAACACTGTCACATACATGACTCAAAAAGTTTATGTAATCTTGGACTTAAAGCATGTGACCAGAAAAATGATATCAGTAGAAACAATGAACTCCATCAGAATGTGTCTGCAATACTATGTTCAGTCCTAGATGAAGCATTTTAAGAATGATGACAACCAGAAGCATGTCCAAATGAAAGTGAACAGAATGTGAATGAAGTTTCAAACCATATGTTATAATAAATAATTGAAACAATTGTGAATGTTTTAACTCAGAAAAGAAAAGATTTAGAGAAGTCATTGCTTGTCCTGAGCTGCTGAATTCAAAGGATTTCCTTCATCTGACATAAGGAACATACTCATTATTGGTTCATTGCTTATGGTTTACTGAATGATATACAGGGAATAATGTTGCCATTCACTACATGGCCTCAGGCATCAGTAATTACACCATATAATCACCCAGATCCAATATGTTATTAACTTCAGGAATGCAACAACTACACTCACAAAACAAAACTTTCTTTAGAGCCAAAGGATCCACCTCCTTTTTTCCCCATATGTATATAAACCATCCTTTTGTTATTACATTCTCGAATTTTGCCAGAAAACAAAGTCAAATTCAATGACTCATAGTTGGAAGAATTATTTTTTCTTTTTTTATTTAGTATTTTCTTTCCCCAATTCAATGTAAAAGCAATTTTTAGCATTCAATTTTAAAACTGAGTTCCAAATTCTCTCCCTCCCTCCCTAGTGCCCTTATTGAGAAGGCAAGCAATTTGACATAGGTTATAGCTGAGTAGTCATGCAAAACATATTTCCATATCAATTGTGTTCTAAAATAAAATGTAGAACAAGATAAAACCTAAGAAAAATAAAGAAAATTTAAAAATATGCGTTGATCTGTAATTCAGACTCCATCAGTTCTTTCTCTGAGAATGGATAGCATTTTTCATCATAAGTCCTTCAAAGTTGTCTTGGATCATTGGATTTCTGAGAATAACAAAATCATTCACAGTTGATCATCTTACAATGCTGCTGTTACTATGTACAACATCCTCCTAGTTCTACTCATTTTAATTTGCATCAGTTCATGTAAGTCTTTCTAGATTTTTCTGAGAGCAACTACTCATCATTTCTTATAACACAAGAGTATCCTATCACAATCATATACCACAACTTGTTCAGCCCTTCCTCAATTAATGGGCATCCCTTCAATCTCCAATTCTTTACCACCACAAAAAGAGTTTCTAAAATATTTTTGTACATAAAGGTCCTTTTCCCTTTTTTTTTTGGTGGGGGAAGGCAAGGCAGTTGGGGTTGAGTGACTTGCCCAAAGTCACACAACTAGTAACTGTGTCAAATGTCTGAGTCTGGATTTGAACTCAGGTCCTCCTGACTTCATGGTCAGTGCTCTGTTCACTGCACCACCTCACTATCCCCTCTTTTAAAATCTCTTTGGGGTGCAGACCTCATAACGATATTGCTAGGTCAAAGAGTATGTATGATTTTGTAGACCTTTGGGCATAGTTTGAAATTGTTTTATATAATAGTTTAATCAATTCACAATTTTACAAAAAGTGCATTAGTGTCTCAGTTTTCTCACATTCCCTCCAACATTAACCTATTAGTCGATCTAATAGGTATTAGGTAGTACCTCAGAATTGTTTTAATTTGCGTTTCTCCAATAAGTAGTGACTTAGAGCATTTTTCATATGGCTATAGATCTTTGTTTGCTTCTTCTGAAAAATGACTTCATATTTTTTTTATCATTTATCAATTGGGCAATGTCTCTTCTTTTTATAAATTTGACTCATTTTTAATATATTTGAGGAATGAAGCCTTTATCAAACCAAGTTACTTCAAAAAAATTTTCATAGTTATGATTTTTAACTGAATTTTCCTCCATCAAATTTCCCCTCCTGTTTATGCTATTCTCTCTCTCCTTTAGGGATCCACCATCTTCAGGAGTTTGTGGCTTAAATGTGATCCACAAGATTAAAGAGGAAGATGACCTGAATTGAATCTAGCCTAAAGATAGAATGTTCTCTGCATCCCAGAATCAAGTTCTGAGTTCATTTGTAGATTTAAATATTTGTAAATCCATAAAAACTATAATTGTTACCATCTATATTTATTCACACAGCATATATGATGACTGTATTCAAATATACAAGGGGTTAACATACCTTCTCTCCTTGCCTTCTAGAAGCCAGAGCTACAAGAGCAGGTTGAATGTTATAGGAATACAGATAATAGGATTACATGCTTAGAGTTGTAAGAGACTTTAGAGACCAGATATTCCAGTTCCTTCATCTTCAGATATTGAAACTGAGGACTTACTCCTGGTCACAGAATAACTGCCTGAACCAATATTTGAATCATCTAGGTTTCTCTGATTCCAAATTCAGTACTCTTTCTAATGCACTATGGTGATTTAGTTAAACATAAGGCACTTCATAAAAACTTGGCATATAATAATGGAATGGGATGCTTTGAGAGCTAATGAGTCAAACACTTTTATAGGTGTTCAAGAACACTGGTCATTCAAGAATATTCTAGAAGATATTAGTAGAGAAGGGAATAGTTGACCTTTAAAAGCTCCTTCTAACTCTAAGATTACATAATTCTATTGTGATATGTCTTACTGCTGGCTTCTTCCCTACTCTGCCTCCCATAATATTTGATTAAAATTCAACAAACATTTTTAAAAATATATACCATGAACCCTTAGGAATTGTTATATGATATGTTATATGATCTAGGGGTTCAATGACAAAATTGAAATAGTCCTTGCACTCAAGGAGTTTACAATCTACTGAACTGGTGTATGTTAAAAAAAAAGATAAAAATAACACAAGATAGTGAGGGCTGAGGCAAAGGAGAGATTAAAACCTTCTAAGAATATTTGAAAAGGGAGAGGATTTTTATCTACTTAATAGTTTTTATCTTTTCCAATTACATGAAAACACCTACTTTTGTAAGACTTAGAGTTCCAATTTTTTTTTCTCTCTCTCTCCTCTCTCCACTTCCCCAAGATAGCAAGCTATCTGATGTAGGTTGTACACGGATGATCATGTTAGACATAATTCCACATTAGTCACATTGTGAAAGGAAAATCAGGAAAAAAGGGGAAAACCACAAGAGAGAAAAAAAACAAGTGAAAATAGTATGCTTCAATCTGCATTCAGACTCAATAGTTTTTCCTCTGAATGTGGATACCATTTTCCATCATGAGTCTTTTAAAATTGCCTTGGATTACTATAATGCTGAGAAGAGCTAAGTCTATCATAGTTGATCATCACACAATGTTGCTGTTACTGTGTACAATGTTCTGTTCATTTCACTCAGTATCAGTTCATGTAAGTTGTTCCAGGTTCTTTCTGAAATCTATCTGCTCATTATTTCTTATAGAACAATAATATTACATTCATATACCACAATTTATTCAGTCATTCTCCAATTGATGGGCATCCCCTCAATTTCTAATTCTTAGCCACCACAAAAATAGTTACCATAAATAATTTTTTTACATGCATTAATGGGAATCTGAAGATCTTCTCTGCCCTAGACCCTTTGATAGGCTTATGTGACTCTGACTTTCTGATTTGAAAATATACTCTGTCCCTTAATAGACTGAATGTGCTCACACGGAGCCTGTGGCAGGAAGCTTATTTTTCAGGAAACCCCACACCTTATTACTTTGTTTGTGAGCAGTGGGTCAAGAGGGTTGTGACATTCTCTGATCCAGGAGAAGGCTATATATACCCTGACATGAGTTTTTGCTTTGGGGCACACTTTGGAAAGAGTTATGTGATTTGGCCAGACGAGCCACTGAGGCACCTGGCTTTGAAAAACCAGATGTTGGTGTTTCCCTCTATGGTAACCAACTAAGTATGGATGTAATGGTCAGATGGCTGGAAGCCTGTCTGCTGATCCATTTCTTTGTCTGCTTGTAACTTCTGTTCATATTCTGTTTGTATTCTCTGAAGTTCAGGATGTTGACTTTTCCCCCTGAACTAAGTAAATGACATATGTTTGATTGATTAAAGTAAGATTGTTAACCCATTTTAAGCTGCTTTCCTTTAGAAAAGCAGATCTAAGAACCTGTGCTAGCAGCCAGCCTGGGTATGCTAGGGTGCTTGCTAATACAACATGTGGACCCTTTTCCCTTTTTTATGACCCTAGCAGTGGTATTGCTGGATCAAAGGGTATGCACAGTTTTATAGCCTTTTGGGCAAAGGTCCAAATTGCTCAGGGAAAGGATATTTTGATCTGGAAATGAACCATCCTGCTCATTTTGCTAGCTGTCTCACCACTGTATGCATGGCTGACTGTTCTCCTAATGGCATGCCTGCTCCATTGTGGAATCCATTTCCACTGCTTCTTTTCATTACATTATGGGAAATTTTCTCATGCCCTGGAAAGCTTCCAGTTCTAAAACTTCGCTCCTCCTTCTGCTTCTTGGGCCTGGAAGATCACAGTCCCTGATATGAGTACCAAAATGACATAATGGAAAGAGTATCAGACTTGGAGTCAGAAAAAACATCTATTCCAATTTGGCTTTTAAGACCTTCAGGTTGTATGAGAACATGCAAGTTATACAGCCTCCCTGAGCCTTTCTTTTCTTCTATGTAAAATGGGGTAATACCTATTATACTTCTCTTTCAGGAACAAATGAGCTATCTACATAAAACCATTTTGCAATTTCTATCATTGTCATCTTCTCAATCATGACCACCAACAACAATTTAATTAGTGGATGATGTTCTTCATCAGTTGATGACTTTCAACCAAAACACTCCTTAGGTTCAAGACATTGATTTTTTAGCCCTATTCTCATTTTTCTACACTTGAAGTCCTGCAAAAAGCATTTTCTTAAGATGATGGATGCTTTCTCACCAGTTTTTAAGGTTTTCTCCATCTTGAAATTATGTTGTACTTATCTCCTTTTACATTTCACTCTTCCAGTAGAATGTAAGATCTTTGAAGACAAGGGCTATTTACTTCTGTTTTTCTACCCTTTACACCTAGCACAAGGCCTTAAACATAGTGGGCTTAAGAGATATTGGTTGAATTGAACTAATTTGAAATAATGTTCTTATTTTCTAGACTGACGCTTAACTGTGATAACTTTTTATTATTTGTGCGTTAGCATTCCATTTCATGATGATATTCATATGAATCTATATTTGCTTTAGTTTTCTTGCCAGTCACACAATCATTAAGCTGCTGTCTCATCTAAATCATATGGTCTCCTACTTACGTGATTTTTAAAGAATTATCATTACCAGCATTTTGGATTTCATTAAGGTCTTTTTGATATTTCTATAAAGTATTTTTCATAAGTGTTCTAATTGTTGTCTGCCTCATCTCATTCATGCTTATAAAAACTCTGATTGCTACAAGTGACAGATTGTTTTAATCTGATTTTACAGACAGTGAAATCAAGGCACACATAGATCAAAGGTCAAATTGTTTATATGATTCAAACAAGTATAGGGTGAAATCAGCATTATGATCCTCTCCTTGCTATAATGCTGTGCCCTTCTAATTATTTTCCTACTTTCTAATCAAAGCCAAAATCATATACAGCCTAATTAATCATTTAAAATTCAATCTGTCGCTTTTTGTCTTTAATGTTTTTCTGTTATTTTGTTGATCTGATATTTCACAAGCAGTAAAATCCTGCATTCTTCTTGTTGGATTACCTTCCCTCAACACCCCTCCCCCAATAAAAGTCTAAGTTTTCTGAACTTTATTCCCTCATCTACTGTGTTTACTATACTTCCTGGATTGGTATTATCTATAAATTTGATATAGTTTCCATCTATGCCTTTATCAAAGATAAAGCTGGGGTTTTTTTACATTAAGAAGCAGATACTGAGGTGGCTAGGAGGCACAATGAATAGAGCACTAGCCCTGGAATCAGGAGAACCTGAGTTCAAATCTGACCTCTGACACTTAACACTTACTAGCTGTGTGACCTTGGGCAAGTCACTTAACCCCAACTGCCTTGCTTTCGCCCCTCCAAAAAGAAAAGAAGAAGAAGAAGAAGAAGAAGAAGATGATGATGATGATGATGATGATGATGATGATGATGAAGATGTACAAGAATTTTGTTGGGTTTTCACCAGAGACCTCTTTCCAAATGTCTATCAAACTGTTGATCCCAATTTAGGTATCCGCATCAATTCATGGGTCATTTAATCCAAATCCACTTGCTTTTTTTTTATTACACCCTCTTGTTGTGCAGACATGCCCCAATAAGGAACCTGAACTGAAAAACTTACACTTACAGGGACGCTTGAGGTTCAGTATTCATTCAGGCCATTCTCCTAAAGCAGTCAATCAGATCAAAATATAAAATGGGGCAGATAAAAGATTGGGACGAGGACTAGGAACCAATGAATAAAATTTGCCGTAATTCCATTTCTGAAACACTTTGTAATTATAATTTATGTTCACAATGATGATCCCAAGGTATCACAAGAACATTGGTCATCCAAAAAAAAGAAAAATGTTCACAATTTTGTGGAATGCCTGCAGTTTAGAAGAGATCAAACAAGGGCTAACAAATCAATACATATTTACCAAGCTCTTGTTTATGTATTAGGTACTATGCTAGGCACTGGGTATCTAAATACAAAACATGAAGCAATCCTTTCTCTCAAGGAGACTATATTATTACTGAGGATATACATACGTGTGTATGTGAATGTGTGTGTATTATATATAACATATATATACATACATACATACATATATGTAATCACATATATATGTGATATATATACACATGTATATGTATATACATGTGTATGTGTTTGTGTATTCATATATAAAAGGATAAATATAAAAAGGAAAATACAAGTAAATACAAAATAGTTTGGAAAGGAGGGTAAAAGCAGAGAGAATGCATGTATGAGAGAAGAAATAATCAGGAAAGTATTCATATAGAAGGTGGTACTTCACCTGTGCCTTAAAGGAAGAAAAGAATTCTATCAGATAGAACTAGGGAGGGAATGAATTATGGATATAGGATCAATGTGAAGGCATTTGTTTGGGGGATGAAGTGTCATGCATAAGAAACAGAGAGAAGGTCAGTTTGGCTAGATTGCAGAGGGCAGGATGGGAAATAATGTATGATAAGCCTAGAAAAATAGGTTGGAAACATGTTATAAAAATCTTTAAAAACTAAATGGAGAAGATTATATTTGATTGTAAAGGAAATAGGAAGCCCCTAGAGTTTATTAAGTAAAGAAGTTATATCTGAACTAATGAAAAAAATCACTCTGACAACAGTGTAGAGGATACTCTGTAGTAGGGAAAGACTTGAGACAGAAAGAACAATTAGAGAGCTGTTGAAATAATCTGGGCAAAAAGAGGGCCTGGACTAAGGTGATAGCTGTGTGAATAGAAAGAGGGATACAGAAGAGAGAGGTATTGTGGAAATAGAAAGAGCATAATTTGGCTGTTTGGGTTGAGAGGGCGAGGATAGCAGGACGACACTGAGGTTGTTTCTGGTCTTGGGTGGCTAGAGAAATGATGGTACCCTCAAGATCAAAGGGCCATAGAGTCATAGATCTGGATCTGGAAACAGTCTTGGAGACAATCTAGTCCAGCCCCCACATTCTATAAATGAAGAAAGTGAGGCCCTGGGAGGTTACATGACTTGCTCAAAGTGCTTCATTTGTTGTCCTTCATCCTAGAAAAGGGCCAAAATGACATCACAATTTTGGGGTTAATGTATAATATGTCCAAATGTGGCTGATCAGACCAAGACAAGTTTATAACACTCCAACACAGGTCAGAGACAAATAGTCCTTTTTGTGGCAGCAAAGAATTAGAAATTGAGGGGATGCCCATCAGTTGGGGAATGACTGAAAAAGTCTGTGGCACATGATTGTGATAGAATGCAATTGTACTTTAAGAAATAACTAGAGAGGGGTGGCTAGGTGGCTCAGTGAATAGAGAACCAGCCCTGGAGTCAGGAGGACCGAATTCAAATATGGTCTCAGACATTTAACAGTTATTAGCCATGTGACTTTGGGCAAGTCATTTAACCCCAATTATCCTCCAAAAATCAAAAGGCAAAAAATAAAAATAAATAACTAGAGGGATGGTTTAAAAAAAATGGGAAGACCTATATGAACTGATACAAAGTTAAGTGAGAAGAATGAGGAGGACCATTCTACATAGTAACAGCAATATTATAATGATGATCAGCTATGAAAGACTTAGTTACTTTGATCAAGACAACAATCCAAGACAATTCTAAAGGACTCATGATGAAAAATGCTATCTACCTCCAGAGAGAGAACTGATGGACCATGGGTACAAATTAAAGTCTGGGTTTTTCTTTTAGTTTTCTTCTATTTTAAGATATAGTTATGGAAATGTTTTGCATGATTTCACATGTATAAAAGATATATTTCTTGCCTTTTCAGTGGGGAGGGGAAGAAAAGAAGGAGAGAAGAAACTTAAGTTTTTAAAGGAATGTTAAAATAAATAAATATTTAATGAATAAACAAAAGAAATAGGGAAATTTGGAAGAGGGTAGGGTTTGAAAGGAAAGATCAGTTCTGTTTTCAACAGTTTGAGATGCCCAATGGGACATCCAGTTTGAAATATCCACTAAACAACTGAGGGTGCAGAATTGAAGCTCAGAGGAGTAACAGGAGTTGCCTCCAGGAGCCATCTGTGCAGAGATTCAACAACTGACAGTTGATGAGGTTACTGAGAGAGAGTATCAAGAGATAAGAAAAGAGGACCTAGGACAGATGGTTGAGGAAAATGCCCATAGTTTGATGATAAAAATTCAACAAAGGAAATTAAGAAGGAGGAGAATCAGCTCAACCCTACATTTTCCTCTACTCCGAAATCTCTTGTTCTCTTGTTCTACTACTGGTAATTTTTTGCTGAACCCCAAACTTAGATTACTCCTACCATCTACAGGGTTACTAGCTATCTCTAAATTACGTGTTATATAAATATAATGGTTTTTAATGACCAAATACAGTGGTCTTTTAATCCTTATCTTCTATGATACTCAGGCATTTGACACTGTTAACAACCCATTGCTCCAGGATATTCTCATTTTTTGTGTGACATTGTTCTCTTTCATGGTTGTTTTTTCTACTTGCATAGCTATTTTTTTTCAGTCTTCTTTGCTGGATCATCATTTATGGCATGCTCACTGACTGTGGATATACTCCCCAGGACTCTATCAAGGGCTCTCTGTTTATATTATATTTATATCTGATGTAGTCATGCATTGGAATGGCTAGAATGTTAGGTGTGGAATCAGAAAGATTTTAATTCAAGTCTGGATTCAGATACTTTCTAGCTGCATGATCCTGGGTAAATCATTTAACCTCTGTTTGCCCCAGTTTCTCCAATTTTAAAATGGGGATAATAACAACACCTATCTTTTCAGGGCTTATTGTGAGAGTCTAATGAGGTAATATTTGTATAGCACTCAGCTCAAGGCCTGACATATGATAGGTGCTATATAAATGATTATTCCTTAATTTGCTTCCCCCTAACAGATCAATAGTCATCTCTGCAGATAGCTCTCAGCTCTATATACCGAGTCCTAGTTTCATTCCTGGGCAAAAATATAACTGTAGACATTTGGATTGTAGACAATGTCCAAATGAAAACGTTTGGAACTAAACATCCCATAGGCATCTCAAATTCATTATGTTTCAAATGGAATTCATTATCTCCCTCTCTATAAATCTTTCCTTTCTCAAAACTTCCCTATTACTAATACTGGAAGAAGAACTATCTCTGAAGTCTAAGAACCTTGGATTCAAATCCCACTGTTAACACTTACTATCTGCATGACTTTAAGCAAGTCACATAACTTCCCTGGGCCTGAGCTTCTTCATTTATACAATGAGGGGCCTGGGCTACATTGTCTCTGTGGTTCCTCAGAGACCAGGGACCACTACCAGAGAGCACAAGCTCTCTGAGTCTATAGCCCTATGATCTTGACCACAACCTCAATGTCATGCTACTGTCCTTATCTCCTTCAATCACTATATCCAATAAATTGCCAGGTGGTACTTATTCTCATTCTTCCTCTTCTCTCCAACCACCCTGATTATGGTTCTCATCACCTCTCCCATAGACTTTTACAAAGGTCTCCTAATTCATCTCTCCACTCTCTATTCACTCCAATCCATCTTCCTCATAGTCATCAAAGCGATATTCCTAAGCCATAGGTCTTATCTTGGTCTCCCCATACTTAAACTCCACTAACTACCTATTAGTTCTGGGATAAAATAAAATAAGCCTTGGTTTGGTATTTGGAGATCTTTACCCCTTTCTCTAATGATACTTTTGTAAGCTTTTTCCAAGTTAATGCCTACCAGAAACTCTACAATCTGTCCAAATTGGCCTTCTTGCTATTCTTCATACATGGCATTATGACACTCCATCTTCTGTCTCTGGGCCTTCATTTATTGCCTGGCCTCCATTCCTGGAATGCTCTACCTCCTTAACTCAACTTCTCAGAATGTATGGTTTGCTTGAAAACAGAATGTTAGAGGCTACAGAGAGATTAAAGAGAATGAGACTGAGAAAACCTTCTGAAGGCCTTTTCTTTCCCCTTACTGCCATTTGCTAGAGTCTTCCTTTCCTCAGTTATTTAATATATGCTTTATTTGTCTTCTCTAAAATGTAAATATACATATCTAAAATTATAAATATATATAATATCTGAAATATTAAATAGACATATACGTGTATTCAAGTTTTCTTCTCTATTAAAATGTGGTGACTTAAGGGTAGGGGCTCTTTTGTTTGTGTCCTTGTATTCCAGCACCTGACACAATATTGGCACATTTGTTGTCATTCTATCATTTTTCAGTCATGTCCAACTCTTCATGATCCATTTTAGGGTTTTCTTGGAAAAGAGTCTAGAGTGGTTTGCCATCTCCTTCCTAGATCATTTTACAGATGAAGAAACTGAGGCAAATGGGGTTAAGTAACTTGCCCAGGGTCACAGAGCTAGTGAGTGTCTGAGAACAGATCTGAACTAAGGAAGATGGCTCTATCCACTGCCAAGTCTACACATAATAGGCACTTAACAAATGTTTGCTAATTGATAGAATGCTAACATTTTAACATTGAATGTTTTCTCATCACGGAAGTAGAATTAAAAAAAACCAGAGGGCTGAATTTGATTTGTAAACTAACTTTCAGCTCAGTCATTCCACTATAAACCTGGTAATTAATCTTAGCTTTTTATAAAGCACTACTAATCCAAATGACATGACTAACATTAATAAGGAAGAAAGAGGACAATTTGTGATTTCCCTAAGAATATAAACAGATGATTATTCAATTCAAAAGAGCTTTGGCAACACTGAAAGAGTTTTTTTTTAGTATGAAGAAATCAAATTTTAAGAAATGTTATTAAGACCTAAAAAGGAAAGTAGGAGAGGTGAAAGAGAATGAAATGTTTCCCCTTGCTCTCTCTCACACACACACCCTCCCTGCCCCCCACCAAAAAAAAACCTTTTCTTACCTGAAATTTCTTAATTCATGTCTGGAAGTTTTTCAGCACTGTGTTTATAAGAGTGGCATCATAGAATGGTTGCTAGAGACCTGGTCTTGGAGGAAGGAAGGTCAAAGTTCAATTCCCACCTCTGACATATAGCTGAGTGACCCTAGATGAGTCTCTTGTACTCACTTCTTGGTACAAATCCCTGAGACTATAAGATGCAGAAAAGTGTTGCCCTGGATTGGTGGTGGGGGATTCTTATAGCAATGAAATCACTAGCCTAGTCCCTATCCCTATTCCCCTGAGGAAGTGGAATGTTATCCATCCAGGTGACCTTTCCAAGTATTTTTTTTTGGTACACATACTAGCAATGGTTCTATAGAAACTTACTAAACAAAAAAACAAGCAAGGTGAGATGACTCTGCTCAGCTGTCAAACATTTGACAGCAGTTCATAGAACTATTAGCACTTTTCTCCTGCAAAGGAGAAAACTGCTACCAGTGGAAACAATGCTTAAAGAGATAGTGTAGCCTAGTGTGCTTTGAGTCAGAAAATCTGGGTTCAAAACCCAGCTCCAACAATTCCTAGTTCTTTCTAGGACTGAGCAAGTTGTTTACCTCTGAAACAATTTCCTCATCTGTAAAACTAAGATAATATTACTTATACCATCTACCATTCAAAGGGCTCTTGAGAGGAAACTGAATTATTGTTAGTGTAATAGAAAAAAATGAGAATTTTTTCCAACTTATTCTCTAATACTCCAACCACTCTGTTTCTCAACCTACTTACCTCCCAACCTATTCCTCCATCTTCACTCATATGCAAAAAAGGCCATACCTTTGATGTACCTACAAATGTACCAACCTCCACGTTCAAGCCTTCTGCAATCCCCTTTTCTGCCCATAATTTATTGACTTTTCACCTCTCCCTTTGCCTTCCCTTGCCTAACTTTACTCTTCATCCTCACTATGACCACCAATCCCTTGACTCCTCAATTTTCTCCCAGGTGATCTCCCCTATACTAGGCATTTTCTCCTCTTCTCCCCATCCTGATTCCTTGATTAATCAATTCAGCTCTACACTGTCCTCCTATCTTGAATCCTCAGCCCCTTTATCATGTCACTGATTATGCCAAGCCAACCATCAGCCTTGGATCACTCCCACTATTTGTCTACTTCATACCTACACATGCACTATTGATGGAGATGGAGCAAATCACACAACTGTCCTGAGTTCACTACAAATTTATGTCGCACAAGCTCAGCTGAGCCCTCACTGCTACTTGGCAATCCTACTAGACCTATCTTATCAACTCACTATTCTATTCTCCACAGTGGCTCTTCCATACCTTTTCATCCACCCTCAAGAGTCCCATGACTCCCCTCCACCCATTCTCTCATTGAGAACCTGACTCATATTTTACAGAAAAAAATTAGTCCATTGTTTGTAAAGTCCCTCTTCTCCCCTCTTCCTCACCTCCCATCATTGCCTCCTGCGTTTTTCTTCTCCTTCACCTGTATTTCATGTGAAGTATCCTTACTCCCTACCAAAGCCAATTCCTCTGCTTGTCCAAGTGATCTCATTACATTCCATCTCCTCCAACAGATTTCCCCCTCTATTCCCTACTCTTTCTTTTATTTTCAATCTCCTCCTCTCTACTGGTTCAATACTTACTACCTACAAAGATGTCCATGTGTCTCCTTTGCTGAAAAACCCTCACTTGGCCCTTCCATCTGTGCTGTCATTCTATTTCTCTTCTACCCTTTGTAGTTAAACTCTTCAAAAATAGTATCTATAATAAGTGCCTCCATTTTCTCTCTTTTCATTCTTTTATAAAAACCATTTGCAATCTGGCTTCTAACATCATTGTTCAACCAAAACTATTCTCTCCTGTTACTGATGTTCTCTTAGTGGCCAAAATTTTCTCAATCTTTCCTTTTACCTCTCTGTAGCCTTTGACACCATTGATCACTATCTCCTCCTTGATACTCTCTTCTCTCTAAGTTTTGGGTATTTCACTGTCTTCTTGTTTTCTATTTATGTGACTGCTCCTTCTCTGTCTCCTTTGCTGGATCCTTCCCCAGATTACACACTCTAATAACCCTACATGTCCAGGATTCCATTTTGCACTCTTGTCTTTTCTCTCTCCATATTACTTCACTACTAAACTCCCATGAGTTTAACTTTCATCTCTATGCTAAAGATTCTCAAATCTACCTATTCAGCCTCAATTTCCCCACTGGTGTCCAACATCTCACATCTCTAATTGCCTTTCAGGTACCCCAAACCTGATGTCCAGTAGACATCTTTAATACGTCCAAAACAGAGCTCATTATCTTTTCCTAACTTTTCCTACTTTTTTCTTTCTTTTACTTTCCCTGTGACTGTAGAAGGCAAAACCATCCTCCAAATCCCTCAAATTAGCAAGTTAAGAATCATCCTAGATTCCTCACTATCACTTATCCCTTATATTCAAGTTGTTGCCAAAATCTGTCAGTTTCCTCTTTGCAGTATCTTTCAAATAAGAGCACTTCTGTCTTCTAACAGTGCCACTGCAATCCCTTATCACCTCATGCCTTGATCATTGCAGTAGCCTGTGGATGAGTATGCCTGCCTTGCTCTTTCCTCTCCAATTCATTGTCCAGTCAGCCACTAAAGTGATTATCCTCATATCTAGGTCTGAATGCGTCACCCCACTGCTCAATAAACTCCAGTGACTACCCTACAGGAACAAATACAAATTGCTCTGTATGGCATTTAAAGCCCTTCATAATCTGGCACCATCCAATCTTTCCCGTCTTCTTGTAACTTACTCCCCAACATGTACTCTTTGATCCCTGACACTGATCTTCTGCCTGCTGCATGAACAGGACACTTCACCTCTCAGTCCCAGGCATTCTTTCTGGTTGTCCTCCATGCCTGGAATGTCCTCTCTTCTTCAATCAGAGTACTAACTGCTTTGGGTTCCTTTAAATCTCAACTAAAATCCCATTTTCCACAGGAAGTCTACCCTGACCCCTCTTAATTCTGATGCCTTCCTTCTTTTAATCATTTCCTATTAGGGGAGTCTAGGTGGCACAGTGAATAAAGCACCAGCCCTGGAGTCAGAAGGACCTGAGTTCAACTGTGGCTGCATTTGACATCCTTACTAGTCCTGGGACCTTGGGCAAGTCACTTAACCCAGATTGCCCTGCCTTCCCTTCCTCCAAAAGAAAAGCAAAACAAATTATTTCCTATTTAATCTGTATCTAGTTTGCTTTGTATACATTTGTTTGTATGTTATCTCCCTCATTGAGATAATAAGTTCGCTCCTTGAGGACAAAGTTGAGCTGAGTGGATTGCTAACACCCCTTCTAACTCTAAATATAATCCCATAGAGCCATCCCCTGGGACAGGTAGGCTTATGAACAGGAGAAATAGAAACAACCTATGCTGTGATTCTCCTGTGATTGTTTGTCCTCTATGAAGCCTTCCTTAAATCTTCTAGCCCACTAGGATTTCTATGGGCCTGCTACTCCTTTTCAGATGTTACTTCTACCACTTACTTGGCACTTATGGCATCTGATCTAGAAGATATATGGCAAAATGAATTTAGCACAAGACTTGAAGTTAGGAAAACTGAGGTTCAAATCCTAATTACCCTTACCTATGACCCTGGTGGGTTACTTAAATGCTCAGACTCAGTTATCTCACATGTAAAGTTGGAATAATAATGCTACCTAACTCTATTGTGGGGATTAAATCAATCGTGAGAATCAAATTTACAAATTTAAGCATGTAAAACATTTTTCAAAGATTAAAACATCATATAAATGTTAAATGGTATTTTTATTCTAGTGCTTCCTTATATTGATATTTAATCCATACCTATATGCAACTTTTCATGTGCATAGTGAATATGTCTTTTCTCCCTAGATTTTAAGCTCCTTGAGGCATGGCATCATTTCTTGAGATAGGAAGGTTTAATAATAGGTAAGTAGAAACTATAAGATGATTTAACGGTCATTGAGAGCTTTGTATCCCAAACAACATTGCCCCTACTACTAAACTATGGGACAGATACCATTATTTACCCCTATTAAAATGAAAACCTTACTTTTATTCCTGAATTTTCCTTGTTTTCTCCCTTTCTCCCAGCATCTTCCCAGATACCTTTGCTGATTTTTCTTTTCCCTCTGTCATTCCCTCTGTCCCTATTTGGGATGGCAGCAACTCTTTCTCCTAGTCACACAGATCCCAAATCTTGGTATGAACTTCAACTATTCCCTTATTTCATTTGTTACGTTTATGGTCCCTCCATAGATGTTCTGCTCTGATGCTTCATTGTTCCATGAAGATGACCCTGGATTGCTGAATGCTATGGCAAGAAACTATAAGCTCTTAGGTAGGTGCTATCAGAGTGGAAAGACTTTGAATATGGCCTGATGGCAGGTTCTGCCTGCTTAATTGAGGCCAGCTCACTGTTCCCAGAGAAGTTCTTCAAAGTGTTGGCCAATAAGTTATGAATTTGGGAACCCATGAAACAGATAAAAAGACAAAATGGCCCTTGGTCCTGTTCAACTTGCCTCCAATTCAACACTGATTATTATGGGGTACGGAGAAAGGGAATAGACTAATCTAAGAATCAGTCAGTCAGCATTTATTAAGTACTAATTATATGTTGAGCACTGTGCTAAGTGCTGGGAATAAAATGCAAACAGAAAGACAGTCCCTGCCATCAAGGAACTTGCATTTTATTGGAGAAAACAACACATACAAGGATGCTGAAAAGCAGAAGTGAGGGGAAGAAAAAGATGTCCTGCAGAGGAATGTGACAGACTACCTGGGTACCCTCTTTAAGATTATAGGAGGAGCCATCCTATCAAAGGGAAAGACCACAGAGCCAGAAATTATTTCTAATGGTGAATTCCAGGACTGGAGAGAGGCTTCAAGATGAAGAGCTGAAGCATGGAAGAGAAGATCCAGAATACAATCTGGAGATTAATGAGAAGAGAATCACACAGCTTTAAGATTGGCAGCAGAAATCAATTTAACTGATGTTATTGTCATTGCATGATTTTGGTTCAGAAAGCAAGTGGCTATATTACAAGAGGAACCAAAAGATAGATGGATAGATAGATACATAGATAGATATAAATAGGTACATAGATAGATAGATACATACATACATACATAGACAGACAGACAGACAGATAGACGGATAGATGGATGGATAGACAGACAGACAAGCATTTTCATTATTAATGACACAAAAGAAGACTTCTGACAAGGTAAATGAGCAAGTGACTCTAAATCCAATTTTCTTGCACTTCCAAACATCAAGAAATATGCCAAATAATTTTAAAAAGAGAGAATACAGGAAATAAATTATCAGGGAAAATTTCACAGAAAAATCATCAGTGATACTGAGGAAACTGAGAAGGAACCCTCCCCCCCCCAAAAAAAAACCTAATACAATGAATCGATATTATGAGGTGAATGCAGTAAGGAATAAGTGTAATAAGAAAAAGAATATTGTAACAACAACTAGACTCAGAAAGCTACCTACAGAGTAGTAAAGAAAGTTACTACACTAATAGGAGAAAGATTTAGAAAGTAAATTAGAGTTCTTTAAGAAGAATTTGGAAAGATGAATCAGAACAAATAGTGGATAATCTTGACAAAGTGGCAGGTATTTAAAAAGTTAATATAGGATATGGAATGACAAAATACTTTTAAGTATCAGCAACTATTGTGTCATAATCATAATCAAAAAAGATCAGTGATCCTTGAAGACAAAGGTCTTCAGGATAATCTCAGAATCATCACCTCCCAGAAAAACATGATTAGACAACGAGCCTGAACATTATGCTACCGACTGATTAAAAATCCACAGGATGGTGGCTAGGTGGCACAGTGAATATAGCACTGGCCCTGGAATCAGGAGGACCTGAGTACAGATCCGGCCTCAGACACTTGACACACTTGCTAGTCCTGTGACTTTGAGCAAGTCACTTAACCCCTAATTGCCCTCCAAAAAGCAAAAACTAAAAATAAAATAAAAATTGACAGGATACCATCAAAAGTGAAGCCTAAATTTAACTTATATAGAAATGAGTCCTTGTGTCTTTTCTAAGCTTCCAAAGAGATGTAGTTCACGTATTGTAAAGCACCAATTTTAATTGTGTGGGACTAATTATCAACACGGAAGAAAGAAAAAACTAAAATTTTATGCCCTGAAACGCAAAGAAAAAAATGATCCCAAAAGATAGCATATCTTACTTAGCTAATCCTAAGTGACAGAAAATATATTACTGATTTTTCAAACATTGAGAAACAGACACAAATGAAAAAGTAGTGTCAATGAAAGGTAAGATCAGCACTGTTTTTTTTAAACTCCATATAGCATAAATATATTAGGTGAAGACTTTGCAAGCTGAATGATAGAGAGAAAACCATTGATTCTTAGAAGACTCACTTTACCAAAAGATTACTGAAGGAACTAATAGAGAACAGCTATTCAGTGAAAGATAATCAGAGAAACATAGAATAAAAGAGAGTGTGGAATGGATAAAAATGGATAAAAAAGCTTTTTGCTTTTAGGATGTCACAGGTGAAGTCATTTCAAAGAAGTTGGGGATTGAGAATGTTAGGGGACATTCATAAATTGTCCTCTTATTTGAGCTAGGCAATGATGGTGTGAAAAATATTATATCAGTCAAAAGTAGATTCAAGGGTTCAGGGTATGAAGCAGGCATGAACTTTGAAAAGATGAGATAGAGTACTAGGATCTGTTTCTTTGAAGGGGAGGAGGTGAGTTTTGTCTGCAATGAGGAAATACAACAGGATGAGACTATTTGAAGCAAAACAAGCTGTGAGCTTAACTTAAAAAAAACAGGTACTACAACCAGATTTGATGGAAAGAAATCATACAATTATAGTATTGAATATTAATAACTTAAATATTCCAGTAAGTAAAAAGAAAGTTGCAGAAAGAATTAGAAAATAGGATCTAAAAATTTGCCATATGGAAGACACAGTTAAATCACAAAGACATAAACAGAATTAAAAAGTAAGGCTATAATAAAATGTACCATGATTTAACTAAAATAAACTGATAGGACAAGTAAAAATAAATTTCATCATACGAGACTTTCTGATACAAAAAGTACATTGTATTTAAAAGGACTATTAAAAATTTTACAGGATAACTTTGTTGTATATTTGAAAGGAATAGCAAGATGTACACAGTAAATTTACAGTTTTGTGTACAATTATCTTTTTTAGTTCTATGTTATGGAAATGCTTATTTAATTCCATAAACTAAAAAGAAATTAAAAAATAAAGGTACTATTGATAATAAAATATTGAATATATGTATGATTTGACATTGTATGCACATATGTATTTAAGGGAGAACTGAGGTTTTTTTTAATCCAGATTTGAAGATAGTAACTATATATGACTTCAACAAAAATTATAAATCTGAACAGGATTATGGAAAAAGTAGATCTAATAGACTTCTGGTGACTACTGAATGGGAATTTTTTAAAGTACACTTATTTTTCAGGATCATATAGAAATGATCAATATTCAGTGTTCTACCTATTATTTAGGATGTATTATTTAGTGTCCATTAAGGTCTGTATCTTTTCTTCATCAGTCCCTTGGGACTACAATTTGTTGTGTGATATAAATTAAAATGATATTTTAATATCTTAATCTTTCTGTATTAATCTATGCTATTAACCTGTGTTCAATCAGAGATCAATTTTCATATAAGTTCTATTTTCCAGTAAGAATATGTAACAGAAAAGATGAACCTGATTGCTTTATAAACTACTGAGGCCCCACCAAACTCCATTGATTATGGGCAATAAGATCTCATTTCTCCTAGCTCCACCCCAACTTTTCCCTTTTGCCCAGGTATCAAGTTCATTCCCTGCAGGCATCATCATGGGCAGTAGGTGCCCAGAATGTTCTAACAAAGATGGGTTGAGATACCTAAATCAGAGAGAGACAAAACAGAGAAAGAAGATCATTAGACCAATCTCCCTCATGAATATAGATGCAAAATTTTTAAATAAAATATTAGCAAAAAGACTACAGCAACTAATCACAAGAATAATACATTTTAATCAGGTTGGATTTATTCCAGGAATACAAGGATGGTTCAATATTAGGAAAACCATCAGTATCATTGATCATATCAACAATAAAACTAGCAGAAACCATATGATTATCTCAATAGATGCAGAAAAAGCTTTTGACCAGTTATTCTCAACCTTCCTAATGCCACGACCCTTTAATACTAGTATGTGAGTGTATCTGTATGTGAGTGGACCTCCCTGAAGACGGATAGAGGAGCA
>CM053595.1:194330327-194360338 GCA_028646575.1 Pseudocheirus occidentalis | reverse complement strand
TCAATAGTGATTTAGAGCATTTTTTCATATGCTTATAGATATCTTTAATTTCTACCTCTTAAAATTGCCTGTTCATATCCTTTGATCATTTATCAATTGGGGAATGACTTGTATTCTTATAGATTTTACTTAATTCCCTGTGTATTTTAGAAATGACCACCTAGCATTCTTTAAGGTTGGAAAATCAGTTTACAAATATTATCTCATTCTATCCTTTCAACCATTGTAATCAAGGTGCTATTATCATCCCCATTTTACAGATGAAATCAATACAGACAGAGGTTAAGTGATTTGCCCACAATCACACAAGTAATGTTTGAGGCTAGATTTGAACTGAGGTTTTTCTCACTCTAATAGCACTAGATTTCTAGCTACCTTCTAAAGCATACATAATCCCATATCATCTCCCTATTCAATATGCTTCAGTGACTCCCTATCAACTCCACAATAAAGAATAAAGTACTCTGTTTGCTATTTAAAGTTCTTTAGAACTTGACCCCTTCTTATTTTTGTTGTCTTCCCTTATACTTTTCCTCCCATCACACACTCTACAATCCAGCTACATGACACAACACTCCACCTCTGTCACCATGCTTTTGCATTGGCTGTGACTCATGCCTGGAATGATCTCTCTTCCCTCATATCTGTCTCTTTATTTTCTTGGTTTCCTTCAAAACTCAACTCAAATCTCACCTCCCCTTGAAGGGGAGAACTAACTTTCTTAGTTCCCCTGTCCTCAACTCTTGTCTCCTTCTCTGAGACTTCTTCCATCTACTTAATCTATATCTTTTATGCAGGCATGTGCTGGTAAATATTTAAGAACTGGTTCTCAAAAAAAAAAACCACATTACACTTTTCATTTTAATCTGCATTATTAACATTTTCAACATCACTTTCATAAGCCAGACCCAAATTTGTAACTTTTACCAATTTCCAAAGTACAAAGCTCACATTAAAAATGAAATAATTGTTTTCAACCCATAGGAGCTGCTTCCCGCTATGTTGTTGTGGTTGTTGCTGTTATTGTTAAGTCATTTCTTACTCTTCACTGACTCCATTTGGGGTTTCCTTGGCAAAGATACTAGAGTAGCTCACTATTTCTTTCTCCAGCTAATTTTACAGATGGAGAAACTGAGGAAACAGAATGAAATGACTTGCTCAGGATCACGCAGTTATTAAGTGTCTGAGGCCAGATTTGAATGAGTCTTCCTGACTCCATACCCAGCACTCTATCCACTTTGCCACTAGCTGCCCTTCCCGTTTTCTTATTGATTACAGTGTGATATAGTTAAGATTAAGAATGGTTTTTACTTTTCTTTGTATCTGCACAGCAACTGATTCATATGAAATGCTTAGTATATTATTGTGCTACAGATTCTCACACAGGTCTCTTAATGTTGTTTACAGCTTGAGCTATCTGTCAGTTATCCCTCATTGTTTTTTCAATCAGATGTTTTCTAGATTTCTTCCATTTCTTGAACACAAGTAATCATTAGTAATGTGCTGCATCCCTCTGGTATCATCTGTGTTGCCAAACACTTTTATTCTTCAGATATTGTGTTATTCCATGATTGAAGGCCAGATAAAATCACTGAAAGAATACCAGTGTTAAGAAGATATGTTTCTGTGTCATTGGGCATCTTGGGTCTTTGAAAGTGCTGCACAATTTCCCAAAATGCAGCCCAGCCTTCTCTCTTCCATTTGTGACCCCAGATCATCATCATTCATCTACAGTATGAGCACTGATGGACTAACCCAATGGGATGCTTATTCAACTTCATGTCCCTGTATAGGAAATAAAAATTTGTCCAGCATTTGGATTTTCCTGGGTTGATTATTATGAGGGAATTGAGGGGATTAGGACACCAAGTAGTCAATTGTGGGAAATGAATGACCCATATTGACTCCATCCAGCTAGCTCAGTTCCCTTTCTATTCAATAATGGGTCTAGTCCATATTCTGTCCTGTGAGAATATTTAAATTATGGGAACTGGGAGAAAACTTTATTACATTATTTGAACCTATCCCTGTGAGTCTGGGAGACTGGACCACCTCTACCTATTATCTAGAGACCCTTAACTAAAGACCAAAAACCTGATCCTGCTCACCAGATACCTGGTCAAATCCAAAGACTGACACAAAGAGTTTCCTCACAATTATACATTTTAAGCATTCCATATGTCTTACCTGAACACTGGCCCCATACTGATCAATCAGTTGCTATTTTTGTGTTGTTTTGATTGTTTACAGGCACTTGAAGAAGTAGGATAGTTCTTTTTCTGAATTCTGGAATTGCACCTGTTTGATCTACCCCTCTCAACTTGAAAAGTCCCTAATCTTTCCTCCAGTTAGAAATCAGGTTACCTAATATTGTAATATTTATTTCTAACTAATTGACATTAATTAGTTGTTTAATTGTATAAAAATATATCTCCCCCTGTATTCAGGATCTAGCTTTAAACTGAGGAAGGGGCCTGGTCCCGATTTGTTTCGTTGTCATGCATTGTTCAATAAACTGATACACTCAAAAGTTCAGATCTTTGTTTCCTTAGTCATTTCATCTTTCACTTGCAACAGTTAGGTTAATGTATTTTAAGCAACCTCCAATCTCTTTGAAGAAGTACTATGCTGTTCATTTTTTTCTTTTTTTGAAATAATTTTTATCATTATCATTTATTTCATCTAAATATACTTTTATATACTCTCACTCTTTCCCAGAAAACCATAGAATAAAGGTTGTTTTTTTAAGAAAAAGAGAAAAAAATCTACAAAATCAAATAATACATTGAAAAAAAATCTAACAACATAAAATGTTCCATGCCTATGAACCTCTCGTTGCTGCTAAGGATTAAGGGGAGGTATCTTCTCATAGTTCTCTCTGAGGCCATGTTTGTTCTTTGTAATTCTGCAACATTCATTTTCAATTGTTTTTCTTATTCTTTCATTTTATGTTATTTTAATCAAGGATATTGCTTTCTTGGCTCTGCTTATTTCACTGTGTAGTTTACTAAGTCTTCCCATGGTTCTGTATCCACCATATCTTTAATTTCTTATGGTATAACAACATTTCTTTAAACTTATGTAATACAATTTCTGTAGCTATTCTCCAGTTGATGAGAATTTGTTTGTTTCTGATTATTTGCTCCTACAAAAAAATATTGCTATAAATTGTTTCATGTCCATGGAACCTTCCTTTTTATGAATGACCTACTTGGGATAGATAACTAGTAGTTCAATCTCTGGCTCAAATGGTATCAGACATTTTAGTCACTTTATTTTCAAAGTTCCAAATTGTTTTCCAAAATGGTTACATGAATTCACAGTTCCACCAACAATGCACACACTGTCTTTCCACAAACCTTCAAGATTGATTTTTCACATTTTTTTCTGCTTTTCCAAATTAAAGGTGTAAGGTGAAATCTCAGGGTTGTTTTGACTAGTTTTAATGATTTAGAGAATTCTTTCACATTGTTAAGAGTTTGCAATTCTTTATTTGAAACCTTTTGTTCACTTGTGTATTGGGTAGGAAATGATTTTGTTTCTCTGTGTTTTTGTTGTCTATATATCTCAGATACTGAATAATTATAAGAGAAATTTCATACAAAGATTTTTCCCATCCAACCACTTCCCCTCTTATCCTAGATGCATTAATAACATTTGTGTGGAAGCTTTTAATTTCATGTCATTCAAAATATTTAATTTGTCTTTAGTAATCCCTTTTTTTGGTAAAAAATATATCTCCTTCCAAAAGATGCAAACAACATATAATCTATCTCATGAAGTTTTATGGTATGATCTTTAACATTGAGGTCATGTATCCACTTTTCATTTTTTATGTAAAATGGTTTTAAGAGTTTGTCTAAACCTAATTTCTGCTAGATTTCTTTCCACTTTTAAGAGCAATAAGAAGTTGTTCCCTAAATAACTTAGGTTTAGGATTTGGGGGGTTATTGAAGTTTGTGATTTCTGATTCTACCTTGTTTAGTCTATTCCATTGAGTTTCTTCTTTTCAAGCAATACCAAATGTATTTGATGACAGCTTCTTTATAATATAGTTTGAAATCTGGAAATGCTATTTGGTACTACAGCGTTTTGGGGGCACAATGCTAGTTGAGTAGTATCAACTGCAAAAACAAACGTCTGGATTACATCCTATTTATCAAGAATTTTCTTTCATTTGGACTTTCTGTAGGACATATTCCATGACAGTGAAGAATAGCCTTGGTGAGCATGTTTTCCTTTTATATTTATATTTTTTTTTCTTTTTGGAGGGGGGGACATATATATTGCTGTTGTGAGGTTTTCCTTTGGGGCTCACTTTGAGAAGAGTTGTATGATTTGTCCAGATGAGACTCTGGGAAGCTGTTGAGCCCCACTGGCTTTGAAAAACCCAGATGTGATTCCCTCTCTGGTAACTGAATAGGTATGGATGTAATGGTCAGATGGTTGAAGCCATCTCTGCTGATCTGTTTCTCTGTCTGCTTGTAATTTCTGCTTATAACTTCTGTTTGTATTCTCTGAAGTTCAGGGTGCTAACTTTTTCTCCTGAACTAGGTAAATGATATATGTCTGATTGATTAAAGTGAGACTGTTAACCCATTTTGATTTGCTTTCCTTTAGAAAAGCAGATCTAAGAACCTGTACTAGCAGCTGCCCTACGTATGCTAGGGTGCTTGCTGATACACCTTGTAAGAATCAATGCTTGTTTAAATGGTCTAGGCCATTAGTTGTTGTAACTACCTGGAGTTTCCTCTTCTCATCCTTATCCTTTCTTCTAGCTTGATGTTGATTGTGGCTTTTGCTCTAACAAGTTGATTCTCTGACAATATGCAAAAAGCTCATTCAGAAGTGATACCTGCACCAGTAACCAGGTGCTTATCCCTTACTGGTTAAGAAAGATTAATTCTCATTTTTATGATATTCAGTGCTCATAATATCTTGTGCCTGTTGGCTCTCTTCTTGAGGAATGTAGTCATGATATGAACAAATAAGTTTCTGAGGAATCTACAAGCTTTCATCTTCTATCATTTCTGAATTATATTTTCTACTTTATTTTTGCCATTCACCTCTATGCCCACCATTATATTAAAGTCATCAGGTATGAATATATATGTATGCATATGTACATACATATGCATATATGTGTGTATATATAAAATATGTATATATGTAGGTCTCATGTTTCTTCATATAACTCCTCTTTTTCTTCATCCTCTGCAATTCATATTGACATAAGTTGCAGTTATCATCCTAATAGCCTCAGATTCCCATGCTTCACCACCTCAAAAAGAGTTAGAAATGTTTTTGTATATCCTTAGAGTTTGTATTGCTTAGGACTTTCCTTAATTGAGCTTTCCTTTAATTCCCTCCCCCTCTTTTCTCTCCTTTTCTTCCTATTTCCCCATTGAGTGAAACGTATTTCTTTCCCCAACTCTATGTATTTACACACAGCTTTACAAAACTGTGTCTTTGTTTTGATGGTTTCAGATGAGAGTGAGGTCCAAGTGTTGTGCCCTCTCTTTGTGTCGTCTTCTTGTTTTATAGATGTCTACCTGTGCACCTTGATTACGTGGGACTTTTACCCAGCCTATCTTTCTCTTCCTTTGCCCTCCCCAGTGTTTTCCTCTTCCCTTCCCTTTCTGTTATTTTCATGAGATCATCGAGATATAATAGAACCGTTTCTCAGTCTTGCCTAATTGGACTTCCTCCATAAATCCTGGTAACAGAGGGTTCAGAAAGTTCCTCTGCAGCTCTGGTCTTTTCATCAGGGACGCTTGCAGGTTGTTAAAGATATCGGCTTTGTGGTGTTTCAAAGTTTGTAAGCATTTCACACACCTCATTTAAACTGGATAACAACACTGAGAGAAAAGTACTTGTGTATTATTATGTATTATTATGATCTAACGTGTATTATTATGATCTAACTTCCAAGGTTACACAATTAGGAAGTGTCAAGTGTCTGAGGCTGGATTTGAACTTGGATCCTCCTGATTCTGGTGCTCTATTCACTGTGCTACTCAGCTGTCCCACACATGATCTAATTTGAGAGAGGAGGAAACTGAGGTGGAGAGAAAAAAATATGGCTTTCCCAGGGTCTAATGGCTGATGTGTTAGAGGTGTGATTCAAACCCAGGTCTTCCTGAGGGCAAGTCCAGTTCTCTATTCACTGTGGCAGGCTGCCTCCCCCTTAAGATATTTCACATTCCTATAGCACTCATGGATTACAAAAAAAGCATTTCACATACACAAATTTTAGGGACCAAGGTTGTACAGTAGATAGATCACTGGGCCTGGAGGCAGGAAGACCTGAGTTCAAATCCAGTCTCAAACACTTACTAGCTGCATGACCCTGGACCAGTCACTTACTGTTTGCCTCAGTTTCCTCACTATAAAATGGAGATAATAATAGAACCGACCCCCCTGAAGATTGTTGTGAGTATAAAACAAGATAATAATTATAAAGCACATAGTACAGTACCCGGCACATAGTAAGCTTTTTATAAATGTTAGCTAATATTATTATTTAACCCTAACAACAAATTTGTAGGTTGGAATATTTTAAAATAAGGAAAGTTTTAAATATGAGGAAATAGTTTTAGAAACTAAAGGACTTGCCCAAGGTTGCACAGCAGTAACTGAGAGATATGGACCTTGGACTCCAGTCTTCTGAATCCAGATCCAGGGCTCTTATGATGGTACTAATGGTAACTGACTTACTATGTGTAGAATGAAGGACAAACCATGCCCATCAATGAGATTATGACTCACTTTAACAAGCCGGGCTATACTTGAACATGAGTAAATTAAGTCAGACTATTCTGCATCAAAAATCCTGGAAAACCTGTGCAGTTCAAGTTTTCTAGGGGAAAGTCAAGAATGAAATACTCCACTGTGGGGTATTCCTTGAAATATTGGCGACAGAAAGAAATTCATAAATATTTAGAACCTCCTGACTGGGGGACTTTAAGAAAGACAATCTTGAGTTACTTGACAAGACATTCAAAGGAGGTTCATGCACAAGAGCAAAAAGAAATAAATCTAACTAAACAAAAAACAGCTACTCTGAGTAGAAGAGGCCATGAAATATGGGTCTTGCTTACTGACCCTGCAGAAAAATGACCTTCAGGAATAGAACATCTCTTGATTTAGAGCTCCATGGAGGAAACTTTAGAGCTCATCTAGTCCAACCCCTTCCATTTTTCACACAAGGAAAAAGAAATTAAATAACTTATCCAAGGCAAGGCCAGGATTTGAACCCATGTCTTTCCAAGAAAACCCCAAGCAGGGTCTCAAAGCAATGTCACAACTGAAATGACCGAACAACAACAATAAGCTCTGACTCCAAAACCACTGCTCATTCTCCTGTACCACAAGACCTTCCCCAAGGTCCACAAATTTTGCATCCCAAGGACTTAGGCATTAAAATAACTCCTTAACCATATAGCTTTGGAGTGCTGGCCTTGGGGTCAAATGACCTGGTTTTGAATCCTGCCTCTGTCACTTACCATGCATGTAATTTTGAGCAAGTCACTTAAATTTTCTAGGCCTCAATTTCCTTATCCATTAAACAAGAACATTGGGATAGCTATCCTCCAATGTCCCTTCCATATCTAAATCAATAATTCCATGATATTTGAACCTTTTTCAAGGCCAAATAACCTTTGTCTTAGAATCAGAACCTTACTCTATTACTATTTTCATGGATTTTCCAGACATTAGACCAGCTGTTCTCAACCTGTGGGTCATGACCCATTTGGGAGTCAAACGACCTTTCACAGGGGTTGCCTAAAACCACTGGAAAACACATAATTCCTATGGTCTGAGGAACTAGGACACCACTTCTCTATCTGTCTCGAGGCGGGTCCACCCACATACAGATACGCCCACACACGTGTATTGAAGGGTCGCTCATTAGGAAGGTTGAGAACCACTGCGTTAGATCTTTGTACTCAGCGTGTCTCCATGTATATATCAGAGGGAGGGGGGGCAACCTAAAGGGCCAAGGAACACTTGAGAAACTATATATGTTATCCCATTGTATAAATATTGATGTGTGAATTCCTTTTCAATTTGAGTCCATTTAATTCAAGAAGTACTTATACCACACTTCTATGAGAAAAACAAAAGAATATAGTTGAGATAGCTAGGTGGCATGTTGGCTAGAGCAGACCTAGAGTCAAGGAGACCTGATTCAGGCACTCACTATCTGTGCGACCCCTGGACAGGTCACTTCACTCCCATCTGCCTCAGTTTCCTCATCAGTAAAATAGATACATCCTTTCAACGTTGCCACAGGGATAAAATGAGATAACATTTTGTAAGTAATATTTTTAAGATAATATTTTGTAAAGTACTTTGCACTATATAAGTGCTAGTCACTTTTATTATTTTCATCTGGAAGGGAAGTTAGATGCTACCTAATTCAACCCCCTCATTTTAAAGATGAGGAAAAGGAAGCCCATAAGAGTTAATGGACATACTTAAGGTCACATCCGTGCTAATGCCATGTTCCCTACCCACAAGGAGCTTACCTTGTAGTAGCTAGATGGTAGAGTAAATTGAGTGCTGGACTCAAAGCCAGGAAGACCTAAATTAAAATCTTGTACCTGATACTTAGTATATTGTTATCCTGGGCATGCCATTTAACTCCTCTCAGTCTCTGTTTCCCCATCTATATAATGGGAATACTAATAGCACCTACCTCCCAGGGTTATGGTGAGAATCAAATGAGTTAATATATGTAAAGTGCTGCTTAAACCTTAAAGCCCTGTATCAATACTAGCTATTACTAGCGTTATTAAAGAAGATATGACTGTGTAAGATGAATCTCTCTGCAATGTCTTCACAACCAGATGACCACAATAAAATTATGATCAGACCCAAAGTGGGTCCTTTGATCAGAGTCATTTCCCCCAATTGCCCATCAGGCCTCTCAAAGTGTCAGTGGAAATGAATAGCTTACATGAAATGAACAATTTTATATCATCAAATTATGTCTATTAAATAACATTACATGCTTCCTAATTGTTGAATTAAAGATGTCTGTTAAGATTGCAGTAACACACTCAAAACTGGTCCTGATTAGTGCTCCAACACGACTTTTTTATTAGAATGGTAACCTCATGAGGCTTAACTAATAGCTCATTAATTAATACTGAAAATCTCATTCTTGAGCTAGAAGAAAGCAAACTTTCTATCAATAATCCTAATGTGGTGTGTAAGATATGCATGGCCACAGTCCCCCTCCTCGAGCCTCCCCTATCAATAGTCATTTGACTTCAGGAGATTCAGCTGCATGTTTATTCCGATCCAGTTTCTCTCTGTCAGTGACCCTTTCCCCCTTGATGATTTGTCCATCCCTGGAGATTTGGAGAAGAATAGCAGGAATATAAATTCACTGAAACCTGCTTCAGGCAGAAAGTGACTTTTGTGATCATGAATAAAAATGCTCCATTTGTGAGGCTCTGGGAGGGAAGAGTGACAAATTCTAAAGGCAGGTGGACAGCAGAGGAGGAGTGAGGGGAGGGCAGAATATAAAAGCAAAGCAAAAGAATAAGAAAGGCAGGAAGGAAAAGAGAGAAGTCTATCCAGAGGGATGTTGCATTCTATCCCATGCTTAATACCTTGGCCTATCTACCTAAGCATTTTAGGAGTGTTTAATATAAGGAATATTAAACTGAATAGAAGGGGAGGACTGAATAATGAAGATGCCTTGTATATATTGCAAATATTTTCATGTGAGGATGTCTATTCTTCAGAGAAACATACTTTTAATTTGCTTAACCCAGGAATTAAATCACTCACACATAGGCCAGTAAATGCCTTATTTCTAGTGAAACCAAGGACGTCCCACAATGATAATGCATTTTCTCACATTTTTGAGAGACTAGCCTACAGTGGCTTATTTTGGTGATAATGAGATCCTTCAGACTGAATTATAAGAGACTTCATGCTTTTCAGAACTGTCCTATATACTTTATTCACAGAGAAAACTATGAGCTAGGCAGGGAAGGTTTTGGTGTCTCCATGTGATAGACAAGAAAATTAGTGTTTAGAAAGTTTAAGTGACTTGACTCACACAAGTTAATGGCCAAGCTAGGAATGAAACTCAGATTTCCTGATGCCTCAGTGTTCTTTATGTGTACTTCCTGGATCTTTTTTTAGTATTATATAAACCTCTGATTCCTTAGCACATTTTCTCTGAAGAACTTAAGACAGTCTGATGAACATTAGGAGATGAGCATCAAGAGCAGGTCATTGTCAGTTGCAAGAGACTGCTCTTCCTACTGAACTACTTGCTCAAATTTGGAAGAAAAGATTCAGGAGGGATTTATATAGAACAGTATTACTTTACTGCCTTAGTGACAGGGAACAGCTGTTAAAAAGAAATAGACTCCAATTCTAGGAATAAATTTTTAGGTTAGACAGCAGAAAGAACTTTTTAAAAATCCCTTGTTTTGTGAAACATAATAAATGCATTCTGTAAAAGTTTATAGGGTCTATGTATTGCTAGGATATAAATATAATTTTTTACTATTTCTCTGGTACAATGTCTATATCCATCTCTACGACAATCCAAAAAGGATGATTAGAGTAGCATCTTGCCCAGAGTCAGGGGGGATTGACTAGAAGATCTCTTAAGATTCTCTCCCAACATAGTGGGGAAGGCTATAAGGTAACACAGGGTGATGAACCTGGAGTCAAGAAGATCCAAGTTAACATCTGGCCTTGGACAATTTATTTACTTCATTTTTAATTTAATGGAATAAAGTAAGTATTTCCATAATGCAGTATAATTAAAAAGATGATTACACATGAAACTGCAAATCTATTATGTACAGCTTGCTATATCTTTTAAGTGTATAATCATATCATTATGTAATGTTTTCTTTTCTTTTTTCTTGCCTCCCCGCTCACCCTAGAGATGATTGCTGTTAGATACAAATAGGGGTGTGTGTGTGTGTGTGTGTGTCTATGTGTGTATATATATATATATATACACATAGACACACACATATATATACATATATGTGTAAAATTATTCTATACATACTTGAATTTATCAGTTCTTTCTCTGCATGCAGCTAGTGTCTTTCTTTATATGTCCTTTATAGCTAATTTAGATATTTATAATAGTTAAAATTACTTATTTGCCCAAAGTTATTCTTAAAACAACATTGCTGTTACTATATACAACATTCTCTTGGTTCTGCTCATTTCGCTCTTCATTATTTCATGTAAGACTTTCCATGTTTTTCTAAGATCATCAAGCTCAGTAGTATTCCATCACAATCATCTGCCACCTTTTGTCCAGCCATTCCCCAATTGATGGGCATCTCTGCAATTTCCAGTTCTTTGCCACAGCAAAGAGAGCTGCTAGAAACATTTTATAACATAGATTCTTTTCCTTTTTCCCTAATCATCTTTGGAAATAGACCTAGTGCTGGTATTGCTGGGTCAAAGGGTATAGGCAGTTTAAGAACTCTTTGGGTATAATTCCATATTGCTCTCCAAAATGGTTGCATCAGTTCACAATTCCATCAACTAATTCTAGCTGTGTAATCCTAGGGAAGTCATTTAACCGTTATCTGCCTCAGTTTCCTCATCTGAAAAAAATGAGTATAAGAATAGCACCTGCCTCCCATATTGTTGTGAGAATAAAATGAGACCATAGGGTAAAGTACTTTTCAAATCTTAAACCACTGTATTATAAGTGTTAGCTATTGTTATTGCTGCTACTGTTATATTCCTAATATAAGCCAGGCTAAACTGATCACTTTTAATCTCCTTCCAATGATGCTAACTCAAGACTTGGATTTTCAGCATCTTTTTATCTCCCCCAGCATTCTCTTCCCTATCATTGGAGGGCTACAGGGTGGAACACGCAACTCTGTGCAAAGCCATCCCTTATAGAGGGCAAAACCTGGACTTTATGGCTCACTTCACTTTGTGTCTGTAGCTCTGCTTGGTCTGAATGCCGCAGAACAAGATGCATCTCTCTTATTGCAACCCACCTGTCCAGCTTCCTTTTGTACTGTCTTCCCCCATTAGACTATAAATTCCTGGAGAGCACGGGCTATCTTTCTTTTTCTCATTTGTATCCTTAGCATTATGGCTGTATTTTGGGCCCTCCTGGCTTAGAGTGAATGTCAATGGTAACTGTTTCTTTTTGGAACAGCAACCCTGTGGGTCTTCCCCTACCAGCTTGATTTTTTTCTTTTTTCTTATTTAAGGGGCCATCCCTACACTCACTTCTTAAAGAAGCCTATTCAACTAATAGGAGTTACTTCACTCTAAGTGAGTAGGTGAAAAGCCTACTAAAGGGCCAGGGTCTCCCAATGCATCTTGGGTCATCTTCAGTCATCCTGATGAATATCAGGTCATTGGACCCAGATGGCTCAGGAGGAGAAAGTGAGGCTGGTGACATTGCACAGCCCTCCCTCACTCAAATCAAAGTCAACTGTAAGTCATGTTGTCATTTCCCTGATGCCACCATCTTCTTCGAAAATGAAGGACAAACACAACAACAAACACATCCCCAGCATTTAGCATAGTGTCTGGCACATAATAGTCACTTACTAAATGTTTACTGTATTGAATTATGTACATAAAGTATAGGTTCAAAAAACATAGATTTGGATCTGGAAGGAACTTTAGTGGTCAGATCGTCCCATTGCCTCACTTTACAGAAGAGAAAAAGGAGTCAGTAGCAGGTCTGGGATTCAGACTCAAGTTCTTTGACTCCAAATCCAGGGCTCCTTCCCCCTGCCCTGCTTTATGTCTCATCTGTCCCTATCTAAAGCCTATACACTGCAGAATACATGATACTCATCTAGAGTTTGATGGAAACTCTGAAATGTGATGCTCCATTTTTTTTGTAAAAGCAAAGGATATTCAAAAAAAGAAAAAGTTCTGTATTCTTTTCACCCTGCCCATGTTTTCTTAGGGGAAAAAATGTTGGGATAAAATTGGAGCTTCATTAAAAGCACCTTCTCTTCTGCAGTGTCACAGCTACAGTTCACTGCCATGAGCAGCACTTTTCTTTCCTCTTCAAGAACACGGGGATAATAAAAGCAGCAGAATAATAAAAGAAATGGCGATTACCCTTCCCACACCTCCATCTTTCCTTCAGCTGCACTGAGGATGAGCAAATATGGATTCCTTCTATCAAGCAGTCAACAAATGTAACTTGGGATGCCCATCTCCAGTCAACTTTACATGAATAACTCATCTGTGTGTCTTCCCAGCTTTTGCTTCTTTTATCTCTGAAAAGGAGCTGGTTTCAATGTTACTAGACCAGAGAGGCTTTTCACTGTCAGGTTAATTCTATAACATTGGCTCAGTGGAGAATTGCTTCAAAGAGAGTCAAGTGACTTCCTTGTCAAGGTGAAAAGATCAGGTCACTCCAAAGGTAAGGGACCCTACTCTGTCAGTAGCAAAAGAGCTGTGCTGGAGAAAAAAAATATATTGACTATCGAGTGCACTCACAAGGACAAAGTCAAAGGAGCGTCAGCACTGACCTTGAAGTCAGATAACCTGGGTCTGAATCCTGCCTTTGACAGTCAACTTAATTTGTCTTGAGCCTTAGTATCCACATCTAGAAAAAAAAAGTAGAAAACAACATCTTTGCTTCCTACTTTATAGGGTTGTTGTAAATCTTAAATTGTCACCTAAATATTATTTTATTAGAAAGCAAAGAACTATTTAAAAATATTTCAGGGAGATCACTGATAAATTGTAAAGTGCATACAGGAGGGCTACCAGGAGGGTGAAGGGTCACAAGATCATGCCATGTGAGAATCCATAAGGAAATGTTAATGTTTACTCTAGAGAAGACTTAAGGTGGGAGGGATGCATGATACCTTATCTTCAGGTACTTGAGGAGCCATCACATGGAAGAAAAAATGGATTTCTTCTACCATGCCCCAGAGAGCAATATCAGGAATAACGGGTGGACATTGTAGAGGTAATTTTAGGCAGGAGATAAGGCAAAGACATCATAACAAGGAGATCTTTGCAAAAGTGGAGAAGGCTTCCTCCTCAAGAGGTAAATTGGGTTTTTCCCTTCATGAAGGTCTTCAAGCAGAAGTAAACACTTCATAGCTGTGTTGACCAAGGTTTTCTTTCTCAGGTATGAGTAGGGCTAAATGGCTTCTGAGATCTTCCTCCTCAAATCTGAAATTCAGCAGTGCTATGGTACGTTCTCAAATACATGAGGATCAATTTCTTCCTGGGACTATTGAAATCTTAGTTCCATAACTGAAGTAGTGACCATGTTGTTAACATTCACGACTTGTGCTCCTTAAAGAGACCAAGATGACCCTTTCAGATAACAGTTGGGACATCATGATAGTTGGGGGATCTTGACTGAATAATGGCAGCAATTGTTCTTGTTGCCAAGTCATTGTACTGATGGTAAAAGTATATGTTTCCATGTGTAAATGTACTTCTTCACCAGTCCTTTTTGAGACTTGAATTTATCTTTGAGTGTTCTGAGCTATTCAATGACCTCTGAAAATACTTAGTGTGCTCCCATCTCTAAACTTTGCCCATGTTTTGCTGGCCCAGTGGAATAGTCTCTTCCCCTTTCTACGTGTATGAATCTTATTTATCCTACAAGGCCAAACTCAAACCCTTTTTCGTTCATGAAGCCTTTCCTGATCACAACAGGCTATAGTGATATCTCTTTGCTCTGAACTCCTATAGCTCTTACTGATGATAATAATATATTACATATACATAACATTTTTCAAACTTAAAAATCAATTTTTGGAAATAATTATCTCATTTGATCACCAAAACACTCTGTAGGGGGTGCTATCATTCACACTATATATATATATATATATATATATATATATATATATATATATATATCCAAAATCTGAAGCTCAGAGAAATCACGGTTTTCCTTAATGTTACCCAAATATATATAGCTAAGACTTGAATTGAGCTCTTTTGACTTTTGAGTCCAAGCTCTTTCCACTACATATGCTGTCTTTCTTTTATTGACTGTGCCATTGAATTGGTAGCCATTGGTATATGAATTATTATTATTAAATTTTTATTATGTACAAATGTAAATGTTAGTGGGATGTAAAGTTCTTGAGGTCAAGGATTGCTTTTATTGTGTTTTTTGTCTTCTTACCTCCAGGTCAGGCACCAGACCTTTCACTTAATAAACTCTCAATTGAATTAGGAGGTTTTGTTCTCCTTAATCAGCTTCTAAACCACTTGCATATATATATGATCCCTTAAAGTTTATAAGGTACTTTATATCATTTTCTCATTTGATCCTTATAACAACACTGTGACATAAGTTTTTAGAGTATTATTATCTCTACTGGATTAAAAAAAAATTCCAAGTATAAGATGTAGGAGGCATAGACAGACAGCAGTTGTTTTGGGGAAAAAATCGGTGGTTTTAATGGCAGCAAACTCAATATGAATCAACAGTATGACATGGCAGCCAAAAAAAAAAGTTAATGCTTTCCTAGGCTTCAGTTAAAGGGAGATAGCATCCAGAATGAGAGAAGTCAATAGTTTCATTATCTTTTCCCTGGGTCAGACCATTTAAATGATCGCCTGACCTATGCTAATGATTCTCCAATGTATTTATCTAGCCCTAACCTCTCTGATAAGCTCCAGTCTCATATCCTGAACTGGATGTCTCAGAGACAATGTAAGTTCAACATGCCTAAAGCTGAACTTATTATCTTTCTCTTACCTAGACACTCTCTTCTTCCTAATTTCCCTATTAACCATCCAGAGTGCCACCATCCTTTTAGGCACCTCTTTGTTGTTTTTTATTATTCAGTCACTTCAGTCATGTCTGACTTTCTGTGACAACATTTTGGATTTTCTTGGCAAAGATTCTGAAGTAGTTTTCCATTTCCTTCTCCATCTCATTTTAAAAATGAGAAAACTAAAGCAACCAGGGTTAAGGGACTTGCCCAGGGTCACACAACTATTATTGTATCCGAGGTCAGATTTGAACTCAGGTCTTCTTGACTCGAGGCCCAATGCTCTATCCACTATACTTCCTAGCTACCCCTTAGTCACCTTTAGGATCAAATATAAAATCCTCTGGCATTCAAAGACCTTCATAATCTACCCCCAGTCTTTTTATCCTTCATACCCACATGTACTCTGCTATCTAGTGACAGTGGCCTCATTTTTGTTTCTCAAATAAGGCATTCTATCCCCTGGCTCTGGGCATTTTCATTGTCTGCTGTCCATGCTTAGAAATCTTTCCCTTCATATCTGCCCCTTCTGACTTCCCTTTAAATCCCAGCTAAAATCTAACCTTCTTTAGGAGGCCTTTCCCAATACTCCTTAATTCTATCTAAAGCCTTTCCTTTGTTGATTATTTCCCATGTATCCTATATATAGCTTGTTTTGTATGTAGTTATTTGCATGCCATTTCTCCTATTAGACTGTGAGTTCCTTGAGGGCAGGACATGTCTTTTACCTTTCATTGTATCTCTAGTGCTTAGTACCATGCCTGGAACAGGCAGGCACTTAATAAATGTTTATTGACTGACTGACAGACCACATCTAAAGTACTGTGTTTGATTCTAGGCACCATATTTTGAGAAAGACATTAATGAGCTATTGTGTGAAGCCTGGAGGTCCCTTCCCAACTCAGAAAGTCACTGAGTCTACCTTCATAAGAGAGTACCCAGGAAGATGAGGGCATAGAGGCTATAGTACATGGAGATGATTTCAAGGAACTCGAATGATAACCTTGGAAAAGACACTGTTAGTGGAAATATCCTGACAGTCTTCAAGTATTTGAAAGATTATCTATCAGTCAGCTGGTGGAGGAATTAGGCTTGTTCTGTCTGGCCCCAGAGGATAGAACTAGGAACAAAGAGAAAGAGAAGTTGCAGAAAGGCAGAGTTGGACTTACTGGAAGAAGAAACTTTCTACAGCAAAAAAGAAACTTCCCACCACAGGCAAAATGGACTACAGTGGGAATTACTGGCTTCTCCCTCACCAGAGGCCTTCATTATTGACGGGATCCTTGGTCATTCATGGGTTGGATTCAAGGACTCCAAAGTCACTTACAACTATGACATTATGATACTCAAAGAGGCTAAGTGCCTATGTTCACATAGCTAGTGTCAAAGATGTGCTTCAAACCCAGGTAGACTCTGTCCAAGTCCAGGACACCTTTCACTACAGCAGTCTGCTTCTCAAAAGAAGTGAGTCAGCAAGTGGATTTCAGTTCAGAGTCCATTTTTTTCCTTAGTTTGTTTAAAGTAGTAAATGAACTATGCGCAGCCCAATTTATCATATAGACAGGACTACAAATGGAGCTTCGAAAAGATGGCTCTTACAAAGCAGGAGAAATGAATTTCCTAAGGTAATTCCTCTTGTTTCTTCTTGAGTCCTTAAACCATGAAGAGTGGTGTAATATTTTAAAAGTCTCAAATGACTTTTTTTGTTCAGTAGGAATTATTCCAAGATGACTTCTCGGCAACATAAAGATACATTTCTTGTCCTGTTTTGTAGACTCTTCTATGTTTTTACCCTTTTTTCTCAAAGCACTTTCCCACATACAATCTAATTTCATCTTCCCAGTTATAACTCTATGAGGTAAATAGGGCAGGGATCATATTGCCATCAAATTTCATAAACTATTTCTGCTAGAAGAGACCATAGAGATAATCTAAGATCAATCTCTTCATTTTACATGGGAGGAAACAGAGTTTTGGGAAGACAAAATTATTTTCTCAGTAGGAAAAGGTACAACACACACAGTTATGACTTTCTTAAGATCATCCACCAAGTTGTTAATTGGATTAAGACTAGCACCCAGGCTTCCTAACAATAATGATGGTTGATATTTACAAAAATCGTGCACAAGTTATCTCCTTTAAACTTCATAATAACCTTGCGAGAAAAGTAGCACAAGGACTATTATCTCCAACTTATAAGGAAGACGCTGAGTCTCAGTAGTTTGCTCATAGTCGCAGAATTTATAAGTGCCATAGGTGAGATTTGAACCCATCTTTCCTGATTTCTGGTCCAGAACTCTTTGACTGTGCCTCGCTACCTCTTCATGATCAAGGATTTATTCTACTCATCTTTATGGTAAATAGATATACATGTGGGGGAGTGGGGTCTTAAGGACATAAACAGTTAAATCAAATATGGAGTCACAATTTATGTATGAATATTCAATTATTTCTACTACTTGGTCAATTTGTTGAGGCCAAAGCTGGTTTAATTATCATAATAAACTTTATAACAAGTCAGTGAGCTCACTATTGAGAAATTTTTGAGGAAATATATAAAGTTGCATTTTTGGAGCACAGTATGAGAAGTTACAAACTATGCTTAGCCAATTTTGCAACAGGTGGTGTGTGGAGTTCAATGATCTAGA
Organism: Pseudocheirus occidentalis; assembly: GCA_028646575.1. NCBI lineage: Eukaryota > Metazoa > Chordata > Mammalia > Diprotodontia > Pseudocheiridae > Pseudocheirus > Pseudocheirus occidentalis. Next base: position 194,341,947 of record CM053595.1, on the reverse strand, counting down.
TTTTTTAAAAATCCTGGATAGATATTTTATTCCAGTGTCCCCTGGTCATATTTCTGTTTCCCATGTGTATTCCCCAAGATTTCCCATATCTGTTGGAATATAACACAGTATGACAATCCCCCCTCAACTATGCTACAATGTCTTTTATTCTCTACCTCCCCCCAAAGAAATTAACTATACCATATTTCTACCACAAATGCAAGTTGAAAATTCCTTTCAGCAACATATTGTTTGAAAAACTATGAGTTGACCTTTATAAGAAAGAAGAAAAAGCAAATATCTACATAATTTTTTGGTTCCAAAATGTGAGACTTCCTCAAATTTGAAACTCTGCCAAGGGGTAAATTTTCTCCTAAACTCGCTCACATTTAGGTGCTTGTGATGGATCACTGTTTCATGCCTTCCCAGGAGTATTTTCATTTGTAATCTAGTCCATATTTCCCTCTCTTTTCCAAACAATAAGTTTGACAAAGTTTGTCTTGACCTTTAGCTGAAGTGGTAAAAACTGAATTTAAGGCCATCACTTTTGCTTTCTATGATCTATGGACATGATAGCCTTCAAAGTTTGCCTGACATCATGGAACTAAAAAAAGCAGTAATGGAAAATGTAATGACCAATAGTTACCTTCTTTGTCTCATTGTTCTATAAAAACCTTGCTCATTGTATCGATAAATGGAGTTCGGAGTTCTATCCTGAACTGCCAGCCTGGCCTGGTTTATCTCATGTCTCCAATCACACTTGATGATGGTATCAAGTGTCCCCATGGCAGTAACTCTTTCAAAAATGGAGATACTTGGCACAACTTGTTCTTGTTGGAAACACATTGGCTCTTTGTGGTCACTCCTTCCTTTTCCAAGGTCCTTATCTTTCCAATACAGTAATCTACTCTGCCACATGTCTTTTTATTCTCTTTATTTTTATTTCTGCTATAGAAACTCATAACTCACTCCTCTAACAAGCAAACTAAGGGTACAGAATGTCAACTCCAAAGCTAAAGATACCCAAAGTCAAAGTAGTTCTCCAGCCCCTACAAAGAACTAAAAAGACCAAAAATTTTACCTCATGAAAGCATGGAGAGCAGGAAGAATTCTATAATGACTTGCATGAAGTGCATAAAATTTTTATTTTTGCTAAAGCCAGATAACTGTCTGAACTTCAGAACAATGCCTCTTAAAGGGATTAAAGGAATTGCTCTCCCTTTTCCAGATTATCAAGAAGAATAACACTATAAGAACAACTTTGAAAGACATAGAAACCTTGATCAATGCAACGACCAATCATGATTCTAGAGGAAGCATGAGGAAACTTCCTGCTCCTGATGGGATTCATGTGTCACTCTGACTCAGGGTACAAAATGACACATATTTTTGTAAATTGCCAATACAGGACTATATTTTCTTTGACTATATTTCTAACAGGGGTTTTGGTTTTTTTTTCCTTCTTAATGATAGGGGAAGGTGGGAGTGAGAAAAGGCAGATATTAATTTAAGGAAAAAATATTTTAAAAAGAAGATACTGACATGAACCTGAAAAATATAAATAGCTTCAAAGTGAAAATGAAGAATAAAAAGCATCCCAAAGAAAGGGAAAAATGCTGACCAGTATCAGAAGGTTGTAAAATGAAAACTATTACATGTACAAAGGAATGAAAGAAATTAAAAGAACACCTGGATTGAGGAAGCAGAAAATCAGTCAAAGATGTGGTATCTCAGCCAAGGAGGATGATGAAATCATAGAATACCTTAAAAGAGGTGTACGACCTAGGAATAAGAAAACTGTAAACCTATACTACCTCATCATTCCCAAACCACAGTTAGATTATTGTGTTCAGTCCTATACTTCACATTTTTAAGAAGGGCATTGGTAATTTTGAGTGTGTCTAGGGGATGGTGAAAGGCACTAAATTCTTGCCATTTGAAGATCGGTTGAAGCAACCAAAGATGCTATTTAGTCTGGTGGAAAGAAGATAGGGGGGAGAAGGAGCAGAGCCATAATTGTTTTAAAAGTTTTGAAGGGCTATGACCTGTTTCTAAAAAAAACGGGGGTAGAAAAGGAACAATTAGACTTCATATTGAGCCCCACAAAGTAAAATAAGGATCAATGGGTGGAATTTAAAAATGGGGCTATGATGAAAGTAAAAACTTCCTAAAAATGTATAACTATTCAGAAATGGAAAGTCTTGCCTCAGGAAGTAGTGGGTTCCCCTTACTATAGGTCTTTAAAAGCTGAATTATCAGTCCTAAGATAGAATAAAGAGAGAATTATTATTTAGATACTGCATAGATTTGATTTTCTCTTCCACCTCTGAAATGCTGTCATCCTTTGGATAACCCTATACCAAATCAGAAGGGCTCTCTAAAGCTCCAAGTCAAAGTAAAACTAACCCTCTCTTATAATATAGGTATTGAAAAATCTTAAGGAGTTGTGTGTTTCTGTGCTGCCATTTAATTTTTTAAGAACAATGGATCGCATTTATCCATCAGAGGGTTTCATTAAGGAGGTGAAATCATTTCAATATGGTCAGACTTATAAAGATAAAAGGCTGCTCTCACCCAGACCTTATGCCTTGCCTTAGCAATTTTGCTTTCTGGGAGCTATTCAATGTACAGAAATCTCTCTGCCTTGCATTCACTGAAACGTCAACTAGAATCATTTGTCTTTGTTACTTCTGCCTATCCTGACTCTGTCCTCTTGAGTGCTGCCCTCAGTCTGAGCCACCTATATTACCCATGGTTCTGTGCCATGATTTCTAAAGTATACAACTATGTGAAAACACTAACCTGATTCTGTACTGATTTTTTTTTACTAAGTCCTAAGTCTACCAGCTCAGAATTTTATCTAATCTGACCTTGACAAACTGCTTACCCTTATGATCTATACTGGTAGGGACTCAGATCACAAGTCAGCTTTATTGTCTGGTTTTTTGATAACTTTCTTCTTTGGTAGGCAAACTAACTGGTTTTCTTTTAAAATTAGTTTATTCTAAAGAGAAAACTTCCCTCTCCACAGAATTTCTTATAAAACCTCAGATGTTTGCCTGTACTTATGAGTCAAACTGGACACAAAAAAAATCAAGATGTTTTCAAAGGTACTTTGGTGAAGAAGAAATACATCAAGTTCAATATAGTTTTTAAAATAGTTTTGTTCTCACAGATCTTAGTATTTTTGTTCCATTCTCCCTCTTACAGTCATCACTATACAATCTATTTTCAATAGTTATACTTTAAGAGAAGCTGGTAACAATTTAGCATTTGAACAACTTTTGCAGGTATAAAGCCCTAAGCAATTTTCCCTTTCAAAGTAGATTCCTTTTCAACTGTCTTCACCTATACCCAAAGTTAGATTTAGAAAGTTAAAGATATTTTAATTGCTGTCCTCATGCTTTCCAATGTCAATTATGATTTTACAAAAAACCTCTGTAATAAAATTGCACATTTTAAACCTGCAATAGTTCCCCAAAATCTTGTTCTTCTCATTTAATGTATTTCATTTTTCTATAACAACTATTTCCAAATATATCCCACTCAGCTCCCCTACTCAAGGAGCCTGCCCTTCAGAAGGAAGGAAGGAAGGAAGGAAGGAAGGAAGGAAGGAAGGAAGGAAGGAAGGAAGGAAGGAAGAAAGGAAGGAAGGAAGGAATGGTAATGGTAATGGGATTTGAAGATCTTCCATGCGCCTTGTATTGGCAGGCTGGCAGGTGCTTAGCACTTGGTTTCAAGTTCATAATTATATCAAGTATTGAGACCCAGAGCTTGTGAATCCCACAGTGGGATGAACTTGCTGACATGGCAGGAAAGGGTGGGGCAGGGAGGAGCTGGTGCCAAAGATAAGGAGAGGCCCAGGCCAGAGAGAGAAGAGATTTTGAGAACAGAACTTGTGGCAGCAGAACTTCTTCTGAAAGCCAGCCAGAACTGCTGAGGACTTCTTCTGAGAACTACTGGGAGCTGGAACTGCTGGGAGCAAAACAGTGTGGAGGCTGAGCAGCTACCATGAGTGAGGAGAGGAGGATCTTTGCCTGAGAGAGCCTGTTTTGTTTTGAAGGCTTAGAAATGTGGGTGTTCACTTTATTAAGTATGTGTTCCAACTTCATGGCTACTATAATGACTTTGACTTTCTGGTTTGGGGACTTGGCTTTCTAGTATTTGAATAAATGCTTTGCCTCTGTCCTCCATGTGGAGAGCTTATTACATTTTGTGATTCACAACTACACCAGCATATTTATACTCACTGTAAGTATTGTGAATATTGCATTGTTGTTACAGGAAAGAAGGAAGAAAAAGACAACTAAGCAAAAACAACAGTCATACTGACCACAGCATATGCAAGATCCCACACTCATTATCTTAACCTCTCCTTCAAACAGTAGAAGGTGTTTTTTCTCCTCTCTTCTCCCAATCAAGTCTGATTACCATTGCATTTTGTTATTCATTTCATTTTCATTGCTGTGTTCACTATGTATGTTGTTTTCCTACTTCTGTTTACTTTACCATGTATCAGTTCATATAAGTCTCCCCGTGTTTCTCTAAATTCTTATTTGTCATTAATATTCCATTGTATATGTTGTCATGATTTGGTTAAGCTATATCCTAACTAATGATTTCCCAATTTGAGTCCAGTTCTTTACCACTATGAAAAAAATGTTGCTATAGATGTTTTGGTATATTCATCTTGGTATAGCAATATTGTAATGATACATGTAAGACAACAATCTCTTAAGATTTAAAAATGAATATGATACAAAGGGCAATGGAAAGATGACCAACAGCCATGAGTAGACTGAAACACAACTGTGAGGAACTCTAATGAAAAGGAACAAACTATGTCACCAAGAAATCATGATTGAAAGAGAAAATGGATTGGTCATGTGGTAAGGAATGAAAGCTGCACAGCCACAGTGTTTTACTGGTGCTTGCTTGCTTTCAGGAGAAAGTGGGAAGGCCTTCAGAATGTTAGGTGAGCTCCTTGTGGAAGACTCATTGAATCAAATTATCAAGAGTCAAATCGGATGGGGAAGGATTGTCCTGTTAATGTTCTACATCATTTGGAAGTCACTTCTGAATCAGTGAAATCATACTCATTTGGCCGTCTGAGTATGTGATCTTTCTCATATATATATATATATATATATATATATATATATAGAGAGAGAGAGAGAGAGAGAGAGAGAGAGAGAGAGAGAGAGATAAAGGTATATATCTAAGAGTAGGATCACTGAGTCAAAGGGTATAGAAATTAAAGTAATTTTTTATAATATCATGTATTTGTATAATATTAAATATTTACAGAATGGTTAGACAAATTCACAGCTCCATCAATAATGCATAATGTACTTGTATTCTATCAGCCATTAACACTATTTCTACCTAGTTTCATCTTTGAGAATTTGTTGGGTGTGAGGTAAAAATCTCAAAGGTTTTTATTAATATTTGCATTTGCTTTATTATTATTATTGACTTTGGGGCAGTCTCTTGTTAATATTTTTAAAATATTTTAAGAATTGTTTATTTCATTTATCCCCTTGTCTATTGGGAAATGACTATTAGGCTTATATATTTAATTCTCTATATGCCATGGATATCAGACTTTTGTCAGAGAGATTTATTACCATACTATATTGCTAATCAATACTTTGCTTTCTTATCCAAGCTACATTGATTTTGTTATGCAAAAGCATTCCAAATACATGTATTCAAAATTTCCAATTTTTGCTTTTTTGTAATCTCATTTATTCCTTGCTTGCTCAAAGATCTTATCCATAGCAATAGTTATAAGAGGTATATGTTTTGACTTAATTCTAATTTTTTTTTAATGTGTAATGTGAACTCACGTTTAGGCTGATCATCCATTTGGACCTTATTGTGGCATATGGTGTAAGATATCAGTTTAAATTTTTTTTGCCAAATAGCATCACAGTTCTCCCAGAAATTTTTTATTGACAGGCGGTCCTTAGTAAAGTAATTTATGTTCTTGCATTTATTGAACATTAGGTTATTGAGTTTAATTGTGACTGATTCTCTTTTATCTAATCTGTTCCACATATGTACTTTTCTATTTTAACAAGTACCAAATATATTTCATGATTATTGTTTTATAATCTAATTTGAAGTCTGAAAATGCTATTCATCCCTATATTCATTTTTTAAAAATCATCTCCCTGGAGATTCTAGACATTTTGTTCCACAAATGAATTTTGCTATTTTTATGTCTCACTCTATAAAGTAGCTCCTTAATAGTTTGAATGATATGGCACTAAACCTGTAAAATAATTTAGTTTGTATTTTCCCTCCCATTATACTCTATTCCAGTCTTCTATCCATGGATTATACTCATGCATTCTTTCTACATGCCTCAGGTAGAACTTTTGGAGTACCAAATTTTATCTCTATCCCATTTCTATGCTAATGTATTTGTAAATTCACAGTTTCTTCTATTCCCATGGTATTATTTGTTCATATGTTTATCTGTTTTTTTGCTTTGTTTAGGCTAGCCTTATTCTTTTGTGCCTCATTACTAGAAATATCAATACAAGAAGGAATGAGCGACACGTGGTGGTAGTCAATCTGAATCCCAAAGTCATGATGCCTAGCTACTCATGTATCTGCCCTTACCATGATTGCTTAACATCCTTCAAGTTAATAATCCTCTCTTTGGATCTATTTACCTTATCACTTTGGTTGCTGGCTACTCCTAGAGATCCATACATTCCTGCTTCTGTAGTGTCCTGGGAAATACAATTCTTCCTCAGAGAAAGGGGTCTCCTAGTTTACCTATTCTTCCCAATTAAAATCCATTATTAGGCCCTGTCTCTCACCACAGACACTTGCTTTTTCCTACCCCAAGATAACGACTTTGAATGGAACCGTATCATTTCCCTTTCTAGGGCAAGATCTGTCTCTCATACACACAGAGCATTTCATCTCCTTTCTCTATGACTTTGCACAGACTTTCCCCATACCTGGAATGTAGTTCCTCCTCATTTCCACTCTCTTATAAGTATTTAGTTAATTTATTTCATTGCTTATTATTTTTTATAATTTTAATTATAATAATTTTATAATTATAAATTATGTGTATATATTATAAATTATATAATAATTTTTCTAATTTTATAATTTCAGTTTCTTACATATTTGTTATTTAAATTATTTATAAATCAAACGTTCTTTTCACATATGATTTTCCTTGTGGTTTTCCTTTTGTCTGTTTTTGCAGGAATGCATTAAATATTCCCATTTTTCAAAGATACATCTTTTTAGTGATTAAATTAATGGTTTTACCCCACTTTGAAGGTCATTACTTTTGCTTATATTTTGACCTCCTTTGTTTTTTGGAAGATATTTCATTCTTTTCACTGGTCATTCATGGCTAAGGTATATTCAAATTGATGTTCCTTCAAAGCCAAAGGATTTTCTTTCAGCTACTGCAAAATATGCCCTTTTGGCACTGAAATCATGCAATTTAATATTATGTTCCTCTGGACTTTTGAGTGTGGATTTTTTCTTGGTTGAATCTGTGGATTCAATCAATCAGCACTTAGTTGTCTGTATTTAGAAAATCTGGAAAGTTTTATTACATTACATTCTGTAGCATGATGTTCAGATTATTAATCTATCTTGGATTTTGTTTGTTCTGTGAGACCCATGATCTTTGTTATCTTTGCTCATTCATTTGATTCATTCTTGTATTTTGTGCTTTTTTCCCATGCTCTCTGAGACATGCATTCTCTATATAATATGTGGTTTGGGGGGTTCATTTTTATTCATAGTATGATGACTATTTCATACCTTTTTAAAATTTTACTCAGTCATCCTTATCTTTATGTCTCATTCTTGGTTTAGTTCCCTGGGAGTTGGTTTGCACCCAACTTTACTCTCTTAAATATTTTTGTCTTTAACTGATTAATCAATTTTTCTTGTTTCTGGTAACTTCTCTCCTTTTCCCTTCTTCAAACTTCATCCCTTTTTCTCTTCCAGTACTGTAGTAAACATCTTATCTCCTGCACAGATCCATAAGGCTATATCCTAGGCTTCTTCAAACTCTGGGAAGGGAAGAAGAAACTATGAAAGGCTATTAGGTTCCCTGTCCAGAGAGAACTAAACCCAACTAGGTTACTGTCCCTTTTCCACTGGGAATGAAATTCATTTCCTCTTTATCTGATTCTATGCTGCTGAGTCTTCTGTCCCTTTTCCCAGTCTTAGTCCTTTACTTTTGCATGACTCAGGGAAAAAATAACTATTTTCCATCTCTTGGAGACGATATATGGAAGGGAGGATAGCTTTGGATGACTCAATGCCTTGAAGGGACCCAATGGACACCACTATAACTGTCCCACCTCTATACTGGCTACATTTTCCCTACAGGGAAATGTCAGTTCCTTAAGAGCAAGAAACAAACTTGTTTGCTTTTTCTGGTATACCCTGCACTTAGCATTGTGTTTAGCACATAGTGAGCACTTAATAAACACATTATCTGTCTATCTATCTATCTATCTATCTATCTATCTATCTATCTATCTATCCTTCTACTGAGATCTTTCACCACCTACTCTGCAACTTACAGTCTTAGAGTTGCCTGGGGCCATTGAGATTAAGTAACTTGCCCAGAGCCAACACAGACAACCCGTATCAGAGGCTGAACTTGAGCCCAGTTCAATTCTGAATGTGTATTCACATTAAACAAAAAAATCAACAATGGGAATAATGTCCATTTCCCTGAAAGGATAGATCTCTGAATTGGATACTAAATTATTCAGGTACCTTCCTTCATTTAAACGGTAGAGAGTAAAAAAAAAATCCCCATCACTTACTCTCCTGGTGAGTACCTCAGGGAGCTCTGTCTGCCTGTTCAGCCTGAGATCAAATAGCATTGCACATGCTCTTCATTCTAGGCTGTCTATCACCCGTATTTTCAACCTACCCTTTCTTCAGCACATCTGTTTACAATGCTGATTTGGAGACAAAAATCTCAAAGTCAGTATAGATTATGCAGCTTTACCTGAATATTCTTGTTGTTTTGTTTTGGTATTTTTGGAAATAATTCTTGCTTTCCTAGGTTGCTTCAAAGAGCAACCATTTTTGTGCACTGAACAAGATACTTAACAAATGCTGTAGTCAGTTATTGCAGGAGGCTCTGGCAATCTATCTCCCTAACTGAATCCACAAAGCAGAACATAGCAAGTATTTCTGTTACAGTTTCTGGGATCTCTTGCCACAGAATCTGGAGAATGGCAGAAGGTGCAGCAAGGCAAGAAGGGAGGCGATGCCTCTCTGCTCAGATCATTTACCTGATCTTTCAGCACCTTTCTCTCAGGATGCTAGTTACATTAAAAAAAAAAACCTGAGACTATAACAGGCCTAAACCCATATTCTTCTAAAGGAAGAAAACATTAGAGCAAATGCTTTTAACCTAAGGTCCATGGACCTATAGATTTCAGGGGCATCCATGAACTTAAATGGGCGGAAGTATATCTTTATTTCCTCTAATATCTAATTGAAATTAGCATGTTACTTAAAAACATTATTCTGAGAAGGGATTCATAAAGCTTCACCAGACTAAGGGGTCAATGACAAAAAAAGGTTAAGAATTCCTGCATTAAATCATTTCTCCAAAGCCTAGACAGATAGTAACAGTTAAAGCAAGTCCCCTTTAGGGATAACAAACTGTGCTATACATAGGTTTGTGAGGAATAAGGAAGAAATTACACTGCACAGTCTACCTGATTTCCTGATTTGATTTGAAGAATAATTGAATGCATGGCACAGGGAGATATTTCATACACCAACATCCCAGTGCATCTGTGATTTCATCAGCATGGGTAGTCCTTCCACTGGTATAGCTCCCAACCTATCTATGCTTGCCCATTCTGTGTGATACATTTCTGTCCTCCCACAAATCCCTTTTACTAAATTCATAGGTACATAAGTTGAGAGCTGAGAGGAACCTTCAAGGTGATTTAATCAAACACCCTCCTTACTGACTTGAACAACGGCACACAGGTAATAAGCGGCATAGCCAATATTTGAGCCGAGGTCCTCTGGTTCAGTTGTTTGCGCTGCACAGCACATGCCGCTTCTTATTCTGTTAGAAGGATGGCAGAATAGTTACAGGAATTTATGGACTTGTTCCACACTGTAGACAGAACTCATTCTTTGTCCCTTTTCAAGGTTATGTGAATATTCAAGTACATTTTTGGCAACACATGTTGTTGTTGTTCATCCTTCATTTTTGAAGACGATCAATTGCATCATGATGTTGAGGTAAAATGGTGGATGATGGGTGATGTCTTGACTCACACAGGAATTGGAAGCAGAGTTGCACAAAGTTGTCAGCTTCACTCTCAAGAGTCATCGAAATCCAGCGGCAAGACAGAAGTCAAGATAATCTTCTAAGGCTTGGGATGTATTGGATGATCTTGGTGTCTCCAGTGTTTGACCAAGCTCTAAGCTTACCTCACACTGTCTGCTTCAGCTACCTTTCGTGGCCTTTGGAATAAATTGCTCTCATCCTTCCATATCACCAGGGTACATCTTCATGCACTTGAGGTAGACATCATCCTACCTCACTGATGGGTTTGAGGCCTGTCAGTTACCCTCAACCTGGTCTAGCCCACTTGCTAAAGTGGTTTTATCAGAATGTGGCTGCTGTGCATGCTACAGCTTCTTGAAGCCACAGGTGAGAGCTGAGTGAATGAGATGGACACGAAAGATGGATGAGCAGCCCTGAAAAGGGCTCAGCAAACCCTCACTCCAGAGGAGCTAGTCCTCCCTGAATACCCCATCTACCCCAGCAACACATATGAGGCACTTAAATGCTGCAGTGGGTAGAGTGTTGGACTTAGAATCAGTAAGACCTGAAGTAAGATTAAATTGAAAAGCTTCTGTACAAAGCCAATGTAACCAAGATTAAGAGGGAAGTGGGAAACTGGGAAAGAATTTTTACAACCAGTGTCTCTGATAAAGGCCTCATTTCTAAAATATGTATATATAGGGAATTATGTAAAATCAATAAAAATACAAGTCATTCCCCAATTGATAAATGGTCAAAGGATAAAATGTTAAAGGCAATTTTCAGAGGTAGAAATTAAAGATATCTATAAGCATATGAAAAAATGCTCTAAATTACTCTTGATTTGAGAAATGCAAATCGAAACAACTTTGAGGTACCACATCTCACCAGCCAGATTGGTTAAAATGACAAAACAGGAAAATGACAAATGCTAGAGAGGATGTGGAAAAACTGGAACACTGATGCATTGTTGGTAGAATTGTGAACTGATACAACCATTGTGGAGAACAATCTGGAACTATGCTCAAAGGGTATAAATAATTGCATACCCTTTGACCCAGTAACACCACTTCTGGGTTGTATCCCAAAGAGATCATAGAAGTACGAGGAAGAACCATATGTGCAAAAATATTTATTGCAGGTCTCTTTGTGGTGGCAAAAAACTGGAAATTAAGGGGATGTCCATCAATTGGGGAATGGTTAAACAAGTTGTGGTATATGAATGTAATGAAATACTATTGTGCTATAAGAAATGGGGAGGAGTTGGACTTCATATTTATCTGGAGAGGCTTATACAAAGTGATGCTAAGTGAGAAGAGCAGAACCAGGAAAAAT